>OW569398.1:40021957-41221957 GCA_937620795.1 Thecophora atra
TGAATGGAATTTGTCTTCGTTCACGGCCGATTCCATTGGAAATGTCTTAGAATTCGGGGATAGTTTATTTAGCTTGCCGCTTTTAACGAGCTTATTTGAACATTTCAAATCAGCCTTTGTTCTGACGCCAAACTAATATTAGTCACGCAGCAGAAGACACCAAAGGTTCGCATTTTTGAGGTATCTTGGTGAACCCAAGAAGACCTCGTTTAATACATATCGACCGTGCAAACGGCTCTTTATTTTACACGACCCATTGTGGCTCTTTAATTTACGCGACCCACTGTGGCTCTTTACTTTACGCGACCCACTGTGGCTCCTTATTTTACACGACCCATTGTGGCTCTTTACTTTATGCGACCCACTGTGGCTCTTTATTTTACACCACCCATTGTGGCTCTTTTGTGCGACCCACTGAGGCTCTTATAGTACTAATTTTATAAAAATTGTTAAAGAAAAATAATAGAATACGATTTTATAAAAATTGTTAAGGAAAATAGATACGATTGTATAAAAATTGTTAAGGAAATATAATAAATACGATACTTAGCATTGCGTCCGAGCTGAACTCTCTGAGTCAGTGCTAGATTGGTTGAAACACCAATTCGGAAACGCAGCTTAAAATCTTGTTCGCAAGTTGTTCCGAGATCCACTTGCCACGAACCCTGGGACGAGTGAGCTATTCCCGGCTGGGAAAGGAAAACTCGTCGTTACAAATGGCGCCCGAACAGGGACCGCTTTCCTCTGGAAGCGGTTCATTACACACACAAAATGAACAACCGATTGTTCAAACAGGCGGTGCTTCCATACAAAGAAGTAACTCACCGCAGCAACAAGATATTCAACACAGGAATATTTCACCAGATCAGCGCAGCATTTCTCCACACCAGCAACCTGATAAATTGAGCAATCCTCCGAACCAGTCAAGAAGTAATTCACCAGATCAGCAGGGAAACAAATGCAGCAGCGCACCGAGCCATTCGAATGCTCCAACCATGCATTCTAAGCCACAGCAAGTGCAAGTCAACTATGATGAACAACTACCGGAAAATTTAAGTTTCATCTACAAATTAAAGAAAGAGGAATTAGAAGCTCAAATGAAACTTCTAAGCTTACCAATAGAGGACACTGTGAAAGAGATGAGACAACGCTTGAGCCAATACATAAAAGGACATCGATCGCGACGGAACTCGGCAGAGCGTGGTAATCTGAAAATCGATTCACTCGCAGTACTCGCAGTACCCGCAACAACCGCATTGTTTCCGTCACCAACCGTCGTCAATGAAATACAGCATTCAAGTTACCCAATGCAGCAACCGCATGACCATAGAGAATACGACATCATGAATACGGTGCGCAAATGGAATTTGCATTTCAATGGGACACGTTCCATTTTAGAATTCATTGAAAACATGGAAGAGCTAGCCAGCTGTTATCAAATCAACTACAACAGCTTGCTCTTGCCATTAAATGAGCTACTCCGCGATCGCGCCAGAGACTGGTGGCGCTATAAACGGGCCGATATAAACACATGGCAGCAGTTCAAAGACGCTGCTATGATCTTCTTCTTACCACCGAGATACATGCAAAAGTTAGAAGAGGATATAATACGAAGACGCCAGGGGCCTCGCGAAAAAGCGAAAGAATACATCATGAGTATCATGAACCTGATTCGCCAACATCCACGCATGAGTCAAGAGAATCCCGCAGAGCGCATTTATGAAGGTTTGCGACCAGAGTACTGTCTTTATATTCGACGCAGTGACTTTAACGATTTGGATTCACTCATGAGCCATACCGATGAGTATGAATATATTCGTGGAGAAGAAGCTCGTCACAACCGATCACACGTTTCCAACTGGGTAACCACTCAAGATTATGCACGCCAGAGCCACTGCTGGCGATGCGGTAAACCAGGTCATAGACGAACTGAGTGCCATGGAAACCCGAAATTATTCTGTTCGCATTGTGGAAAGGCAGACATACTATCGCGAGATTGTAGCTGCCGAAATAAAATGACAACCCCATATGGAATTATGGATACTTATGGTCATCCAATGTACAGAATACCGATTGTATGCAATGAGAAGCCAATCAACGCTCTGATAGACACGGGCGCCTCACTCACTCTGATAGGCAGAACGGTCGATGAGCATTTACAACACAAATGCATCCCCGAGAAGGGTAAAGCTCAACAGCTATCACTAGCTAATAGCCAACCAGTGTCAACCGAGAGAAGTTACTATGCCACCATAGTCATAAACGAATTACGAGTCCGGCAAGAAGTTCATTTCCTACCAGGTCTCCAAGAAGAATTAATTATAGGAACAGACTTGTTGTCACAATTAGGATGCAAGCTACACATCGCCGGCCAGACTATTCAAAGTTGCTCTCCACCTGAATTAAAACGGAGTGCAACTGTCAGTCCTGAATTCGTCGATGAGAGAAAAGCATCGTTTCCAACCGGTAAGACACGACAGCAGTTCACACCAGGAAACCTGAACTCGGACACCAGCACATGTCGCAACAAGTTGAATAAAGAACCAACCAAATCCAGACCAACGGTAAAGTCCGTTGAACAATTTTCACAACCGCATACACAGAAGCCCAAAATCAACGCCAGTCGCAGGAAATTAAGAAGGGATAAAACTTCTCCAAGACCAACAAGATATAAACCTCAATCAAGCGAGCGCCCAGAGAGTGAACCACCGCATATGACCAAATGTATCATTCATATACCGAAACCGAAGCATAAACCGATGTCAGTCAAAATGACACGAGCAGAACGTTTACCGCCTACCGTACCGTACCGCAGTCATTATGTGAGTCCCGCCACCGTACAACAACCGTCTCAACACGAAAGGCAGCATTATTCTTTCATAACCAGAAAACATAATCGCCGAATGCAACATGGGAAATATGCTATACCGAAGAGGAACGAACGAACTCAGCTACGATACAGAGACATCAATGAAGTCGTCACCAGTAACAGACATAGGACATTTTCTTCAACCGGTAGCATCACCGCTGTTCGCCTTCACCGAATTATTACTGTTTTTATTTTTTTTTATTTTATTTCGCGCTAAGTAGGGATAGGATGTAACGACCACAATTCGTTACAATAAGATTTTAATATAAATAGTTTTAGATTAGACAATTAGATACACATATTTATATACATATTAGTTAAATATGAAGAGCAAAGCAAAACAGAAAGATTACAAACAGACTACGAAGAATAGAACCGGAATTAACACAGAAAACCTGTTTCTTCCAAGTGACCGTATGCAAACAAGTACACACTACGAATACATAGCTACACATAAACACAAATATTCCCCTTAGCAGATCGAGTAGAGAAAACCAGAAAGCATACATCTACCGACAGATATACAGACATACGAATGAATAGCAATCAGCCGACGGACAAAATGTTGTTTGAATGGAATTTGTCTTCGTTCACGGCCGATTCCATTGGAAATGTCTTAGAATTCGGGGATAGTTTATTTCGCTTGCCGCTTTTAACGAGCTTATTTGAACATTTCAAATCAGCCTTTGTTCTGACGCCAAACTAATATTAGTCACGCAGCAGAAGACACCAAAGGTTCGCATTTTTGAGGTATCTTGGTGACCCCAAGAAGCCTCGTTTAATACATATCGACCGTGCAAACGGCTCTTTATTTTACACGACCCATTGTGGCTCTTTATTTTACACGACCCATTGTGGCTCTTTAATTTACGCGACCCACTGTGGCTCTTTACTTTACGCGACCCACTGTGGCTCCTTATTTTACACGACCCATTGTGGCTCTTTACTTTACGCGACCCACTGTGGCTCTTTATTTTACACCACCCATTGTGGCTCTTTTGCGCGACCCACTGAGGCTCTTATAGTACTAATTTTATAAAAATTGTTAAAGAAAAATAATAGAATACGATTTTATAAAAATTGTTAAGGAAAATAGATACGATTGTATAAAAATTGTTAAGGAAATATAATAAATACGATACTTAGCATTGCGTCCGAGCTGAACTCTCTGAGTCAGTGCTAGATTGGTTGAAACACCAATCGAACGAAATTCGGAAACGCAGCTTAAAATCTTGTTCGCAAGTTGTTCCGAGATCCACTTGCCACGAACCCTGGGACGAGTGAGCTATTCCCGGCTGGGAAAGGAAAACTCGTCGTTACACAATGCATAACAAGTAACTGAACTCAACAATATGCAAGCTATTCATTCCAAGCATTAGGAGAACGACCAAGCAATACATGGAATTAAATCAGCTGATTCATTGTTACCATAACATTAAGTGGCCCATAGACGAGAACCATGCATGTCGCGTATTTCCAAGAACTACGTGTTCACGTTTGCAACATACTGCGCACTGTTGATATCAGTTTCCGTCGCTTATCTATAAACATCCAAAACCGAAAAGTGGATGATGCGTTTACAATTGCAAAAGACAATAAACGCAGAACAATATTGATGACTGAGGTGCCGAAAGGGAGCTTATGTAAAATCATGAAAATGTTGGAATGCTCCAAACAGCCAATATTTTAAAAATTTTCACGAATGGACGAGCCTACATATAATTTTTTAATGGTATATTACATATACCATTTATATTATATTTCACGGAGGGATTCGTGCTTTAACTGAATCCAGTTTTTTTTCTACATTCATTGCATTGCATTTATATTCAGTGCATTATATGGTCAGGATGAAGTGGCAACTCCTCCAAAACTGTGAGATGTGCGAAAATAAGGCATAAGCCGTTTGAAAGATGTTGTTTGCAGCAATCAATGCTGCAGATCTGGAAAAATGGTTGGTCACCGTTTTCTTGTAATTCAAGGTCAAATTTGGAAAAATTTCGTATGCAGGTGTGGTGAACAAGCGTAGTGGAGAAGTGACTACTGCTCCAAAACGGTGAGGTGTGCGAAAATAAAACATATGCCGTTTGAAAGATGTTGTTTAAAGAAACCAATGCTGCAAATCTGTTAAAATCGTTGGTCACCGTTTTCTTGTAATTCGAGGTCAAAATTGGACGAATTTCGTATGCAGATGTGGTAAACAAGCGTAGTGGAGAACCGACTACTGCTCCAAAACTGTGAGGTGTGCGAAAATAAGGCATAAGGAATGCTTTTTAATTAATTAATTATAATGGATTTTTGCCCCATTTTTTCAGTTTTTTTTTTACAGTTAGTTTTTACCGTTATTCTCGGATATCCAACCCTAATTTGTGTGATTTGGCCGCCATTATGTATTTATGGTCGTTTGAAAGTCATCTAATTAAAAGTCAATAACTCCTAAACCATTTTATGTAGAGCATCACGTTGTCTTCTATTCATCTATACGCGATTTTTGTGTCAACCTTATTCTCAGGTAGTCATGAGCGCTTTTAAATTGTACCCCTTATTATCCAATTTTGAGGAACGTTTCGAGTACACCCCTGATCTTAGGGTAGCTTAACACTGCGTGGGCAGGGAATGGTTTTCTTTGGCCAATTATGGGCGTGTGAGCCGCGCAGTTTCATTATAACCCTTATCTTGTGGCTTAACACTAGGTGGACAGCCAATTATTATCTGTGGCCACGTATGGGTGCGAAATGGTTATAACCCTTATATTGGGGCTTAACACTGAGTGCATAGCAAATGGTTTACTGCAGCCAAGTATGGCTGTGTGTTTCGCTTTTTCTAAAAATGAAATTATCTTTATAATTAGTTAGAAAATCAAAAAGAAGATAAGAACCGCAATACCGTTCAAGCGATATACTTGGCTATAATGAATAGTTGAGCAGATATCGCCCTTCAAAATATGAGCCTTGTCAATTCTATGCTATTGAAGACAATCGGGGCACAGCGTTAAAAATTTTAAAAGATGAAAGCACTAGAATTTGACGAATGACTTATTTTAAGATCTCATGTATAATGTGTTTATCCTATTTGTATTTTAACTTTGCCACAATACGTCCACATACTAACCTGACAAATTGTTTATAGAATCGTTCCTAATCTGCGAGAACTTAATCAATAAAGAGCAGAGAAGCTAAATTCGAGTTCCAATTTAGAATGAGTCGGAGTGGTAATAATTCTACAAGTGGTTTATTATATGTATATTTTCACAACGCCGCACAAATGTAATAGTCTAAAATAAACACGATAGCAGTGCATCAAAGCATACAAATTTTAGCTAGAACCAAATACTAACGCCTCAGACACAATAGAACGGACAATACACAGAGTACATACGTATGTACCTTCATTTATCTGTTAAAAGAAGCACACAATTGGGCAACAGGAACACAGTACAAAAGCTGAACATTCTTCAGACACCATATTAATTTGTACTTTACTCTTTTACTGAAAACACGTACAGAATTGAACGTCGCGAACAAGGCATAAAACTTGTAATCTATATTCACAGTTTTGTTGATAATAAATAAAAAAAATTTTAAAATAAAAATCTTGCGAACAGGGTTTTCTTTATAGCCGTCTTTTTTAATAATCTATCTCGATCTTCACTCTGCAACTGGCAGATCGTCGATCCTATCGAGATTTTTAACCCGATCTTGGAAAATATTTCAAATTTTGCTATTTTTGTGTGTCGTGTTTTTAACATGATATTTGTTACGGTTAAGAAACATAATTTACGATTTGTAAAACTGTCATATATTCACAAATAGTTTTGTTGATAATGCATTAAATAGAATTGGGTGAACAAGAGACAAAATACACAATCAGATGTCAAATTTACACAGTAAAGTGCGTGGATAACTAAGTTTTTCCTTGATTCCCATAATACCCTGGATAAATTTGACTGCTGATTTTGTACTTTGTCTCTTGTGCGTACAATTGTGTTTAATCATTAGTCGCATAAGAGCCTATCTAATTTGTCTTGTGATTTTATACTTTGTATAACAGTTTAAACCATAGATTACTAGATAGGACACTCGAAATTCGCCGTTTCTAAAAATCAGTTTGACATTTGATTGTTTGGTATGTTGAACTCGCGTATTTTCCGCATAAATTCATGTGTACGATTTATTTGCACTGCAACAGTAAGCGCAAAAGGATTTTAGGCCCCCATCTAGGCCGATAACGTATGATTTCCAACGATTTTGAAACAACTTGTATTTAGTTGCATTTATAATATTCAGGTATCACCATTCTAAAATATTTTCGCAAATAGACGCATTATTGAGTATTTATAACAAGAAAGTTTTATTCTCGACTTCAATTATCTATACTAATATATAAAAGTGATTGTGTGTCATATTTTGAGGCCTGCTGATGGACATAGGCTACCTATTTTTTTTAATTCCACCCATAAATGGGCGTGGCAAATTTCTCGGACCGTTCAGGGCTAAGCCGCTGGACCGATTTGGACAAAATTTGGTATGGCCATATTTTAAGGCCTGTCGATGAACATGGGCTACCTATTTTTTGAATTCCACCCATAAATGGTCTAAATGGGCGTGTCAAATTGGTCAGACTGTTTAGGGCTCAGCCGCTGGACCAATTTGGACAAAATTTGGTATGGTCATATTTTGAGGCCTGCCGATGGACATAGGCTACCTATTTTTTGAATTCCACCAATAAATGGTCTAAATGGGCGTGTCAAATTGCTCAGACTGTTTAGGGCTCAGCCGCTGGACCGATTTGGACAAAATTTGGTATGGTCATATTTTGAGGCCTGCCGATGGACATAGGCTACCTATTTTTTTTTAATTCCACCCATAAATGGGCGTGGCAAATTTCTCGGACCGTTCAGGGCTAAGCCGCCAAAATTTGGTATGGTCATATTTTGAGGCCTGCACGCGGACGAAGTCGCGGATACCAGCTAGTAGGAAATATAACGTAGTAAATTAAGGAATGTTGTGTAAATGTGTGTGCAATATGTTTATTATCATTATAATTATGTTTTGTACAGGTTTTTCACGAATAAAAAACATAATATTTATAGTTATTTACTTTGACGTTTCGACAAACAAACCCCATAACATAAATTTTCCATCAGTGCTTTCCAAAAAATTTTTGCGGCGAGGCTACATTTTTTTACGGCGCGAATCAAAGTTTTCTTTCATTTTATCAGTGGAAGTTTTCAAAGTTTTCTTTCATTGTACCAGAAAAAATGCATTAGTGTATAAAGAAAATTTTCGAATGTCTCTTCTATTAATCTAAGCTTTAACCACAGAGCAAACCACACAATTCGTTACAATAAGATTTTAATATAAATAGTTTTAGATTAGACAATTAGATACACATATTTATATACATATTAGTTAAATATGAAGAGCAAAGCAAAACAGAAAGATTACAAACAGACTACGAAGAATAGAACCGGAATTAACACAGAAAACCTGTTTCTTCCAAGTGACCGTATGCAAACAAGTACACACTACGAATACATAGCTACACATAAACACAAATATTCCCATTAGCAGATCGAGTAGAGAAAACCAGAAAGCATACATCTACCGACAGATATACAGACATACGAATGAATAGCAATCAGCCGACGGACAAAATGTTGTTTGAATGGAATTTGTCTTCGTTCACGGCCGATTCCATTGGAAATGTCTTAGAATTCGGGGATAGTTTATTTCGCTTGCCGCTTTTAACGAGCTTATTTGAACATTTCAAATCAGCCTTTGTTCTGACGCCAAACTAATATTAGTCACGCAGCAGAAGACACCAAAGGTTCGCATTTTTGAGGTATCTTGGTGACCCCAAGAAGCCTCGTTTAATACATATCGACCGTGCAAACGGTTTTTATTTTACACGACCCATTGTGGCTCTTTATTTTACACGACCCATTGTGGCTCTTTATTTTACACGACCCATTGTGGCTCTTTATTTTACACGAGCCATTGTGGCACTTTATTTTACATGACCTATTGTGGCTCTTTAATTTACGCGACCCACTGTGGCTCTTTACTTTACGCGACCCACTGTGGCTCCTTATTTTACACGACCCATTGTGGCTCTTTACTTTACGCGACCCACTGTGGCTCTTTATTTTACACCACCCATTGTGGCTCTTTTGCGCGACCCACTGAGGCTCTTATAGTACTAATTTTATAAAAATTGTTAAAGGAAAATAATAGAATACGATTTTATAAAAATTGTTAAGGAAAATAGATACGATTGTATAAAAATTGTTAAGGAAATATAATTAATACGATACTTAGCATTGCGTCCGAGCTGAACTCTCTGAGTCAGTGCTAGATTGGTTGAAACACCAATCGAACGAAATTCGGAGTGGTTCGCAAGTGGTTCCGAGATCCACTTGCCACGAACCCTGGGACGAGTGAGCTATTCCCGGCTGGGAAAGGAAAACTCGTCGTTACACAATGCATAACAAGTAACTGAACTCAACAATATGCAAGCTATTCATTCCAAGCATTAGGAGAACGACCAAGCAATACATGGAATTAAATCAGCTGATTCATTGTTACCATAACATTAAGTGGCCCATAGACGAGAACCATGCATGTCGCGTATTTCCAAGAACTACGTGTTCACGTTTGCAACATACTGCGCACTGTTGATATCAGTTTCCGTCGCTTATCTATAAACATCCAAAACCGAAAAGTGGATGATGCGTTTACAATTGCAAAAGACAATAAACGCAGAACAATATTGATGACTGAGCTGCCGAAAGGGAGCTTATGTAAAATCATGAAAATGTTGGAATGCTCCAAACAGCCAATATTTTTTTAAAAATTTTCACGAATGGACGAGCCTACATATAATTTTTTAATGGTATATTACATATACCATTTATATTATATTTCACGGAGGGATTCGTGCTTTAACTGCCTCCAGTTTTTTTTCTACATTCATTGCATTGCATTTATATTCAGTGCATTATATGGTCAGGATGAAGTGGCAACTCCTCCAAAACTGTGAGATGTGCGAAAATAAGGCATAAGCCGTTTGAAAGATGTTGTTTGCAGCAATCAATGCTGCAGATCTGGAAAAATGGTTGGTCACCGTTTTCTTGTAATTCAAGGTCAAATTTGGAAAAATTTCGTATGCAGGTGTGTTGAACAAGCGTAGTGGAGAAGTGACTACTGCTCCAAAACGGTGAGGTGTGCAAAAATAAGCCATATGCCGTTTAAAAGATGTTGGTTAAAGAAACCAATGCTGCAAATCTGTTAAAATCGTTGGTCACCGTTTTCTTGTAGTTCAGGTTTTCATTTTTTTTTGTACAGTTAGTTTTTACCGTTATTCTCGGATATCCAACCCTAATTTGTGTGATTTGGCCGCCATTATGTATTTATAGTCGTTTGAAAGTCATCTAATTAAAAGTCAATAACTCCTTATTATCCAATTTTGAGGAACGTTTCGAGTACACCCCTGATCTTAGGGTAGCTTAACACTGCGTGGGTAGGGAATGGTTTTCTTTGACCAAGTATGGGCGTGTGTGCCGCGCAGTTTCATTATAACCCTTATCTTGTGGCTTAACACTAGGTGGGCAGCCAATTATTATCTGTGGCCACGTATGGGTGCGAAATGGTTATAACCCTTATATTGGGGCTTAACACTGGGTGCATAGCAAATGGTTTACTGCAGCCAAGTATGGCTGTGTGTTTCGCTTTTTCTAAAAATGAAATTATGTTTATAATTAGTTAGAAAATCAAAAAGAAGATAAGAACCGCAATACCGTTCAAGCGATATACTTGGCTATAATGAATAGTTGAGCAGATATCGCCCTTCAAAATATGAGCCTTGTCAATTCTATGCTATTGAAGACAATCGGGGCACAGCGTTAAAAATTTTAAAAGATGAAAGCACTAGAATTTGACAAATGACTTATTTTAAGATCTCATGTTGTAAACAGAACAACATTCGGAGAACTACAACTACTCGCACGAACTGTCAAATATTTACTCATTCTCGACGTTGGCAGAGAGCTCAGCTGTTTAGTTTACACAATATATGTATTCCTTAAAAATGGATCCATACGGCACGGAAAATTTAACAATACAAGCAATTTCCGCGATAGTTAAAATTACATACATTGTGTCGATTGTGTACAAAGTAAGTGCATATTCTGAAAAAATAATATACATACTTATGTATAATTAATAATAAATAGGCCTACAAGTTAAAGCAGCGCAGACGCTGCAAGAGACGATGGTGGGTTCGGCCAGTCAATCTGACTCGTGAAAAGCTAGGATTCTATGAAGCTTGTACCAAGCAACTGCAGTTAACGGACCGAGAACATTTTTTCAAAGCTACCAGAATGGACCCCGAAAATTTTAATGCGCTACTGAGGCTGTTGTGGAATAGGCTAACCCGATTTTCCATGAGGAAACCTATTATCCCGGAAATACGATTGTCTGTAACAATTTTGTAAGCAAATGGTTCATATTATGAAGTAGAACATGTGATTAAACTGCTTTGAAATTTAAGGTTTTTGTCCCAAGGCTGCAGTGTGAATATGTTGGCTTGGGCGCATAAGATTGGCATTTCCACAGTTCGTGAGATCATTTACGAAACGTGTGACGCTATTTGGGAAGAGCTGCATGGTGTGTATATGGCTCCTCCAAATCTTACCGATTGTAATGCCAACGCTGCATTATTTTTCAACAAAAGCGGAATGCCAAATTGCTTGGGTGCTATCGACGGCAAGCACATAAGTATGGTCTGCCCAAGAAGAACTGGATCACTTTTTTTTAACTACAAACGCACATTTAGCATATTGCTATTAGCAGCTTGCGACGCGAACTACACATTTAACTATGTGGACGTTGGGGCTTTGGGTAGCCAAAGCGACGGTGGTGTATTTTTGCGCAGTGCTTTCGGAAAGAGAATTTTATACGAAACACTGGAAGTTCCACCAGAAAGTTGGCTACCCGACAGATCGCGGAAATTTCCATATTTTTTTGTTGCTGATAATGCATTTCCGTTGAAGCGGAATTTGATGAGGCCTTATCCTGGCAGAAATTTATCCGCGGACAAGGAATGCTTTAATAAGCACTTGTCGGTAGCTCGCGTACATATTGAGAACACTTTTGGAATCTTGGCAAACCGTTGGCGTGTTCTGCATTCTAAAATATATGCCTCACCGCAAAATGCAGTCAAAATTGTATTAGCAACTACTATATTACACAATTTCTTAATGCTGAAACGTGACAATATATATTACACTGGAGATTTGGTTGACAGGACTGAAGACGGCGTTGACATTGCCGGGACTTGGAGAAGTGAAA
The DNA here is from genome assembly GCA_937620795.1 of Thecophora atra. Taxonomy (NCBI): domain Eukaryota; kingdom Metazoa; phylum Arthropoda; class Insecta; order Diptera; family Conopidae; genus Thecophora; species Thecophora atra. Next base: position 40,034,177 of record OW569398.1, read on the forward strand.
CGAGTGCTCTTCCCTCCATTAGATGCAACTCAAACCGGTCTGTAGCCGCCGCTTTCGCTTTGAGGGATGATTTGAAAGACTATCTCTTTCGGAACAGATCACATTGAGGAACGAAAGCAATTATTATGTTTATAATTTTAAATATATTTATTTGCATATTTATAAATATATATGTATAAACTCCAACTTATGGTTTTTTTTTGTGAAAGTCGTCAATGTCATCGTGGACAATGCGACGACATTTTTCGATTGTTGCTCTGACCAACAATGGAGGCATGTCGGCTTGCTCCAACTCTTCTGCTAGAGCAGCAAAATTGAAATGCGCAACCGAGCCTGCCCTTACGTTGCTTGTCGCTAAATTGCTGCTTATCCCACTAATTGTTCCAGATGCCTCGCTGAGAAATTTCTGGAAATCATCATTTTCCTAAAGCGTTAATCATTATTATTATTATTATATGGCATTCCGAAGAAACGAATGGAAACTTACTTTTTCTTGCCTTCTCACTTTCCGACGTTGCCAGTCTGTGGTTGGCATTGGCGACGGTTCCGGCGAATTCAACGGCGACGGTGAGAGCAAGGGGAACTGGGATGGTGATTGTGATGGCAATAGGAATATCGATGGTGACTGGGATGATGATGGTGGCTGATATGGCAATGGTGATGGTGGCTGATATGGCAATGGTGATGGTGGCTGATATGGCAATGGTGAAGGTGGCTGATATGGCAATGGTGAAGGTGGCTGATATGGCAATGGTGATGAGGAATGGGTCTGGGTGGGCAAACGTCGGAAAGGTAAAGGAGAGGCTGGAACCATTAGTGGGCTAATTGCCGAAGAAGGCTGCAGTTGCACTTCAGTGGCAGCCGGTTGAAGAATATTGCCGATTGTGCTGAAAAATAGACATTCTTTTAAACATGGTTTTAAATACATGTATATATATATATATACTGCACCTCCTATATGACTGGCAATCGTCCAAAAACGCCATGGCCTCGTCATGCTTCCACTTGCTCCTCTGTGTTGGCGCAGCACTACCTGAAGCGAACAAATTCATTTTATTTGCACGACGCTTCATATCGCGCAGACTCCTCCATTTTTTCTTGCAGTGTTCAACTAATTTATAGATATTGTTAAAATCTAAAACCACACGATTTCATGAAGTACTTACCATCAGTGCAGAGGCGTTGAGCAATGCTTGCCCAAATCTTCTCCTTATAGTGCGTAATTTTGTAATATGGGTCAGCCAAATCGAACAAGCATTTGTGACGCCTCACTTCTTCGATTAATTTTTCTTCAAATAATTCCATCCTAAAAGTACATATTTATTAAATAAATAAAAATTAAAAAGAGCAACGTAAACTTTTGTACTTACTTCCAAAAAATTCAAATTAAATTCAAAAACACAGCTGTAAACAACACAAAAAATGACAGTCGGTAGCACTAAATACAAGAGAGTAAGCAAATGTTTGAATTTGGTCGTACCGACATACGAGAGCAGCGCCTACAGTTGATTTTTTTCTCAAATCCCATAAGAGCCTGTGTATTTTTGACAGTTCGTGCGAGTAGTTGTAGTTCTCCGAATGTTGTTCTGTTTACAACATCATGCATAATGTGTTTATCCTATTTGTATTTTAACTTTGCACAATACGTCCACATACTAACCTGACAAATTGTTTATAGAATCATTCCTAATCTGCGAGAACTTAATCAATAAAGAGCAGAGAAGCTAAATTCGCGTTCCAATTTAGAATGAGTCGGAGTGGTAATAATTCTACAAGTGGTTTATTATATGTATATTTTCACAACGCCGCACAAATGTAATAGTCTAAAATAAACACGATAGCAGTGCATCAAAGCATACAAATTTTAGCTAGAACCAAATACTAACGCCACAGACACAATAGAACGGACAATACACAGAGTACATACGTATGTACCTTCATATATCTGTTAAAAGAAGCACACAATTGGGCAACAGGAACACAGTACAAAAGCTGAACATTCTTCAGACACCATATTAATTTGTACTTTACTCTTTTACTGAAAACACGTACAGAATTGAACGTCGCGAACAAGGCATAAAACTTGTAATCTATATTCACAGAGTTTTGTTGATAATAAATAAAAAAATTTTTTGTTTATGACAGTAGAAGATCTTGCGAACAGGATTTTCTTTATAGCCGTCTTTTTTAATAATCTATCTCGATCTTCACTCTGCAACTGGCAGATCGTCGATCCTATCGAGATTTTTAACCCGATCTTGGAAAATATTTCAAATTTTCCTATTTTTGTGTGTCGTGTTTTTAACATGATATTTGTTACGGTTAAGAAACATAATTTACGATTTGTAAAACTGTCATATATTCACAAATAGTTTTGTTGATAATGCATTAAATAGAATTGGATGAACAAGAGACAAAATACACAATCAGATGTCAAATTTACACAGGCTCTTATGGAAATCGAGCAGAAGAACAGCTTGCGCGTAATGTTAAAAATAGAAATAGGCTATCTTGCCAGCATGCGTTTCTTCATCTAAATACGAAAGTTTATACTTTGTAACGATGCTTTCTCTTCGCCTGGATATAACTCAGTCCAGTCCAAGGTCTCGTTCAGTTATTTATTTTTTAGAACGCAATACATCAAATTTTATACTAACAACTTTATTGAATTGCTTTTGATTTGAGGTTACAGTGTTTCTCGATGTGCCTAAGGATACGTTTCTTACATAAGTTTACAATAAGTTGCTGGAAATTAAACAGTACCGATTAGGCTGTAAGCAAATGGTTAGATTGCTGGAAATTAAAAGTTCTCTGATTAGGCTTTAAGCAAATCGTTAAATTATCTTTATAATTCATTTAATTAGGCTGGAAAGGAAATTTCTTGTTACTTTCTCCTGAAGGCGAGTCACTCCGCTGTGTTGTTGCTATGAGTCGCGGGGTATAAACCCACAGGCCGACTGTCCCTCTTCCGCGGGTTATAAACCTACAGACCGACAGGGCTATGTTACTATGAGTCACGGGGTATAAACCCACAGACCGACTGTCCTTCTGCCTGGGGGTATAAACCCACAGACCGTCAGGGCAATGTTGTTATGAGTCGCGGGGTATAAACCCACAGACCGACTGTCCTTCTGCCTCGAGGTATAAACCCACAGACCGACAGGGCTATATGTAGGTTGCAGCGGTGCGCCAGCTGCGCTCTTGACGGCAACGTCGATTGAGACGTTGGCCTCGACGTTGACTGCGTCGTCGACTGAGATGTCCTTGCGCATCCCTTGGACTGAGATGTCCTTGGCGATCGAGCGTAGAATTCATGGCTCATGCGGCCGACTGCCGCAAATAATTCAATTCAAATAACGCCTTCAAGTAAGGTGACCTCCCCTTAGGTCCACCAGCACATCAGCCTAAATGGTTGCCTTTTACCAAGTCATCTTTTCCCTATTTATATATTTAATTGACTACAAATCAAGTTTCATTTTATGTATATATTTCATAATTTCTTACCTTATAATATTTCATATAATTTCATCATCTTACAATATAGATTGTAATTCAGTAGAAATAATATGACAATAACAATAAACTTGTTTCAAATTTGATTTTTACTATTTGCAAAAATTCGTATAAAATAATAATAATATAATGATAAAATATAATAGTAGAAATAATATGAAAAAAAAATCTGACAAAGTGAAGTGATATTATCTTTGTTTGTTGTTGTGTTTGTGTCTATTCTTGTTATTTTCTATTGTCCACTTGACTTAAACTCACCAGAAGCCGTGAGATGATGGCGCCACCGTCCAGCTCTGCTTCTATAAAGAAATGAAATAAACAAAGGATGTTTCCTTTGGAACCTCCTTTTACTCTTTTCTCTTTTTTCCTTTTTTTTAATTTTTTTTTTTTTTAATTATTTTTTTTTATTTATTTTTCATTTATTTTATTTCATTTATTTGCATAAATCCACAATGGCTGTACAATAAGAACCAAAAAGTTTCTTTTATAGTACAAAATTCAATCAATAATACATTCAATATAAGTTATATTTAATTAAAATTAAAGGTAAAAAAATAAGCAAAAAAAAAAAAAAGAAGACAAAAAAGCAAAAAAAAACAGAGAAATAGTGTGTGAGAATGAGGGAAAGAAAGATAGAAACATCACCGTGTGAAAATTCTACACTGTGATGCTGGCAGTCGAAGGTGAAGCAATGTTACGAGAAGTATTCAACTATGGCACGCTTGAACGACCCTGTTCCAGCAATGAGCTTAAGGCTCATAGGCAAGGAGTTCCACAATTTTATAGCGTTGATAAAAAACAATCTTGATGAGTTTAAGCAACTATATTCCGGGGTAATTAACAGAAGGCCTCTAAGCGATTGACCAAATATTAATTTATTAAATAGATAAGCAGGAGTGCGGGAATGAATAATTTTATGTAGAAAAATGCAGGTACGAGCTTTGAGGTAATCACTAATATCACAGCCTAAAATAGCAGATCTAAGCGCACCTAAGTGGTCGAAGTTGCGAAGGCCATACACGTACCTGGTTGCATGATTAAAAGCAACAGAGAGCTTGTGGAGAGATCGCGAGTCAAGCTTATTGTAGATAGCATTCGAATATGTGATTAAAGGGATGATTAACTGCAGAACAAGCTTCCGTTTAATGACAGTAGGAGTGCAAAAAGCAGAGGACCGAAGATTCCTGAGAATGAAATAAATATTTTTAACAACATTGTTAATGTGGTCCACGCAACTCAATGACGGATTAATAGATAGCCTAAACTTACAGCCACTTGTACAACTTTTAACTTATCGCCACCAAGAGATATATCAGGAATGCCACAATAGTACAACTTATATCTTGATATGGGCAAAACAGACGACTTCACAGCATTGAGCCGCAGACAATTCTTTATTGACCAACGTCGAATGATATCGAGGTCCTCATTTCGTTTAGCTACCAAATCCTCTCTAAGATTGTCCTTACTAGACAGGTACACCTGAATATTATCCGCGTATGCGTGAAGTGACGTATATTTGCAAATATGAAAAATATCATCCAGAAACATTGAGAAGAGTACACCACTGCAGATTCTTTTGAAGTGGGAATGCCCATTTGACCACTTAACTGACTGAAATCTGTCACATAAATAGCTTTTTATGGGACCAGCGGCACTGACACCAAAACCAAATAGATGCTGTAATTTGCGGCAGAGTATACGATTATTAACTGAGTCGAAGGCCTTAGAGAAGTCCAGCATGAACACTAAGGTAAGCATCTCATTGTCGTAAAAAAGTCTGATGTCGTCTAAGACCTTAAGGACTGCAGTGGTACAACTGTGTCTAGCACGGAACCCAGACTGACTGGTGTCTAATAGCTTATTTATAGATAAATATTTCGAAATTTTATCAGCCATGAGCATATCAAGTACTTTAGATAGCGCAGATAATACTAATTGGCCTAAAATCAGCAGGCACAACAGCATTCGTTTTCTTAGGTAAGGGAATGACAAATGCATTTTTCCACAAACTAGGAAAAGTAAGCAATGTATGTCTTGTATGTAAAGCAAGTTTGTCGTAAAGCAATGATTTATAGTATGGGTGAATGAACCTACGATAAATGCCAGTATTATTTTAACAAATTTGAGATGCACCCCATCTACACTGACCACATGAGACTTAACTCTTAGCAGCGCACTAGATACTTCAGACTCACATACAGCAGTAAATTCGAAACTACATAAGGAGTTATTAGTGGGAGTTCTGATAGGAAAAGCAATGTCATTACTGATGTTTGCAGAATTAAGAGAAAGGAAATGTTCATTTAAAAGATTGGGGTCAAGAGTACCATTTGCAGCATCGTAGTTACTGTTGTTATAAACTCCTAACTTTTTTAGGTTATTCCAGAGAGCTTTGGGCGGCAGAGAAGTGTTAAGTTTGGATCTAAAATAGACAGTCTTCGACCGCCTAATAAGACGAACTGAACTATTCCGTGCACGCGTGTAATTTTCCCATCTCTCCGCCTATGAGTTTCTTTTCCAGAGATAACGAAGCTTGTTACGCTCTCGTATGGCTTTCAAAACTTCCTTTGTGAACCAAGGACATGCAAAATTAACTGTCCTTACAGTCCTAACAGGTACACACTTGACAAACAAGTCAGTAATGAACTGGGTGGGCTTTGTTGATTTATCATCCACAGTGGGGCAGAAAAACGCAATACTATTCCACGGAACCATACTCGCCTCATAATATAAATTCTGAATGTCTATTGACTTGAAGTCGTAAAAAGAAAAAGACGTTTCAGTAGAGTTACGACTCATGGGAATACCCAAGGTGCAGAACAGCAAATCAATGTCAGATAAGAAGTAAATTTGGTCAAAATGTTCAACAAGTGATAAATCCGACACAATGAAATAGTCAAGTAGGCTAGGACAATCATAGGCTGAAAAACGAGTGGGCGAGTAGGTATTAACAATAGACAGCCCTAGTGAAGCCACATTATCCCGCATGGCACTTACACTATTGTCATCGCATAAAAGATCAATGTTAAAATCTCCACTAACCACGATGTGTGAGAAGTCAATAAGATAATTAGAGAGTTCAGCGAAGTAAGTGTCTAGGCTATACATTCTAGAGGGATTATAAACGCATGAAATAAGAATTTCTAAATTGTTAACACTTACACAAATATTAAGGCATTCAACATCACCATTGGATGACATTGAGACAATTCTCGATTTTAGGCACGTTTAGACAGAGTCCGTTTTACGTTGTTTACTCCGACACGTGTTAGTTTATTCTTAACTATTTCTGTGCGTTACAAACACCGGTACTAAGTGCGTTTACTCTCAAAATTTAGGTGTAGGGTATAAAAATATATTGCAATACTGGGTGGATGGGTAAAAAGGAGGCGTGGCCCGCCCATTGTTTTCCCAACAAAATATTATTCATATAATAATATTATTCAGAAACTTATATACTTTTCAATACAATCCATGTAAAACCCTCCATGACCTATGTAAACTAAAAGTGGGCGGATCACGACCATTTTTAGCATATTAACTGGAAGCATTAGTCTAAACCTACATATAAAATTTTCTTGTCTTCTCTCAAAAAGTGATGCTGATATGGCCTTTTTTAATAGGCAAAACAGAGCTACCTGCATTCTCGATATAAAAAGTAGGCGTGGTCCTTGGGCGATTTTGCACATTTTCAATACGAAACACCCCAACAGAGCAGCGAATATTTTTGCCAAATTTCATTTTGAAATCTTAATCCGTTCTCCTGTGATCGTGATTTCAACGGACAGACAGACAGATAGACAGACATCGTTATTTCAATTTTGGTGGTGATGCTGATCAAGAATATATATACTTTTCCATACCTATCTTGTCTAGTTCTATGCGTTACACACTCCGGTAGAAAGTGAATATACCCTCAACCTTAAGGTGTAGGATATAAAAAGACTAAGTGCACGGCTTCGCGAAAGTCTTGACAATTACCATAATGACCCATAGAGCAGGTAATAACATTTTAAAAGAAATGTTACAATTTCTTTAGCGGCAGCAGTAATTAGGCAAATTATTGAGCAATAAACAATGAAAAACATGCCTCAAATGATAGCATATATTTATGTTTGTTACGTTTGTATCCAGGTACATGCAACCCAATGCAGTTGCTGCTCGGAAGTTATACGTATTTACCAACTTCTACGTTTTTTAAAGCAATGCAAGAAAAGAGCTAGCATTTTTATGGTTTAAAGGGAAAATGTTGTTTATAAAACACGAAAGCTGCAGTTTAAATGAATATTTATTTAAGTTTTTTTGAGAACTAATTATATTACCTCAGTGTATATACATATATATATATATATATTATAATATATATATATATATACTGCGTGCTTGTTGTATACTGGGTCCTTGCATATTGAGGGTACCAATGAGCAAATATTTGGCATGGAGTACCAAATTAGGTAAACTGCCTAAAAATGGGTGTGGCACGCCCATTTTTCATCCAACAAAATAATATTGATTCCAAAACTTATATGTATCCGATTAATCAGCAAAATTTGTATAATTATCAATACAACCCCTTTAGACCCTCCATGACCTATGTAAACTCAAAGTGGTCGGCTCACGCCCAAATTCGGAAGATAAACTATAATTATAGCTGCTTAACTATTTCTGTGCGTTACAAACACCGGAACTAAGTGCGTTTACTCTCAAAATTTAGGTGTAGGGTATAAAAATATATTGCAATACTGGGTGGATGGGTAAAAGGAGGCGTGACCCGCCCATTTCTTTCCCAACAGAATATTATTGGTTCACAAACTACAATATTATTTACACCATTATTCAGGAAACTTATATACTTTTCAATACAATCCATGTAAATCCCTCCATGACCTATGTAAACTAAAAGTGGGCGGATCACACCCATATTTGGCATATTAACTGGAAGCATTAGTCTAAACCTACATATAAAATTTTTTTTTTTAAAAACCTACATATAATCTGTTCGTGTTTCCTTGGCTGCGATTCCGTTAATTGTTTTATTACCTTTGTGTTTGATGTATGTGATGGGAAGTGTGATGCAGCGACTGCGCTTGTGCGTGTTTTCTTCGGTTGCGACTTCTTTTATTGTTTTATTACCTTTGTGCTTGCTGTATGTAGATGCGTAGTGTGATGTAGCGACTGCGCTTGTGCGTAGTTTCCTGGGTGGCGACTTCGTTTATTGTTTTATTACCTATGTGCTCGCCGTATGTATATGCGTAGTGTGATGTAGCGACTGCGCTTGTGCGTGTTTTCTTCGGTGGCGACTTCGTTTATTGTTTTACCCCTTCATTATATTATTTAGTTTCCGCTGTTTAGTTCGGCAATTTATGGTATCGGCGTTGAATGTGTGTGTGTGGCTTCGTGCTGACTTCTGCTTCGATGATTTCCTGTCTTCGTCGTTTTAGATGATTCGCTGCTGCAACGAAATTCTACAAGTTTTAAATTGAGTGCATTTGAAAATTAAATGTTAATTATTCGGCTTTATATTCCATTTAATACAATATTTCGGTAATAATTAAATGTAGGATAGTAAACGTTGTTGTCTGATTTGTGTTCTTTAATCGTGGCACATTAGAAGTTTTCTCTTTTGCTAGCACTCACATCTTTGTTACGTTGTGTTGTTATTCTTTTTCTACGTTGGTTCCGAAACGGGTTTCGTTGTCTTTGGTGGCGTACGGCCTTAACTCGCTTACATGGGCTATGCACACTTTCTTGCATTTTAGATCTCTAATTCTCACAATGACTGGCGGTACAAAGGCGATGATTTTGAATGGCCCTTTGACCACTGGCGACGTCTTAAATTGTAATAACGCGCTTGGTCTGACGCTGCTAACGCCTGCTTCCCTCGTAAAATCTCAAAGATTTCCTGGAGTTGTTTCGCCCTCTCATGTGCTGTCGAATAGTGCACCTGGCAATCGCAATTCCCTTTCTTGAACCAAGAATGCCGGCCTGAATCCTGTGGTGTCAGATTGGCATGAGTTTATTGCAAGCATGATTTCGGGCAGGTTGTCGTCCCACTTACGCTGTTCCCCAGCGGCTAGTTGTGCGATCATTGTTTTCACCGTTTTATTTACTCCTTCTGTCGGATTCTCCTGTGGCGTGTACGGCGCTGTGAATTGGTGCTTCACTGCGATGCTTGATAGAAATTCTGTGAAATGCTTACTCTTGAATTGTTTCCCATTGTCCGTGACCAGTATTTTAGGGACGCCAAATCTAGCTACAATTCGTTCTCGGAATCCTTTCAGAAGACCGTCCGCTGCAGCCTTCCGCAGTGAAATTATTTTCGTTTCACGTGGTAAATTTGTCGAAGAAAACCAATAAAGTGGTGTTCCCGTGCGTTGAGCGTGGCAGTGGGCCGACGAAATCGGCGCATACAATCGCCCATGGTTCTTCAGCTAACTGCGTCAACATTTTCCCCGCTTGCTGTCGTTGTTCGAATTTATATCGTTGGCACGAGTTGCACTGGTGAACGTAACGGCTTATGTCTCTGAGCATTCCAGGCCAATAATAACGATTCATGATCCGCGTTGACGTCTTCCGAATACCTAAGTGGCCTGCACATGCATTGTCATGATTCTCTTGTAGCACGTGTTCGCGTAGATGTGATGGTACACAAAGTTTCCATGGTCGCAGCTCTAAAGCCCAGCGAGCAATACGCCCTGAAGGGCTCTCGATGCTGTTGAGCCATTTCAGCTATAGGTGGTCAGTCACCACGGTAAACTTGTAGCCCTCCAAATAGCATCGCATCTTCCGAATGCCCCATATGATAGCAAGGCACTCTTTCTCGGTTGCTGAGTAATTTAATTCCGCTTTGTTCAGTCTGCGGGTCGCATACGCGATTACCTTCTCGGCGTCGTCGACTTCTTGTTTAAGTACAGCTCCCAACCCGATATCGCTATCGTCCGTTTGGAGGGTGAACTGTTTGGTGAAATCAGGACAGGTGAGTATCGGTGCCCTCGTAAGCACCGCTTTCAACTTTTCGAACGCTTCTTGTTGCTCTGTCTGCCATTTCCAATGCTTTCCCTTTTTGAGAAGATTGGTCATCGGGTCCATTATCGTTGCAAATTCTGGGACGAACCTTCGGTACCAGGAGGAAATTCCCAAGCATCGGCAGAGCTCTCGCAAATTTGTGGGTGGTTCGAGTGCCTCTGTCGCCGCGATCTTATCCGGATCAGTTCGGATGCCCTGTTCACTTACCACATGACCGAGATATTTCGTTTCCTTTTGGAAGAACTCGCATTTGTCGATGTTCAACTTCATATTTGATGCACGCAGCCTCCTGAAAACTTCTTGTAGGTGTCGCATGTGGTTTTCCTTTGACGCGCTGGTCACGATGATGTCGTCCAGGTACGCGAAGACGTATAGTTCTAGCTCTTGCCCTATTACCTTGTCGAGTCCTCGTTGGAACGTTGCTGGGGCCGAGTGGAGACCGAATGTCATGACCTTCTACTGAAATAAGCCGCGCCCGGGTACTGTGAACGCTGTGTAGGGTTTGCTGGCGTCGTCCATCGGAATCTGCCAGTATCCATTCTTTAAGTCCAGGCTGCTGATGAACTTGGCATTTCTGAGACGGTCAAGGATGTGCTGGATGCGCGGCAAAGGATACGCATCTGGTCTGGATCGAGAGTTTAGCTGCCGATAATCGATGCACAAATGCCATGTACCAGTCTTTTTCTTGACCAGCACAATTGGGGCGCTGAACGCACTGCTCGATGGCTCGATACAACCTTTATTAATCAATTCATCCACCTCCTTGTTGATAATTTCTTGCATCGCTGGGTTCCTTGGAGTGTAACGCTGCTTTACCGGTCTCTCATCGATCATGGTGATCTTGTGTTTCGTGATGTTCGTGGGGCCCTCTAGTCCTTCAAACGCTTCCAACTCTTTCTTTAATAGGGTTTCCGTATCTTCGCCTGTCTCCTGATTTTCTGCGTCGCTTTCGCCTTCTCTGTCGACGACACAGGTGTTTATTGCTGCTTTTACTCCGGCCTACTGAGCGTCTTGAAAATTCAGCATGAGTCCGCCACACGAGAAACTAGCTCCAGCCTTCGCGAGATAGTCCATGCCCAAGAGTAACTTGTCGACTGCGCCTGGTAAAATCAGTAATTTGGTGCGCAAACTGTTTCTCCCAAATCTGATGGTGGTTTCGAGATATTTGGTTACCTCTCCTTAGCTACCGTCAGCCATCCGTACATATATGGAAGGGGTTAGTGTCTTCTCTTCTAGTCCGAGTTCCTTTGCAATTCGCCTGCTTACGAAACTGCATGTCGCTCCTGTGTCAATCGTTGCGTCCAGCGTTCGTCCCACGATGTGAATCCTAGCGAGGAGGTGACCCTGATCACAGCGTAGACAATCTAGTGGTTCCGAGAAGTTATTCGCCCTGTGTCCGCCGAGTCTCAGTACTGGCGGGAGCGGTCGTCGTTTCTCTGATGTGCTTCCATGTTTTGATTTCGGCGACGATAACAGCAATCGATGATTCGCACGCCTACTTTCCCACAGGTCCAGCAAAATAATAGTGGAAGGTTTCGGCAGCCTCTCTCCCGGTGTCCGTCTTGGCCGCAGCGGCGGCATGCAATGCTTGGGTTGATGGGCCGTACGGGGGCTTGCGAAATTTACATGTGTCTTTCGTTTCGCATCATCTGTGGTTGCGGTCTGCTCTCGTACCCTTCCCTTGGAAGGAATGGTTTCAGTTCATCTCGTGAGCGCGTGTTCTGCCGTACCATCTCATCTGGCTTCCTTTGAATGCACTCCAGGTCTTCTGCTAGGCTGACCAACTCGTCGGGGCTTGAAAGGCCCTTCCTTTTTATGTACAGCTGAAACTCTTGCCGGGAGTTACGAAACACATGCTCTAACTTCTGCGCATCCGTGAAGTCAGCTGTTCTCATCAGATCGCAGATGTTTAACACAAAGTCATTGAACGATTCGTGCTGTCGTTGCGTGCGCATCCTGATTCGGTCCTCTATTTGCTCGAAGTCCCTGCTCGATAAGAAAAACTTCAAGAAAGCGATTTTAAAGTTGCTTCAGCTTCTCCAGTCGCGTTGGTTATTCCGAAGCCATGTGAGTGCACGATTGCGAAGCAGTTCCGGCATCATCTGCGGAATATATGGGTATGCGGTATACTCCTGTCAATTCTTCCACCCTTTCAATAAAGAGTAAGGGATCCTTGCCACCGTCATATCGAATGTTCCATTTTCGAACCTTGTCGATGATGCTGACTGGGTCCACAGCCAGTTCTCGTGGTCTCGTGTACAAAATATTTCGGCTGGGTTCGGTGATGACGTTTTCGCTGACTGTGGGTATCGATAGGTGAAATTACTTTTTACTAGGCTTAGGTGAAGCTGCTCTAGTCCGTGTCTCGTTCCGATCATATTCTGATCGTGGTTACCGTGTTGGTGATGGCCCTCAGGCCGTAGTGTGCATTGCCTCTAACTCCAGCACGCGCGCGTATACCACGGGTTCCTTCTCTGCTGCTATGACAAAAGCGATGAAATGCTTTCTCAGTTCATCGGCGGTTCCTCTCTCGACTAGATCGAACTCTTTGGCATATTCAATTAATTCGTCCATGAACGAACCATGAAATCTATGAACGTTTCGACATTATTTTGGCTTTAATCAGATTGGCTGCTCGCTAGTGGTTAGATATTTGATGTATCAGGTCCCTCTTCGGGCGCCACTGTAACGATGCTTTCTCTTCGCCTGGCTATAACTCAGTCCAGTCCAAGGTCTCGTTCAGTTATTTATTTGTTAGAACGCAATACATCAAATTTTGTATTAACAACTTAATTGAATTGATTTTGATTTTGGGTTACAATGTTTCTTAATGAGCCTAAGGATAAGTTTCTTACATAAGTTTACAATAAGTTTGCTGGAAATTAAACATTATTGATTACGCTGTAAGTAAATGGTTAGATTGCTAGAAACTAAATATTGTTCATTAGGCTGGAAAGGAAATTTCTTGTTAGTTTCTCCATAAGGCGAGTCACTCCGCTGTGTTGTTACTATGAGTGGCGCGGTATAAGCCCACAGGACGACCGTACCTCTGCCGCGGTGTATAAACCCACAGACCGACAGGGCTATGTTACTATGAGTCGCGGGGAATAAACCCACAGACCGAGTGTCCTTCTGCCGCGGGGTATAAACCCACAGACCGACAGGGCTATGCTGGTATGAGTCGCGGGGTATAAACCCACAGACCGACTGTCCTTCTGCCTCGGGGTATAAACCCACAGACCGACAGGACTTTGCTGTTATGAGTCGCGGGGTATAAACCCACAGACCTACTGTACCTCTGCCGCGGGGTATAAACCCACAGACCGACAGGGCGATGTTGTTATGAGTCGCGGGGTATAAACCCACAGACCGAAGGCCTTCTGCCTCGGGGTATAAACTCACAGACCTACAGGGCGATGTTGTTATGAGTCGCGGGGTATAAACCCACAGACCGACTGTCCTTCTGCCTCGGGGTATAAACCCACAGACCGACAGGGCTATATGTAGGTTGCAGCGGTGCGCCAGCTGCGCTCTTGACGGCGACGTCGATTGAGGCGTTGACTGAGATGTCCTTGCGCTGTTGACTGCGAGTCCCTTTGATGCCGACTCGCAGTCCTTTCGATGCAGAGTGCAAGTCCCTTTGATGCCGACTCGGAGTGCTTGCGTTGCTGACTGCGAGTCCCTTTGATGCCGACTCGAAGTCCTTTCGATGCAGACTGCGAGTCTCTTTGATGCCGACTCAGAGTCCTTACAGTGCTGACTGCGATGTCCTTATGACGATGTGTCACAAAATTTAATCGTTACAACTTTGTTTAACTGTTTAAACCATAGATTACTAGATAGGACACTCTAAATTCGGCGTTTCAAAAAATCGGTTTGACATTTGATTGTTTGGTATGTTGAACTCGCGTATTTTCCGCATCAATCCATGTGTACGATTTATTTGCACTGCAACAGTAAGCGCTCCCATTAGGCCAATAACGTATGATTTCCAACGATTTTGTAACAATTTGTATTTAGCTGCATTTATAATATTCTGGTATCATCATTCTAAAATATTTTCGCAATTAGACGCATAATTGTGTATTTATAACAAGAAAGTTTTATTCTCGACTTCAATTATAGGAAATATAACGCAGTAAATTAAGAAATGTTGTGTAAATGTGTGTGCAATATATTTATTATCATTATAATTATGTTATATATAGGTTTTTCACGAATAAAAATCATAATATTTATAATTATTTACTTTGACGTTTCGACAAACAAACCCCATAACAAAAATTTTCCATCAGTGCTTTCCAAAAAATTTTTGCGGCGAGGCTACATTTTTTTACGGCGCGAATCAAAGTTTTCTTTCATTGTATCAGTGGAAGTTTTCAAAGTTTTCTTTCATTGTTTTCTTTCATTGTATCAGTGGAAGTTTTCAAAGTTTTCTTTCATTGTTCCAGCAAAAATGCATTAAAGTATAAGAGAAATTTTCGAGTGTCTCATCTATTAATCTATGGTTTAAATACAGAGCAAAGCCCCAACCAAGCAATGAAAAGCAAGTAACTGAACTCAACGATATGCAATCTAATAATTCCATACGTCAGGAGAACGACCAAGTAATATATGGAATTGAATCAGCTGATTCATTGTTACCATACCAATAAGTGGCCCATAGACGAGAAGCATGCATGTCAGGTATTTCCAACAACTGCGTGTTCACGTTTGCAACATACTGCGCACGGTTCATATCAGTTTTCGTCGCCCATGTATAAAAATCCAAAACCGAAAAGCGGATGATGCGTTTACAATTGCAAAAGACAATAAACGCAGAACAATATTGATGAATGAGCTGCCGGAAGGCAGTTTATGTAAAATCTTGAACATTTTTGGAGTAATCCAAACAGCCAATATTTTAAAAATTTTCACGAATGGACGAGCCTACATATAATTTATAATGGTATATTACATATAGCATTTATATTATATTTCACGGCGGGATTCGCGCTTTAACTGCCTTCAGTGCTACCTCTTTTTCTTTGGTAAGAATGTGTATGTCCGTATAGAAGGTCAGGTCTGAAGATGTATGCTTAAGTTCATCTACAAGCGCTTAGGTGGTTGTGCTAACCCCTACTCGTGCACACTTACTAATTACTGACACCCCAAAGGTTGGCCAGAAGTCAACCCCAAACTAAAATTCTTGTTGTAAAGCGGGAACTATGAGAAACTCCATGCCCCTTGTCAAACAATTCCACTCAACCGGAAGTGAAATTGCACCTTTCACAACGGTTTCACCTCCGTCTGCAATCCTGACTTTCTGTCCTTGTATCGGAATGACTTGTCGGCCTTTGGCCTGCGGGCGCGCAGTTTAATATAACCCTTATCTTGTGGCTTAACACTAGGTGGGCAGCCAATTGTTTTCTGTGACCACGTATGAGAGCGAATAGGTTATAACCCTTATATTGGGGATTAACACTGGGTGCATAGCAAATGGTTTTCTGTAGCCAAGTATGGGCGAGTGTTTCGGTTTTTCTAAAAATGAAATTATCTTCGTAATTAGTTAGAAAATCAAAAAGAAGATAAGAACCGCAATACAGTTCGAGCGGTATACTTGGCTATAATGAATAGTTGAGGAGATATCGCCCCTCAAAATATGAGGCTTGTCAATTCTATGCTATTGAAGACAATCGGGGAACAACGTTAAAAATTTTAAAAGGAGAAAGCACTAGAATTTGACGAATGACTTATTTTAGGATCTAATGTACAATGTGTTTATCTTATTTGTATTTTAACATTGCCACAATACGTCCACATACTAACCTGACAAATTGTTTAAAGAATCGTTCCTAATCTGCGAGAGCTTAATCACTAAAGAGCAGAGAAGCTAAATTGGCGTTCCAATTCAGAATGCATCGCAGTTGGAATTAGAGTTGTGTCGTTCCGGACATGTATAGTTCCCGGACATGTATCCGCACTCGGAGATTTTTCCAATCGTTCCGCTGAAAATCTTTTAACATGTCCGAATAGTTCCTATTTCACAATAAGCAATTGAAAGGAACAACACTGCTACTTAATTTAGCAGTTATCTCTTTTCCTCTTTTGTGCATTCGCTGATAATTCTTTGTTTGAATAAAGAAACGAAAGTGAAAAGAGTTATGGAAGTTCAACAGTTCCTTGGAACGAATGAGCTAAATAGTTCCTCGGAACGAAAGAGCTAAATAGTTCCTCGGAACGAAAGAGCTAAATAGTTCCTCGGAACGAAATAGCTCCTGAGATGTTATGTTACTATGGATTAGACATGTAAAAAAGTTCGTAATGATACTGGAACATATTTAACTCATAGATGGCGCCTCATAAGGATGATTGAAAAATTAACTCATGCAGTATAGATTATTGGATGAATAAGCAGCTTATCATTATTTATTTATTTATTATTTATTACTATTTAAAATTATCTTTGAACATTTTGCTATTTATCTTTAGTGGTTATTTTGTTGTTCAGAAATGTCAACTTCCATAATCTTCTGCTCTAATTCGTAATAGATTTTACATATGAAGTTTAAATTTCTGCAAACTAACGGATTTTTTCCATATGGAATTCTTAGCAGATTCCCAAGTCTTGTACAAAGCGTGATTCAAATTTTCTGCAGTTGATTGATTACTAGAGGTTGTCTTACGTCTATAAGTACATATATTAAAAGTTTTAGTTTACTGTACTAAGGTGATTATTACATTAAAGTGAAATACTATAAATTTGAAAATCTTTAATCTTTTTTAATAAATAATTCACGGTTTTTAAGAATTTTAAGGTAATTTATTTACATGTATGTATTTATAAAGAATTATTTGCAACAATTGTATATAATTTTGAAAGATAAATGGCTATGCGGAGTAAAACAAGTGCTTTGTGGGATCATTTTTCTGAACCCGAAGACAAAAAGGCCAAATGTAATTACTGTTCGCAAGTGATTTCATTTTCTGCAGGAACCCTAGGAAACCTAAGCAGGCATCTTTCTAGACGGCATCCCACAATTTCCCTTAAAGCAGTTGAACGATTATCGTTATTGCCAACTTCTTCTGATCTGCAGAGTTCTTGTGTTCCGTTGGTTGATATGAGAGACAGGGAAATAGAAACACTTCGTCAAACCACACAGTTGAAAATTACAGCATTTACCGAAAGTACAAAACCGTTGCCTGAAAAGAGGAAAAAAGCAATTGATGAGCAGCTTAAACTAATGATAGCAAAAGAATATCATCCATTTCGACTTGTAGAAGAAAAAAACCTCAACAAATTTGTAAACCTATTGTGCCCGAATTACACTCTACCAAGTAGGAAAACGATTTCCGAGAGATTAGTGCCACAGTTGTGCTTAAAACTGGAACATGAAGTCCAATGCAACATATCGAAGGCTCCAGCCATCTGCCTTACAACGGATGCTTGGACTTCAAAAAATAATGAAAGCTTCATCGCGTTATGCTCAAATTTATTGAGTTGCATTGAATACAATGATCGCCACACCAGTCTAAATTTTTCCGAGTTGCTAAAAAAAGAGATAAACAAGTGGGGCATTGAAAATAAAGTCGGAGCGATTGTGAGTGACAATGCTGCAAACATACTTCGTGCAGTAGAACTCGGAGGATGGCGATCAATCGGTTGTTTTGCCCACTTGTTAAACCTCGTTGTTCAAGCTCCATTGCAGGAAATGACGGCAGTTATTGAGAAAGTGAAAGGTATTGTCGAGTTTTTCAAAAGAAGTACGCAAGGTTTATATAAACTTCATGAAATACAGAAGCAAATGGGTGTCTCTGTACTGAAACTGAAGCAGGATGTTCCCACACGTTGGAATTCGACATACGAAATGCTCCAGCGAATCGTCAAAATAAAGGAGGCAGTTATTGCGACACTTGCTTTAGTAAAAAATGATCTGGCTTTGACGAATGGAGAGTGGTCTGAAATTGAGGACATATTGCCAATATTAAAAACATTTTATGAAATCGCTGTTGAGATTTCGGCTGAAAAAAATGTCACCTTCTCCAAAGTCATCGTTTACTGCCAACTTCTGCGAAGGAGTATTGCGCAACATTCGTCCAATATGCCAAATAACAGATCCAACGTTGCAAAGTTTTTAGAGTCCATACGCGACCAAATTCAAAGACGTTTTGGTAACGTTGAAAAACATTTTTTATACGCCGAATCCACAATCTTGGATACGAGATTCAAAAACAAAGGATTTCGTGATAATCAAAATTTCAAAATCATTTTCGAAGGATTAAAGTCGAAAGTTGGAAAAAGTCATCCCGTTATGGAGGTCGGAAACCATAATCGATCGAAAGAGGTACCAGTACCTAGTCCAAATGTCTCCACATCTATTTGGGATAACTTCGACCGAGAAATAGCAAACCTCGTTCCCCAAAACTCCATTGCAGCTGGTATAGTGGAGCTGGAAAAGTACATGGCTGAGCCAATTATTGCCAGAACAGAAGATCCACTTCTCTGGTGGAATGCGAGAAAAAGCGTTTACCCGATTCTACATGCACATATGCTAAAACGTCTCAATTTGGTGGCTACATCAGTACCTTGCGAGAGAGTTTTTTCAAAAGCCGGCCTAATACAAACTGATAATAGGTCGATACTGTCTGCAAAAAAAGTTTCGCAATTAATTTTTATTAATAGCAACATTGCTTCTTAATGTCGTTTAAATTTGAAGTACTTTTTTTATAATATTTTTATTGTT
This sequence comes from Thecophora atra, assembly GCA_937620795.1. NCBI lineage: Eukaryota > Metazoa > Arthropoda > Insecta > Diptera > Conopidae > Thecophora > Thecophora atra. The sequence goes on from OW569398.1 coordinate 40,053,442, forward strand.
CTAGAATTTTTTTCCTATTATTTTTATTCTTTCTTTTATTCAACTATTTCATTTTAATTTTTACTATATTTTCTGTTAATTTATAATTGTTTTGGTTTATTATGTTTTCTTTTGTTAGAATTCTTTCATGAAAAATTAAATGTACACTTAAGAAAAGGCATATTTCCTTCTCTTTATACGCATAAATACATATTTGAAAAATTTTTGAAATAATATTTCGATATTGAAAAATTTTCTACTTTGTTTTCTTGTTGAACTGGACTTATTTATGGCTTTTATTTAAAAGTTTAAATAACATTTCCAATAAATTGCTTCTTTCCTGTTGTTTTTATCTAGCTTCTTATAAGTTGTTTTTATTGGAATGCTAGAATGAAATAGCTTATTTATGAATTTGGTTCCGGAGATAATTTGCGAATGCAAACATGGTACAAGTATTTGAAACGATATCGTTCCGCGGAACTATTTAGCAACGGAGATGAAACGTCTCCGGGAGACGTCTCCAGGCAGCAAAAGACTCGTTCCATGTTCGTTCCCTCTCCGGAACTGTTAAGCCCATCTCGTTGGAATGGTTCTACAAGTGGTTTAGTATATGTATATTGTCACAACGCCGTACAAATGTAATAGTCCAAAATATACACGATAGTAGTGCATCAAAGCATACAAATTATAGCTAGAACCAAATACTAACGCCTAAGACACAATACAACGGACAAGACACAGAGTACATGTAACGAGGTTTTCTTCGTGTTGCCGTGATATACTCAGTATGTCCAGGGTTCTTGACTCGACAAATAAAACTCAAGCGTTTCGTTTTAATTTTTCCCTTTATTATTGGTTTATATTTACATAAGATCGGATAATTATATCCGAGGTTACATGTATTACTTAATATAGTTCATTCTTTTACCTAGTCTAGCTGAAATAATTAGCGTAACTACGTTAGTATCGTTAGTTCTACCAAGCACTTGGTCTGGTAGTGAGATATGTATGTGTGGCCTCATAGAGAACCGATATGCACCGTTCACCGTTGTTCTACTGGAAGTTTGTTTCTACGAAGTTTCACACAAATGAATTTGTCCACACTTGCAAGCACTGGACGCAAATAATGATTCACTTTACGACGATTGTCCACACTTAAAAGCACTGGACTCAAATGATTCAACGATTAGTTTTAGGGTGAATGTCCACACTGAAAAGCAATGGACTCAAATATTTTTCAATGATTCAAGGATTCGTTTGTAGGATGACTGTCCACACTTAAAAGCACTGGACTATAATGATACAAGGATTCGTGTTGTGTCCACACTTGCCAGCACTGGACCAGAATAATATGAGTTAATAAAAAAGTCGACTCACCCGTACAGCGTATGATCACCGAAGAACCATGAGTCTTCGTTGACGGTTGCTTTTATACCTCAAAGGTTAACCGTAGTTTTCTTGATCGCTTATTGGCGACCTTGAATTAATCCCTTTGTTTACAAAGTTCAAAAAAATGTGGCTTTCGATTCCGCTTTCTATTACTTTGCATTCTTCGTGCATAGACCTCTGTATCTGTATCTATCTCTGTACTATTGAAGACAATCGGGGAACAGCGTTAAAAATTTTAAAAGATGAAAGCACTAGAATTTGACGAATGACTTATTTTGGGATCTCATGTATAATGTGTTTATCCTATTGTATTCTAACATTGCCACAATACGTCCACATACTAACCTGACAAATTGTTTATAGAATCGTTCCTAATCTGCGAGAGCTTAATCACTAAAGAGCAGAAATGCTAAATTCGGCGTCCAATTTGGAATGAATCGGAGTGGTAATGGTTCTACAAGTGGTTTAGTATATGTAACCAAATACGAACGCCTAACACAAAATACAACGGACAAGACACAGAGTACCTGTAACGAGGTTTTCCTCGTGTTGCCGGGATATGCCCAGTCTGTCCAGGGTTCTTGACTTGACAAATAAAACTCAAGTGTTTCGTTTTAATTTTCCTCTTTATTATTGGTTTATATTTACATAACATCGGATAAATATGTATGTCCGAGGTTACATGTATTACTTAATATAGTTAATTCTTTTCCCTAGCCTAGGTGAACTAGTTAGCGTAACTACGTTAGTATCGTTAGTTCTACCCAGCACTTGGTCTGGCAGTGAGATATGTGTGGCCTCGTAGAGAACCGAAATGCAACGTTCACGGTTGTTCTACTGAAAATTTGTTTCTACGAAGTTTCACACAAATGAATTTGTCCACACTTAAAAGCACTGGACTCTAAATGATTCAAGGATTCGTGTTGTGTCCCTATTGGACCAGAATAATATTAGTTAATAAAAAAGTCAACTCACCCGTACAGCGTATAATCACCAAACAGCCACGAGTCTTCGTTGACGGTTGCTTTTATACCTAAAAGGTTAACCGTAGTTTTCTTGATCGCTTATTGGCGATCTGGAATTAATCCCTTTGTTTGTTCAGCATGTATTTTTTTCCCATGTTCGCCGTTTTCATCTGTGGCCTTGAATTAATCTCTTTGTTTTCTCCAATTGTACATGTATTTTTTTATATTCGCAGTCTTCAGTGGCGACCTTGAACTAATCTCTTTGTTCACAAAGTACAATTAATGTGGCCTTCGATTCCGCTTTCTATTTCTTGCACTCTTCGTGCATAGACCTTTGCATTTGTTGTTGCAATCAATGTTCTTTTTTTCTGAGACTCTGTGACTTCTTTCCTAATGGGTCTTCGTTGTTACGTTGTGCTTGTAAAACTGGTTCCGGTTTATTGCATGCATTTGTTGTTGTCTTTGATTGATAATGTGTGGTAAGAGACTGCTACCTATCTCTAAATGAGATGGCCGAGCAGTTCTCTGTAAATCTGTGCTGGGTTCCAGGCCACAGTAACATTCCAGGGAACTGCCAAGCGGACAAGTTGGCCCGCCTGGGTACCAAAACGATAATAACGCCTGATAAAGTAAATGTGGGTATGCCACTGGCAACCTGCAGGTATTTGCTCTTTGAGGAATCTATCAGGCTCGCAAATAGACGACGGGTAGAGGGGCAGACCTGCAACACTGCAAGGATGACCTGGCCCCTCTAAAATCTTAAGGAAACGAAAACTCTTCTTTCAGTTGGCAGGGAAAACGTTCAGAGGATGATAGGGGTTGTGACTGGACACTGCCTTATTGGTGCCCATGCAAAAAGACTAGGGCTCTTCTCAAATGATTTTTGTAGAAGTTGCAGAGATGAGGAGGATGACATCTCTGCTCATGTCCTGCACTGGCTCAGAGGAGACATGCTCATATGGGGGCATTTTTCTTGAGCAGCCTTTGCGAGATAGCATCCATTGAAACAGGCGACTTAAGTCGTTACTTAATCAGCTCCTCGTGGTTTGCTTAAAGAAGGGGGTTTTCAAGATCCATAGGGTATCACAATGGGACGGAAATGGCCTACGTGTGTCCTTCGGGGCAGCCCAATTAACCTAACCTAACCTAACCTTGATTGCTAATATTCGGTACGATTTCTTGCGTGTGTTTGTTATTGTCGAGCTTCAATTTATAAGCATGAGTGCATTTTTTCATTATGTACCATTCTTGTTTTACCTCCGCTTCTAAATTTCGGTCACTATTTCGGCAAGTGTTTGTTGTTTTATTTCTTCCCTAATATTTTTCCAATTTTAGTGTTTCTCTCTCACTTTCTTTCCTTTTGTGTTGTGTTTGTTGTTGTAAGTTTCGTATCGTGCTGTACCTTGTGTGCGTTCTCCCGCTTGTGCTTTCAATTTTGGTACATTCTTGTAAAGCTCCGCGCGATGTTTTGTGCAGCTTTGGGCTTTTGGTTCGTCGATCATCGTTATGAATAGTTGATGGTGAGTAATTTTTGTTTTGCCTAGTTTGTAAGGGAGATATAATCTTCCTTACATACATAGATACATATGTACCTTTATATTTCTGTTAAAAGAATCACACAATTGGACAACAGGAACACAGTACAAAAACTGAACATTCTTCAGACACCAAATAAATTTGTACTTTACTCTTTGGCTGAAAACACGTACAGAATTGAACGTCGCGAAAAAGGCATAAAACTTGTAATCTATATTCACAGAGTTTTCATGATAATAAATACAATAATTTTTTGTTTATGAAAGTAGAAGAGCTTGCGAAAAGGTTTTTTTTATAGCCGTCTTTTTTAATAATCTATCTCGATCTTCACCCTGCAACTGGCAGATGGTCGATCCTATCGAAATTTTTATACCGTGTTTATAATATGATATTTGCTACGGTGAAGATACATAATTTACTATTTGCAAACATTATTACTATTTGCGAACGAAGTACAAAAACTGTCATATATTCACAAATAGTTTTGTTGATAATGCATTAAATAGAATTGGATGAAAAAGAGACAAAATAGACAATCTGATGTCAAATTTACACAGGCTCTTATGGAAATCGAGCAGAAGAACAGCTTGCGCGTAATATTAAAAATATAAATAGGGCTATCTTGCCAGCATGCGTTTCTTCATCTAAATACGACGTATACGCATAAGAGAAATTTTCGAGTGTCTCATCTAATAATCTATGGTTTAAACACAGAGCAAAGCCCCAACCAAACAATGCATAGTAAGTAACTGAACTCAACGATATGCAATCTAATAATTCCATACGTCAGGAGAACGATCAAGCAATATATGGAATTGAATCATTTGATTCATTGTTACCATACCATTAGGTAACCTATTGGGGCCTATAGACGAGAAGCATGCATGTCGGGTATTTCCAAGAACTGCGTGTTCACGTTTGCAACATACTGCGCACGGTTCATATCAGTTTTCGACGCTCATGTATAAAAATCTAAAACCGAAAAGCGGACCCAACCTTCCCGTCACATAAAGCGATTCTCGGTTCGGACCCGGAAAAATCTTTAGCAGCCCCTTTCTTGGCGAGAGTCTGCTTTCTCATAATTATCCGTGCCAACATGTCCTCTCACCCAAAAGAGTGTTACCTCGTTCCCCTGGGCACACTCATTAAGCTTGTGGACAGCCTCTACCACCAAACTGGAATTTATACTTGTCCGCCCCATTCTCCTGATCATTGCCTGGTTATCGAGTGCCATAAGAATCCTCCTATTCCTCACCCGACGCCCAATTAAATGATCCAGAGCATGTACCAAAGCCAGCAACTCTGCCTGATACACGGACACGTACTTGCCCAAGCGCTGATTCATTGTTACCATACCATTAAGTGGCCTATAGACGAGAAGCATGCATGTCGGGTATTTTCAAGAACTGCGTGTTCACGTTTGCAACATACTGCGCACGGTTCATATCAGTTTTCGACGCCCATGTATAAAAATCCAAAACCGAAAAGCGGATGATGCGTTTACAATTGCAAAAGACAATAAACGCAGAACAATATTGATGAATGAGCTGCCGGAAGAGAGCTTATGTAATATCATGAAAAGTATTGGAGTAATCCAAACAGCCAATATTTTAAAAATTTTCACGAATGGACGGGCCTACATATAATTTATAATGGTATATTACATATAACATTTATGTTATATTTCACGGCGGGATTCGCGCTTCAACTGCCTCCAGTGCTACCTCTTTTTCTTTGGTAAGGATGTGTATGTCCATATAGAAGGTCAGGTCTGAAGATGTATGGTTAATTACATCTACAAGCGCTGAGGTGATTGTGCCAACTTTCAGCGTAACAAAGGCAGAGATTACAACTTTCCTAACCGTCTTCATCATTTGCCTCTTTGCCTTCATCTTCGCTATCTAGTTAAAGTTTTGCTTTTTCCTGCCGAGTAAAACCTCACTTAAAAAGTTTTTCTTCCTCACAGTTTGGTACTCGACATTACGCTGGTGTAAAGTCTTAATTGGACGACCTATTGGCCTCCTGCTACAGATCGCTGAATCCTTTCTTTGCAGAATACCCTTGCCACACTCACGTTTAGAATTTATGATCGCTTTAACTATTAAAGATTTTAGAGACTATATCTCCATAATCCTGGCACATATCGCGACGTTACATACACTGTTCGAAAGGTAATTAATTTTAGGATAAACACTACTTTTTTATAGTTTGCTGCGTGGCCGGTGTTAAGCTACAAAACAAGGTTTATAATAAATCCTATAAAAAAAATACAAGGTTTATAATAAACGTACCACAACATGGTATATATGGTAGAAAAGGACAAATTGTAAGCTTTATAAATCTCGATCTTATTCTATATCTTAATTATCATATAAAGGGGTAGGTTATGGTTCTTTACTATGACCTCCACCATATTGTCCAACACTAAATTATCTTCATAATTATAGAGATATAAGCAAAAAATATAGACCTTGTGAATACTTTTCAAACAATATATCGGTCACTTCGGTACACCTAATATTTTGGTAGATATCACAGTTCAAAAATTTGCCATTTTTGACCTTGACACGCCCATAACAACGAAACGGAGGGCCAAACCACAAAATTTTGTAATTTATTATTTTCCCAATTGTTTCGGTTTTTTTGTACCGTTAGTTTTTACCGTTATTCTCGGATATCCAACCCTAATTTGTGTGATTTGGCCGCCATTATATATTTATGGGCGTTTGAAAGTCATCTAATTAAAAGTCAATAACTCCTAAACCATTTTAGGTAGAGCAACACGAGTGCTGTTGTTGGAAAGCACTATTCTTCTACACGCGATTTTTGTGTCAACCTTATTCTAAGGTACTCATGAGCGCTTTTAAATTGTACCCCTTATTATCCAATTCTGAGGAACGTTTTGAGTATACCCCTTATCGTAGGGTAGGTTAACACTGCGTGGACAGGAAATGGGTGCGAATTGTTTATAACCCTTATATTGGGGCTTAACAATGGGCATAGCAAATGGTTTTCTGTAGCCAAGCATGGGCGAGTGTTTCGCTTTTTCTAAAAATGAAATTATCTTCGTAATTAGTTAGAAAATCAAAAAGAAGATAAGAACCGCAATAAATTTCGAGCGGTATACTAGGCTATAATGAATAGTTGAGGAGATATCGCCCTTAAAAATATGAGGCTTGTCCATTCTATACTATTGAAGACAATCGGGGAACAACGTTAAATATTTTAAAAGGTAAAAGCACTAGAATTTCACGAATGACTTATTCTAGCATCTAATGTACAATGTGTTTATCTTATTTGTATTTTAACAATGCCACAATACGTCCACATACTAACCTGACAAATTGTTTAAAGAATCGTTCCTAATCTGCGAGAGATTAATCACTAAAGAGCAGAGAAGCTAAATTGGCGTTCCAATTCAGAATGCATCGCAGTTGGAATTAGAGTTGTGTCGTTCCGGACATGTATAGTTCCCGGACATGTATCCGCACTCGGAGATTTTTCCAATCGTTCCGCTGAAAATCTTTTAACATGTCCGAATAGTTCCTATTTCACAATAAGCAATTGAAAGGAACAACACTGCTACTTAATTTAGCAGTTATCTCTTTTCCTCTTTTGTGCATTCGCTGATAATTCTTTGTTTGAATAAAGAAACGAAAGTGAAAAGAGTTATGGAAGTTCAACAGTTCCTTGGAACGAATGAGCTAAATAGTTCCTCGGAACGAAAGAGCTAAATAGTTCCTCGGAACGAAAGAGCTAAATAGTTCCTCGGAACGAAATAGCTCCTGAGATGTTATGTTACTATGGATTAGACATGTAAAAAAGTTCGTAATGATACTGGAACATATTTAACTCATAGATGGCGCCTCATAAGGATGATTGAAAAATTAACTCATGCAGTATAGATTATTGGATGAATAAGCAGCTTATCATTATTTATTTATTTATTATTTATTACTATTTAAAATTATCTTTGAACATTTTGCTATTTATCTTTAGTGGTTATTTTGTTGTTCAGAAATGTCAACTTCCATAATCTTCTGCTCTAATTCGTAATAGATTTTACATATGAAGTTTAAATTTCTGCAAACTAACGGATTTTTTCCATATGGAATTCTTAGCAGATTCCCAAGTCTTGTACAAAGCGTGATTCAAATTTTCTGCAGTTGATTGATTACTAGAGGTTGTCTTACGTCTATAAGTACATATATTAAAAGTTTTAGTTTACTGTACTAAGGTGATTATTACATTAAAGTGAAATACTATAAATTTGAAAATCTTTAATCTTTTTTAATAAATAATTCACGGTTTTTAAGAATTTTAAGGTAATTTATTTACATGTATGTATTTATAAAGAATTATTTGCAACAATTGTATATAATTTTGAAAGATAAATGGCTATGCGGAGTAAAACAAGTGCTTTGTGGGATCATTTTTCTGAACCCGAAGACAAAAAGGCCAAATGTAATTACTGTTCGCAAGTGATTTCATTTTCTGCAGGAACCCTAGGAAACCTAAGCAGGCATCTTTCTAGACGGCATCCCACAATTTCCCTTAAAGCAGTTGAACGATTATCGTTATTGCCAACTTCTTCTGATCTGCAGAGTTCTTGTGTTCCGTTGGTTGATATGAGAGACAGGGAAATAGAAACACTTCGTCAAACCACACAGTTGAAAATTACAGCATTTACCGAAAGTACAAAACCGTTGCCTGAAAAGAGGAAAAAAGCAATTGATGAGCAGCTTAAACTAATGATAGCAAAAGAATATCATCCATTTCGACTTGTAGAAGAAAAAAACCTCAACAAATTTGTAAACCTATTGTGCCCGAATTACACTCTACCAAGTAGGAAAACGATTTCCGAGAGATTAGTGCCACAGTTGTGCTTAAAACTGGAACATGAAGTCCAATGCAACATATCGAAGGCTCCAGCCATCTGCCTTACAACGGATGCTTGGACTTCAAAAAATAATGAAAGCTTCATCGCGTTATGCTCAAATTTATTGAGTTGCATTGAATACAATGATCGCCACACCAGTCTAAATTTTTCCGAGTTGCTAAAAAAAGAGATAAACAAGTGGGGCATTGAAAATAAAGTCGGAGCGATTGTGAGTGACAATGCTGCAAACATACTTCGTGCAGTAGAACTCGGAGGATGGCGATCAATCGGTTGTTTTGCCCACTTGTTAAACCTCGTTGTTCAAGCTCCATTGCAGGAAATGACGGCAGTTATTGAGAAAGTGAAAGGTATTGTCGAGTTTTTCAAAAGAAGTACGCAAGGTTTATATAAACTTCATGAAATACAGAAGCAAATGGGTGTCTCTGTACTGAAACTGAAGCAGGATGTTCCCACACGTTGGAATTCGACATACGAAATGCTCCAGCGAATCGTCAAAATAAAGGAGGCAGTTATTGCGACACTTGCTTTAGTAAAAAATGATCTGGCTTTGACGAATGGAGAGTGGTCTGAAATTGAGGACATATTGCCAATATTAAAAACATTTTATGAAATCGCTGTTGAGATTTCGGCTGAAAAAAATGTCACCTTCTCCAAAGTCATCGTTTACTGCCAACTTCTGCGAAGGAGTATTGCGCAACATTCGTCCAATATGCCAAATAACAGATCCAACGTTGCAAAGTTTTTAGAGTCCATACGCGACCAAATTCAAAGACGTTTTGGTAACGTTGAAAAACATTTTTTATACGCCGAATCCACAATCTTGGATACGAGATTCAAAAACAAAGGATTTCGTGATAATCAAAATTTCAAAATCATTTTCGAAGGATTAAAGTCGAAAGTTGGAAAAAGTCATCCCGTTATGGAGGTCGGAAACCATAATCGATCGAAAGAGGTACCAGTACCTAGTCCAAATGTCTCCACATCTATTTGGGATAACTTCGACCGAGAAATAGCAAACCTCGTTCCCCAAAACTCCATTGCAGCTGGTATAGTGGAGCTGGAAAAGTACATGGCTGAGCCAATTATTGCCAGAACAGAAGATCCACTTCTCTGGTGGAATGCGAGAAAAAGCGTTTACCCGATTCTACATGCACATATGCTAAAACGTCTCAATTTGGTGGCTACATCAGTACCTTGCGAGAGAGTTTTTTCAAAAGCCGGCCTAATACAAACTGATAATAGGTCGATACTGTCTGCAAAAAAAGTTTCGCAATTAATTTTTATTAATAGCAACATTGCTTCTTAATGTCGTTTAAATTTGAAGTACTTTTTTTATAATATTTTTATTGTTCTAGAATTTTTTTCCTATTATTTTTATTCTTTCTTTTATTCAACTATTTCATTTTAATTTTTACTATATTTTCTGTTAATTTATAATTGTTTTGGTTTATTATGTTTTCTTTTGTTAGAATTCTTTCATGAAAAATTAAATGTACACTTAAGAAAAGGCATATTTCCTTCTCTTTATACGCATAAATACATATTTGAAAAATTTTTGAAATAATATTTCGATATTGAAAAATTTTCTACTTTGTTTTCTTGTTGAACTGGACTTATTTATGGCTTTTATTTAAAAGTTTAAATAACATTTCCAATAAATTGCTTCTTTCCTGTTGTTTTTATCTAGCTTCTTATAAGTTGTTTTTATTGGAATGCTAGAATGAAATAGCTTATTTATGAATTTGGTTCCGGAGATAATTTGCGAATGCAAACATGGTACAAGTATTTGAAACGATATCGTTCCGCGGAACTATTTAGCAACGGAGATGAAACGTCTCCGGGAGACGTCTCCAGGCAGCAAAAGACTCGTTCCATGTTCGTTCCCTCTCCGGAACTGTTAAGCCCATCTCGTTGGAATGGTTCTACAAGTGGTTTAGTATATGTATATTGTCACAACGCCGCACAAATGTAAAAGGCTAAAATATACACGATAGCAGTGCATCAAAGCATACAAATTATAGCTAGAACCAAATACTAACGCCTAAGACACAATACAACGGACAAGACACAGAGTACATGTAACGAGGTTTTCCTCGTGTTGCCGGGATATGCCCAGTCTGTCCAGGGTTCTTGACTCGACAAATAAAACTCAAGTGTTTTGTTTTAAACTTAATTTTTATACCCTACACCTTAAGGTTTAGGGTATATTCACTTTCTACCGGAGTGTGTAACGCATAGAACTAGACAAGATAGGTATGGAAAAGTATATATATTCTTGATCAGCATCACCACCAAAATTGAAATAACGATGTCTGTCCGTCTGTCTATCTGTCTGTCTGTCCGTTGAAATCACGATCACAGGAGAACGGATTAAGATTTCAAAATGAAATTTGGCAAAAATATTCGTTGCTATGTTGGGGTGTTTCGTATTGAAAATGGGCAAAATCGCCCAAGGACCACGCCTACTTTGTATATCGAGAGTCCAGGTACCTCTGTTTTGCCTATTAAAAAAGGCCATATCAGCATCACTTTTTGAGAGAAGACAAGAAAATTTTATATGTAGGTTTAGACTAATGCTTCCAGTTAATATGCCAAATATGGGCGTGATCCGCCCACTTTTAGTTTACATAGGTCATGGAGGGTTTTACATGGATTGTATTGAAAAGGATATAAGTTTCCTGAATAATGGTGTACATAATATTGTAGTTTGTGAACCAACAATATTCTGTTGGGAAAAAATGGGCGAGCCACACCTCCTTATGCTTTCACTTATGAAACTGCATACAGCTATCATGACGGCATAGTTGTAGAAATTTCATAGGAGTATAAAGTTTTGCCTTTTTATTTTAAGGCATTTTAAGTGGTGCGATATAATTATTATTATTATTATTATTATATATATATTGTATATTTATTATTAGATATATAATATATATATTGTATACATATATGAGTATATTATATCGCACCACTTCTAAATATATATACGAGTATATATGCAGCTTTAAGGTGTAGGGTATTTCGGCTACAGCCCGGCTGTAGACAACACCTTTACTAGTTCTCTTTATTATTGGTTTATATTTACATAAGATTGGATAATTATGTCCGATGTTACATGTATTACTTAATATAGTTAATTCTTTTCCCTAGCCTAGGTGAACTAGTTAGCGTAACTACGTTAGTATCGTTAGTTCTACCCAGCACTTGGTCTGGCAGTGAGATATGTGTGGCCTCGTAGAGAACCGAAATGCACCGTTCACCGTTGTTCTACTGGAAGTTTGTTTCTACGAAGTTTCACTCAAATAATTTTGTACCTTAAAGCCTGATTATACTCACTCAACGCAAAGGGAACGACACTTAGGGGAAATTTGTGCATTGGAAAACGAGTTGCCGAAGTCTGCTTCGTGCCGGCTCTTTCATTTGCCTGATGTTGCCAGTATCATTAGTAGCAATTTTGTTTTGGGTATTTTAACTTCTTTTGTGGGGATTTTTATATTTGAGAATTCCTCCAGTTGAATACGATAGTTGAAAATAATTTTTATTACTGATTTACCTATTTAGTTAATTTAATTATATGGAAGATTTAAAAGTTGGCTTCAAGTTTTTGCAATTGCTCCACTTATACCAGCAAAGGCGCATACGTCGATGTAGGCGGTGGGGTGTTCGACCTATTAATTGGGACCGAAGAACTAGTGGGTACTACAGGAAAGTCGTCCATCGTATTAAAACTGTGGACGAAGAACAATTTTTTATACACACCCGAATGACGGTAACTGTGTACAATGCTCTGTTTACATTGGTTTACCTGAATTCACCAATGACACAATCGCAACTGATAACGCCGGGATATTTCAACCGGCAAATATGTGAACCTAACCTAAATTAGCCTCTTTATGGAAATACAGCCAATGTGGCATCACGATTTTAGCTGTCAAATCACTTAACGCAAGCAAAATATCAAATCGATTTTGATATTTGCGTTGAGTACAAAACTTCGTGTTGAGTGTCGGCTGCTCTTTCCAGCAAACACACAAACTAATGTAAAAGGGTAGGAATTTGACAGCTCTTGAGTTGGAGGGGCTTGCGTTGAGTGAGTATAACTAGCCCTTTAGTTATGATTCAAGCATGATTCACTTTACGACGATTGTCCACACTTAAAAGCACTGGACTCAAATGATTCAACGATTAGTTTTAGGGTGAATGTCCACACTGAAAAGCAATGGACGCAAATATTTTTCAATGATTTAAGGATTCGTTTTTAGGATGACTGTCCACACTTAAGAGCACTGGACTCTAAATGATTCAAGGATTCGTGTTGTGTCCACACTTGCCAGCACTGGACCAGAATAATATTAGTGAATAAAAAAGTCGACTCACCCGTACAGCGTATGGTCACCAAAGAGCCACGAGTCTTCTTGGACGGTTGCTTTTATACCTCAAAGGTTAACCGTAGTTTTCTTGATCGCTTATTGGCGACCTTGAATTAATCCCTTTGTTTGTTCAGCATATATATATTTTTCCCATGTTCGCCATTTTCATCTGTGTTTACTCCAATTGTACATGTAATTTTTTTATATTCACAGTCTTCAGTGGCGACCTTGAACTAATCTCTTTGTTTACAATTTCAATTAATGTGGCCTTCGATTCCGGTTTCTATTACTTGCACTCTTCGTGCATAGACCTTTGCATTTGTTGTTGCAATCAATGTTCTTTTTTTCTGAGACTCTGTGACATCTTTCCCAATGGGTCTTCGTTGTTACGTTGTGCTTGTAAAACTGGGTCCGGTTTATTGCATGTATTTGTTGTTGTCTTTGATTGCTAATATTCGGTCCGATTTCTTGCGTGTGTTTGTTATTGTCGAGCTTTAATTTATAAGCCTGAGTGCATTTTTTCATTATGTAACTTTGTTGTTTTACCTCCGCTTCTAAATTTCCGTCGCTATTTCGGCAAGTGTTTGTTGTTTTATTTCTTCCCTAATGTTGTTCCAATTTTAGCATGTGGTTGTTGTTGCCGAAATTTTAACGTGTTTCTCTTTCTTTTTTTTCCTTTTGTGTTTTGTTTGTTGTTGTAAGTTTCGTATCGTACTGTACATTGTGTGCGTTCTCCCGCTTTTGCTTTCAAGTTTGGTACATTCTTGTAAAGCTTCGCGCGATGTTTTGTGCAGCTTTGGGCTTTTGGTTCGTCGATCATCGTTATGAATAGTTGATGCTGAGTAATTTTTGTTTTGCCTAGTTTGTAAGGGAGATTTAATCTTCCTTACACACATACATACATATGTACTTTTATATTTCTGTTAAAGGAAGCACTCAATTTGACAACAGGAACACAGTACAAAAGCTGAACATTCTTCAGACACCAAATTAATTTGGACTTTACTCTTTGGCTGAAAACACGTACAGAATTGAACGTCGCGAAAAAGGCATAAAACTTGTAGTCTATATTCACACAGTTTTCTTGATAATAAATAAAAAAATTTTTTGTTTATGAAAGTAGAAGAGCTTGCGAAAAGGTTTTTTTTATAGCCGTTTTTTTTAATAATCTATCTCGATCTTCACCCACCAGATGGTCGATTCTATCGAAATTTTGATACCGATTATTGAAAATATTTCAAATGTTCCTATTTTTGTGTATTTCGTGTTTATAATATGATAAGTCAAACGTTTTTCGGGGCAAAAAAAAAAAAAAATAATAAATAAAAATATATAATAAAAATTAAATATCAAATAAGCTAAATTGCTGATTGTCAATTTGTTTTTTGCTTCTGTGTGCCTATTTGACTTTCTTCTTAATATGGATGGGATGTATAAACATTGTAAAAAACCGCTGCCCTCATCTGGAGCTTTTGTGAGATGTCAGAGCTGCAAGGCTGGTGGACCACTTCGCATCATGCTGTTCACTCTCGGAGCGTAGCAACGGCCAATATACAGTGGAAAAACGGAAAGAGTGGAAATGCCAAAACTGTAGAGTACGAAGTAAGTCAAGCTTGTCGGATGGAGGAGCACAGGATGGGGAGAGATTAACCGCGGATCAGCATTCCCGAGAGCAGAGGGATTCCAATTCTAATGATCCTATGTCAAGTTATGCTTTGATTTCCGATATAAACAAAATGCAGTGTGATGTTACAGAACTGAAAACTGACACGAAGGATGTGAAAGGTCTCATTGAACAATTGAGTAAAAAAATATCTGATTCGCATGATAATATAAAAAGCCAACTTACAAGCGTGCTGACAAAAAATTCATGAAACATTGAGTCAACTAGCGGCAAAGGTCAGTTATCTGTCTATAGAGAATGAAGAAAAGGAGAAGAGAATTATTACTTTGGAACAGAAGGTTAGTGCTCTAGAGCAAAAGTCTATTGAAAAGAAAAGAGAATTTTAAACAATTTATAATTGAAATTGGGAGAGCATCTAATGTGGACATCGGTGAGAACGACATTGTGGATGTTTATAAAGTAAAGCAAAAGAATAAAAACGTTGTTGTTAAATTTTTGGACCTTAATAAAAAGAGAGAATTATTGAGAAAAACGAAAGGCAAAGTGTCAACAGCAAACATCGCAACTATAAGTAACATATTACCTTCATTGGGAGAGAGTGAGAGCAGTAATTCAGAACCAATATTCATTGGGGATCAACTAACTCCCACAAATCGTCAGCTACTGTGGATTGCAAAAAATACAGCCAAAGAAAAAAATTGGAAAATTGTTTGGGTAAGGCAAGGAATTATTTTTGCTAAAAAGCACGAAAATGCGGGCATGATTAGAATTGCCGCAAAAAAAGATATAGATCTGATAAATTAAAAGTTATCAGCGAAGAAATTTTAATTTATTATTAAATGAGTTTAAATCCAACACACTTTTCTTATGATTCTAATAATTTTATGAATATTCGAACTATATTAAGCAACACATTCTGTCCTAGCTCAGAAAATAAAGTTAAAAGAGACATGTCGTGCGTCTATATGAATATACGTTCTTTGAGGAAGCTTTTTCTAACCTTTCTAGCTGAAATTCACACTATCATCGTGTCACGAACCATTTTGCGTCGCAAATTGGATCACCACAAAAAAACCGTACAGTCAGCCAAAACTTCGAAGTGGAAGATTCGGTGATCCCGAAACTGCGACGAAAGGGCGCCAGAGCGAACGCAGTAGCCACAAAACCACACGACTACCAGCGGGAAAACCGGTTCTGGTCAAGCAAAGCAACCGACACACACAGGTACGAGAGTGTGGGTGACGCGACAGCGTGCTCTGGAGAGAGAGAAACGACGAAAGAAACAAAACGAAACATCGTGAAAAAGTCCCGTTGGTTTTGTTTAAAAACAGCAAGCAGGCTGGCGTCGGTCTCTTTGCTTTATACAAATACAGCCACGCTTCACGCCCAACTGTGCCAACGCCACTACGCGTCGTTTTCCACGTTTCGTCGGCAGCAACCACTGCCACGCATAACTGTGTCGACGCCACTACGCGTCGCCGCCACGTTCATCAGCAGCGCTCTTTGCTTTATACAAATTCAGCCACGCTTCACGACCAACTGTGCCAACGCCACTACGTGTCGTTTTCCACGTTTCGTCAGCAGCATCCGCTGCCACGCATATCTGTGTCGACGCCACTACGCGTCGCCGCCACTACGCGTCGCCGCCACGTTCATCAGCAGCGCTCTTTGCTTTATACAAATTCAGCCACGCTTCACGCCCAACTGTGCCAACGCCACTACGCGTCGTTTCCAGGTTTCATCAGCAGCATCCGCTGCCACGCATAACTGTGTCGACGCCAATACGCGTCGCCGCCACGTTCATTAACAGCACCCGCTGCCACGCCTAACTGAGTCAACGCTACTACGCGTCGTTTCCACGTTCATTAGCAGCACCCGCTGCCACGCCTAACTGAGTCAACGCTACTACGCGTCGTTTCCACGTTCATCTGCAGCACCCGCTGCCACGCCCAACTGAGTCAACGCCACTACGCGTCGCTTCCACGTTCATCAGCAGCATCCGCTGCCACGCATAACTGTGTCGACGCCACTACGCGTCGCCGCCACGTTCATTAGCAGCACCCGCTGCCACGCCTAACTTAGTCAACGCTACTACGCGTCGTTTACACGTTCATCTGCAGCACCCGCTGCCACGCCCAACTGAGTCAACTCCACTACGCGTCGCCGCCACGTTCATCAACAGCATCCGCTGTCAACGCCTACACGATTCCACGTTCATCAACAGCGTCCGCTGCCACGCTCACCACGTCGGAACGTTGTGCCCAAACATAGCCTAATAAAAAGATCTACATAACAAGAACCCAAGGAATTTCTTGCAACGAACCCTGGCAACCGCTGAGTGCTACCCCGGCCAAAGAAAGTTCGTTACAAGTGGCCCCCGAGCAGGGACTATCAAGTCAGGGAAACAACCGGCAACTCGATTCAACGTTACAGCGACATGGTACAACTCAGCTGGATCTACAACCTTCCGAAGGGGAAGCTGCAAGGTATCTTGGAGGAGTTCGATTTGGACGGCACCGGAACGGTGGAGGAAATAAGAAGACGATTTGTGGGATGGATATCTCGGGAAGAATATACAGCGGAACAAGTGCCGCGCCTCATCGAACTGGAAACAGAGTTTCGCCGCAGCCGGTCGAGCTCCCCCGCATCGAAACAGCAGTTAGAAATACCGTCGGCGCCCACGGCAGCGACACAAGCACGGTACACAGGTACGACGCCGAAGTTACGCACCAGCAGCACGGACGGCGAAGAGACAGGAAGGCAATCGCCACAAGTGCAAGCGACTTCGCCAACACCGAATAGACACGAGATTCCGGCAGAAACTACTTACGGATTTGCAAAACAGACGCACTGGAGTTCAGGTAACACGAAATCATACGCCGCCGTGATCGATCAAGTCCGCAAGTGGTCGATCAAATACGATGGAGGAAAGGATCCACTGGCATTTGTGGAACGCGTCGAGGAGCTGGCTGAAGCATACGCCATTAACATCAACCTGATTCCGCATGCATTGCCAGAACTGCTAAAGGACAGAGGGCTCGCATGGTATCGAAACAACAACAAGCGATGGGTCACTTGGATCGCATGCAAAGCAGATTTGTTACGATTCTTCTTACCTAGCAGACTCTTTGAGGAATTAGATGACAAAATACGAAATCGACTGCAGCGACCGCGGGAAAACTTTAAAGATTACCTGCTGGATATTCAGGGGCTAATGCGACAAGCCACATACGATGAGGATCGTATGCTGCCCAGAATATACCGCAACCTGAGAGAAGAATACCTGCTTTACATTCGTCGGAACGATTTCCGCACACTGGAGGAACTAACCATCATGGCTGAGGACCTGGAAATGATTCGGCCGCAGCGAGAGACACTTCCGCCGTATCGCCAAGAGCGACATCGCATGCTGGCAGAGGAGAGCGCTGGAGAGAGGGTACGAGAAAATGGACCGAAACCGTCAGAGCCGGAAAGAGGACACACGTTTGACGGTTGTCGCCGCTGCGGACGAAGAGGACACTGCCTGCGAGAATGTAAAAACCCCCAAGTAATCTTCTGCTGGGATTGTGGACGGAAGGGAATCCGTACTATCGAGTGCTGCCGTCGGCAGCAGGGAAACGACAGAGGGAATCGCCAGTAACGAGGGGCGGTTAACCCAACGCACGACCAGTCTCGTATCCCGAATGCCCACTCCAATTTGATCACCGCCGCATCAGCGCTAAAGTCGCTCAGGGCCAAGACCTGGCCACCGCTACGATCGACACAGGGGCGACCAGCAGCTTTATCAGTAAGATTTTCGCCGATCGACTCGCCGACCAAGGCTGCCTGACGCCGACGAATATCGACGTACGGCTAGCGGATGGCCAAGTGACGACGATAAAGGAACAGCTGCGCATAAACTTACGTCTCGGAAAAGTGGAACGCACACAGGAACTCTTGGTTATGACAGGTGCAACCGACAACCTTATCGTTGGCATGGATTTCCTGACGGCGGCTGGAGCAACCTTCTCGTGCGGCGGCGACAGCATAACATTGTCATCGGAAAACAGCGGTTGGAACAGCATCGACAGCGGCACGGTGTTGACTCGAATGGAGGAAGTTGCAGGACCTGGGCGCGCCGTAGACGAAACAAGAAAGGCGGAAGCTACGATTACGAAAGACGTTGAGAAGTTTTTGCAAGCAGAAATAAACTCCTTCGAACATTTATCTGGAGTCTCGAACATAACGACGCACAAGATTCAGATGTTGGACGACAAACCGATCAAGCAGCGGTATTTTCCCCGGAATCCGGCGATGCAGGAGATCATCAACTCGGAAGTGGACGAACTTCTTCAAAAGGGGTGCATCGAGCCGGCCAGCGCTCCAATTGTTCTGGTGAAGAAGAAAACGGGAAAATGGCGATTGTGTATCGACTAACGCCAGTTGAAAGCACACTCAGTTCCAGACGCGTATCCACTGCCTCGAATACAACACATTTTGGATCGCTTGAAGAATGCGCGCTTCATCAGCAGTCTAGACCTCAAGAACGGATACTGGCAAATACCAATGCAGGAAACCAGTAAGCAATACACAGCTTTCACCGTACCCGGCAGAGGTCTTTTCCAGTGGCGGGTGATGCCCTTCGGATTGCATTCTGCTCCCGCAACGTTGCAGAAAGCCCTCGACCAGGTTATAGGACCGGATATGGAACCGCACGCCTTCGCCTATTTAGACGACATAATCGTCATAGGTAATACCATGGAGGAACACCTGAAGAATCTGCAGGAGGTGTTTCGCCGACTTAAGGCAGCAAATTAAAGAATAAACGCAGAAAAATGTGAGTTCTTCAAGCAAAATTTAAAGTATCTCGGCCATGTCATCAGTCAAGCAGGGATCCATACGGATCCTGATAAGTTCGCAGCAATACATTATCTCGAGCCACCGAAAAACATTAGAGAGGTAAGAAGGATACTTGGAGTCGCCTCATGGTACAGGCGGTTCGTGCCCGATTTCACGGGAATAGTGGCGCCGCTAACAAAATTGTTGAAAATGGGTAAACACTGGCGCTGGGAGGATGAACAGGCGCGAGCATTTGAGACACTAAAGGACAAACTTACACGAGCGCCTGTGCTGGCATGCCCAGATTTCTCGAGGAGGTTCAAATTACAAACGGATGCTAGTGCAGATGGTCTGGGCGCCATTTTGACACAAGATGTCGACGGGATGGAACGTGTGATAGCATACGCCAGCAGACTCCTTAACCCAGCAGAGAAAACCTACACAACAACAGAGAGAGAGTGTTTGGCGATAGTGTGGGTTATCCGGAAAATGCGTTCGTACCTGGACGTTTACCGCTTCACGGTGGTAACGGATCACCTCTCACTGAAGTGGTTGAACTCCATCGAGAGCCCATCGGGAAGAATCGCCAGATGGGCACTGGAGCTACAACAGTATATGTTCGACGTGGAATACCGAAAGGGCAAGGAAAACATAGTGGCGGACGCACTTTCGCGGCAACCACTAGAAACACTGCGACAGGTAACAGATGGTCGTCCAAGGACGGGGTGGTACGACAGGAAACTCGCAGAAGCAAAGGGAAATCCAGAAAAATTTCCGGACTACATCATACAAAATGAACACTTGTATCGACACATCGCCGGCAGAACGAATGACGAGGACTGCGCCTTGTGGAAATTGTGTGTGGCAGATCATGCAAGGAGACGCGTTTTCGAGGAGAATCACGACAGCCCGTGCACTGGCCACATGGGCATCAGGAAGACGACGCTGCGCATAGCTAACAGGTATTATTGGCCGGGCATGTTTCGCGACATCCGAAAATACGTGCTGAGCTGCGCATCGTGTCAACTATACAAAGCGAACCAAGAAAAGGCGGCAGGGAAAATGTTGGCGCAGGTGGCCGAGGAACCATGGTCAATTTTGTGCGTTGATTTCTTCGGACCACTTCCCCGATCCACCAGTGGTATCACCATGCTGCTAGTGATGCACGACAAGTTCACGAACGGGACGGAAGTCGTGCTAATGCGACGAGCGACGTGTGAAAACCTGAAGCGAGCACTGAGGGAAAGAATCATCGCGCGCTACGGAGTGCCCAGAGTCCTGGTCAGTGACAACGGGAAGCAGTTCTGCGACAGAAGGCTGCAACAATTTTTAGAAGAAATGGGCATACATCATCAATTCACGGCGCCGTATACTCCACAGGAGAATCCCGCGGAACGAGCAAATCGGAATGTGAAGCGGATCATCGCACAGTTCACCGGCAACGACCAAACCAAATGGGATGCGCTGATTCCAGAGATGATGCTTGCGTTGAACACGCGCGTCTCCGAGGTTACCGGCTATACTCCGGCTTTCCTCACACAGGGCAGAGAACCGCGCCTTCCGAATGCGCTCTTTGACGAAGACAACTTGAGCGATGGTACACGAACCAGCACCACATCGGAATGGATTAACAGGATGAGAGAAACTTTCCAGATCGTCAGGCGGAACTTGGAAAGGGCGGCGCAAGAACAGGCAAAATCTTATAATATGGAAAAGAGCGTGGCAACCGCAGATCGGCGACTTGGTGTTGCTACGATGCCACCAGCTGTCAAAGGCATCAGAAAATTTCAACGCTAAACTCGGGCCAAAGGTTGAAGGACCGTACCGGGTAAAGGGTTTCACGTTTTCAGTCATCGTGAAACTGCAAAAGGAGGGCAGCAGCATAAGAAGAACGGCGTACGTGGGCGAATTGAAGTCTTTCATCAGTCCACCTCGCGCGAGAAAAGATACGAGCGGTGACATCACCCAAGGGGAAAGGGGCGTCAATCCCTCTCCATCCCAACAAGTTCCCTCCCTACAGCGAGTTCACCAGATTGCAACAAATACTAATGTTTTTTCCTTGACAGAGAGATTTCAACCAAACCACGATCACAGTGAGATGACGCATTATCGCGACGTATTGGACGGAAGTACAATGGTAAATACCGTTCACAACATCCGACGAATGGTGACGGGAGACACCACACTCTTCGCATACCACCGGGTCCGGGCAGCCTTGATATCACCTACGCCGACTGCACGCAACTCCGAACCGGACGGTGGCTGAGTGACAAAGTCATCGAGTGCTACGCGAAGTGGGTCTTGGAGGAACGACTGTCCGCAGAGCAGCGACAGCGAACACATGTGTTCAGTCCGCACTTCTTCACGCGCCTGCGAGCACACGGCACGGAAGCAGAACGACACGCACGGGTACAGAGCTGGACGAGGAAGGTGGATTTATTTGCCAAGGACTTAATATTCCTTCCGGTGCACGAAACGAATCACTGGTTTCTCCTGGTGGTGTGTTTCCCATGGAAAGCTCGCGAACCGAACAATATCGACGCCCAGCAACCAGTCATCCTACAGATGAACTCCATGGCGACCGGACCGAGAACTGACCTGGCCGAGATCATCCGGGGTTACTTCGCCGTCGAGCACGCACGGAAGAGGCCACAGGAAAACCGCCGAGGTTTCAGCGACATGGAGATTACAGTAGTGAACGTGCCGCAACAACCAAACACCACGGACTGTGGCGTGTACCTACTTTTCTTCCTGGAGAAATTCTTCGACGCGCCCATTACCGACTTCCGCGGCCACATCCGGTTGGAAAGTGCATGGTACGCCTACACCGGAGCTCCAGCACAGAGGAAGAGGGTGGCGCAGATATTCCGGGAACTCGCCATCCGACACGCACACCCCAAACCACCTTCAAGCCAATCGTTCTCCTCCGAAACCGATACGGGTTCGCAAGGCGAAGACAGAGCAGAATGTATCAACGAGGTTCGGCCAGACTCAAAACAAGGAGGCCCCGACGCAGCAGTTCTGGTAACACGACCCGATGCAACACCCCCGAAGGTCGTCATCAACACCATGGACACTGGCGACCATTTCGCCAGACTACCCGAGGCCGCCCTAGACACAACTACGGCCTCCGGAAACGGAAGCCGAAGACCAGCGAACGTCACTTGTGACCAGCCAGCAACCGGAAGCCAAACTCATATCGGCACGACGCTTGTCGAAGGCGCAACCAACGAGTTCATCGAGCTCCGAGGAATCGAAGAATGGACCGAAGAGGTAAAGCGCCGTCTCCCACAAGACCTCGTCAACGGCGTCGAGAAGCGGCTGAACGAGAACGGGCGACGGGTGGTCTTCCGGACGGATCATTTCCACGTCGTGATGACGGCGAATAGCTGGGTAATCCGCCACCTCCGGGGAAAGTAAAGGGGGGGGGGGGGGTGTGACGAACCACTTTGCGTCGCAAATTGGATCACCACAAAAAAACCGTACAGTCAGCCAAAACTTCGAAGTGGAAGATTCGGTGATCCCGAAACTGCGACGAAAGGGCGCCAGAGCGAACGCAGTAGCCACAAAACCACACGACTACCAGCGGGAAAATCGGTTCTGGTCAAGCAAAGCAACCGACACACACAGGTACGAGAGTGTGGATGACGCGACAGCGTGCTCTGGAGAGAGAGAAACGACGAAAGAAACAAAACGAAACATCGTGGAAAAGTCCCGTTGGTTTTGTTTAAAAACAGCAAACAGGCTGGCGTCGGTCTCTTTGCTTTATACAAATACAGCCACGCTTCACTCCCAACTGTGCCAACGCCACTACGCGTCGTTTTCCACGTTTCGTCGGCAGCATCCGTTGCTACGCATAACTGTGTCGACGCCACTATGCGTCGCCGACACGTTCATCAGCAGCGCTCTTTGCTTTATACAAATTCAGCCACGCTTCACGCCCAACTGTGCCAACGCCACTACGCGTCGTTTTCCACGTTTCGTCAGCAGCATCCGCTGCCACGCATAACTGTGTCGACGCCACTACGCGTCGCCGCCACGTTCATCAGCAGCGCTCTTTGCTTTATACAAATTCAGCCACGCTTCACGCCCAACTGTGCCAGCGCCACTACGCGTCGTTTTCCACGTTTCGTCAGCAGCATCCGCTGCCACGCATAACTGTGTCGACGCCACTACGCGTCGCCGCCACGTTCATTAGCAGCACCCGCTGCCACGCCTAACTGAGTCAACGCTACTACGCGTCGTTTCCACGTTCATTAGAGGCACCCGCTGCCACGCCTAACTGAGTCAACGCTACTACGCGTCGTTTCCACGTTCATCTGCAGCACCCGCTGCCACGCCCAACTGAGTCAACGCCACTACGCGTCGCTTCCACGTTCATCAGCAGCACCCGCTGCCACGCCTAACTGAGTCAACGCTACTACGCGTCGTTTCCACGTTCATCTGCAGCACCCGCTACCACGCCCAACTGAGTCAACGCCACTACGCGTCGCCGCCACGTTCATCAACAGCATCCGCTGTCAACGCCTACACGTTTCCACGTTTCATCAACAGCATCCGATGCCATGCCCACCTGCGTTAACGCCTACACGTTTCCACGTTCGTCAGCAGCATCCGCTACCACGCCCACCACGTCGACGCCATCTCGCGCGTCGCTGTCAACGCCTACACGTTTCCTCGTTCATCAACAGCGTCCGCTGCCACGCTCACCACGTCGGAACGTTGTGCCCAAACATAGCCTAATAAGAAGATCTACATAACAAGAACCCAAGGAATTTCTTGCAACGAAGCCTGGCAACCGCTGAGTGCTACCCCGGCCAAAGAAAGTTCGTTACAATCGATAAAGTTGATGTTCTAATACTCGTCGAAACAAATATATCCGATGATGAATGTAACCTGTATAATATTGAGGGATTTAAAGCCGAGTTCATTAATAGAGAAAACAGAAGAGGAGGAGGAATTGCAATCTTTGTTAGAGATACATTACCATTTCAATTTAATATCTTAGAAACCAGCCATTTCGAAAATATGCAAATTGTAATTAATTTAAATAGGTGCATAGTCACTGTTCTTGCTGTCTATCGGCCACCATCACAGAGTATTACTTTGTTCATTAGAGAGCTGGAAGAAACGATTAGCAGCCTAGATAAGAAAGTGAACGTACTCATTGTAGGGGATATGAATATTGATATTCATAAGCAGAACGGTTACGTGAGTGATTATTTAGAGATGCTGGCGTCTAATGGGCTATTAAACCGTATCACGGAGAGTACGAGGGTTGACATTACAAGCGGGACAAGGACATGCGTTGACCACCTACATGTAAGATGTGCGGAGAGCAATATGTACTCGGGTGTGATTCAAACTGATGTTTCTGATCATTACGCTATTTTATTTTCGTTAAATGTGTCTGAAAGAGCTGTATCCGGCACAGAAAAGCATCATAAGGTGCTGGACGACAAGAGAGTAAATTTCCTCATAAAAAATACCAACTGGAATGAGATCTTAGAGATTGAGGAAGTTGATGTCATGTATGAAGAAATACGTTCGCAAAGATTTATGACAATTCGTTCAAAGATAGATCTCCAAAGAAACCTCGCAAGGTAAATCCGTGGATAGATAGTGAATTAATTGAATTCTGCGTGAGACAAGCTGTACAGAAGGTGGTACTTGAGGCCGGGTGACAGGAGCAGAGAGCTGGAATATAAATCCTATCGTAATATTGTCAACAAAAAATAGTCAACGCAAAAGCCAACTATTATAAAAATAATTTTCTTCAGTATAGGTATAACAGCAAAAAGATCTGGAGAACAATTAACGAAATAATAATAACGAGCAGAAGAACAGCTTTCGCGTAATGTTAAAAATATAAATAGAGTTATCTTACCAGCATGCGTTTCTTCATCTAAATACGAAAGTGCGTGGATAACTGAGTTTTCCTTGATTCCCATAATACCCTGGATAAATTTGACTGCTGATTTTGTACTTTGTCTCTTGTGCGTACAATTGGGTTTAATCATTAGTCGCATAAGAGACTATCTATTTTTTTTGTTGATTTTATACTTTGTAAAACAGTTTTAACCACAGATTACTAGATCGGACACTCGAAATTCGCCGTTTCAAAAAATCGATTTGACATTTGATTGTTTGATATGTTGAACTCGCGTATTTTCCGCATCAATCCTTGTGTACGATTTATTTGCACTGCAACAGTAAGCGCTCCCATTAGGCCAATAACGTATGATTTCCAACGATTTGGAACAATTTGTATTTAGTTGCATTTATAATATTCTGGTATCATCATTCTAAAATATTTTCGCAATTAGACGCACAATTGTGTATTTATAACAAGAAAGTTTTATTCTCGACTTCAATTATAGGAAATATAACGCAGTAAATTAAGAAATGTTGTGTAAATGTGTGTGCAATATATTTATTATCATTATAATTATGTTTTATATAGGTTTTTCACGAATAAAAATCATAATATTTATAATTATTTACTTTGACGTTTCGACAAACAAACCCCATCACATAAATTTTCCATCAGTGCTTTCCACAAAATTTTTGTGGCGAGGATACATTTTTTTACGGCGAGACTACATTATTTTTTTTGGCGCGAATCAAAGTTTTCTTTCATTGTATCAGTGGAAGTTTTCAAAATTTTCTTTCAATGTACCAGCAAAAATGCATTAATGTATAAGAGAAATTTCGAGTGTCTCATCTATTAATTTATGGTTTAAATACAGAGAAAAGCCCCAACCAAACAATGCATAGCAAGTAACTGAACTCAACGATATGCAAGCTATTAATTCCATACATCAGGAGAACGACCAAAAAATATATGGAATTGAATCAGCTGATTCATTGTTACCATACCATTAAGTGGCCCATAGACGAGAAGCATGCATGTCAGGTATTTCCAAGAACTGCGTGTTCACGTTTGCAACATACTGCGCACGGTTCAAATTAGTTTTCGTCGCCCATGTATAAAAATCCAAAACCGAAAAGAGGTTTACAATTGCAAAAGACAATAAACGCAGAACAATATGGATGAATGAGCTGCCGGAAGGCACCTTATGTAAAATCATGAAAATTGTTGGAGTAATCCAAACAGCCAATATTTTAAAAATTTTCACGAATGGACGAGCCTACATATAATTTATAATGGTATATTACATATAGCATTTATATTATATTTCACGGCGGGATTCGCGCTTTAACTGCCTCCAGTGCTACCTCTTTTTCTTTGGTAAGAATGTGTATGTCCGTATAGAAGGTCAGGTCTGAAGATGTATGCTTAAGTTCATCTACAAGCGCTTAGGTGGTTGTGCTAACCCCTACTCGTGCACACTTACTAATTACTGACACCCCAAAGGTTGGCCAGAAGTCAACCCCAAACTAAAATTCTTGTTGTAAAGCGGGAACTATGAGAAACTCCATGCCCCTTGTCAAACAATTCCACTCAACCGGAAGTGAAATTGCACCTTTCACAACGGTTTCACCTCCGTCTGCAATCCTGACTTTCTGTCCTTGTATCGGAATGACTTGTCGGCCTTTGGCCTGCGGGCGCGCAGTTTAATATAACCCTTATCTTGTGGCTTAACACTAGGTGGGCAGCCAATTGTTTTCTGTGACCACGTATGAGAGCGAATAGGTTATAACCCTTATATTGGGGATTAACACTGGGTGCATAGCAAATGGTTTTCTGTAGCCAAGTATGGGCGAGTGTTTCGGTTTTTCTAAAAATGAAATTATCTTCGTAATTAGTTAGAAAATCAAAAAGAAGATAAGAACCGCAATACAGTTCGAGCGGTATACTTGGCTATAATGAATAGTTGAGGAGATATCGCCCCTCAAAATATGAGGCTTGTCAATTCTATGCTATTGAAGACAATCGGGGAACAACGTTAAAAATTTTAAAAGGAGAAAGCACTAGAATTTGACGAATGACTTATTTTAGGATCTAATGTACAATGTGTTTATCTTATTTGTATTTTAACATTGCCACAATACGTCCACATACTAACCTGACAAATTGTTTAAAGAATCGTTCCTAATCTGCGAGAGCTTAATCACTAAAGAGCAGAGAAGCTAAATTCGCGCTCCTATTTAGAATGAATCGCAGTTGCAATGGTTCTACAAGTGGTTTAGTATATGTATATTTTCACAACGCCGTACAAATGTAATAGTCTAAAATATACACGATAGTAGTGCATTAAAGCATACAAATTATAGCTAGAACCAAATACTAACGCCTAAGACACAATACAACGGACAAGACACAGAGTACATGTAACGAGGTTTTCCTCGTGTTGCCGGGATATACTCAGTATGTCCAGGGTTCTTGACTCGACAAATAAAACTCAAGCGTTTCGTTTTAATTTTTCTCATTATTATTGTTTATATTTACATAAGATCGGATAATTATGTGCGAGGTTACATGTATTACTTAATATAGTTCATTCTTTTACCTAGCCTAGGTGAACTAGTTAGCGTAACTACGTTAGTATCGTTAGTTTCACCCATCACTTGGTCTGGTAGTGAGATATGTATGTGTGCCCTTGTAGAGAACCGAAATGCACCGTTCACCGTTGTTCTACTGGAAGTTTGTTTCTACGAAGTTTCACACAAATGAATTTGTCCACACTTGCAAGCACTGGACGCAAATAATTTTGTACCTTAGTTATGATTCAAGCATGATTCAATGATTCACTTTACGACGATTGTCCACACTTAAAAGCCCTGGACTGAAATGATTCAACGATTAGTTTTAGGATGAATGTCCACACTGACAAGCAATGCACTCAAATATTTTTCAATGATTCAAGGACTCGTTTTTAGGATGACTGTCCACACTTAAAAGCACTGGACTCTAAATGATTCAAGGATTCGTGTTGTGTCCACACTTGCCAGCACTGGACCAGAATAATATTAGTTAATAAAAAAGTCGACTCACCCGTATAGCGTATGATCACCAAAGAACCATGAGTCTTCGTTGACGGTTGCTTTTATACCTCAAAGGTTAACCGTAGTTTTCTTGATCGCTTATTGGCAACCTTGAATTAATCCCTTTGTTTGTTTAGCATTTTTTTTTCCCATGTTCGCCGTCTTCATCTGTGGCCTTGAATTAATCTCTTTGTTTTCTCCAATTGTACATGTAATTTTTTATATTCGCAGTCTTCAGTGGCGACCTTGAACTAATCTCTTTGTTTACAAAGTTCAATTAATGTGGCCTTCGATTCCGCTTTCTATTTCTTGCACTCTTCGTGCATAGACCTTTGCATTTGTTGTTGCAATCAATGTTCTTTTCTTCTGAGACTCTGTGACATCTTTCTTAATGGGTCTTCGTTGTTACGTTGTGCTTGTAAAACTGGGTCCGGTTTATTGCATGTATTTGTTGTTGTCTTGCTAATTTTCGGTCCGATTTCTTGCGTGTGTTTGTTATTGTCGAGCTTCAATTTATAAGCCTGAGTTCATTTTTTCATTATGTACCTTTGTTGTTTTACCTCAGCTTCTAAATTTTGGTTACTATTTCGGCAAGTGTTTGTTGTTTTATTTCTTCCCTAATGTTGTTCCCATTTTTGCAAGTGGTTTTTGTTGCCGAAATTTTAACGTGTTTCTCTTTCCCTTTTTTTTCTTTAGTGTTTTGTTTGTTGTTGTAAGTTTCGTATCGTACTCTACCTTGTGTGCGTTCTCCCGCTTGTGCTTTCAAGTTTGGTACATTCTTGTAGTAAAGCTTCGCGCGATGTTTTGTGCAGCTTTGGGCTTTTAGTTGATGGTGAGTAATTTTTGTATTGCCTAGTTTGTAAGGGGAATATAATCTTCCTTACATACATACATACATATGTACTTTTATATTTCTGTTAAAGGAAGCACTCAATTGGGCAACAGGAGCACAGTACAAAAGCTGAACATTTTTCAGACACCAAATTAACTTGTACTTTACTCTTTGGCTGAAAACACGGACAGAATTGAACGTCGCGAAAAAGGCATAAAACTTGTAATCTATATTCACAGAGTTTTGTTGATAAAAAATAAAAAAATTTTTGTTTATGAAAGAAGAGCAGGCCAACAGGTTTTTTTTATAGCCGTCTGTTTTAATAATCTATCTCGATCTTCACCCTGCAACTGGCAGATGGTCGATCCTATCAAAATGTTTATACCGATTATGGAAAATATTTCAAATTTTCCTATTTTTGTGTATTTCGTGTTTATAATATGATATTTGTTACGGTTAATATACATAATTTACTATTTGCAAACATTTGGGTCTATTCTGGCAAATCTGTTATTCTGTTATGAAATTCTGTTACGTATTCATAACAGATCATGGCGGTAACAGATTTGTTAGAAATCGTATTCTTTGTTTCGAACTTTTGAGATAGTCTGTTATGCGTGTTCGAAAGTGAAAATCTATTACAAATCTTTCAATAGACAGTTGTTAATATAATGCAGGCTGAAAAAAGTAAGTATTTTAGATTTATAATCAATAAAAAATTAAGTACATATGTATACTTTTTAGAGAAACGCAACAAAAAAATTTCGGTAGAGCAAAAGCAAATTTATTGCTCGTTCCTTCTGGTGGAGCCAGAATTGCTACTTGTGTCCCGTCTACGACACCTATTATTTTTGGCGTATTATACGACGTATAAAAACTAAAAGAAATTGGATCATAGTTATAAATCTTATTGTATATTTATAATTGATTTTTTACCTTGATTTTTTTGCAGCTGTGTCCAAAACACTGCAGGGAAACTTTATGGCTACAGGTACCAAGTAAAGATTTATCATTTCCGTTACCATATCAATCGCCATCGATGTACTTGGTTGCGACAAGCCGAACAGGCTGTTGCTCCCAATTGACTCTTGGTATGAACCGTGACCATAAAAATTCAGTGTGGTTAAAACCTGAATTTCAAGAGATTTAGAGTTTTGTCTTGAATATGGTTCGATTTGTTGTATTAAATTGCATGCATTTCCCTTGTCTACTCGGAATAATTTAATGTAACGTGCGTCTGGCAAGTCGAATGGCTTGCTCTTGAGCCGCAATTCCAGTAGGGATATTCGATGTTTTCTTCAAAATAAATAAGTAAAATTACAAAAAGGAAGTTACTAATGATTTGCACTTACTTTTGAAATCTTTTTCGGGCATTTATAATTGCAATTATTCTCAACACCTCCATGATCTCAGTATAAAAGATACAAAATTTGCCTTTTATTCTGTTACGATTTATAGCAGATTGTGTAAAATATTTCGATGCACAGAATGCCAAATTTGGATGTAGTAAAAGGAAATTTGACAGATCGAAATTTTGTATGGAAAAACGTAACAGAATAACAGATCTTTTACATAAAAGATTTGCCAGAATAGGCCCAATTATTACTATTTGCGAACGAAGTACAAAAACTGTTATATATTCACAAATAGTTTTGCTGATAATGCATTAAATAGAATTGGATGAACAAGAGACAAAATACACAATCAGATGTCAAATTTACACAGGCTCTTATGGAAATCGAGCAGAAGAACAGCTTTTGCGTAATGTTAAAAATATAAATAGAGCTATCTTGCCAGCATGCGTTTATTCATCTAAATACCAAAGTGCGTGAATAACTGAGTTTTCCTTGATTCCCATAATACCCTGGATAAGTTTGACTGCTGATTTTGTACTTTGTCTCTTGTGCGTACAATTGTGTTTAATCATTAGTCGCATAAGAGACTATCTAATTTGTTTGTTGATTTTATACTTTGTATAACAGTTTAAACCATATATTACTAGATCGGGCAATCGAAATTCGTCGTTTCAAAAAATCGATTTGACATTTGATTGTTTGATATGTTGAACTCGCGTATTTTCCGCATCAATCCATGTGTACGATTTATTTGCACTGCAACAGTAAGCGCCCCCATTACGCCAATAACGTATGATTTCCAACGATTTTGTAACAATTTTTATTTAGTTGCATTTATAATATTCTGTTATCATCATTCTGAAATATTTTCGCAATTATACGCATAATTGTGTATTTATAACAAGAGAGTTTTATTCTCGACTTCAATTATAGGAAATATAACGCAGTAAATTAAGAAATGTTGTGTAAATGTGTGTGCAATATATTTGTTATCATTATAATTATGTTTAATACAGGTTTTTCACGAATAAAAATCATAAAATTTATAATTATTTACTTTGACGTTTTGACAAACAAATCCCATCACATAGATTTTCCATCAGTGCTTTCCACAAAATTTTTGTGGCGAGGCTACATTTTTTACGGCGAGGCTACATTCTTATTTTTGGCGCGAATCAAAGTTTTCTTTCATTGTAACAGTGGAAGTTTTCAAAGTTTTCTTTCATTGTACCAGCAAAAATGCATTAATGTATAACAGAAATTTTCGAGTGTCTCAACAATTGATCTATGGTTTAAACACAGAGCAAAGCCCCAACCAAACAATGCATAGCAAGTAACTGAACTCAACGATATGCAAGCTATTCATTCCATACATCAGGAGAACGACCAAGCAATATATGGAATTGAATCAGCTGATTCATTGTTACCATACCATTAAGTGGCCTATAGACGAGAAGCATGCATGTCGGGTATTTCCAAGAACTGCGTGTTCACGTTTGCAACATACTGCGCACGGTTCATATCAGTTTTCGACGCCCATGTATAAAAATCCAAAACCGAAAAGCGGATGATGCGTTTACAATTGCAAAAGACAATAAACGCAGAACAATATTGATGAATGAGCTGCCGGAAGAGAGCTTATGTAATATCATGAAAAGTATTGGAGTAATCCAAACAGCCAATATTTTAAAAATTTTCACGAATGGACGAGCCTACATATAATTTATAATGGTTTATTACATATAACATTTATGTTATATTTCACGGCGGGATTCGTGCTTTAACTGCCTCCAGTGCTCTCTTTTCTTTGGTAAGAATGCGTATGTGCGCATAGAAGGTCAGGTCTGAAGATGTATGCTTAAGTACATCTACCAGCGCTGAGGTGGTTGTGCCAACCCCTACTCGTGCACACTTACTAATTACTGACACCCCAAAGGTTGGTCAGAAGTCAACCCCAAAGTAAAATTCTTGTTGTAAAGCGGGAACTATGAGAAACTCCATGCCCCTTGTCAAACCATTCCAGACAATAGGAAGTGAAATTGTACCTATCACAACGGTTTCACCTCCGTCTGCAATCCTGACTTTCTGTTCCTGTATCGGAATGACTTGTCGGTTTTGTGTTTTAATAAATTCTAAAGCACCATTTACGATAAAGTTGGCATAAGCACCCGAATCCAGCAAGGCAACAACGTCTTCAACGTCCACCTTAGGCTTAGCGAAAAATTTATTATCGCTTTTCAGCCTAACAATGGCAGAGATTACAACTTTCCTAACTGTCTTCATCATTTGCCTCTTTGCCTTCATCTTCGCTATCTAGTTAAAGTTTTGCTTTTTCCTGCCGAGTAAAACCTTACTTAAAAAGGTTTTCTTCCTCACAGTTTGGTACTCGACGTTGCGCTGGTGTAAAATCTTAATTGGACGACCTATTGGCCTCCTGCTGCAGATCGCTGAATTCTTCCTTTGCAGAATCCCCTTGCCATGCTCACGTTTAGCATTTATGATCGCTTTAAGTATTAAAGATTTTAGAGACTATATCTCCATAATCCTGGCACATATCGCGAAGTTACATACACTGTTCGAAAGGTATTTAATTTTAGGATAAACACTACTTTTTTATAGAGTTTGCTGCGTAGCCTTTGATAAGCTACAAAACCAGGTTTTTAATAAATCCTATAAAAAAATACAAGGTTTATAATAAAGGTACCACAACATGTTATATATGGTAGAAAAGGGCAAATTGTAAGCTTTATTAATCTCGATCTTATTCTATATCTTAATTATCATATAAAGGGCTACGTTATGGTTCTTTACTATGACCTCCACCATATTGTCTAATACTATGTTCGCACTAGACCGAAATTAGGCAATTTCGTTGCGTAGCTCAATTTCAGCTGAAATTGTGAATTTTTATACAATTTCGCTATACAAAAATATGTCAAATGAAATTGGGTTGGCAAAGCAATTTCAACGAAATTGAGAACGAAATTGTCTCAAAATGGAAAACAACCACGGTTTTGTAATAGATTTGTATAATAAATTGTTATTGATCTGGCTGCACTGAGTACGTTTGACAAATAAATACAACTGTCGCGTGATTGAATTGTTTTTTGAAAAAATGAAGAGAGCCTACAAAAAAAGGAATCTGTGGAGCGAAATGGCTGTTGCGCTGTTAATTGAAAACTGGTCCGACATCCATTTCCTCCGCAGCTGTATTTGCGAAGCATTTATGTTTGATTGTTAATTGTTAATTGTAAAAGTTGGACAATTTCCATTGTTTGCTAATGCTAATGAAACTCGCGCAGTAAACAAATGAAACGTCAAATGAAATTGTGAATGCGAGTCCGAACACTTTCAATTTCGGACGAAATTGTCTCAATTTCGAAGGCAATTTCGAGCTAGTGCGAACATAGTATAACACTAAATTATCTTCATAATTATAGAGATATAGGCAAAAAATATAGACCTTGGTAATACCTTTCAAACGATATATCGGTCACTTCGGTACACCTAATATTTTGGTAGATATCACAGTTCAAAAATTTGCCATTTTTGACCTTGACGCGCCCATAACAACGAAACGGAGGGCCAAACCAAAAAATTTTATAATTTATTATTTTCCCAATTGTTTCGGTTTTTTTGTACCGTTAGTTTTTACCGTTATTCTCGGATATCCAACCCTAATTTGTGTGATTTGGCCGCCATTATATATTTATGGGCGTTTCAAAGTCACCTAATTAAAAGTCAATAACTCCTAAACCATTTTAGGTAGAGCAACACGAGTGCTGTTGTTGGAAAGCACTATTCTTCTACACGCGATTTTTGTGTCAACCTTATTCTCAGGTAGTCAGGAGCGCTTTTAAATTGTACCCCTTATTATCCAATTCTTAAAAAGGTTTCGAGTATACGCCTTATCTTAGGGTAGCTTAACACTGCGTGGACAGGAAATGGTTTTCTTTGGCCAAGTATGGGCGTGAGAGCAGCCTTCGGCCTGCGGCCGCGCAGTTTAATTTATAACGAGTTTTGTTCCTTAGGCTGGGATAAAACTCAGTCTGTCCAGGGTTCGTTAAAGGGGTCTCGCAACCCTCTAACATTCAACGTACTTCCGAATTACTCACGACTGCCTTCGCGACAGTCTAGCACTGACTCTGTGAAGAGTTCAGCTCGGACGTTGTTATTGTGTTTAATTTTTTTATTATTTTATTCTTATTTGCTTAACAATTCTTATACTTATACAATGAAGGGGGGGGATAGAGTATCCCGCAGCAGAAGGCTGCACAATGTGTATCACCTATTCAAAGCACCAAAGGGAGACGCGGTGGTTGGTGGGAAGTATAACAACTTCCTGGCAGAAGGCCTTGATATGCGGAAGGCGAGAGGTTAGAGTTAGAGCAAAAGTGCTACTCGGCAGATGGCCTTAAATTTATTCGGTGACGTCAGAGCGTCCACCAACAAAAAGTCTCTGGTTTGGTACCTTGTGTAGGTGCCCTACCTAGTTGTTGTACAATTATTTTTGCACAACGGAGACCGAAGTCGAAAGCCACTGTTAGTTCTGTGACTGAGGCCGAAGCCGAAAGCGTCAGTTATTTCTGAGCGCTGAGACCGAAGTCGAAAGCCACTGTTAGTTCTGTGACTGAGGCCGAACCCGAAAGCGTCAGTTATTTCTGAGCGCTGAGACCGAAGTCGAAAGCCACTGTTAGTTCTGTGACTGAGGCCGAAGCCGAAAGCGTCAGTTATTTGTGAACGCTGAGTCCGAAGTCGAAAGTCACTGTTAGTTCTGTGACTGAGGCCGAGGCCGAAAGAGCTGGAGGGAGGGAGGGGAAAGGGATAAAAAAAACACAAAGGCTTTGCAACTACTGCAAACGACTTTAATCGGTTTCCAACTCTGAAAATATTTTGCAGTTTGCGCATCTCATACGTGGTACGATGGTTGAACTGTTTGAGAATTCAAACCTCTGATTACGAATCAGCGGGGAAGCAAAAGCGAATAAAATGGTTTTGCTTGTGTGACGTATGTTAGCGCCTTCGAAACCCGTACTTGGCGGATTTTGTCGTTTCTTTAATTTGGTGCTTTTTTTATGTTTTATTTGTTTATAACTTATTTCTATTAATCTGCTTCAATAAAAAAATATAAAACATTATTATTATTATTGTATTGGAGTGGTGCACTGCGACCTATAGATCTATTGTGCCTCCTGCTCGAGCTCACAGTTCCTGTAGTAGCCCTATCCGTTCTAGAAAACTGATAATTTTCCTCAGTTTTACGGATCTAATGGCCTGCTCACTCATGTAGACTGTTTCAAATATGGCCAGTCTTGAAGACATAAGCGCAGCACACGAAGTTAGTTTATGCATTGGGGTTTCTTTGTCTCCCATACAAAATCTACACGGCAGGTCATCAATCATCCCTATAGTATGTAGGTGTTTCCTCAGCCTACAGTGACCCGTAAGAAACCCAGTAACTATTCGTAACTGGTTTCTTGGTAATTTCATGCATTCTCTAAATCGCACTAGGTTATATGCTCCTAACGCTTTTTTGGAATGCTCCAGACCTGTCTGATTGTTCTGATTGTTTTTACATGGAAGCTCAGAGAGCAGTGTTTTGTGTATACTAAAAAGAGTTGTAACATGGCATTAATTATGCCTCTTACAGTCTATCCCTATTTTGGCTGACAAAAAAAAGAGGAAAAAAAGGACTTATTCTATATATTATTTATACCTATATATATATCTTATATAATTTTATTTAGTATTTTATTTTATTTTATACTAGAAGTAGTTTTGTTTGATGATATTATAATTTGTAAGTATAATGTGAATAAAATAATAATGTATTTTAGTAGTTTTCGTTTTACTTATAATTAATATAATGATTCTAATACTTTGTATATAAATCGATGTATTTGTGGTGGGTTTGCAATTGTACTGCTTGTGTATGTCGCTATAGCGGCACTCTTTCTAAAAGGCCCGGTTCTGTGAGTGCTTAGGGTTTGTGGTGATAATCCGCCATATGCCGCCGTGGCTGATCTTGGCCCACCCATCTTGAACGATTACGGTTGCCATTCCCTCGGGTCTTCGGATGGTGAACGATCGTCGCTCCGGTGTATGTTGTGGTGATATTTTGATTTGATTTAACCATTCATCAGTGGTTCTTGCGTTTCTCTGCTGTCTTTTTGGTTCGGCTGATAGCGCTGGGTTTTTAGGATTTTGTGTTTGTCTTGTTGGTGTCCTCGTAGGTTGTGGTGTACGTAGTGTTCGCAATTCTGGTCTGTGTTTGTTTAGAGCAGCTTGAATTTTGTTTAGTTGTGCAGCTTTTAGCTTTGGTTTTGTTGACACCGCACATTGCCCGGTGTAGTATTTCCTTTTTTTGTGCGGCTTGCTTCTGTCGGTGGTTTGAATTCTGCTACTGGTCCGACATATTCCGTTTTTGGTATATTCGGAATCCGTGGTCGGATAGGTTTGCGTAGATGCGCCATCCTTGTTGATTTGCTTTTTTGTTTGATTTTCTTCTCGTGACAGAATTTTGATTGACGTCCGCTTAGTGCACCTGATCGAGTGGGACTGATCGTTTGTTTGTTTTGCATGACTGATTGCAGTTGGTGTGGTGAGTGGGTCTGCCGTAGTGAGGTGTGTTTTGGCTTTCGGTTTTTATGTATCGACAGAGGTTGACTCCTATAGTCATGTACTCTTGGTTATGGCAATGGCGTTGTTCCATTATTTTTTCTTTTGCGGTGTTTCGCGGATAGTACCTTTGTTTGTAAGGTGCGTCGGTGCTTATACGTGTGGTCGGTCGTGCTATGTTTTGTAACGGTGTATGTGTTTTCTCACTGCGATTCTTTGTCTCGCTTATCGATTGTGGAACTTGTATGTGTTCTCCATTTTGACTGATGGAGTAGAGAGCAAGATTGCTATTTGCTGATCTCGGTTTTAGTTCGCACCCACCAACGCTGATGTTAATGCCGATTACTTCTAAGAAGTCCATACCGAGTATTAAGTCTTCGGTTAATCCTGGCATGTATTGCACGTGGTGATAATATGTTCTATTATTTATTTTTATTTTTGTCTTTCCGTAGTTACGCACGGAAACGGCTTCCCTATTGGCCAATGAAATTGGTATCTCTTCTCTATGATTTGATTTTGTGGGATGCCCTAGTTTGTTTCTGAGGTCGTCTCCCATGAAGGTTAGGAAAGCTCCGGTGTCAATTAAAGCATTAATTGTGTATTCACCGCATTCTACCTGCATATAATATCGGACAGGGACGGGTGGTGTGTATTTATTTCTCGTTTGATGACATTGGCAGTCACGAGATAGGATTCCCCTTTCCCAGCAGTGGGAGCAGAACAGCAATTTATTTGTCTGACACTTTTCCCTAGGATGTCTTGTTTGTCGGCAAGTGAGCGAGCAGTGTGAGCGTTGATCGTATGTGGAAGGCGTGATGCAGTGGTTAGCATGCCGACCCATTCTTGCTTCCTCACCTTTGAGGTGCTCGTATTCTTCAGCTTGTGACATGAGTTCATCGAGATTATCGAAATCGTTGTGCCTGATGTACAATCGGTATTCGGGGCGTAGTCCCTCGTATGCTCGTTCGATTTGCTGCTCGCTTGACATATGTGGGTGCTGTCTTATTAGTGTCATTAAGTGGAGAATATAATCTTTGGCGTGTTCGCGATTATTTTGTTTTCTCCGCATTATCTCTTCTTCTAGCCTGTGTAAATGTCTGGGAGGTTGGAAAAAGATTTTTGCTGCTGTTCGGAAGTCCGCCCATGTGTGAACTTCGCTTCTTTTATATCGCCACCACTCTCGTGCTCGATCTTTGAATATTTCATTCAGGAATCGACTCTATAACAGTCAGCTAATTCTTCAATACTCTCTAGGAATTCGTTTAGCGGTTGATTCCCATTAAAAGAGAGCCCCCATTTCCGCACTGTGTTCGTAATGTCCATGTTATTGTTATTGGTATAATTTGCGGGTGGTTGCCATGTACCAGTGGGCGTATCATTGTATGATTCTTGTGCCGGAGTATGTACACGTGTTTTTGGTTTTTTCTCGTTGTCTCTTTTCTTTTGTAAGTGTATATAGTTGCTAATTCTTTTCCGAATTTCTCTCATGGTACAATCAGTGGGTAGTCCCTTTTCATGTAAGTATTTCCAGCTCTTCTTTCTTTAGGTAGTAAACCCAGCTGGTCGACGTTTCGTCGATATCTTTAATTGTTGTTGTTGTGGTGTGACTTTCTTCCGAAGAAGAATGTTCCTGTTCGGGCGCCATTTATAACGAGTTTAGTTCCTTAGGCTGGGATAAAACTTAGTCTGTCCAGGGTTCGTTAAAGGGGTCTTGCAACCCTCTAACATTCAACGTACTTCCGAATTACTCACGACTGCCTTCGCGACAGTCTAGCACTGACTCTGTGAAGAGTTCAGCTCGGACGTTGTTATTGTGTTTAATAATTTTTATTATTTTATTCTTATTTGCTTAACAATTCTTATACTTATACTAATAATACGTACAATGAAGGGGGGGGGGGATAGAGTATCCCGTAGCAGAAGGCTGCACAATGTGTATCACCTATTCAAAGCACCAAAGGGAGACGCGGTGGTTGGTGGGAAGTACAACAACTTCCTGGCAGAAGGCCTTGATATGCGGAAGGCGAGAGGTTAGAGTTAGAGCAAAAGTGCTACTCGGCAGATGGCCTTAAATTTATTCGGTGACGTCAGAGCGTCCACCAACAAAAAGTCTCTGGTTTGGTACCTTGTGTAGGTGCCCTCCCTAGTTATTGTACAATTATTTTTGCACAACGGAGACCGAAGTCAAAAGCCACTGTTAGTTCTGTGACTGAGGCCGAAGCCGAAAGCGTCAGTTATTTCTGAGCGCTGTTATTTGCGCCGAAAGCGTCAGTTATTTGTGAACGCTGAGACCGAAGTCGAAAGTCACTGTTAGTTCTGTGACTGAGGCCGAGGCCGAAAGAGCTGGAGGGAGGGAGGGGAAAGGGATCCAAAAAACACAAAGGCTTTGCAACTACTACAAATGACTTTGATCGGTTTCCAACTCTGAAAATATTTTGCAGTTTGCGCATCCTATACGTGGTACGATGGTTGAACTGTTTGAGAATTCAAACCTCTGATTACGAATCAGTGGGAAAGCAAAAGCGAATAAAATGGTTTTGCTTGTGTGACGTTTGTTAGCGCCTTCGAAACCCGTACTTGGCGGATTTCGTCGTTTGTTTAATTTGATGCTTTTTTTTATGTTTTATTTGTTTATAACATATTTCTATTAATCTGCTTCAATAAAAAAATATAAAACATAGTTAAAGAATAAAAAAAAGAATATAAAGAAATTGATTTCCGCTGTTCGGTTTCGAACCGGCTTCCCTTGTAGTGCGCCAAAGGTTGGCGACACCTGAAAAAACGATGTTAACATTGTTAACTGCAAGTGCAAGAGAACTCGGTCAGCGCTTGTTGTTGTTCGATCGTATTTCAGTGCGATTACTCGTGCTGTGACCCAACTTATTGAATTGACACACTTACTTAGATATCGTATTAATTATTGAGTGGGTCAATGAAGCAATGCACAAATTCTTAATGTAAGCATTTCTCATAAGTTATTTTGTTAGAGAATTAGTATAAATAGATAAGATTTTGTTAAATAAAGTTAATATCAATTCTGAACCAAAAGCTGACTGATATTCTTTTCGGCTCTTCACAGAGCTTAGCATTTATCGGCTCCTCACAGAGCTCAGTAAAAAGTCGTGCGACCAATTATGGCGCATGTAAACAATCGGCTGCAGAGCTTAGTAAGTACTCAAATTTTGTTTATAGTGCCTTGTTAGGACTATCATCCTTCTCATAGGACCTCGAAGTAGATAGGCAACAAGCATTACATGGCGATCCTGCCAATTCGGGCTGTGATATAGAGTTACAACCCTCAAAAGAGGATATAGACAAAATCTTTGATAAGTGGCAGCAATACGTTGAAGAGTATGATCCAGGACAACCTGATTTAAGTCCAGATTATATACAAACACCACTGACAGCTGGTCCAAAACCAATTAGTTTGGAAGTTTATAGGGACCGGCAGAAAATTATAAAAAAGAATTTAGCTGATTTTAGAAAAACTATATGTGAAAAGCCCTGTAAACAACAGCAAAAGAAAAAAAGAGGGGGAAAGAAACAACGATTTCAGAAGGAATGTGCAGACCTTCAACGTATTATCAACATCAGCCAAGGAAAGCAGAAAAGAAACCTTATAAGAGAACTTAATGAACTAAAAAAAAAAGGCTGGAAAAATATTTCACAACATGGGCAGCAAACAATTCAAAGAAGAAATAATTAATAACAATAAGGCAGCGGCTGCGTCGTCATCTACAACATCGAAAGGGCAAGAGTTAGAAATATTAATATATTTCAATAGTGTTTGTCTACTTTTTATTCTATTACTAAAGCTGCACAATTATTATAAAGCATTTATAAAAAAGCAAGCACTTAAAAATATAAGCAATGTATAATCTATAATTAAAGTTAATAAAAAAAAAAACAAAAAGCAAATGAAGTTGTTAGAAGATTAAGTTAAATAACGTAAAAGCCTCATATGGATTTCCTTACAAAATTATATAAAAATTTAAAGAAGAGTCCATCAAGAAGGTATAGTGAAAAATATATTGAAATAACAGAAGCAAAACTTAAAGATGCTTGGCTAGATATTTGTAAGGAGGCATCAACATCTGATTTGGAAGCATTAAAAGTCAAATATGAACAAATTTGTAGTAACATAAGAACATATTTGATACCTATAGAAGATTCTGAATCTGAGTATTCAGATACAGAACAATTTCTTAATCAGAGTATAATTTTTGAGAAGAAACCGTTAGAATCTGAAATTGTTAACAAAGGTATAGAAATAGGAACGCATAGTCATAAAATGGCAAGTTTTGATTTACTGATAGCTTCCAAACTCATCCCAGAGTTTTCGGGTGTTATTAAGGAACTAAATAATTTCTTATCATTAATAAATTTCTATTATGAAACACTTGCGGTAGACCAAAAACCTATATGCATTAAATTTATATTGGCAACAAAGTTATCAGAGACAGTAAAGAATAGGATTTTAATATATGATGCTCCTACAACATTTAATGATTTAAAATTAGTACTAACAAAAGCATATAAATCAAATAAAACTCCAATAAAAATTTTAAATGAAATTTCAAAGTGTTATCAAGGCAACCAAACAGTCACTCTTTTTGCAGCTAAGATTGAATCATTAATAGCGACACTAAATGATTTGCAAACGCAGGAGCAAGGATCAGAGCATAGGCAGGTCGTAGTTAGATTGAATGATCAGGTAGGTTTATCAGCATTCAAAGCAGGTTTGAATGAACAAATTAGAACCGTGGTGGCAGCAGCAAGACCACAAAAATTGTGCGAAGCAGTTCAATTAGCTTTGGAAGTTCAGATTAATACTCAAGCTCAGGATAGAGTATCATACCATAATAGGTTCCAAAAAAATAGACTAAATTTTAATGATGGAAGATTTTCTAGTTCACATAACAACCATAATAATAATTATAGGAGTCCCAATATTTATAGTAACAATACCTACAATAACAGAAACAATAATAACAATAGTAATAGATACGACAATAGACGGAATGTGCCGGCAAATGGACATTCCCCCGGGCAGCAGACACCGGGGAGACAAAGCAACAATTTCAAAAAGTAGTAAATATACAATTAAATTCTAATAGTACAACTAGTAACTACGTTAATTTAAAATATAATAATCTACCAATAAAATTATTAGTAGATACAGGAGCAGATATATCGATAATTCAATATGGAAGATTAGATAAGAATAATGTAATATTTAATAGATCGTATGAAATAAATGGTATAACTGATGATACGATGACAACTAGAGGGATAACGAAGCTAAGATTATTAGCAGAAGATAGAATTATTGAGCATAATTTTACTGTAATTAATGACACAAATAGCTTAAAAACAGATGGAATTATAGGCAGGGATTTCCTACTAAAATATAATTGTAAGATAGATTTTGAGACATGCGTATTGGTGATTCAAATAGGTGAAGAAGAAATTGTTTTGCCAATGAATATGGAGATTAGAAACATTAGTAAAATCATAATACCCCCGAGATCTGAGATAATTCAAACTATTAATTTAGATTTAAATGAAGACAGTGTGGTTTGTGCAAAAGAAATAGAAAAAGGTGTTTTTATAGCAAATTCTATAGTACCAGCATTAGGAATAAAACATGTCAAACTTTTAAATACCAGGGACACAGAAGTAGAAATAAAAAAAGCTAATATAGGCTTAGAACCTCTAAGAGACTACAGTATCATGTCCTATAAAAAGTCAAATGAATGTTATGAAAGATTTCAGGTTATTAGTAAAGATCTGAACATCCCAAAGTTAGATAAGAAAGCAGCAAGCTCTATATTAAACATTTGTAGAAATTACCAAGACATTTTTCATATAGAAGGAGAGACTTTAACCGTTAACAATTTTTATGAGCAACATATTTCGACACTAGACAAAACTCCAGTGTATATAAAAAATTATAGAATCCCAAATGCTCAACTGAAAGAAATGGACCGACAGATTTCCGCCTTGTTGGAGAGTGACATCATTGAACCATCCGTAAGCCCATACAATTCACCAATTTTAATAGTACCAAAAAAAAGTACTGATAGCGAGCAAAAGTGGAGATTAGTGGTAGATTTTAGGCAGCTAAATAAAAAGGTAGTAAATGACAAATTCCCATTAACTAGACTAGAAGACGTGTTAGACAAGCTTGGAACAGCAAAATTTTTCTCTACATTAGATATGACAAGTTCCTTTCATCAAATTCCTTTACATCCCAAATCAAGACCATTAACAGCATTTTCATCGGACAGGGGTCATTTTCAATTTAAAAGATTGCCGTTTGGATTAAAAATTTCAACTAATAGTTTTCAAAGAATGCTAACTTTGGCATTAAGTGGTTTGCAAGACACAGCTTTTCTTTATGTAGATGACATTATAGTATTCGGTTCTAATTTAAGGGAGCACAATGATAACTTAATAAAAGTGCTTGACAGGCTTAGAGCATATAACTTAAAACTTAATCCTGAAAAGTGTAACTTCCTAAAACCAGAAGTAACTTATCTTGGCCACTTAATAACAAGAGACGGTATATTAACAGATCCTACTAAATACAGTGTAATTAAAGAATACCCCACACCAAGTAATTCAGATGAGGCCAGAAGATTTGTAGCATTCTGTAATTATTACCGAAGATTTATTAAAGATTTTGCTGAAATAGCAAGACCATT
Organism: Thecophora atra; assembly: GCA_937620795.1. Classification (NCBI taxonomy): domain Eukaryota; kingdom Metazoa; phylum Arthropoda; class Insecta; order Diptera; family Conopidae; genus Thecophora; species Thecophora atra. The sequence goes on from OW569398.1 coordinate 40,097,484, forward strand.
AAACAATTTGTTAAAAAAGAAAAGCATATTTCATTGGTCAGAAGAGTGTCGCAATGCCTTTGCTATATTAAATAAAAGGTTGATGACACCACCTATATTAAGCTATCCAGATTTCTCAAAACCTTTTATTCTCACGACACAAGGAGAATTGGGTCAAGACAAACCAATAGCGTTTGCAAGTAAAAGTTTGAATAAACACGAATTAAATAAATCAGTAATAGAAAAAGAATTATTAGCAATTCATTGGGGAATTAACTATTTTAGACCGTATCTCTTTGGAAGAAAATTCATTGTATACACAGACCATAGACCATTAGTTAGTCTTTTCACGCACAAGAATCCATCTTCAAAGTTAACGAGAATACGAGTTGACTTAATGGATTATGATTTTCAAATAATATTTAAACAAGGAAAGATGAACACCAATGCGGATGCACTCTCTAGGATAGAATTAGATAGTAAGAAACTAATAGATATGATTCCAAAATATAACATTAATGTATTAACAAGACAAATGGCGCAAAGGTTAAAGGATAATACGGTAGAAGACCAAAGATTATGTCATAAAAAAGTAGAAAAGCCTAATAGCCCAAACAGGGAGATTGATCACCTTCATGTTTGGAATGCAACGTCGATATCAGATGTAAGGTATATAAAGAAGCTGGTGTTTAAAGAAAAAAGATTTGAAAAGAGGTTTGATAAAATAAAAGGGTACCCATATATAGAGATATTAGCAGCAAGAAATCAGATAGTTGCAGAATATAATCAGGGATCATTATCAGAGATAAAATTGATTTTGAAGACGTTATTATTCAAAGCAAATGCGAGGAAAATTGTTAAGCTGGCTTTAGCAGAGACTGACGAAATATTTAAAAAGATAAGCATGCAAGAATTTAAAAAAGTATTTAACGAGCTGCAAAAAGAATTGAAACTAGAAGAGTGTCTAGATATATTAATTTATAAACCTCCGAAAGAAATAAAAAATAAACAAGAAATGGTGAATCTAATTAAAGATTATCATAATTCAGTACATGGGGGACATTGTGGTATAAAGAGATGTATAGCAAAGCTTAAACAGAAATATGTCTGGAAAGGGATGAATAAAATGGTTAAAGATCATGTTAACCAGTGTAAAATTTGCAACAGAGTTATAATATGTAGGCATACTAAAGAAAGGTATGAGATAACTGAGACACCAGGTACAGCATTTGAGACAGTGACTATAGATACAGTAGGACCGCTACGACCATCAAATGGGTACAGATACATATTGACAATACAGTGTGAATGAAACTAGAGCCACCATTCAAAGGCCCATTTAAAGTGGTATCGCAAAGTGGTACAAACAGTACAGTATTAATAAAAAATAAAAAAGTAGAGTTGCACAATAACAATCTTATAAAAGCTAGAAATAAGTAGTATCTTGTATGTAGAGACATGAAATTATTTTCTTATTTTAATATAATAAAATAATTTATTTTTAAGGGGTAAGGGTGTAGTGCGCCAAAGGTTGGCGACACCTGAAAAAACGATGTTAACATTGTTAACTGCAAGTGCAAGAGAACTCGGTCAGCGCTTGTTGTTGTTCGATCGTATTTCAGTGCGATTACTCGTGCTGTGACCCAACTTATTGAATTGACACACTTACTTAGATATCGTATTAATTATTGAGTGGGTCAATGAAGCAATGCACAAATTCTTAATGTAAGCATTTCTCATAAGTTATTTTGTTAGAGAATTAGTATAAATAGATAAGATTTTGTTAAATAAAGTTAATATCAATTCTGAACCAAAAGCTGACTGATATTCTTTTCGGCTCTTCACAGAGCTTAGCATTTATCGGCTCCTCACAGAGCTCAGTAAAAAGTCGTGCGACCAATTATGGCGCATGTAAACAATCGGCTGCAGAGCTTAGTAAGTACTTAAATTTTGTTTATAGTGCCTTGTTAGCACTATCATCCTTCTCATAGGACCTCGAAGTAGATAGGCAACAAGCATTACACCCTCGTGTTGGGATTTTTATATGGAAGCTCAGAGAGCAGTGTTTTGTGTATACTAAAAAGAATTGTAACATGGCATTAATTATGCCTGTTACAAATTATAACCCTTATCTTGTGGCTTAACACTAGGTTGGCAGCCAATTGTTTTCTGTGGCCAGGTATGGGTGCGAATTGGTTATAACCCTTATATTGGGGCTTAACACTGGGCAAAGCAAATGGTTTTCTGTAACTAAGCATGGGAGAGTGTTTCGCTTTTTCTAAAAATAAAATTATCTTCATAGTTAGTTAGAAAATCAAAAAGAAGATAAGAACCGCAATAAATTTCGAGCGGTATACTAGGCTATAATGAATAGTTGAGGAGATATCGCCCTTCAAAATATGAGGCTTGTGAATTCTATACTATTGAAGACAATCGGGGAACAGCGTTAAAAATTGTAAAAGATGAAAGCACTAGAATTTGACGAATAACTTATTTTAGGATCTCATGTATAATGTGTTTATCCTATTTGTATTTTAACATTGCCACAATACGTCCATATACTAACCTGACAAATTGTTTATAGAATCGTTCCTAATCTGCGAGAGCTTAATAACTAAAGCGTAGAGAACACAGAGAACGAGATGGCTGACTCGCTCGGGTTTCCGAAGATTTGTGACTTCGTTTTTTCGATTTCTTCACGTACACTCTACGTGTTATTCACCACGCGAATTCACATCTGATTGGCTTTTTGAACTATGCTGATCTTGCTGCTGCCATGAAGCACACATTCGTTTATGTTACTGCACTCTTCAAAAACGAATTCTGCTGTATATATATGTATCAATATGTATTTGATAATATTGTTCAATAGTTCAATTACATGTGAGCATTAATAATTCATGTTTTTATGTTATTATATTATAAATAAAATTATGAAATGCTACTTCTTCTTCTTTGAGGTGAAAAGATAAGGAATTTCATGAAATTATTGCAGCACGAAATTGCCAAAAGTGTAGATAGAATTAAACGATCTGATTCGAAGATAATTTTTTAGGGAATAATAAATTTATTAGAGAAAAGTTCTAGAACACAATAACAAATTTTTCTGAAGTAAACAGATATAAAATCATTTCGATTTTTCAAGTGTTAACAAACAAAGTATATCAATTTCAACACCCCCACTCGAAATATATTTATATCTTGTGCAACCCTATTTGTTCGCAAAAATATTTGTGCTTTTCAGAACATACTCCTTTGGTCAGAAAATCAGCCAACATTTCATTTGTCGAGACACCGGAAAAAGTTACTTCGTTCTTCATCCTCATTACTCTAACAAAATGATGACGAATATCTATATGTTTCGTTCTTGGATGATAACCGTCGTTTAAAGCTAAGTGAATTGTGCTCTGATTGTGACAATCCATTTTTGTTTGTTTTTTTTTTTTGAAAATTAATATTAAGCTCACTTTCAAGTGAACGTAGCCATATGAGTTCTTGAGTAGCTGCAGAAATCTCCATATATTCCGCTTCAGTAGTCGATAGAGCTACCGTTGTTTGACGTTTGCTACTCCAAGAGATTGCTCCACCTTGGAAAATATTCACAAATCCTGTTACCGATCGACGCTCTTCAGTATCGTTTGCCCAATCGGAGTCAGAACATGTTATTAAATCTGAATTACCTTTACTTGAGAATCCGAGTTTCATGTCTATTGTACCTTTCAAATACCGAAAAACACGCTTCACTGCCGTCCAGTGAATTTTATGTGGATTATTGTTGAATGTGCTTAGATGATTTACAGCTTGACAAATGTCGGGGCGCGTACATTGCGCTGTAAATAAAAGACTTCCAATCGCTTGCTGATAAGGAACGTCCTTCATCGACTCGTCAACACCATCTACTTTTCTTAGTTTTATAACGTTGCAATTGAGTGGCTTTGGAACAGGCGTCCATGTTTGGTTTTCTTCTAACGATTTCAGTTCACTGTTAATGGCATCTTTCCATTGTTCACGTTCATCACCCGATAATGCTTCTTCAATTGTTGACGGTTCGTCTTCTGGTAGTCTTGCAATATAACCAATCGCGCTTCTTTGTTTTCGCTTAGCAATTCGTTCGCTTCGCCTTACCGTTACTTGAGGTTTCGAATTTCGACTGCCACTATCTTGTTGAGCAGAATCCAGTACTCTATCAAGATTTTCTTGAACCGAACTTTGGTTGTCAACTTCTTCATGACATTGAATGATTTCAGGATCTTGAAAAATTTGTTCAGCTTCTTCGTGACCTTGAATGATTTCCCCCACTTCATTGTCATCTTCTAATGAATTAAATGACAATGAACTACTTTCTGAATTAGAAGAACTATCAGTATCATCATCCACCAAATTTTCTTCTTTATTTCTAAAATCGAAATAATAGAACTCACGTTTGTTAGCTTTCATTGCTGAATATCCTTTCACGTTCTCGTCGAATATAACATCTCTGCATGTGACTATTTCCTGTTTCTGAATATCATACACACGATATCCTTTAACATTGATACCATAACCGACGAATGTACACCTCTTCGACTTCGCGTCCCATTTTCTCCTTCGTTGTTTCGGTACAAGCGCCATTGCCAAACAACCAAAAATCTTTAGATGACTGATATCAGGCTTTTTATCAGACCACATTTCCTCTGGAGTTGTATTTAACAATTTATGGGGACTTCTATTTGTGACGTAAACTGCTGTCTGTATAGCTTCGGCCCAGAAAGTTTTCGGAAGTTTCGCGTCATACAGCATACACCGTGCCTTCTCAGTCAGTGTCCTATTCACTCGTTCTGCTAAGCCATTCTGTTCAGGATTATACGGTACAGACGTTTGATGTAAAATGCCGCAACGTTTTAAAGTATTCTGCATTTGATTGTTGATGTACTCGGTGCCATTGTCACTTCGTAGAATTTTAATCTTCTTACCAGATTGATTTTCAGCTACTGACTTAAATTCCAAAAACTTTTCATGTACTTCTAACTTGTTTTTCATGAAATAGACGAAAATTTCTCGAGAATAGTCATCAATGAATACAACGTAGAATCGGCTTCCACCCAACGATTTTGCCTCCATAGGTCCGCAGACATCAGAATGAACCATTTCTAGCTTGCTTGAGGTTCGATGACCGTCTGATGGAAAACTCATTTTAATGTGTGTCCCTTCTGCGCAACCTTCACATACTGCGGTTAATTTATCAGCTAGGAACTTCACACCAGTGACCATACCATTCCTCAGTTTCTTGATACTTTCTACATTCAGGTGACCCAAACGCCTATGCCACTTTTCAATTTTGTCGTCTTCTTTTGATGAAAACGCCTTGTCAACTGAAGCTAAATTTAGCACGTACATTCCGCCAACCAATGAAGCAGTTGCTATGACCATGTTATCTTCATTGTAAACTCTGCAACCAGACTGGTCAAACACCACACGATTTCCACGCCCTACTATTTGACTTACGGAAAGTAGATTATCAGCTACTCCAGGAACATGTAAAACACTTTTAACTGGTATTGAGCATACAGCACCGTCTCTGATTACATTCAGATTAATTTCACCTCTGGAAACTACATTGAGAGTAGTATCGTTAGCAATTTTGACTTCTCCATGATGCACCTTTGGGTTTTTGATAAGGCTTGCATCTTTAGTCATGTGACACGAAGCGCCACTATCAACATACCATGCGTCTTTACCGGAACTTTGTGAGAACTTATTAACATAAAGCGCAGAATTTTTCTTCCAATTCCTTTTAAAATCCTTTTTTCGATTGGGGCATTCAGCACTAAAATGGCCAAGTCCATTGCATGTAAAGCATCTACGATCGGTAGCAGAAGACGTCTGCCACGGTATTTTTTGCTTTCCTTTACTTTTAGCGAATGCTTTCTTGCTTATGAGTGCATGATTCGGATTTTGAATACAAACATCTTGCAGAAGCTTCATTTTTATGGAATCGGCTGAAATCTTAGTTCCGGTACTCCCTAACGACATTATCATGGGCCTATACACCTCAGGCAACCCTTTCCACAGCAAGCAGCCATTCATCATTCACGATGAAACCAATAGATCCTAACTTCTGTGAAGTGGTCACAATCTGTGATACATATTCTTCTACGGAACTACAATCTTCCAATTGTACCGAGCATAGCTTTTGCAATAAACCAACCTTTCTATCCAATCCAGAGTCTTCAAAAAGATTCTTCAACACTTTCCAGACATCTTTAGCTTTTTTAGATTCTCTCACATAAACGAATAGACTCTTATCTAGGGAGAGAATTAAGCGACATCGTGCTTTTTCTTCCTTTTCAGCGTTCACAGTTTCAGCTGATCCATCCACGTACTTCCACAAGCCTTCTAGCTTCAATTGAGTCTCAATTGCAAAGCTCCAAGTCATCCAGTTTTCCGACCCAGTCAGTTTTTTCAAATTTATGCAATTCTCCGTCCATCTTAGCAGCTTAAGGTTCTTGCACGTATATATATTATTTAAAAATTATATCAGAACTTAATGTGACTGGGCCCATAACCTAATAGAATTAAACGATCTGATTCGAAGATAATTTTTTAGGGAATAATAAATTTATTAGAGAAAAATTCTAGAACACAATAACAAATTTTTCTGAAGTAAATATATATTGTACTTTAATATTATTCGTTTTTTAAAAATAACTCGAAAAGGAAAATGAGATAGGGCATTACTTAATCAATTGAGAATTTCAAACACATTAGTGTAATTTTAATGTAGCGAAAACATGTTTTTCCTCAAAAAGTAGTAATATACACTACTTAAGTACCATAGTACATCCAAAAGTACGCGGAAGCAGTTTGCAAACGGGTAGTAAAATTCACTAGTAAGGTGGAAATAAAAATGTAGATATGCCAATACTACATTGATGCTGTTTTCTTTCTATTAATTCATAACCTCAATTTATAAATTATTTTTAGAGCAGATGTATAATATACTTTTTGTATTAACATAAATAAGTAAGAAAAATATTATTGAAGTGTTTTATGACGACTGGATTAAGTTAAAGTTAAAATCCAGCCAACGAAATACTTTGAAGTCCTCGATATGAACCACAATCATTAAGGAAATACAAGGTTATATAATGTTAACAACTAGAAAGCTGTAAAAAATCTGAAATGTATTATTTATGCCAAAAATAAATGTCTTGAAATATAAACAATAATTTTACTTTGTAAACGGAACCCAAATATTTAGTTGGGTTTTATAGACATAATAAAAACATGTATTAAATTTCCTGTAAACACAAGACATTAGAATATTCACTCAGATTTTTTTTTTTCTGCGCACATTTAATACCATCACTATATATATATATATATATATATATACGCTTAATGTAAAGTAATAATCATAGATAAAATCAATATGCGTTCAATCGAAATAATTTATTTTATTTTTACAAGTTTACAGTTGAGTTGAAATCTCAAAACAATGTGTTATGCCTTAAACACATAGAATATCGCGCAGCGATGTCGCTCTCTGCAAATTGTCAAAAATCAGCGCTGCTGAGGCGCGGCAGAGAATAGCTAGCATATAAGAACTCACAACAATTAACAGAAGAAGAACAAGAGCAGCGACCAAAATGGAAAATTTTCCATTTCAATCGCCGTCGCTGGCAGAGGCAGCGGCGACTTGTTATTTTTTTCTTGTTTCCCATAAGAGCCTATGTAATTTTGACAATTGGCGGAGAGCGACATCGCTGCGCGATATGCTATGTGTTTAAGGCATTAAGCGATACATTATATATTGTAAACAAAGGCAAGATCAAAGGCAAGTGCTAATGGTTCTACAAGTGGCTTAGTATATGCATATTTCCACAACGCCGCATAAATGTAATAGTCTAAAATATACACGATAGCAGTGCATGAAAGCATACAAATTATAGCTAGAACCAAATACTAACGCCTAAGACACAATACAACGGATACAAGACACAGAGTACATGTAACGAGGTATTCCTCGTGTTGCCGGGATATGCCCAGTCTGTCCAGGGTTCTTGACTCGACAAATAAAACTCAAGTGTTTCGTTTTAATTTTTCTCTTTATTATTGTTTTATATTTACATAAGATCGGATAATTATGTCCGAGGTTGCATGTATTACTTAATATAGTTAATTCTTTTCCCTAGCCTAGGTGAACTAGTTAGCGTAACTACGTTAGTATCGTTAGTTCTACCCAGCACTTGGTCTGGCAGTGAGATACGTGTGGCCTCGTAGAGAACCGAAATGCACCGTTCACCGTTGTTCTACTGGAAGTTCGTTTCTACGAAGTTTCACACAAATGAATTTGTCCACACTTAAAAGCACGGGACTTTAAATGATTCAAAAATTCGTTTTAGGAATCGTTTTAGGTCCACACTGACAAGCACTGGACTCAAATAATATAAATTTATTCAAAGACTCATTTTTAGGATGACTGTCCACACTTCAAAGCACTGGTCTCAAAAAATTGAAAATGATTAAAGGATTCGTTTTAGGATGTGTGTCCACACTGTCAAGCACTGGACCCAATAATATTGAATGATTCAAGGATTCGTTTTTAGGATGACTGTCCACACTTAAAAGCACTGGACTCTAAATGATTCAAGGATTCGTGTTGTGTCCACACTTGCAAGCACTGGACCAGAATAATATTAGTTCATAAAAAAGTCGACTCACCCGTACAGCGTATGATCACCAAACAGCCACGAGTCTTCGTTGACGGTTACTTTTATACCTCAAAGGTTAACCGTAGTTTTCGTGATCGCTTATTGGCGACCTTGAATTAATCCCTTTGTTTGTTTAGTATGTTTTTTCCCATGTTCGCCGTTTTCATCTGTGGCCTTGAATTAATCTCTTTGTTTTCTCCAATTGTACATGTATTTTTTTATATTCGCAGTCTTCAGTGGCGACCTTGAACTAATCTCTTTTTTTACAAAGTTCATATAATGTGGCCTTCGATTCCGCTTTCTATTACTTTGCACTCTTTGTGCATAGACCTTTGCAATTGTTGTTGCAATCAATGTTCGTTTCTTCTGACACTCTGTGACATCTTTCCTAATGGGTCTTCGTTGTTACGTTGTGCTTGTAAAACTGGGTCCGGTTTATTGCATGTATTTGTTGTTGTCTTTGATTGCTAATTTTCGGTCGGATTTCTTGCGTGTGTTTGTAATTGTCGAGCTTCAATTTATAAGCCTGAGTGCATTTGTTTATTATGTACCTTTGTTGTTTTACTTCTGCTTCTAAATTTCAGTCGCTATTTCGGCAAGTGTTTGTTGTTTTATTTCTTTCCTAATGTTGTTACAATTTTAGCAAGTGGTTTTTGTTGCCGAAATTTTAACGTGTTTCTCTTTCCTTTTTTTTTCTTTTGTGTTTTGTTTCTTGTTATAAGTTTCGTATCGTACTGTACCTTGTGTGCGTTCTCCCGCTTGTGCTTTCAAGTTTGGTACAGTCTTGTAAAGCTTCGCGCGATGTTTTGTGTAACTTTGGGCTTTTGGTTCGTCGATCATCGTTATGAATAGTTGATGGTGAGTAATTTTTGTTTTGCCTAGTTTGTAAGGGGAATATAATCTTCCTTACATACATACATACATACATATGTACCTTTATATTTGTGTTAAAGGAAGCACACAATTGGGCAACAGGAACACAGTACAAAAGCTGAACATTTTTCAGACACCAAATTAATTTGTACTTTACTCTTTGGCTGAAAACACGAACAGAATTGAACGTCGCGAAAAAGGCATAAAACTTGTAATCTATATTCACAGAGTTTTGTTGATGATAAATAAAAAAAATTTTTGTTTATGAAATAAGAGCAGGCCAACAGCTTTTCTTTATAGCCTTTTTTTTATTAATCTATCTCGATCTTCACCCTGCAACTGGTAGATGGTCGATCCTATCGAAATTATATACCGATCATGGAAAATATTTCAAATGTTCCTATTTTTGTGTATTTCGTGTTTATAGTATGATATTTGTGGTTAAGATACATAATTTACTATTTGCAAACATTATTACTATTTGCGTGCCTATCTAATTTGTTTGTTGATTTTATACTTTGTATAACAGTTTAAACCATAGATTACTAGATCGGACACTCGAATTTCGCCGTTGCAAAAAAATCGATTTGACATTTTATTGTTTGATATGTTGAACAGTAAGCGCAAAAGGATTTTAGGCTCCCATCTAGGCCAATAACGTATGATTTTTTAACAATTTGTATTTAGTTACATTTATAATATTTTGGTACCCCATTCTAAAATATTTTCGCAATTAGACGCATAATTGTGTATTTATAACAAGAAAGTTTTATTCTCGACTTCAATTATAGGAAATGTGACCATAAAAATTCAGTGTGGTTAAAATTCAGTGTGAATTTCAAGAGAAATAGAGTTTTGTCTTGAATATGGTTCGATTTGTTGTATTAAATTGCATGCATTTCCCTTGTCTACTCGGAATAATTTAATGTAACGTGCGTCTGGCAAGTCGAATGGCTTGCTCTTGAGCCGCAATTCCAGTAGGGATATTCGATGTTTTCTTCAAAATAAATAAGTAAAATTACAAAAAGGAAGTTACTAATGATTTGCACTTACTTTTGAAATCTTTTTCGGGCATTTATAATTGCAATTATTCTCAACACGTCCATGATCTCAGTATAAAAGATACAAAAAGTTGCCTTTTATTCTGTTACGATTTATAGCAGATTGTGTAAAATATTTCGATGCACAGAATGCCAACTTTGGATGTAGTAAAAGGAAATTTGACAGATCGAAATTTTGTATGGAAAAACGTAACAGAATAACAGATCTTTTACATAAAAGATTTGCCAGAATAGGCCCAATTATTACTATTTGCGAACGAAGTACAAAAACTGTTATATATTCACAAATAGTTTTGCTGATAATGCATTAAATAGAATTGGATGAACAATAGACAAAATACACAATCAGATGTCAAATTTACACAGGCTCTTATGGAAATCGAGCAGAAGAACAGCTTTTGCGTAATTTTAAAAATTTAAATAGAGCTATCTTGCCAGCATGCGTTTCTTTATCTAAATACGAAAGTGCGTGAATAACTGAGTTTTCCTTGATTCCCATAATACCCTGGATAAGTTTGACTGCTGATTTTGTACTTTGTCTCTTGTGCGTACAATTGTGTTTAATCATTAGTCGCATAAGAGACTATCTAATTTGTTTGTTGATTTTATACTTTGTATAACAGTTTAAACCATATATTACTAGATCGGGCAATCGAAATTCGTCGTTTCAAAAAATCGATTTGACATTTGATTGTTTGATATGTTGAACTCGCGTATTTTCCGCATCAATCCATGTATACGATTTATTTGCACTGCAACAGAAAGCGCCCCCATTACGCCAATAACGTATGATTTCCAACGATTTTGTAACAATTTTTATTTAGTTGCATTTATAATATTCTGTTATCATCATTCTGAAATATTTTCGCAATTAGACGCATAATTGTGTATTTATAACAAGAAAGTTTTATTCTCGACTTCAATTATAGGAAATATAACGCAGTAAATTAAGAAATGTTGTGTAAATGTGTGTGCAATATATTTATTATCATTATAATTATGTTTTATGCAGGTTTTTCACGAATAAAAATCATAATACTTTTAATTATTTACTTTGACGTTTCGGCAAACAAACCCCATCACATAAATTTTCCATCAGTGCTTTCCACAAAATTTTTGTGGCGAGGCTACATTATTTTTTTTGGCGCGAATCAAAGTTTTCTTTCATTGTATCAGTGGAAGTTTTTTAAGTTTTCTTTCATTGTACCAGCAAAAATGTATTAATGTATAAGAGAAATTTTCGAGTGTCTCATCTATTAATCTATGGTTTAAACACAGAGCAAAGCCCCAACCAAACAATGCATAGCAAGTAACTGAACTCAACGATATGCAAGCTATTCATTCCATACATCAGGAGAACGACCGAGCAATATATGGAATTGAATCAGCTGATTCATTACCATAGCATTAAGTGGCCTATAGACGAGAAGCATGCATGTCGGGTATTTCCAAGAACTGCGTGTTCACGTTTGCAACATACTGCGCACGGTTCATATCGCTGAAGATGTATGCTTAAGTACATCTACCAGCGCTGAGGTGGTTGTGCCAACCCCTACTCGTGCACACTTACTAATTACTGACACCCCAAAGGTTGGTCAGAAGTCAACCCCAAAGTAAAATTCTTGTTGTAAAGCGGGAACTATGAGAAACTCCATGCCCCTTGTCAAACCATTCCAGACAATAGGAAGTGAAATTGTACCTATCACAACGGCTTCACGTCCGACTGCAATCCTGACTTTCTGTCCCTGTACCGGAATGACTTGTCGGTTTTGTGTTTTAATAAATTCTAAAGCACCATTTACGATAAAGTTAGCAGAAGCACCCGAATCCAGCTAGGCAACAACGTCTTCAACGTCCACCTTAGGCTTAGCGAAAAATTCATTATCGCTTTTCAGCGTAACAAAGGCAGAGATTACAACTTTCCTAACTGTCTTCATCATTTGCCTCTTTGCCTTCATCTTCGCTATCTAGTTAAAGTTTTGCTTTTTCCTGCCGAGTAAATTCTTACTTAAAAAGGTTTTCTTCCTTACAGTTTGGTACTCGACGTTGTGCTGGTGTAAGGTCTTAATTGGACGACCTATTGGCCTCCTGCTGCAGATCGCTGAATTCTTCTTTTGCAGAATCCCCTTGCCATGCTCACGTTTAGAATTTATGATCGCTTTAACTATTAAAGATTTTAGAGACTATATTTCCATAATCCTGGCACATATCGCGACGTTACATACTCTATTAGAAAGGTAATTAATTTTAGGATAAACACTACTTTTTTATAGTTTGCTGCATAGCCGGTGTTAAGCTACAAAACAAGGTTTATAATAAATCCTATAAAAAATACAAGGGTTATTATCATAGATTAGTAGATGAGACACTCGAAAATGTCCCTTATACACTAATGAATTTTTGCTGGAATTGCACTGATACAATGAAAGAAAACTTTGATTCGCTGCAAAAAAAGTGTAGCCTCGTCGTAAAAAATCTAGCCTCGCCATAAAATAATGTAGCCTCGCCGCAAAAATTTTTAGCAAGCACTGATGGAAATTTATTTTAAGGGGTCTGATTATCGGAACGTCAAAATAAATAATTATAAATATTATGTTTTTTATTCTTGAAAAACATGTTTAAAACATAGTTTTAATGTTAATAAATATATTCTATAACATTTTACACAGAATTTCCTAATTTGCTTTGTTATATTTCCTATAAATGCAGTTGGTAATCAAAACTTTTTTGTTATAAATACACAATGATGCGCCTAATTGCGAAAATATTTTAGATTGATGTTAGCAGAATAGTATAAATGAAACTGAATACAAATTTTAATTTTCAATTTCAATTTCAATTTATTTCAATTGCAATACAGCACACTAAGAATAATCTTTTTTAGTGCTTCAACGTACATAAATAATATCAAAATGTATAATAACATGTAATAATAATATAAATAAATACTTATGAACTAACGAAAATATGAAAAAGCTTCATTAAGAATACGAATTTAAAGAAACAAATCGAAATTACTACAAAAAAGGAAGATACAAAAGAGATAGTAGAATTTTAAACTCTGGTTAAGAATAAGCAATATGAGCAACAACAGCACGCTTGAAGCAGACTAGCGACGAAATCATTCGGATGTGCAGAGGAAGTGAGTTCCACAGTCTGATGGTGTGAATAAAGAAAAATCTGCTACTATTGAGGAAAGAGTGTCTAGCGACTATAAGGTTCAAAGATCTTGTTGACCGAAAGAAAACAAGTTTATCATATAAATATGACGGATTGCGAGTAAATATAATCTTGTGTAAGAACACGAGGTTTTGGATGACAAGGTAATTACTTAAACTACAACCCAAAATACCTTCACTAAACCGGGAAATATGATCAAAATGACGGATAGCATATACATATCTAGCACAAGAGTTCAATGCCACAAGTAGTTTATGCTGAGAGTGTGAGTCTAATTTACTATATATAACAGCAAAATAATTAATGCGTGGCATAATCAATTGTTTGACAAGTCTGCATCGCGTCTCCATAGGTGTATAGTAAGTCGAGCTACGCAAGCACCTAAGTATCCCATAAATTATACCAACAGTGTAATTGATATGGTCGACACATGTAAATTGAGAGTTTAAAATAATACCCAGGTTTTTAGCCTTACTAACCAGATTCAACTGCACTGATCCAATAAACAAAGGTGGAACGTCCTCCAAGTCACTGTACTTTCTTAAAATTGGCAAAACTTTAGTCTTAGAAGGATTAATGCTTAAACCATTGGCACCTGCCCATCCACTAAGCGAAGACAAGTCACAATTCAATCTATAGCACAAATCCTCCATTAGGTTGGGAGGCCTCGATAAATAAATTTGAATATCATCAGCATAAGCGTGTATCGATGAAAACTCACAGACTGAGAACACATCATTAACAAAAATGGAAAACAATAGAGGACCCAAAACTGACCCTTGAGGGACTCCTCTAGTGACCAGCTTAGCAGAAGACAGCTTGTTCCCCACTTTTACACGCTGCAACCTACCATCAAGATAACTGCCCAACAAACTAACTGCACTAAAACTAAAATTAGAGAATTTAGCTAACTTGGAGCACAGCAAAGAGTGATCCACAGAATCGAATGCCTTCGAAAAGTCAATTAAACATAGTAGTGTCAAAAAATCCTGGTCATAACATTGCCTAATATCATCAGTAATCTTTAACAATGTTGACGTACAACTGTGGCCTTTTCGGAAGCCTGATTGAAAAGGCGATAACAAATTATGAAAATTTATATAAGCAGACATTTGCGAATACACAATTCTTTCAAGAATTTTACCTAAAACTGGCAGAATACTAATAGGCCTAAAGTCTGTAGGTTTATCTGCTAATGAATTCTTCGCAAGAGGAATAATTGTTGCAGTTTTCAACAATGCGGGAAAAGTGGAACAAGTTAAGCAGTGATTAATAATGTGTGTTAAAGGAGCAATAATAAACGGTAAAGTTAGTTTTATAAACCTAATAGATAAACCATCAGCACCTATAGCATTAGAGGTAATTTTGAGCACATTGCTCACTACATCATTTTCACTAACTGCTGAAAAAGCAAAGGGAGTAAGCGGTAAAGAGTTAGAACCAGTAAGCAACCCATCACTCACAGTAGAGTTAGCAAAATTGCAGTTTCCACTGTTTATGAAAAAGTCATTAAGAACTTCAGGATCCAGTTCACAATTGGTTTCAGTACTACCAATAATTCTGAGTTTCTTAATATTTTGCCATAATTGCTTAGAATTTAGAGTATGGTTAAGCTTAGAACTGAAGTACCGTTTCTTTGCATTTCTCAATAACAACGTAGCTTCATTGCGAGCTACACGAAAATCCTCCCACGCCTTAGCCGTTCTATTATTCTTCCAGTTTGAATGAAGCTTATTGCTTTTCTTTAAAGCTGTCAGAATATGAGAAGTAAACCATGGACAGCCCCTCTTTAGCGCTCTTACAGAACGCAAAGGAACATGTTTATGAAAAGCAGAAATTAATTTATTTAAAAAAACACTGAGCTTAACATCAACAGATTCGAAGAACCAAATGTCATTCCAACACTCGGAGGCTAATTCAACAAACAGTAAATAAAAATTAATTGCATTCAAATCATAGAAATTAAATTTGACTACCTGCGCACTATTAAACTTAACATTTAAACAAACAAATATGAGATCGTGGTCTGATAATAATGACACCTGATCATAGTGAAGTAGAAGAGAACGATCGGACACAAGACAAACATCAAGCAGACTAGGCTCACAAGAAGATGCAAATCTAGTTGGCAAATCAGTGTTAACAACCGAAAAACCACACATAGAAACATAATACAGAAAATAAGAGGTAGGAGACTCATTAGCTAATAAATTTACATTAAAATCACTACACACAACAAAAAAATCATAGTCAACAAGTCTACCAGAAAGATCACAAAACAAAGGTTCAGTGCTAATATTGCGCTGGGGATTGTAAACACACGAAACCAAGATTTTAGTGTTGTTATCAAATACAGTAATATTTAAAAACTCACAAGTGGTATTGCCTTTATTTACAAGTCTAGACTTGAGAGAACTGTTACAATAAATAGCAACTCCACCGCCTCTTTTTTCACATCTATCATTCCTGTAGAGCCTATAACCATCAATATCATAAAACGAATCAGGAACCTCAGGCTTGAACCACGTCTCCGAGACACAAATTACATCAACAGCAGAATTCTCAAAAATGTGCCTATCATGATCTAGTTTCAAGCCATTCAAGCTTCTGGCATTAAAATGTACCACATTCAAGCCAGAAGACCGGCTGCACAGGACACGCAACATGGCCTTATGGCAATCTTTATCACCATCAGACCGAGCACTATCAGTTACCAACACCCGACACAAAAAAGGCTACTTCAAACAGTATCAGCTTTACATAAACACAGTAATTCAACCAGAGCAAAAATATAAGTGAAAAGTAAAGGAGAGAAATCGAGAAAGGAAAGAAATATAAAATAAAATATAAAATAAAAAGTAAACGTAATAGCAAAGTCATAAATACTAAGGCCATAATAAATGATAACTAACAAAACAATAACGTAAAAAAGAAACACTTAATAATTTCTATGCTAAGTTCCAGCGACACGATCAACAGAATTTCTGTCACAAATTGTTACAAAATAGTTGGAAATTATATGTTATTGGCCTAGTGAGTTCAATTTACCAAACAGTCCAATGTCAAACCGATTTTTTGAAGCGGCGACTCGCGAGTGTCACATCTAATAATCTATGGTTATATTAAAGGTACCACACATGTTATATATGGTAGAAAAGGGCAAATTGAAAGCTCTATTTATCTCGATCTTATTCTATATCTTAATTATCATATAAATGGGTACGTTATGGTTCTTTACTATGACCTCCACCATATTGCCTAACTCTAAATTATCTCCATAATTATAGAGATATAGGCAAAAAATATAGACCTTGTGAATACCTTTCAAACGATATATCGGTCACTTCGGCACACCTAATATTTTGGTAGATATCACAGTTCAAAAATTTACCATTTTCGACCTTGACATGCCCATAACAACGAAACGCAGGGCCAAACCAAAAAATTTTATAATTCATTATTTTCCCAATTTTTTCGGTTTCTTTGTACCGTTAGTTTTTACCGTTATTCTCGGATATCCAACCCTAATTTGTGTGATTTGGCCGCCATTATATATTTATGGGCGTTTCAAAGTCACCTAATGAAAAGTCAATAACTCCTAAACCATTTTAGGTAGAGCAACACGAGTGCTGTTGTTGGATAGCAGTATTCTTCTATACGCGCTTTTTGTACCAACCTTATTCTCAGGTAGTCATGAGCGCTTTTAAATTGAACCCCTTATCCAATTCTGAGGATCGTTTCGAGTATACCCCTTGTCGTAGGGTAGTTTAACACTGCGTGGACAGGAAATGGTTTCCTTTGGTCAAGTATGGGCGTGTGAGTGGCCTTCGGCCTGCGGCCGCGCAGTTTATTTATAACACTTATCTTGTGGCTTAACACTAGGTGGGCAGCCATTTGTTTTCTGTGGCCACGTATGGGTGCGAATTGGTTATAACCCATATATTAGGGCTTAACACTGGGCATAGCAAATGGTTTTCTGTAGCCAAGCATGGGCGAGTGTTTCGCTTTTTCTAAAAATTAAATTATCTTCATAGTTAGTTAGAAAATCAAAAAGAGGAGAAGAACCGCAATAAATTTCGAGCGGTATACTAGGCTATAATGAATAGTTGAGGAGATATCACCCTTCAAATTCAAATTCAAATTTTGTTTATTGAGCCTTTTTCAAAACAAGTTATAAGTTATAAAATTCATATGAAAGTGTTAACAAAATTAAAGACTATAATGTATTATCTTCAAAACATAATTGAACAACAGTATCGTACTTAAATATATAAAGAGAAAGATTGAAGTTAACAAAAACATTCATGTGAATCGCTCTTGCTCCCGGAGCTTACAGGTATTGAGAGTATATCTCCTAACCTAAAATATAGACTTAATGCTAACTTAAATCTACGAAAAAACAACAACAAAAAGAAGAGTAAACAAACCTCTTAGATACATTAAAGGCTAACCTCTATGGGAATCAGGGGTTGTATTCTTATAAAAATTATGACAGAGAGATGCATTTAAATCAAAATTAGCCGCAGCTTCATTAATGAAGCCAACAGGTGACAAATACCTTACATTTGAACAGCTAAACGCTCTCTGTTGGTTAAAGATATCAAGGATGCTGCTATTGACATGGCAAGAAATTCTATTGACAAAACGATTTAGAATATCCGAAACATAAAGGCCAATTGGAAATACTTTAGCTTCCGAATAAACGAACCGATTCGAGTAACGTTTTGTGGGAGATTGGAAATACTTTCCAATACAATGCCTTAAGACCTTTCGTTCCAAAATTTCAAATTCTCTAATGACTGAAGGAGAAACGTTAAACCAAATAGGAAAGCCATACAAGATTACAGGTCTAATACAGGTTTTATATAACAAAAGTTTTGTTTTCTTGGGTAAACTTTTGTTACAAAAAATACTTGAAAAAGTGCCCAAGATTCTGTAAGCTTTTCTTAAAACAATTCTTGCATGTTTGTTAAATTTCAGAAGACTGTAAAAATTAATGCCAAGATATTTTATGGAATCCCTGAAAGGAATCTCAGACCCATTCAAAGCATAATGTAAAGTTTTGCTTTCAGGAACTACAAACGATTTGCATTTTCCAGAAGCATTCCTGATGCATATGGCTTCACTTTTCGATGCATTAATTTTAATACCCCAGTCCTCGTAAAAATGTTGAACAATTTGCAGATGTTGCGCAGTCTGGTATAGCGCGATTTTAGGAGACTCGTGGTGAGAGTACAGAAGAGAGTCATCAGCATACAAGAGACCCGTTGAATTAGGACCGACATGAGGGAAATCGTACATGAAAATATTGAAAAGATGAGGCGCTAAGATAGAACCCTGAGGAACTCCACAATTTATGTCTCCAATATCTGAAAGCATTCCATTAAAAAGGACACAAAAATTTCTGTTGACAAAGAAACTCTTAAATAATTTAATAATTGAAGAATCGAAGCCTATTTGAAACATTTTAAAAAGGATTCCGTTATGGTAAGCATGATCAAAAGCCTTTTCAATGTCTAAGGAAATTGCAACGGTGCAACGACGAATCCGCAAGTTGGAAACTATATCATTTTGAAATTTCAATAAAGCATCAACAGTTGAGTGACCCTTTTTGAAACCAAATTGCAAGTTTGGAATATAAGAAGGATCTATCCCGACGTCCATAATTTTACGAATAACTTTTTCAAAAAGTTTTCCAAGGTTAGATAACAAAGAAATTGGTCTCAGGTTATTTAACTCAAAACTGTTTGACTTTTTTTGAATTGGAACAATCTTGGAGTTTTTCCACGCGTCAGGAAAATATGAATTATTTAAACAATTATTAAAAACAATTGCAATAAACTGAAAAGCTTTCATAGGAAACTTTTTAATTAAGAAATTTGAAATCCCGTCTAGTCCAGAAGACTTTTTGCTATTCAATTCAACAACACAAGAAAGAACTTCGTCCAAATCAGTCAACTTAGGATGGTTGCATTCATTAAGTGCACTAAAATCATTACTGAAAATATGTGTGCTTTGTGATTCTTGAGCAAAAATATTTGTTAGTGTATTTTCTATAAAGGAAGTGTCCCTACCAAGAGGACAACCCATGTAAATATTCGAGAAATGAGCTAGCAAATGTTGCACTTTTTCATCGTTATTTTGAATATCGACGCCGTTAATAGAAAGATTGGTTGGTAGTGATTTTTTTTTCGATCCTATTAAATTATAGATTTGTTTATGCGCCCTTGGACCTGGCACAATTTTGCTAAGTTTATCGCTAAAAATTTTAGAATGTTCAATTTCCACTTGTTTTTTAATAATGATGCTCAACAATTGAATTTGCTTAGACAGGAGTAAGTAGCTTGGACTTGAACGGTTCATATAATAATGATAAATACGTTTCAAATCCCTCTGCCAGCGATGTTTGATTTTGAACAGGTATTTTACATTGTCAGAGATAATAATTTTTTTATTTCCTCTAATAATTTTTTCAGAATGAATCGCAACTAATGAATTTAAAGAATTTGAAAACAGCGCTATGAAAGTATCTATTTCGTGATTACTTAAATTTCTATCAGTGGGAGGAAAATTGTCTAATAAAACATTAACAAAATCATTTCTAAACGTATCCCAATTGGTTCTTTTGAAGGTGGTGAAAAAACGCGGGGAATGAAGAACAAAGTCAAAATCCGTGAATCTTATACGCAATTTAAGAGGAAAATGATCCGAAAAGGAAGGAAGACTGGAAATTTCAAAATTTGGATTTGTGATATTTAAAAGATTTGAACTAATTAAGAAGTGGTCGAGAAAAGATGAACCGTTAGGATAAGAAGGTGTCGAGTCCGATAATCTAGTGAAGCTGAGCACATTGTGTTGTAACCAAGTGAAAAGAGCATTACCATTCGTATTGTTTGAGGAGTCACCCCAGTCAGTGTTTTTTGAATTGAAGTCTCCTCCAACAATAGCTCCATCAAAATTTTGAGAAAAGCGCGCAAAGTTTGATAGCCCATCGATAATTAAAGAATGTGGAAAATTACACGGAATATAAAAAGACCCGAACAAAATTTTTTTTAAATCACCAGCCACTAGTGTATCAATTGAAAGCAATAAATTTGGAAAAGTAATTCCAGCACAATTAAGTTTCGAAAAATTTAAAGATTTACGTAGCACTATGCCAACACCAAGGTGACTATTATCACGAAGAAAACTAAAATCTTCCAGGTAAACTTTTTGATTAGCTCTTAAGTGAGATTCCTGTACGAACGCAACGTCAATATTATTTAGTTTTAATAATTGTATTAGCTCTAATCTTCGGCTCACATCAATTAGTGACCTTACATTAAAAGAAAGAACATTAAGGAAATCACGGACCATAGGAATCGTTAACTTCTTGCAGAAGAGTCAAGCAACGTTTTTTAGCTTCCACTTTAGTCAGCGATTTGTAATCTGATAAAAATAACGCAATTTTGTCTTCTAACGAAAACTCGACTGGTTGACACAGTGACTTGGCAATTTTTAAGAATTCCTCAATTAAAGCCGGTTTTGCAGTTTTCTTTGCTTCAGAAACTTTAAAGAGACTAGCAAAAGACTTGTTAGGATTTACAAACTTCGAATTGTTAATTGAAGTGACCACACTTGCTGAAGCCATCACTTTTCTATCAACAGATTCATTATTACGATTCTTTTTAGTTTCAACGAACTTCTTGTATACGGGACACCCTCTAAAGCTAGAAGGATGACCAGACTGTTTGCAATTCACACAATAAGGCAAATTGTTCGCATTGGAAACAAACTTACACGCTCCTGGTAAATGCGTTTGGTCGCATTTAACGCACGAAAAGGGTCTATTACAGTTATTGGACATGTGCCCCCATTTCTGGCAACGCCAACACTGCACTTCCTTCTTGGAACCTCTGGGAGATTCCCAAGTGATACGTTGATTAAGAAGAGATTTAAGACCCGAAATCTCATTCGGGGGCTTTCCTAAAATTAGTGTTACAAGAAATAAACCTGTCTCGATGTTGTTTTTTCTCGAATTAACTGTTGAGAATTTTGAAACTTCGGAAATTGTATTTGGAACTAGCAACTCAATAGCAGCCTTGATATCTTCAATATCTGTTTTGTAATACAGTCCTCGCAGAACTAGTCTAACGTGTTTAAGTTGTTTAGGAGTGTATGAGTATGACTCAACACTTTTTTCTCTTAAAAGTTTCATCATTTCAGTATGCGCCGAAGGATCTTTGAGGTACAATTTACTCTTAAATTTGCTTTTGTTCACAATTTTAAAAGTAACGTTTTTCTCAGTCAGTTGCTTAACTAAACTATTAATATCAACCCGATATAGAAAAATGGGTGGACAAAAAGAATTGTCTTTTTTAAGATGATTGGCCTTGAAACTCTTTTGATGGTCAATTTTTTTTGGCAAAACAGTAGTCGCATCAGGCTCGATATTCAATTCTCCTAAAAGGGCAAAACGATTTTGAGAACTTATCTGTTTCTGCTGCGCTTGAGAATGAGAATCCCGATTGCATGTGCCGAAAGACGACAAGTTCAATGTGACACCGCTTTCAGTCCTGCGACGCTTCACAACTTCCCTTTCGATATTTTCCTCTTTGTCATTGCTGTGCGCACTGGAACAATCCATTCCAACCGGCAACTCAGACGAAATCGACGTCAAAAAATCTGGATGTCGAACAGAAGGTGGCCTCGAAGCAGTCGTTTGGTTGTTGAAAGCAAAGACATTGCTACACTGCAAACCCGGATCTTGGACAGAACTATGTCCCTCAGCACCGCCCTCAAAACATGCGCTCATGAGGCTCTGCCCCTGCGCCAAATTTTTCGATGTTTTATCTGTAGGCACTTTGATTAAATTATTGTTGCCCAGCGAGGAGGTTACAATAGGGTTCAAATTGGAACCCAAAGAAGCCACAACAGGAACCACTTCTGCACCAAAAGTCTATGTAATTATATTTTTATTTTATTTTTCTTTATTTTTTTTAAATTATTTTAAAATTATACGTCCGGCTATGACAGCTAACGAAAAGCTCCTATCACCCTTCAAAATATGAGGCTTGTCAATTCTGTACTATTGAAGACAATCGGGGAACAGCGTTAAAAATTTTAAAAGATGAAAGCACTAGAATTTGACGAATGACTTATTTTGGGATCTCATGTATAATGTGTTTATCCTATTGTATTTTAACATTGCCACAATACGTCCACATACTAACCTGACAAATTGTTTATAGAATCGTTCCTAATCTGCGAGAGCTTAATCACTAAAGAGCAGAGATGCTAAATTCGGCGTCCAATTTGGAATGAATCGGAGTGGTAATGGTTCTACAAGTGGTTTAGTATATGTAACCAAATACGAACGCCTAACACAAAATACAACGGACAAGACACAGAGTACCTGTAACGAGGTTTTCCTTGTGTTGCCGGGATATGCCCAATCTGTCCAGGGTTCTTGACTTGACAAATAAAACTCAAGTGTTTCGTTTTAATTTTCCTCTTTATTATTGGTTTATATTTACATAACATCGGATAAATATGTCCGAGGTTACATGTATTACTTAATATAGTTAATTCTTTTCCCTAGCCTAGGTGAACTAGTTAGCGTAACTACGTTAGTATCGTTAGTTCTACCCAGCACTTGGTCTGGCAGTGAGATATGTGTGGCCTCGTAGAGAACCGAAATGCAACGTTCACGGTTGTTCTACTGAAAATTTGTTTCTACGAAGTTTCACACAAATGAATTTGTCCACACTTAAAAGCACTGGACTCTAAATGATTCAAGGATTCGTGTTGTGTCCCTATTGGACCAGAATAATATTAGTTAATAAAAAAGTCAACTCACCCGTACAGCGTATGATCACCAAACAGCCACGAGTCTTCGTTGACGGTTGCTTTTATACCTAAAAGGTTAACCGTAGTTTTCTTGATCGCTTATTGGCGATCTGGAATTAATCCCTTTGTTTGTTCAGCATGTATTTTTTTCCCATGTTCGCCGTTTTCATCTGTGGCCTTGAATTAATCTCTTTGTTTTCTCCAATTGTACATGTATTTTTTTATATTCGCAGTCTTCAGTGGCGACCTTGAACTAATCTCTTTGTTCACAAAGTACAATTAATGTGGCCTTCGATTCCGCTTTCTATTTCTTGCACTCTTCGTGCATAGACCTTTGCATTTGTTGTTGCAATCAATGTTCTTTTCTTCTGAGACTCTGTGACATCTTTCCTAATGGGTCTTCGTTGCTACGATGTGCTTGTAAAACTGGGTCCGTTTTATTGCATGTATTTGTTGTTGTCTTTGATTGCTAATTTTCGGTCCGATTTCTTGCGTGTGTTTGTTATTGTCGAGCTTCAATTTATAAGCCTGAGTGCATTTTTTCATTATGTACCTTTGTTGTTTTACCTCCGCTTTTAAATTTCGGTCGCTATTTCGGCAAGTGTTTGTTGTTTCTTCCCTAATGTTGTTCCAATTTTAGCAAGTGGTTTTTGTTGCCGAAATTTTAATGTGTTTCTCTTTCCTTTTTTTTTCTTTTGTGTTTTGTTTCTTGTTGTAAGTTTCGTATCGTACTATACCTTGTGTGCGTTCTCCCGCTTGTGCTTTCAAGTTTGGTAAATTCTTGTAAAGCTTCGCGCGATGTTTTGTGCAGCTTTGGGCTTTTGGTTCGTCGATCATCGTTATAAATAGTTGATGGTGAGTAATTTTTGTTTTGCCTACATACATACATATGTACCTTTATATTTCTGTACTTTAAATTAATTTGTACTTTACTCTTTGGCTGAAAACACGTACAGAATTGAACGTCGCAAAAAGCATAAAACTTGTAATCTATATTCACAAAGTTTTGTTGATAATAAATAAAAAAATTTTTTGTTTATAAAATAAGAGCAGGCCGACAGGTTTTTCTTTATAGCCGTCTTTTTTAATAATCTATCTCGATCTTCACCCTGCAACTGGCAGATGGTCGATCCTATCGAAATTTTTATACCGATTATGGAAAATATTTCAAATGTTCCTATTTTTGTGTATTTCGTGTTTATAATATGATATTTGTTACGGTTAAGATACCTAATTTACTATTTGCAAACATTATTACTATTTGCGAACGAAATACAAAAACTGTCATATATTCACAAATAGCTTTGTTGATAATGCATTAAATAGAATTGGATGAACAAGAGACAAAATACACAATCAGATGTCAAATTTACACAGGCTCTTATGGAAATCGAGCAGAAGAACAGCTTGCGCGTAATGTTAAAAATATAAATAGAGCTATCTTGCCAGCATGCGTTTCTTCATCTAAATACGAAAGTGCGTGGATAACTGAGTTTTCCTTGATTCCCATAATACCCTGGAAAAATTTGACTGCTGATTTTGAACTTTGTCTCTTGTGCGTACAATTGTGTTTAATCATTAGTCGCATAAGACACTATCTAATTTTATAATTATCTACTATCTCATAATATAATTTTATAAAATAGTTAAACCATAGATTACTAGATCGGACACTCGAAATTCGCCGTTTCAAAAAATCCATTTGACATTTGATTGTTTGATATGTTGAACAGTAAGCGCAAAAGGATTTTAGGCTCCCATCTAGGCCAATAACGTATGATTTCCAAAGATTTTTTAACAATTTGTATTTAGTTGCATTTATAATATTCTGGTATCATCATTCTAAAATATTTTCGCAATTAGACGCATAATTGTGTATTTATAACAAGAAAGTTTTTTTCTCGACTTCAATTATAGGAAATATAACGCAGTAAATTAAGAAATGTTGTGTAAATGTGTGTGCAATATATTTCTTATCATTATAATTATGTTTTATACAGGTTTTTCACGAATAAAAATCATAATATTTATAATTATTTACTTTGACGTTTCGACAAACAAACCCCATCACATAAATTTGCCATCAGTGCTTTCCACAAAATTTTTGTGGCGAAGCTACATTTTTACGGCGAGGCTAGATTATTTTTTTTGGCGCGAATTAAAGTTTTCTTTCATTGTATCAGTGGAAGTTTTCAAAGTTTTCTTTCATTGTACCAGCAAAAATGCATTAATGTTGTGAGGTGTGTCGAGGACCATGCTAGTAGTATAGAAAGAGGGGTTCTGGTACAACTGAGCACCATGGTGGTATGCTTTACGTGTGTTAGAGTGAGATAGCGCTATACGGGTTATATAAGAGCGAGTGAGAAGGGGATAAAGGCTTCGGACGGACATCTGCTTGGTGGTATGCTTTTACGTGTGTTAGAGTGAGATAGCTCTATACGGATACTGTAAGAGCGATTGAGAAGGCAATAGAAGCTTTGGGCAGACATCTGTTTGGCAATATGCTTTACGTGTGTTAGAGGGAGATGCGGCTATACGGGTTGTGAGTGTGAGTGAAAAGGAGATACGGACAGACAATCCGATGGACGGACGGACAGAAATATATACAACGGACTGACAAATAGACAGACGCTCATACAAGGGAGGGGAAGGGAAGGAAGGGGAATGTGTGTGATCGAAGCGATGGGAGGGCAGCAG
The DNA here is from genome assembly GCA_937620795.1 of Thecophora atra. Taxonomy (NCBI): domain Eukaryota; kingdom Metazoa; phylum Arthropoda; class Insecta; order Diptera; family Conopidae; genus Thecophora; species Thecophora atra. The sequence goes on from OW569398.1 coordinate 40,123,795, forward strand.
TTTCAGAAGGTCGTTGCGTAGTAACACGTTGTTGTTGTTATTTGTTGTAGCATGATGCTTTAGTGAACGTGACCGTTGGTCCACAGAGTTAGTGTTTACAAATTTTGGATGTTTACTTTAATTGAACGGAGCGCCGTCGATCGAGTTAGTGTAAACAATTGTGGATTTGGGAAGCGGAGTGTCGCCGATCGAGTTGGTGTAATAAAATTTCGGTGATTGTTTTGATTATTTAATTGCCTATGTTGTTGTTATTTGTTGTAAAACGAATTTTTAGTAGAACGGATCGCCGCGGAGGTAATGCAAACAAAATTTCCTTAGGTTTCTTTTTGCTTGCTTATGTAGGTATTGCGTTCAATAGTTAGTGACAGTAGACATGCTTAGGAATTTGTGTAGGTACAATGCGTCGCACGGCAGAATCTCTGTTCTTGGCGTTGTGTGACGATTATTTCCCGCAGCAGGGAAATTATCGCACAACACTGAGTGAGTTTAATCACAAAATGATAAACATGTATAGTAATATTAAACAAATTGAGAAAACTAGTAACAGATAGAATGAATTGGAATAATAAACTTGTTGAAATACATTATGACTATTTTATTAACAATTTATTATTAATTAGTTAATTAATGTTAATATTGCAAATGATAATCACTCTGTATAAGTCATTAACAGCAATTAAGAATAGTTCGATAACAATTAACATAACGGACTAACATAAGAAATAAAGGTTCGAAGCAAACAAGCAACGGTGAGCGCGAAGTTGAGTGACACGAAACAAGGTCAAAGCAGAAGAAACAGAAAAGGTGAACAACACGAGAGCATACAAGGTCACACGAAAACACGGAAGACAGGAACAACATAAACGTGTTGACGAACTAAATAATCGAACATAGCGAAGAACGGGAACTTGTTTTCGAACAAACGAGACAACGCCAGAGCATAGCGGGAAACGTATAACGGAAGCAAGGAAAAGTGGTCTATAAAAGAACGAACAACCAAGCAACAGGATTCAGTGCAGTTTGAGCCAAGACGTCGTGAAGTGCAGAGTTAAATCCCAGCAGAGAACCAGAGTATACTTTAAAACAGTGAACAGTGAATAGTGAGCAGAGATATATATACATATACAATATTTATTGATTTGCGTGCGTAAGCCCTTCAATAAAGTGCCTTAGACGATTACACTTCGCATCGCTGCATCTGTTGTGCGTAAGCCCATCAGCGATCAACACCAACACTTTATTGACTTGTGTGCGTAAGCCCTTCAATAAAGTGTCTTTGACAATTATACTTCGCATCGCTGCATCTGTTGTGCGTAAGCCCATCAGCGATCAGCATCGACATTTATTGACTTGTGTGCGTAAGCCCTTCAATAAAGTGTCTTTGACAATTATACTTCGCATCGCTGCATCTGTTGTGCGTAAGCCCATCAGCGATCAGCACCAACACTTTATTGACTTGTGTGCGTAAGCCCTTCAATAACGTGCCTTTGACAATTATACTTCGCATCGCTGCATCTGTTGTGCGTAAGCCCATCAGCGATCAGCACCGACATTTATTGACTTGTGTGCGTAAGCCCTTCAATAAAGTGCCTTTGACAATTATACTTCGCACCGCTGCGTCTGTTGCGCGTACGCCCACCAGCGGAGCCCGAACGACCACGACGACACTACAAGCATTACTATTACTATTAATATTACCAGTACTTAGCAGTAAAACACGCATTGTTAGTTTTAAACATCAATATATTGTAAATACGAAAATAAGCAAAACAAGTTCAAATAAACGAATCCTTGTACCATAGAACCTCAGGTCTTGTAATTCGAACCCTGGACATCCGCTGAGATTATCTCGGCTAACCGAAGTTCGTTACAAGTGGCGCCCGAGCAGGGACTTAAGTTTACAAAGTCATACACTTACATAATACACACATTGAATACCGAAGGATGGTTCGTGTCGGTTGGGTACATGAGCTCTCCAACGACGAACTGGTGAAAGTCATGGAGACGTATGGCGTATCCACTGCAGGCTCCAGTAAGGAAAAACGAAGACGATTCAGCGCTTGGATCGTAAATGGGGTCCACGAGGCCGCTGTAAATGAAGAGCTCAACGCACTCGAGGAGAAGCACCGACGTAAAACTGGCGCATGGTCCGAGAAGAAGACAGCGAATATGAGGAACAGCGTGGAAGACCCAGAAGTCACCGTCATGACTGCCTCAAGCTTGACTCCAAGAAGTATCTCAGTGGCGCAGCAGGTACCGGTTCCACATTACGCGATGGTTATCGACATCGTGCGGAAGTGGTCAGAAAGATACGACGGCGAGAAGGATCCACTCCTGTTCACAGAGCGCATCGAAGAACTGGCAGAGACGTTTGGCCTAGATATTGACATGCTACCAAGGACAATGCCAGAGTTGCTGAAAGGAAGGGCACTGTTATGGTTCCGTAACAACAATGCAAAGTGGCAGCACTGGGAAGCCTTTAAAACAGACTTCCACAATTTCTTCTTACCGGCCCGTTATTTCGAGAGTCTGGAGGATAAGATCCGGAAATCACATCACCTAGAAGGAGAAGAGTTTAAAAATTATGTTATTCGTCTACAAAATATGATGAGATACGCAGATTATACCGAGAGTCAAAAATTAGAACGAATCTACAGGAACAGCAGGAAAGAATTCCAGTTCTATATTAGACGGATGGATTTCAACAGTCTACAAGAACTGTTAACGCTGGCTGCAGACCTCGAGTGTCTCGCGAGTGGAGGCCCACCCATGAGCTTGGTGTGTCCACAGTGGAAGTTCCCGGATAATAAAATTCTCAGTCCTCAGCAAGAGAATGATTATGTTGGCCGACCATTACAAGGAAATGCTCGCAAAGCACTGCCAGAACGCCAAATCGATCCTAGGACAGCTTGCCGAAACTGCGGTCTGGAAGGGCATCGGGCCCAGGGTTGCCGTAACAGACAGGTTTTGTTCTGTTGGGAGTGCGGACGTCGAGGAGTTCGCACCGTAGATTGCTGCCGACAGCGAGCGGGAAACGGCTTGGGACCACGTCAACGGCGAGTGGAGACGGAAATCCCGAGGCCAGCGACTCGCGAACAGTAGAGACCAGAAGTCTGTGCGTCGAAAGGGGCCGGATTTACGCGAGAGTACAAGTGAACGGCGAGCAATACGACGCGACAGTAGACACCGGAGCGACGAGGAGCTTTATCAGCAGACGCCTGGCGGAGAAAGTTAGAAGAGATACTAATGTCACACCAAAAGCAACCACGATCACACTAGCCGACAACTCACGGAAAACCTGCGTGGGCGAAATTACACTACAGATTAGCTTAGAGAAGGAGACCTTTGAAATGTCAATGCTGGTTTTACCAGAAGTCGTCGATGACATCATCTTGGGTATGGACTTTTTATGCTCCACCGGTACTACCATTAAATGTGGTGGCCAGACACTGAAGCTGACAGAACATCAGGTGCCAACATCATACACAAGGTGCACAACCATACAAGAGAGTCGTGAGGTTACCATGGAGGAGGCAACAAAAATTCTACAAGCAGAGCTGAAGAAATTCGAAGACATCAGGGGTCCAAGTCACATTACGAGTCACAAGATCATCATGCGAGACGAGAGACCAATCAAACAACGGTACTTTCCACGAAATCCAGCCATGCAAGAGGTGATCAACGAAGAAGTCAACGCGCTACTGGAGAACGGGTGCATTGAACCGTCCCATAGTCCATTCAGTGCGCCCATAGTGTTAGTGAAGAAGAAAACGCGAAAATGGCGACTATGCATCGATTATCGCCAGTTGAACGCAAAGTCTGTTCCGGACGCATATCCAATTCCACGAATTCAACATATTCTAGACCGGCTGCGAGACGCAAAATACATAAGCAGTCTAGATTTGAAGAATGGATACTGGCAGATTCCCATGGATGAGAACAGCAAGCAGTACACGGCTTTTACCGTACCCGGCAGGGGCTTGTTTCATTGGCGAGTAATGCCCTTTGGGTTACATTCGGCCCCAGCAACGTTCCAGAGAGCACTAGACCAAGTCATCGGGGCAGATTTAGAGCCGTACGCATTCGCTTATTTGGACGACATAATAGTCACAGGGTCCACGTTGGCAGAGCACATCAAGAATTTAAAAGAAGTTTTCCTTCGACTACGTCAGGCAAATCTCAGGCTTAACGTTGACAAGTGCGATTTCTTTAAACGGGAAGTGAAATACTTAGGACACATGGTCAGCGAGCAAGGGATTCACACGGACCCAGACAAAGTTTCTGCGATTCAGCAACTCAAGCCGCCAACGAATGTTCGAGAACTACGCCGGTATCTCGGCATAGCATCGTGGTATCGTCGATTCGTACCAGGCTTCGCCGACATAGTGCAACCTCTGACGTCAATGCTGAAGAAGGGAAAACACTGGAAGTGGGATGCACCACAAGCGGAGGCATTCAATACCCTCAAGTCCAAGCTGACAGAAGCGCCGGTGCTGGCTTGTCCAGACTTCGCGCAAGAATTCACGCTACAGACGGACGCAAGCAACTTTGGTTTAGGAGCGGTGCTTACACAGGAAGTCGACGGAAACGAGCGAGTGATCGCATATGCAAGTCGACGACTGAATCCAGCGGAACGCAATTATTCTGCAACAGAGAAAGAATGCCTAGCAATTGTCTGGGGAATAAGGAAAATGCGGTCATACCTCGAAGGATACCATTTCAACGTAGTCACGGACCACCTGTCTCTCAAATGGTTGAACTCGATCGAGAATCCGTCAGGACGAATTGCCAGATGGGCACTCGAATTGCAGCAGTACAGATTTGACATAAAATATCGCCGAGGAAAGTTAAATGTTGTTGCCGACGCTTTATCGCGTCAACCAGAAGAAACCGCAGGGAGAATCAGTGCAGTGGACGGTGAAGCAAATAGAGGCACGTGTCCGTGGTTGGACAAAAGGATCAAAGACGTCAAAGAAAACCCGCAGAAGTTCAACGACTACATCATACAGGATGGGCAACTCTACCGCCATATTGCGAACACTTTAGACGACGAGGAATACATACCCTGGAAGTTATGCGTCGCAACGGACCAACGAGCACAAGTATTACAGGAAAACCACGATAACCCATGTGCCGCACACGGCGGTATACGAAAGACATCTGCAAGAATTGCCGCTAAGTATTACTGGCCTGGAATGTTCAGGGATATCAAACGATATGTCCGAGGGTGTAAACTATGTCAACAATATAAACCGAGTCAACGCAAACCAGCGGGACATATGCTGTCAAAAATCGAGAAAAGTCCGTGGGAAACACTATGCACCGATTTCGTGGGACCGCTTCCACGGTCGAAACATGGAAATTGTATGTTGTTGGTGTTCTTCGATAAGTTCTCCAAGTGGACCGAAATGGTACCCCTACGCAAAGCCTCAACAGAGAACTTAAAGAAAGCCTTTCGAGAACGGATTCTGGCGCGCTTTGGTGTACCTAAAGTTCTGATCTCTGACAACGGAGCACAGTTTACGAGTCGAAGTTTCCGCAACTTTCTGGCGGAAATGGGCATCAGGCACCAATTCACAGCACCGTATACACCACAAGAAAACCCGACGGAACGCATTAATCGAACTTTGAAAACAATGATCGCGCAACTCGCAGGAAGTCACCACAAAGCCTGGGACGAGATGTTGCCAGAGGTATCTTTAGCCATCAATAGCAGTGTATCAGAAAGTACGGGATATAGCCCAGCTTTCCTTATACAAGGAAGAGAACTGCGTCTACCGAAGACACTATATGACGGAGTCACGAATGGGACGGGACACGAAAGTAACGACGCGCAAGGGAGAGCAACGAAACTCATGGAAGCGTATCAAATAGCCCGCAGAAACATGCAACAATCAGCACAACAACAGGCACGACACTACGACTTACGACGTCGTCAATGGAAACCCTCAGTTGGCCAAGCAGTGTTGGTGAAACAACATCCCCTGTCTAAAGCAGTGGACAATTTCGCGGCGAAATTGGCACCACGGTTTGAAGGTCCTTATTACGTGGTTGACTTTATATCACCAGTAATAGTGAAAGTTAGAAAAGACGGAGAAACCCGAACTCGCACAGCGCACGTAAGCGAACTTAAAGAGTTCCATCAGCAAACACTCGAAGCAAATGTAACTACGCGACGTGAAGACAGTAATCCGGATAACCGAATGAATAACCAGAGTTCTCAAAACAATATGAAGACAAATTAGTCCAGCACAAGGGGTGCAAAATACCGAGGTCAAGAACGACGAGACGAAACAGATTTGCACTAAATTAAACGAACACGCGAGAAAGAAAAAAAAACACACATAAACTTGTTTGAACGACGAAGACGTCGTTCGACGACGTGAAGCACGAATACACCGAAACGAACCTATAATGCGGCAAGACAAGGAACAGCGAAGTCTGAAAAACATGAAACGTTAATAAACAATATAATAAAAGTGTTGGAGTACATACTATACCCAAGAACACAATAACTCACCTAAAATCATCCGATGTTCAAGAAGACAGTGGCATCGTCAGCAAGAAACACATCGAATACATTATCCTATGAAAACCTAAAACAAGAAAACAATGAAACTAAGAGTAAACATAAAGGCTACTTACCAAGTTTCCGAAGCTGAGATTGGACACGCAACGACGATGTGAATGCTGCGTTTCACCTTATGCTTAATTTCACCTTTATAAATCCACAAAATTATTCTTTAAAATTTATTCCTTTATCTAATAAAACTAACCACTAGAACTGAAATATATTTAACAACATGAATCAAAACAAACACACGAAGAAATAATACAACAGAATGACACATCAGATATTGGAAAACGAGTGGGGTTACACCAAAGACGACTGGAAGAATCGATCATTCCAAGTTTATGGTACACGAGTTATAGCGAAAATTATCACTTTTACGATGATGATAGAGCACGAACAATGCACGAATCACCTGAAATAAGGAAACAAAGAGGTGAAGGCTAAAGCTAACCCCGAGAAGGCTAAAGATTAAAAAAAAAAAAAAATAAAAAAAAATTTAAACTATATTATATAAGGAAAATTAATAATGAAATTGCGATCGAAATAAATAATGGAATCGAAATCGGAATTAATATTAAATATATAAGAGCAATTGCTATTTCATAAATATTAAATACGAAATCATAGTAATATCAATAAAAATTAATATTAAGGCAATAAGATAAGAATCAATATAACGTCATGGATTATCGTCTTTTGAATATTAAAGAAACAATTACTTGAAGATATATAAGAAATAATACATAGTCTAGGAATAACAAATACATAAAAGTGGACTAAAGAAAGTAAAAGGAAAACAAGAGCAACATCAGCAACAACAAACACAAGCGATCGAGAAACAAACGAAGCCAAAGTCAACGCGCTTGCACTTGAAACGAAACACATAAAGCATCGTCGAACTTGAACTTGAAAATCAAGTACATAGAGCATCAACGAGAATATATACATAGAAGTCAGAAACGTGAACTTGAAAACGACTACATAACTGTCGTCGACCGAAAGTACATGTGAGCGCAAAGGAAAACAAAAGCCGAAGAAATAACATGTACACAAAAAATTGCAATCAAACGCAATGATACATAATTGAACCACGATTACCGGTTTGCAAGAGTAACAAAAGGGAGTAATTAGAGAATTCAAACTAAACACATAGTTACGGGAAATTTGAAGTTATGTACAAAGTGGACGAAACAAAGAAGTGGGTTTTAAGGTCATGTTAACGACGCGGGAAAATCACTTTAAGTTTATGCTTAGAAGTGGCCAGTGAAGTGTGAAAGTATTAAGAGGAAAATAAGTGAATATCAGACAGACATAGTGAAGAAAAAAAAACAGAGAAGAATATGGACTTCGTTATCAATATTAGTGACAGTGAGGAGGAAAATGAAAGTTTCGATCATGGACTCGTTGACGACCCGGCTGTGGATATGGAACAAATTATTGATGATTTTGATCAAGAGTTTGAAAATATAAATTTCGAGGAAATGTGTCAGAACGCCGAGGAAATGCCGACAGACGACAACAATAACGCAAGCGAAGACAACAACAGCACGAATGAGGACAACAACAACACAGAGGAACCAATTAACGCTAACGAATACCCCTGTAACGAGTGGCCGCGCGAACAACGGGAGCTGATCACGTTCGAGGATCGTGTGCAGCTGACGGATCGGTTGCTGACGGTAACTCAACATATGTATGTACACACGCGATACATACAGCCGACGGAGGAAGACGAGGAAACCAGGCTGCTTCAATACATGGAGTTGTTGGAACAGAGACAGCAGCAAAACGAAGCGGATGAGTTTTTGCAAAGACAACACGAGGCGAGGAAACAGCGACTTGAGGAAGCGGACAGAAGGAAGCAGCAGGAGTTGAGGGAGGTACAGGCAAAGGTGGAGGACGAAGAAAAACGAAACCAACAAACACAAGAGAAAATGATCAGCTTACAGTCGACCATTCGAGACTTAGACAAGGAGATCACAGTGATCGAGGAAAATATAAGTAACCAGAAGGCGAAATTACAACAAGAGAAGGACAGGCACGAACACCAGAAACAGAAACAAGAACAGTTAGAAGCAGAAATAGGACGGAAAACACAGGTGGTGAACGTGCTGCTGGCAGAGCTAAGGAAGATTCAGGCAGAAAGGGAGAATGAGCAACAGGTGAACGAAGAGCAGCAGGCAGCGCAGTGGCAGCACGAGCAACGCTTGACGACGATCAGGCGAACAGAGAAAGAAGTGGAGGGGAAGATGGCGGAGCTACATAAGGCAGGAACGAGCCGCCAGCAAGAACAAAGCCTGAAACAGGACGGGAGAGACAAGCGAGAAGAGCACCGCGAAGAGGCGACCGACTCAAGAAATGGGGACACGAGCTACCGGAAGATGATTGAGAGAGCGCTGCAAGGCCACGTGCGGGGAAAAATAAGGACGGTGGTGGAGGAGAAAGACGGAAAGAAATTCCGTATCCGAGTGAGGAGGAATGGCGTGGCTCAGGTTCATGAGGTGCAGCGATAAGGGAAGGCTACACTCACCGAGGAAAGGAGGGAGTGTGACGATTATTTCCCGCAGCAGGGAAATTATCGCACAACACTGAGTGAGTTTAATCACAAAATGATAAACATGTATAGTAATATTAAACAAATTGAGAAAACTAGTAACAGATAGAATGAATTGGAATAATAAACTTGTTGAAATACATTATGACTATTTTATTAACAATTTATTATTAATTAGTTAATTAATGTTAATATTGCAAATGATAATCACTCTGTATAAGTCATTAACAGCAATTAAGAATAGTTCGATAACAATTAACATAACGGACTAACATAAGAAATAAAGGTTCGAAGCAAACAAGCAACGGTGAGCGCGAAGTTGAGTGACACGAAACAAGGTCAAAGCAGAAGAAACAGAAAAGGTGAACAACACGAGAGCATACAAGGTCACACGAAAACACGGAAGACAGGAACAACATAAACGTGTTGACGAACTAAATAATCGAACATAGCGAAGAACGGGAACTTGTTTTCGAACAAACGAGACAACGCCAGAGCATAGCGGGAAACGTATAACGGAAGCAAGGAAAAGTGGTCTATAAAAGAACGAACAACCAAGCAACAGGATTCAGTGCAGTTTGAGCCAAGACGTCGTGAAGTGCAGAGTTAAATCCCAGCAGAGAACCAGAGTATACTTTAAAACAGTGAACAGTGAATAGTGAGCAGAGATATATATACATATACAATATTTATTGATTTGCGTGCGTAAGCCCTTCAATAAAGTGCCTTAGACGATTACACTTCGCATCGCTGCATCTGTTGTGCGTAAGCCCATCAGCGATCAACACCAACACTTTATTGACTTGTGTGCGTAAGCCCTTCAATAAAGTGTCTTTGACAATTATACTTCGCATCGCTGCATCTGTTGTGCGTAAGCCCATCAGCGATCAGCATCGACATTTATTGACTTGTGTGCGTAAGCCCTTCAATAAAGTGTCTTTGACAATTATACTTCGCATCGCTGCATCTGTTGTGCGTAAGCCCATCAGCGATCAGCACCAACACTTTATTGAGTTGTGTGCGTAAGCCCTTCAATAACGTGCCTTTGACAATTATACTTCGCATCGCTGCATCTGTTGTGCGTAAGCCCATCAGCGATCAGCACCGACATTTATTGACTTGTGTGCGTAAGCCCTTCAATAAAGTGCCTTTGACAATTATACTTCGCACCGCTGCGTCTGTTGCGCGTACGCCCACCAGCGGAGCCCGAACGACCACGACGACACTACAAGCATTACTATTACTATTAATATTACCAGTACTTAGCAGTAAAACACGCATTGTTAGTTTTAAACATCAATATATTGTAAATACGAAAATAAGCAAAACAAGTTCAAATAAACGAATCCTTGTACCATAGAACCTCAGGTCTTGTAATTCGAACCCTGGACATCCGCTGAGATTATCTCGGCTAACCGAAGTTCGTTACAGTTGTTTTCTATTCACGATATATGTATTTACGGAATGCGTTTGTTATGATCCGTGATATTCATATTCTATTGCTATAGTTTACTTTTAGTAAATGTCACAGAACATTTAAGTGGATTGTTGTTTAAGAAAATCTCGGCTTGATACAAATGAGGGATAATTTGAGTTCATTGAACAAATATAGGGTTGAATTTTCGTTTTTCGTACAAATGTAGGTCATTTTGCTATAGGCCTTCTAGTATGTTTGTGTGTTTGTGCTGTTTTCTTACATAAGATTAGGACGCCCATGGAGTTAGTGTAATAAAATTTCGGTGATTCTTTAATTACTTATGCCGTAGAATTGTAGTATGCATGATCGTGTGTATTCGATTTTTAGTTTATATGGTAGTTAATATTATTTAAGCGCGTTTCACTGATATTATGTATACAAAGTTGGTGATCGTTATTGTTCTGGTTAAATTAAAACTGATTTATTTGGTGTTGCTGTTGTTCTTCTTTTTAAGAAATTATGTTCTTTTTGTGTAGCAATATGTTGATGTTTTATTGGTATCAGTAAGGAATTCCGTTCTTAAGATCAATGATATTTCAAGAACATTCATATTTTATTGTTCTTTTATTTTTAGTAAACAGAAGAGTTTAGTTTTTGGTTGCTACAATTGTGGGTCATCCCATTTCATTATACATATGTATATACATACATAAGGTTGATTTTGTTTCGGTACAAATGAAGAGCATGAAGATGCTGTTCTGTTTTGAAGTTTACTTTTCATATGTTCATATAATAATATATATGTAGGTATGTATGCAAATGTGTATAACTATAAGTATATGTGTGTAATGTTTATTTAGTTCTCATGGATAAGACGCACCATGTACGTTGCAAGAGTGCATGGGTGCTTCGGGTAAGCCCTGTAAGCTTCGGGTTTATACTTCGGGTCTGTTCTTATGCTTCGGGTCTGCTTCCATACTTCCGGTTTTTATTATTCAACAGCTTAAAATTTAAATGTGTCGCAAAGACACATATGCTATAAGACGTCGAGCAATAGCATTACATAAACAGTGTTTGAACACACTTTCGTCTGTTCACAACGTGTAAACAAGTGGGAAAAATAAAGTAAAAATAAAATAAAGTCAAGTGAAAAAAAAATTAATTTAACATTATACAAAAAAGAATTTGAGTGGAAAACTTAAATATAGTACTTAAAAACAGTGCAGCAGAGAAACAACGAAGCAAAGGAAAGTAAAAGAAGAACAAAAAGATAAAGTTTTATGTAAATTGTAAGATTCCGGGAGTTTATTAAACAATAAATCGTAGTAATTATTGTTTATAATACTTTTAACAACAAATTAAATTGTTTATAGTCTATGGTTTAGACATTTATTTAGAAAACTATACCAAAACAACATGCAATTCATATGTGAAAAGTGTAACGCTGCTTACGAATCCAAGCGCAGCTTAATTCGCCACACGAAGGCAAAACATGAATATAAATTCTTAAAATGCCAAGAGTGTGATGCAAAATTTAAGCGCAATTACCAGTTACAAGAGCATAACAATAAGTCTCATAAAAGCGTAGGATCTGGTAGCTCACCTGAAGCAAATATCTTACAACGTGCAACATCATATTGTGCAGGATGTGCAAAACACATTGAATTAAAAAATTGGTCCTATCACATCAGAACAAATGCACACAAGCAAAAATGTTGTGTTCCGACAAACAGCAGTAAGTTGAAATCTATAAGAGATAACTTCAATGAGAGAATTGAGTCGCTCATTTATGAAAATAAAGACGTCGGTACTCTTATCCCGGAAGAATTTCTTCAGAAAGGGAAAAATTACATTATACCAGAGCTGATTAACGGCCTCGAAAAGCATATGTCTTTTAAATTTAATTTGGAGTTATTTTGTGAATTTGTTAAAACATCTGACGATAAGCAAATAGTGGAAATGAAATCCTTTCAAACAAAAATGATGTTAGTTCAATTAAAAAACCAGATAAACCAGATTCTCAGTCAAAAATTTGCAAGCTTATTAAGTAAGCTCACAGAATTCCAGGAAAGAGACAGTGGCTGGGCTTTATCTAAAATTTGCCATGTAGAGATTAATATTAATCAGTACAGGCCATTAAAGGGATCCTCGTATTTGCCACTACCAAAAGTTTTAGATAACAAGAAAGCATGCATCAACATACGAAATGATGATGAATACTGCTTCAAGTGGGCAATCATCGCAGCTCTGAGCCCAACCGACTTGAATCCGCAAAGAACACAGAACTACAACATTTCGAATATCGAAGACAGCAAAATTGTTCAAACGGAAGTGTGGTCAACTTTGATCGCTTAACATTTCCTCTACCGCTTACAGAGATTTCCGATTTCGAACGAATAAACAATAGTATAAGCATAAACGTTTTCGGCTTTGATGAAGAGCTTGGAGCTATAATAGGACCATTTTATAGCACTCAAGCTGAAAAAGAACATCACATCAACATGCTGCTTATCCAAGACTTTGATCTTTCACACTACGTTTGGATAAAATCTATTTCAAGGTGGGTTATAAAAACATCAAAACTACTTTTCAATTTAATTATGCTTTATGTTTTATTAGTTTTTTATTTTTTCCACTTTTCTTCGCTTTTTTTTTAATATTTGCAGAATAGTTTAGATTACTTTATGTGTCAATTTTAACAATTTGTTGAATTTTTTTGCTATAAAATATGTTTTCCTTTTATTTTCTGTTTCTCAATAGACTTGTACGCTCTCAACTCACGCAATGTCATAATAAAGTCTTTTTCTGTAACAACTGCCTTCAGTACTCCAGAAATAACAATGTAATGAAGAGCCACAAAGACGAATGTAACAAAACTGTTAGAGTAATGCCGGAGATGGAAAAGGCCACAATCAGGTTTAAGAACTACGAGCGCAGGTTGGACGTCCCGTTTGTAATTTACGCAGATTTTGAATGCGTTTTAAGTAGTTTAGATATTGATAATAAAAAGTATATTTGTAAGCACATTCCGATAGCTTTCAGTTACAATATACATTGTAGTTTTAACCATAGTCTAAGTAAATTTGTAATTTATTCAGGGGAGGATGCTCCCAAAAAATTTATTGAGTACTTGGTTAGGGTTATTATAGATATTTACAATAAGTATTTAAGTAAAAGCTCGCCTATATCCTCTTTAACTCCTCAGCAGTTAAACCAACAACTACTAAGCAAAAACTGTCATATTTGCAGTAAAGGTTTGGGCGCTGACAGGGTGGCAGACCATTGCCATCTCACTGGCGAATACAGGGGTCCAGCACACAATAGCTGCAACCTCCAACATCAAATAGCCAAATTTATTCCTGTATTCTTTCATAATTTTTCCGTGTACGATGCCCACTTATTCATGAAAGAGCTAAATCTTATTGAAGGTGATATTAAAGTTATACCATTGAATAAGGAGTTGTATGTATCCCTTTCAAAATATATAAAAGTTACTGAAAACAAAACGATAGAGTTACGATTTTTAGATTCCTTCCGATTTATGGCCGCTAGCTTGGATAGTTTAGCTAAAAACTTATCGGAGTCTGATTTCAAAACTGTTCGCCAAGTGTATTCAAATGATGATGAGTTTACACTACTAACAAGAAAAGGTGTATTCCCTTACGAATATATTAATTCATTCGATCGTCTGAAGGAAACTTCTCTCCCTTCTCAGGACGAATTCTTTAGTCGTTTGATAAATAAATCTTGTTCTGACGAAGATTACGAACATGCATTGAAGGTTTGGAACGTCTTCAAATGCCATACACTAAAAGATTACATGCTTCTATATCTGAAAACAGATGTTTTAATTTTAACAGATATTTTTGAAAATTTTAGAAAAATATGCAAACATATTTATGAACTAGATCCTTGCCAATATTACACTGCTCCCGGCTTATCTTGGGATGCAATGTTAAAAACCACAAAAATAGAACTGGAACTGTTTACAGATATAGACATGTATCTGTTTTTTCAGAGGAGTATAAGGGGAGGCATTGTCCAATGTTCAAAAAGGCATTCAAGAGCGAACAATAAATATATGATGGATTACGATTGCAATAAGCCATCAGAATATTTAATGTATTTGGATGCAAATAATTTATATGGATGGGCAATATCTCAATGTTTACCTTACGGAGGTTTCGAGTGGCTTAAAGATGTTGAAAAGTTTAATGTTTTAGAAATTGCGGAAAACTCATCTTTCGGCTATATATTGGAAGTTGATCTAGAATATCCAAAAAGTCTTCACGATTCTCACAACGACTTACCATTTTGCGCGGAAAATAAAATACCTCCTAATTCGAAGTCCAATAAACTTATTACGGATTTAACCAACAAAACTAATTATACAATTCATTACAAGAACCTGCAACAATGCCTAAGAAATGGCTTGCAGATTAAGAAAATACACAGAATATTACAATTTAAGCAGTCTTGTTGGTTAAAGAAGTACATTGATTTAAATACTTACCATAGAACAATAGCCAAAAACAGCTTCGAGAAAAACTTTTTTAAACTCCTTAATAACGTATATGGAAAGACTATGGAAAATGTAGACAAAAGAAAGGATGTAAAAATTGTTACTAAATGGGAAAGTAAAGGAAGACGTTTAGGAGCACGAGCTCTAATAGCGAAACCAAATTTCCACAGCATGTCTTATTTTACACATGAAATTGTTGCTGTGCAAATGAGTAGAGTTCGCTCGATCTATAACAAACCAATTTACTTGGGATTTGTTGTTTTAGAATTGTCCAAGTGGAAAATGTATGAATTCATGAAGCCTAAATTTACAACAAGGCTCAGCTTAAATTACATGGATACTGATTCCTTTATTTATTCTATCCAATGCGAAGACTTTTATAACGATATTCGTGACGATGTCGATTCAAAATTTGATACATCCGAATATTCGCCCAACAATCCTTTCCATATGCCGCTTAGAAATAGTAAAATCCTTGGTATGATGAAGGATGAAAACAAAGGAAAAATTATGAAGGAATTTATAGGTCTCCGTTCCAAAATGTATACAACGCAAGTTGTTGGCTGCGGGGAAATTAAAAAGGCCAAAGGTGTCAAGGCCACAGCTTTAGATAAATTAAGTTTAAGTGATTATAAATATTGTTTAGTTCATAAGAAAATTATATATGGAGATATGTTCATTTTTAGATCCAAGCTCCATGACATATATACAGAACATGTACGTAAAATAGCTTTAAGTCCATTAGATGATAAGCGTAAAATTAAGGCAGATGGTGTCAACACATATGCGTGGGGACATTATCGAATAGATTTAGAACTAAGCTTAGATAGTGATCAAGATATGTTACTATAGAAGCATAAAATATGAACTGTAACTTTTATATAATAAATAAGAAAAACTTTGTAAATACATATAAGTAAAATGTTTTTATTCATATTATTAATAAAGCTGTAAATTTACATTTAAAAAAAGAAACAATTAGAATCTTTCATTTATTATTGATGAAATACATATATCTGAGTGCGATTGCATTCTCCAGTGCACAGTGTCAATCATGGGAATGACACATCCTTTTTAGTAAGTATATCTCTCCATTGTTTCAAAATTTACATGGGCATTCCTACAACTTCAATTACAGCTTTTCTTAGGAACTCAAATTAATTGTCCTTTACGACTTCTCCAACACAGACAATTTGCTTTTTAATAATCGAGAGAGTTTGCATGGGTAGAAATAACTCTAACTTATGTCGAACCTACTTGTACACACGAATTCCTACACATTGGAGTCTTGCAAATAAAAAAATTTATAATTATGTTTAAACAAGACGAAAATAAAATAAGTTACAGAATGCACGCAACAAACATGTTATACAGATATAACATTTGAAGAGTTTTTGAAAATATTTACATACATTTCGGTGTTGGAAAGATGAAAAAGTATATTTGCAGCTATGAACAACGACGATTGACCGCTGGTGTTACGAAATAGTATTTAGTATTTATATACAACTATACCTACAAACAAATACCTCAGTAAATTTTACAATAAAGCAACCTAATGATGTTCAAGTTGAGGATAATTTTACAATAAAGCAACCTAATGATGTTCAAGTTGAGGATATTGTTGAGATTGATAATAACAATACTCTTCAGGATGATTGATGCTAAGTATGTTGCTCAGGTTAATTGCTGTCGGGTTTCATTAGGTTGCTTTATTGTAAAATTTACTGAGGTATTTGTTTGTAGGTCATAGTTGTATATAAATACTAAATACTATTTCGTAACACCAGCGGTCAATCGTCGTTGTTCATAGCTGCAAATATACTTTTTCATCTTTCCAACACCGAAATGTATGTAAATATTTTCAAAAACTCTTCAAATGTTATATCTGTATAACATGTTTGTTGCGTGCATTCTGTAACTTATTTTATTTTCGTCTTGTTTAAACATAATTATAAATTTTTTTATTTGCAAGACTCCAATGTGTAGGAATTCGTGTGTACAAGTAGGTTCGACATAAGTTAGAGTTATTTCTACCCATGCAAACTCTCTCGATTATTAAAAAGCAAATTGTCTGTGTTGGAGAAGTCGTAAAGGACAATTAATTTGAGTTCCTAAGAAAAGCTGTAATTGAAGTTGTAGGAATGCCCATGTAAATTTTGAAACAATGGAGAGATATACTTACTAAAAAGGATGTGTCATTCCCATGATTGACACTGTGCACTGGAGAATGCAATCGCACTCAGATATATGTATTTCATCAATAATAAATGAAAGATTCTAATTGTTTCTTTTTTTAAATGTAAATTTACAGCTTTATTAATAATATGAATAAAAACATTTTACTTATATGTATTTACAAAGTTTTTCTTATTTATTATATAAAAGTTACAGTTCATATTTTATGCTTCTATAGTAACATATCTTGATCACTATCTAAGCTTAGTTCTAAATCTATTCGATAATGTCCCCACGCATATGTGTTGACACCATCTGCCTTAATTTTACGCTTATCATCTAATGGACTTAAAGCTATTTTACGTACATGTTCTGTATATATGTCATGGAGCTTGGATCTAAAAATGAACATATCTCCATATATAATTTTCTTATGAACTAAACAATATTTATAATCACTTAAACTTAATTTATCTAAAGCTGTGGCCTTGACACCTTTGGCCTTTTTAATTTCCCCGCAGCCAACAACTTGCGTTGTATACATTTTGGAACGGAGACCTATAAATTCCTTCATAATTTTTCCTTTGTTTTCATCCTTCATCATACCAAGGATTTTACTATTTCTAAGCGGCATATGGAAAGGATTGTTGGGCGAATATTCGGATGTATCAAATTTTGAATCGACATCGTCACGAATATCGTTATAAAAGTCTTCGCATTGGATAGAATAAATAAAGGAATCAGTATCCATGTAATTTAAGCTGAGCCTTGTTGTAAATTTAGGCTTCATGAATTCATACATTTTCCACTTGGACAATTCTAAAACAACAAATCCCAAGTAAATTGGTTTGTTATAGATCGAGCGAACTCTACTCATTTGCACAGCAACAATTTCATGTGTAAAATAAGACATGCTGTGGAAATTTGGTTTCGCTATTAGAGCTCGTGCTCCTAAACGTCTTCCTTTACTTTCCCATTTAGTAACAATTTTTACATCCTTTCTTTTGTCTACATTTTCCATAGTCTTTCCATATACGTTATTAAGGAGTTTAAAAAAGTTTTTCTCGAAGCTGTTTTTGGCTATTGTTCTATGGTAAGTATTTAAATCAATGTACTTCTTTAACCAACAAGACTGCTTAAATTGTAATATTCTGTGTATTTTCTTAATCTGCAAGCCATTTCTTAGGCATTGTTGCAGGTTCTTGTAATGAATTGTATAATTAGTTTTGTTGGTTAAATCCGTAATAAGTTTATTGGACTTCGAATTAGGAGGTATTTTATTTTCCGCGCAAAATGGTAAGTCGTTGTGAGAATCGTGAAGACTTTTTGGATATTCTAGATCAACTTCCAATATATAGCCGAAAGATGAGTTTTCCGCAATTTCTAAAACATTAAACTTTTCAACATCTTTAAGCCACTCGAAACCTCCGTAAGGTAAACATTGAGATATTGCCCATCCATATAAATTATTTGCATCCAAATACATTAAATATTCTGATGGCTTATTGCAATCGTAATCCATCATATATTTATTGTTCGCTCTTGAATGCCTTTTTGAACATTGGACAATGCCTCCCCTTATACTCCTCTGAACAAACAGATACATGTCTATATCTGTAAACAGTTCCAGTTCTATTTTTGTGGTTTTTAACATTGCATCCCAAGATAAGCCGGGAGCAGTGTAATATTGGCAAGGATCTAGTTCATAAATATGTTTGCATATTTTTCTAAAATTTTCAAAAATATCTGTTAAAATTAAAACATCTGTTTTCAGATATAGAAGCATGTAATCTTTTAGTGTATGGCATTTGAAGACGTTCCAAACCTTCAATGCATGTTCGTAATCTTCGTCAGAACAAGATTTATTTATCAAACGACTAAAGAATTCGTCCTGAGAAGGGAGAGAAGTTTCCTTCAGACGATCGAATGAATTAATATATTCGTAAGGGAATACACCTTTTCTTGTTAGTAGTGTAAACTCATCATCATTTGAATACACTTGGC
The DNA here is from genome assembly GCA_937620795.1 of Thecophora atra. Taxonomy (NCBI): domain Eukaryota; kingdom Metazoa; phylum Arthropoda; class Insecta; order Diptera; family Conopidae; genus Thecophora; species Thecophora atra. The sequence continues at coordinate 40,143,044 of OW569398.1, forward strand.
GAACAGTTTTGAAATCAGACTCCGATAAGTTTTTAGCTAAACTATCCAAGCTAGCGGCCATAAATCGGAAGGAATCTAAAAATCGTAACTCTATCGTTTTGTTTTCAGTAACTTTTATATATTTTGAAAGGGATACATACAACTCCTTATTCAATGGTATAACTTTAATATCACCTTCAATAAGATTTAGCTCTTTCATGAATAAGTGGGCATCGTACACGGAAAAATTATGAAAGAATACAGGAATAAATTTGGCTATTTGATGTTGGAGGTTGCAGCTATTGTGTGCTGGACCCCTGTATTCGCCAGTGAGATGGCAATGGTCTGCCACCCTGTCAGCGCCCAAACCTTTACTGCAAATATGACAGTTTTTGCTTAGTAGTTGTTGGTTTAACTGCTGAGGAGTTAAAGAGGATATAGGCGAGCTTTTACTTAAATACTTATTGTAAATATCTATAATAACCCTAACCAAGTACTCAATAAATTTTTTGGGAGCATCCTCCCCTGAATAAATTACAAATTTACTTAGACTATGGTTAAAACTACAATGTATATTGTAACTGAAAGCTACCGGAATGTGCTTACAAATATACTTTTTATTATCAATATCTAAACTACTTAAAACGCATTCAAAATCTGCGTAAATTACAAACGGGACGTCCAACCTGCGCTCGTAGTTCTTAAACCTGATTGTGGCCTTTTCCATCTCCGGCATTACTGTAACAGTTTTGTTACATTCGTCTTTGTGGCTCTTCATTACATTGTTATTTCTGGAGTACTGAAGGCAGTTGTTACAGAAAAAGACTTTATTATGACATTGCGTGAGTTGAGAGCGTACAAGTCTATTGAGAAACAGAAAATAAAAGGAAAACATATTTTATAGCAAAAAAATTCAACAAATTGTTAAAATTGACACATAAAGTAATCTAAACTATTCTGCAAATATTAAAAAAAAAGCGAAGAAAAGTGGAAAAAATAAAAAACTAATAAAACATAAAGCATAATTAAATTGAAAAGTAGTTTTGATGTTTTTATAACCCACCTTGAAATAGATTTTATCCAAACGTAGTGTGAAAGATCCAAGTCTTGGATAAGCAGCATGTTGATGTGATGTTCTTTTTCAGCTTGAGTGCTATAAAATGGTCCTATTATAGCTCCAAGCTCTTCATCAAAGCCGAAAACGTTTATGCTTATACTATTGTTTATTCGTTCGAAATCGGAAATCTCTGTAAGCGGTAGAGGAAATGTTAAGCGATCAAAGTTGACCACACTTCCGTTTGATAGAACAATTTTGCTGTCTTCGATATTCGAAATGTTGTAGTTCTGTGTTCTTTGCGGATTCAAGTCGGTTGGGCTCAGAGCTGCGATGATTGCCCACTTGAAGCAGTATTCATCATCATTTCGTATGTTGATGCATGCTTTCTTGTTATCTAAAACTTTTGGTAGTGGCAAATACGAGGATCCCTTTAATGGCCTGTACTGATTAATATTAATCTCTACATGGCAAATTTTAGATAAAGCCCAGCCACTGTCTCTTTCCTGGAATTCTGTGAGCTTACTTAATAAGCTTGCAAATTTTTGACTGAGAATCTGGTTTATCTGGTTTTTTAATTGAACTAACATCATTTTTGTTTGAAAGGATTTCATTTCCACTATTTGCTTATCGTCAGATGTTTTAACAAATTCACAAAATAACTCCAAATTAAATTTAAAAGACATATGCTTTTCGAGGCCGTTAATCAGCTCTGGTATAATGTAATTTTTCCCTTTCTGAAGAAATTCTTCCGGGATAAGAGTACCGACGTCTTTATTTTCATAAATGAGCGACTCAATTCTCTCATTGAAGTTATCTCTTATAGATTTCAACTTACTGCTGTTTGTCGGAACACAACATTTTTGCTTGTGTGCATTTGTTCTGATGTGATAGGACCAATTTTTTAATTCAATGTGTTTTGCACATCCTGCACAATATGATGTTGCACGTTGTAAGATATTTGCTTCAGGTGAGCTACCAGATCCTACGCTTTTATGAGACTTATTGTTATGCTCTTGTAACTGGTAATTGCGCTTAAATTTTGCATCACACTCTTGGCATTTTAAGAATTTATATTCATGTTTTGCCTTCGTGTGGCGAATTAAGCTGCGCTTGGATTCGTAAGCAGCGTTACACTTTTCACATATGAATTGCATGTTGTTTTGGTATAGTTTTCTAAATAAATGTCTAAACCATAGACTATAAACAATTTAATTTGTTGTTAAAAGTATTATAAACAATAATTACTACGATTTATTGTTTAATAAACTCCCGGAATCTTACAATTTACATAAAACTTTATCTTTTTGTTCTTCTTTTACTTTCCTTTGCTTCGTTGTTTCTCTGCTGCACTGTTTTTAAGTACTATATTTAAGTTTTCCACTCAAATTCTTTTTTGTATAATGTTAAATTAATTTTTTTTTCACTTGACTTTATTTTATTTTTACTTTATTTTTCCCACTTGTTTACACGTTGTGAACAGACGAAAGTGTGTTCAAACACTGTTTATGTAATGCTATTGCTCGACGTCTTATAGCATATGTGTCTTTGCGACACATTTAAATTTTAAGCTGTTGAATAATAAAAACCGGAAGTATGGAAGCAGACCCGAAGCATAAGAACAGACCCGAAGTATAAACCCGAAGCTTACAGGGCTTACCCGAAGCACCCATGCACTCTTGCAACGTACATGGTGCGTCTTATCCATGAGAACTAAATAAACATTACACACATATACTTATAGTTATACACATTTGCATACATACCTACATATATATTATTATATGAACATATGAAAAGTAAACTTCAAAACAGAACAGCATCTTCATGCTCTTCATTTGTACCGAAACAAAATCAACCTTATGTATGTATATACATATGTATAATGAAATGGGATGACCCACAATTGTAGCAACCAAAAACTAAACTCTTCTGTTTACTAAAAATAAAAGAACAATAAAATATGAATGTTCTTGAAATATCATTGATCTTAAGAACGGAATTCCTTACTGATACCAATAAAACATCAACATATTGCTACACAAAAAGAACATAATTTCTTAAAAAGAAGAACAACAGCAACACCAAATAAATCAGTTTTAATTTAACCAGAACAATAACGATCACCAACTTTGTATACATAATATCAGTGAAACGCGCTTAAATAATATTAACTACCATATAAACTAAAAATCGAATACACACGATCATGCATACTACAATTCTACGGCATAAGTAATTAAAGAATCACCGAAATTTTATTACACTAACTCCATGGGCGTCCTAATCTTATGTAAGAAAACAGCACAAACACACAAACATACTAGAAGGCCTATAGCAAAATGACCTACATTTGTACGAAAAACGAAAATTCAACCCTATATTTGTTCAATGAACTCAAATTATCCCTCATTTGTATCAAGCCGAGATTTTCTTAAACAACAATCCACTTAAATGTTCTGTGACATTTACTAAAAGTAAACTATAGCAATAGAATATGAATATCACGGATCATAACAAACGCATTCCGTAAATACATATATCGTGAATAGAAAACAACGCCAAGAACAGAGATTCTGCCGTGCGACGCATTGTACCTACACAAATTCCTAAGCATGTCTACTGTCACTAACTATTGAACGCAATACCTACATAAGCAAGCAAAAAGAAACCTAAGGAAATTTTGTTTGCATTACCTCCGCGGCGATCCGTTCTACTAAAAATTCGTTTTACAACAAATAACAACAACATAGGCAATTAAATAATCAAAACAATCACCGAAATTTTATTACACCAACTCGATCGGCGACACTCCGCTTCCCAAATCCACAATTGTTTACACTAACTCGATCGACGGCGCTCCGTTCAATTAAAGTAAACATCCAAAATTTGTAAACACTAACTCTGTGGACCAACGGTCACGTTCACTAAAGCATCATGCTACAACAAATAACAACAACAACGTGTTACTACGCAACGACCTTCTGAAACTGCTGCCCTCCCATCGCTTCGATCACACACATTCCCCTTCCTTCCCTTCCCCTCCCTTGTATGAGCGTCTGTCTATTTGTCAGTCCGTTGTATATATTTCTGTCCGTCCGTCCATCGGATTGTCTGTCCGTATCTCCTTTTCACTCACACTCACAACCCGTATAGCCGCATCTCCCTCTAACACACGTAAAGCATATTGCCAAACAGATGTCTGCCCAAAGCTTCTATTGCCTTCTCAATCGCTCTTACAGTATCCGTATAGAGCTATCTCACTCTAACACACGTAAAAGCATACCACCAAGCAGATGTCCGTCCGAAGCCTTTATCCCCTTCTCACTCGCTCTTATATAACCCGTATAGCGCTATCTCACTCTAACACACGTAAAGCATACCACCATGGTGCTCAGTTGTGCCAGAACCCCTCTTTCTATACTACTCATGCTCTGTGTCGGAGCGCAGAGACTGAGCTGACGGTAATCCGCTCATTCCAGTTCGTTGCCGCAATCGGCATCTCCTATTTACATCATGACGACGGAGAGCGTAGTCTCGTAAAGTGGCGTGGTCGAAGTTTCTAGAAGATTTTTTTTTCTATGAAATTCACATCACGCCATCCTACGGGACTTGCAATGAAAGTCGATCATGGTGAGAGAGAGTGAGATGTCGCGAGCTGCGTAGCGGCGGCAACTGGAATGAGCGAGGCAAACCAGTTTGCTTTCTGCCGCTTCGAAACAAAGCGTGGTTTCAGAAAAGACAGTCGGTGATAAGAAGTTGAAAAAAGTCGGAGTCATTCGTTGTTTAGCGCTTAACTCGGGTGCACTGAATCTGGCTGAAAGCTCGGATCTATCGCAATATTTATATAAACGTGCAGAAAATTAAGAGAAAATTCCGTATAAAAGAGATCGAAAGAACGCAGTTTTCTAAAATTGAGATTTTAGATGATTAGTGGAAGAATGATAATCGCAAACTAACCAAGTTACGTACAAAAATTAGCGTTTAAATTTGCTAAAATATACATACATATGTACAAAAAAATTTAATAAGTGAAATAAAAGACAAAAACTGCTTATACGCGAAGTTATAAAAATCTAGACATTTGATAAGGTCAAAAACAATTCCATCACATTTATTTCATCCTTACAATGCGATAGACATTCCAAAAGTGTTCCCCGGGACAGCGCCATAAGTGTATGAGCGAAACAAAAATTTGCAAAAGTGACGTTATTGTTATAAGCGATGACGAAAGCGAAATTGAGCCTAAATACGAAATGCGTTTGGAGATTCAGAAAGTGAAGACCGAAATTAATGATGCTACTAAATCGTAATTTCCCCAGATGCATGTGGAAAACCACATCGAACCAACAGTATCAGCAACAAACAGCAAATTCAACGTAGAGTCTGTATAACTTTTTTATAACAATTCATCAGTTCAGAAGAAAATAAAACTGACGTTTATATGTACTAGATAGATAAAATTGCAGAAAAATATTATGCATAAGATTCTGATTGAAAGAAGCAAATTCCAATTAGAAGAAAAAAATTATCGAAAGCAAATTCAGAACTGAACTGAAATGTAGTCAAATATAAATATGGGCAATTAGCAAAATACTAACGTTTCTTTTTTTTCTATTTATATAAACACATAATATATTACTGTATATTATTATATACAACATGTATAGTAAATATTATCTAATATATTAAAATTATTGTGAATGCATATATACCAAGAATACTCATAAAGCAATTCATATGAAAATTCATAAAATTAAATTGAGTTGAATTCAAAGCAAAATATTCTGGTATAAATGACAACGATAATGATGTGAATATATGCGCAGTGCAAACAGCGATACTGTCAAAAACGGCAGTCATAATTGTAAGAACAGCATTAATAAAATGTACAGCAAAGCAAAACTTATTCGCGAATACTTTTTGCAATTAGATATAGAAACAACCTTGGTATAGAACTAATTTAAGTGTAGTTATAAACACACGCACAAACTTACACTTTGTTATACATTATTGCTATTAGCATTATGAGAAAATGGAATTTAATTTAACCTGCCATTATTATTTCTATGAATTTTTATACACTGCTGCTAATGAGTGTTGCACATATCCTTGAAAGAAAAAGGAATTTCTTTATAGTGAAATAAATAAATGTACATACAAATTAATTAACTTTTGGCTAACCAATGGATTAAACATTAACTTAGGTTAACAGGTGAGTTAGCGGTTCCACTCCGCGCGGCCAGGCGACACACACAAAAGGGTTTGGCGCAACAACTGCCAACCATGGTAGGGTGGCTACGGAAAGGGGGAGGGAAATAACACCTACTCCTCCCCCTCCTCCTCTCATCACTCTCCCTCTTGCTTCTACCGAACCTCCGCGTACTATTTTTTTTTTGTACGTTTGGTTCGCCGCCACCACTTGATATCGATCTTGAGTGGATATCGTCGTGTATTATTTAGTTATCGGTCTAGTTTATGGCAGTAGAGCCAACGTAGGCCTCAGCTCGTTCTGTTTTTTTGTAACTGGGGTTACCGAGACACTGTCGGGGTTGTATAAGAAGCCCCCCCCCCCCCCCCCTCCCCTTTCCCTGAGCACGGCCGGATGAGCTGAGCTGCCCTGACAGTGGTCAATTTTCGTTTGATATAATTAATTTTTTTTCGAGTATTGCATTTAGTTTACCGCGGACCCACACCCCATACGTTTATTTTTATTTATTTATTTTATTATTTTACTCATTTACAATTTTTAAACAGGTAATTAATAGTCTGCGAAGCCACTAAGGCTTGTCTGCAGACTATCGTTAACAAATTAACAGCTGTAAAAAACTTAAAGTGTTTCGATTATTGCATATTTAAGTAAAAGTGTATATTTAAGTAACTAAGTAGTTAATTAAGTAGTAATAATAACGTTGATCATGCTACAAATTTAAAGAACAGACTATATTAATACTGTAGAAAATCGTACTTGTCTAAAAGTTGTCAATGAAATGCTTTTTTATGAATTTTTTCCTTCTTGCCGTACTCGGTTTTATTATTTAGCAACTCGATCGGTAGTTCATTTACACTATTTAGTTCAAATACACTATTTAGTGTATAGTGCCGTAGAAACTTTTCACATTTAAAGCGACCTTCTAATCTTCTACGCGTCCCATGAGTGTGGTCAATTCTAACCCTGTACTGCTGATCGTCATAGAAAACACTTAGTATAGTTGTTTTGTATATTCCTTCCACACTTAGTATATTTAAGTTCTGATGTAGGCTAGCAGACGAATGACTCAGAGTAGGCTTCATTATTTTCTTTAATACAGAATTTTGACTATCTTGAAGCAGTCTGCAATGCACAGAACCGCCCCAAGCCGTGATCCCATGCCTTATATAGGACTCAGACAATGCAAAATATACCAGCCTTAAAACTTTATCGTTGCAGCAATTCTTCAGATGATGCAGCATATATGCAGTCTTGCGCAACTTCTTTCTTAGTGATTCTACATACTGTTTCCACTTAAGGTTTTGATCCAAAATTACTCCAAGGTACTTATGTTCTGTGACCTGACCTATTACCGTCTCGCATGTATCGTTTTCCATATCAATGAAATCAGCTGAAGTCAATCCAGCCTGATGTAGACATTCCAAAGAGTGGTATTTATGCGTAATTGGATAATAGGGTATATGAGGTGGCTTTACATGCATTATCTTAGTCTTACTCGCATTTAATATCAGACCATTATCGTGCGACCACTTCTGTATAATTTCAAATTCTCTTTGCATATAGATTGACGCCGACTCTAAATCCTTGTGAGTTACTACGACAGCAGTGTCGTCAGCGTAGGCAAATGTGTGTGAGTTTTGCAGTAACTTTAGTAAGTCATTGGTATATAATATGTACAGAAGTGGTCCAAGTTTAGATTCCTGTGGAACACCTCTCTGTAGAACGATTTCATCGCTAAGAGTATCTCCAATTTTGACTCTGTATGTCCGAATGTCTAGATAGTTTTTAAACCATTAATAGCACTGCCTTCTAATTCCAATATCATACAGTTTGGATAGCAGGTTCTCATGTGGCAGCGTGTCAAACGCTTTGCTGAAATAAACAAACAATACTAAACTATGCAGATTTTTACCCAGATTCTGATTTAGTTTGCTTGCAAATAGACCAAGCAGTCTATTTATGTTTTTTCCTTTTTTAAATCCGAACTGATTGTGTTCTATTAGCTTGTATTTACGACAGAATGCATTCAGTCTCCTTACCATAACCTCTTCCATCACCTTTTCCACAGCTGAAAGTATAGATATGGGCCTGTAATTTAAACGATCAGACTTCATGCCATGTTTATAAATCGGACGTATAATGGCAGTTTTTAATATTTGCGGTACTTTCGCTTGGCTAAAGCTCATATTTATCATCGAAGTTATTAACGGAGTCAGTGAGTTTGCGTTTTCTGCTAGATCTTTGGGCCGAATGTCATCAAAGCCCGGTCCTTTGATTTTCATGGATCTTAATATGTTAAATATTTCAATTTCAGTGGCTTTCTCCAAATACATTGAATTTTGGGCTACTTCAGGACGGAATACTGCCGCTTTTACTGAGCAATTATGTATTATTTTATCTACGTTTTCTTTAAACATAAAAGCAAAATCATTAGTAATATTTGCAACTTGATCACAGTTAATATTTTTCATTAAAAATTCATCAGCACTATTATTTTTTTTCCCAACGACTTCATTAATCAACTGCCAAGTTTTTCTTGTAATGCTGTCGTGGAATGCTATGCGATAATAATTGTTTTTAGCATAGATTAACTTTTTATTCACAGAGATACATTTACAATGTATAAGAGAAATTTTCGAGTGTCTCATCTATTAATCTATGGTTTAAACACAAAGCAAAACCCCAACCATAGCAAGTACCTGAACTCAACGATATGCAAGCTATTCATTCCATACATCAGGAGAACGACCAAGCAATATATGGAATTGAATCAGCTGATTCATTGTTTTTTTTTTTTTTTATTTTTATAGAGGCAGGAGATGCATTTACGCACTAACACCGGTACGGTTTCCGAACCAAACCCCTGATTGTGTGGGACTCTCACTTAGGTGGACTACCCACTAAAACCTTCCTCTTCGGTGAGGATAACGATGCAGACCAGAACAAGTGGTCCCTTTTCGCCCCACGGTTCCGGTCACTACGAATGGCCAAAGGAATCGACCTCTCGTGTCATGACCAGGTCCCGTGTTAATGCTAATTCTTGAACCAAGAGTCTATACGTCCGTCAGCAAACTGATCGCACATACCAAGCCTCTTGGTTGCCAGAGGCGGCAATGATTCACAATGTGATCCGCCGTCTCCTCTTCCTCCAGACACAGCCTACAGGTATCTCTTCCACAAGACCCATATTGTGGAGATGATACCTAAAGTTACCATGGCCTGTGACCAGAGAGGTGAGCCAGCTCAGACTGTCTTTTCCGTAGTTGAGCAGTCTTCTGGCCTCCCCGCGAAGTGGTTGTTTAATAACCAACTTCGTCTGCCGGCAAGTGGTTAGCTCCGACCATCTCCGTGAGTGCTCGGAGAACATTAACGTGTTCATCAGGGACCCAACCTTCCCGTCACATAAAGCGATTCTCGGTTCGGACCCGGATAAATCTTTAGCAGCCCCTTTCTTGGCGAGAGAGTCTGCTTTCTCAAATTATCCGTGCCAACATGTCCTCTCACCCAAAAGAGTGTTACCTCGTTCCCCTGGCCACACTCATTAAGCTTGTGGACAGCCTCTAGCACCAAACTGGAGTTTATACTTGTCCGCCCCATACTCCTGATCACCGCCTGGTTATCGAGTGCCATAAGAATCCTCCTATTCCTCACCCGACGCCCAATTAAATGATCCAGAGCATGTACCAAAGCCAGCAACTCTGCCTGATACACGGACACGTACTTGCCCAAGCACTGATTCACTGTTACCATACCATTAAGTGGCCTTTAGACGAGAAGCATGCATGTCGGGTATTTTCAAGAACTGCGTGTTCACGTTTGCAACATACTGCGCATGGTTCATATCAGTTTTCGACGCCCATGTATAAAAATCCAAAACCGAAAAGCGGATGATGCGTTTACAATTGCAAAAGGCAATAAACGCAGAACAATATTGATGAATGAGCTGCCGGAAGAGAATAATATAATATATATATAATGTAATATCATGAAAAGTATTGGAGTAATCCAAACAGCCAATATTTTAAAAATACGAATGGACGAGCCTACATATAATTTATAATGGTATATTACATATAACATTTATGTTATATTTCACGGCCGGATTCGCGCTTTAACTGCCTTCAATGCTACCTCTTTTTCTTTGGTAAGGATGTGTATGTCCGTATAGAAGGTCAGGTCTAAAGATGTATGCTTAAGTACATCTACAAGCGCTAAGGTTGTGCCAACCCCTACTCGTGCACGCTTACTAATTACTGACACCCCAAAGTAAAATTCTTGTTGCAAAGCGGCAACTATGGGACTCCATGCCCCTCGTCAAACCATTGCAAACAACCGGAAGTGAAATTGCACCTATCACAACGGTTTCACCTCCGTCTGCAATCCTGACTTTCTGTCCTTGTATCGGAATGACTTGTCGGTTTTGTGTTTTAATAAATTCTAAAGCACCATTTACGATAAAGTTAGCAGAAGCACCCGAATCCAGCAAGGCAACAACGTCTTCATCGTCCACCTTAGGCTTAGCGAAAAATTCATTATCGCTTTTCAGCGTAACAAAGGCAGAGATTACAACTTTCCTAACTGTCTTCATCATTTGCCTCTTTGCCTTCATCTTCGTTATCTAGTTAAAGTTTTGCTTTTTCCTGCCGAGTAAAACCTCACTTAAAAAGTTTTTCTTCCTCACAGTTTGGTACTCGACGTTGCTGAATCCTTCCTTTGCAGAATCCCCTTGCCACGCTCACGTTTAGAATTTATGATCGCTTTAACTATTAAAGATTTTAGAGACTATATCTCCATAATCCTGGCACATATCGCGACGTTACATACACTGTTCGAAAGGTAATTAATTTTAGGATAAACACTACCTTTTTATAGAGTTTGCTGCGTAGCCGGTGTTAAGCTACAAAACAAGGTTTATAATAAATCCTATAAAAAAATACAAGGTTTATAATAAAGGTAACACAACATGTAATATATGGTAGAAAACGGCAAATTGTAAGCTTTATTAATCTCGATATTATTCTATATCTTAATTATCATATGAAAGGGTAAGTTATGGTTCTTTACTATGACCTCCACCATATTGTCTAATTTCAGTTTCTTTGTACCGTTAGTTTTCACCGTTATTCTCGTATATCCAACACTAATTTGTGTGATTTGGCCGCCATAAATAAATTATTTTAGGTAGACCAACACGAGTGCTGTTGTTGGGAAGCACTATTCTTCTAAACGCGATTTTTGTGTCAACCTTATTCTCAGGTAGTCATGAGCGCTTTTAAATTGTATCCCTTATTATCCAATTCTGAGGAACGTTTCGAGTATACCCCTTATCGTAGGGTAGCTTAACACTGCGTGGACAGGAAATGGTTTTCTTTGGCCAAGTATGGGCGTGTGTTTAATTATAACCCTTATCTTGTGGCTTAACGCTAGGTGGGCAGCCAATTGTTTTCTGTAGCCACGTATAGGTGCGAATTGGTTATAAACCTTATATTGGGGCTTAACACTGGGCATAGCAAATGGTTTTCCAAATGGTTAGCCAAGCATGGGCGAGTGTTTCGATTTTTCTAAAAATGAAATTATCTTCATAGTCAGTTAGAAAATCAAAAAGAAGATAAGAACCCCAATAAATTTCGAGCGGTATACTAGCCTATAATGAATAGTTGAGGAGATATCGCCCTTCAAAATATGAGGCTTGTCAATTCTATACTATTGAAGACAATCGGGGAACAGCGTTAAAAATTTTAAAAGATGAAATCACTAGAATTTGACGAATGACTTATTTTAGGATCTCATGTACAATGTGTTTATCCTATTTGTATTTTAACATTGCCACAATTCGTCCATATACTAACCATATACTAGCCGTTTCTAGCCGTTCGTCCATATACTAGCCGTTTTCACAATGTTCGGTTAAACTTATGGTTAACCGAAGGTTAGTTGACCGGAGCTTCGAAACTTATCCTTTGATTAAAAATTTTCGTTTTCCCCAACCTTCGGTTAACTACAAGTTTTAAGAGATTGTGACGTTTGTTTTATTACATTCGAAAAAAAGCAATCAGCAATCAGTTCAATAAATACTACTTCATATATTCAGAAAATATGAAGATTAATTGATTGAAATAACAATGGATAAGAAAATGGATAAAAAAAATTATAAATGGTATTATCTTATGTAGTAAATTCCATTACAGTCTCATGCTAGTCAAATGAATTGTAATTGGGTAAAATTTGTGTTCCTTTTTACTTCCTTGTATACGTAGTAAATACAAGAAAGTATTGTAATCATGAAAAATTTCGATATTGAGATTTTGATGGTAACACACATTTTGACCATCGCGGAGTCCATTTTGACTAGTTTGGTCGTGACGTGTGTACGTATGTACGTATGTACGTATGTACGTCTGTACGTCTGTACGTCTGTACGTATGTACGTATCCTCAATAACTTAAAAACGGAGAATCGTAGAAACTTGAAATTTGGTATTTGAGACTCTTATAAGACCTAGTTGTGCACCTCCCTTTTTGGATGCAATCGGTTGCGCGAAAAGGACACTTCTCATATAGTTTTTTTCAAATTTCATACATTACTCAAAAACAAACACTCCTAGAAAGTATATTGGGCCTTACATAAGACACAATTTTGTAGCTCCAATTTTAATGATGGTTCGCACCAAAAGGACTCTTCGCCAAAGGAACACGAAGCATGCATTATCCGAATTACATAAATGATAATGATAAATGAATGTTATGCTGCTATATCTTTTACAAAAATTGGTTGTACCCTTACAGAACTAAACAGGGAAATCAAAATTACTACGATTGATAGTTAAAGCTGTGTGGAAACTAATTTGTACTTCCTTGTTTTTACTTACTACTATTTAAATTATTTAAATTAAGAGGAGCCTATGAAATTTTTTTCATTATGGAAGTAAAAATATTTAAAATTTTTAAAACTTCAATTTTAAAATATAAATAAAATATATCAACCACTCTTGAAATAAAACCATACAATTGCCGTCATACAAGGAAGTTATGTGTTGCCCACATCAGATATTTTGATTTTGTGATGAACATTGTGATTTTTTTTCTGTTTTTATTTGTGAATAAAGCAATTAAATATACAATTATACAAATTACAATCATCAATTCTTAACTTCAAGGTCAAGTATATACATATATAAATTGCACAGTGCTCTTGCTGAGCCGAAATTTTGTACGAAAGATTCGCCATCGAACTCGGCAAAGAAATCTACCCGTTTTCTGAACACTTTTACTTTTTTCATGTTTCGACTTTCATTATAACTTATCATATTTCATAACATTAATTAGTAATGTCAGACAAATTCAATAAAATCTATAGGTTAAACGGAACCCCAGGTCTCGGTTAAGTTAACCGACACTTTAACCAGAAGGATCGCTTAACCGAACATTGTGAAAACGAAATTCTGTGTATCCTCCAGTTAAAGTCTCGGTTAGCACTTGCTCATTGCTTGCTGATGAACTGTAGCAATATATATACGCTTAATGTAAAGTAATAATCATAGATAAAATCAATATGCGCTATATCGAAATAATTTATATTATTTATCCCAGTTTACAATTGAGTTGAAATCCCAAAACAAAGTGTTAAGGTATACATAAAATATTGTAAACAAAGGCAAAATCTTGTCGTCTCCGAACCCTCACCAACGGGGCGTCAAGAGGTGAGTAGGGGTCTCTGGTGGGGAGTTATTCATTAGATTTTCAATTTCTCACGAACACTTCTATACAAAATTCCAAGTTTTCCACGAACACCAACAAACTTCTGGAACCCGAATGGGAAGCCGAACAATCGCCGGAATAAGTCAGGCATCTCGTTATCTCTGGTAGAGAAGATAAATTCGCGTTCTAATTTAGAATGAATCGGAGTGCTAATGGTTCTACAAGTGGCTTAGTATATGAATATTGCCACAACGCCCCATAAATGTAATAGTCTAAAATATACACGATAGCAGTCCATCAGCGCATACAAACTATAGCTAGAACCAAATACTTACGCCTGACACAATACAACGGACAAGACACAGCTTACATACATATTTACTTTTATATTTCTGTTAAAAGAAGCACACAATTGGGCAACAGGAACACAGTACAAAAGCTGAACATTCTTCAGACTCAAAATTAATTTGTACTTTACTCTTTGGCTGAAACCACGTACAGAATTGAACGTCTCGAAAATGGCATAAAACTTGTAATCTATATTCACAGAGTTTTGTTGATAATGAATAAAAAAAATTTTTGTTTATGAAAGTAGAAGAGCTTGCGAACAAGTTTTTCTTTATAGTCGTATTTTTTAATAATCTATCTCGATCTTCACCCTACATTACGCACACCTTTTCATGCAATCAATCGTAGCATTCACAAAATCAGAAAAAACCAAATTCCTTTCAACCACTCAAATTGAAAGAAAGTTTAAGCTACTAACGACAGTTAGGAACAGGTGTTTGTTTGTTCTGTCATCTGAAAATCTTTTCTGTGTAATAGGGTATCATTCCGTAACACTAACGAACATAAAGTTTTCTCTTTTGTTTTCGTTATTTTCGTTGTTTTTCTGGGTATTTGACGCCAGCGTTGAGAAATTGTAAAGAAACTGCGTCGGCGGAACCCCTGGCTGATGATAGATGAACGATAATAAATTTGTTGGTAAATTCATGTGCTTTCCATGCATTAACAGCTGTTTTGGTGTACAGAAAAGGTACGATTTCTGGCGTGAACAAAAAGGTGTCGTGTAGAACAAACAGAAAATAATCGACGAACAGAAATTTTAGGTAATGGCTCTCTTGGCAGAGTTTCGCCAACGCCGGCGTGGTTTCCAATCACGTTCGTTAGTGTTACGGAATGATACCCATAATTATTTATGTTGGGGGACTGTGATGCAAAAGGTGTCCATCCTTGAATTAAAAGTGCACTGATGTCAATAATACAATATTACCTTCAGAAATATACTGAAGCACATAATTAAATTATTTAATTAAACACGGTGTTCAGTCGACAGGCAACGAAAAGAATATCTAGTGAACCAAATGCGTATATATATATATAATAATATATATTACACATATGAAATGCCACATATATAAACATATAAAATGCCTAAAAGTTTATGGTATGGAGGTTGGTTATGACATCCTAAATTAGGAGAGAGAGAGATGAGAGAATCTACCCGAATGTAGCAGAAGTGGCTACGAATACATTTCGTTCCTTGCCAAGGGAACTCATCAGTTGTCTTTAATAAAGGGTGCGTTGGGATGCTGACGTCTGGTGATGCTGTATTATTTTGTTTCTTATCCCTACGTTATAATTTTGTAAAATATATAATCAGCTTTTATTGTGGTGGACGTATCGTCCTGGTGGTTCATCTAAACAGACATGTTTAAAGTTTATCTATATCCCTACGTGTTAGTGTATACCTTTTTTTAGCTTAGCGGTTAGGCTCCGCAGATTGGTTAAGCAAGCTGATGTTGCCGAATTTAATAAGGATAAATGCAAAGGCGATCGTGTGTCGCCAAATTATTCGCTAGTAAATGACAATGCACTTTGTAGGCTTACTAATTCATTCTTATCTTTATTTAAAATTTACAGAATCTTATATACTAAAATTTCTTATTCTGACTTTGAAAAATATCTTATGTTCTGTCGGGGTTGTATAAGAAGCCCCCCCCCCCCCCCCCTCTTTCCCTGAGCACGGCCGGATGAGCTGAGCTGGCCTGACAGTGGTCAATTTTCGTTTGATATAATTAATTTTTTTTCGAGTATTGCATTTAGTTTACCGCGGACCCACACCCCATACGTTTATTTTTATTTATTTATTTTATTATTTTACTCATTTACAATTTTTAAACAGGTAATTAATAGTCTGCGAAGCCACTAAGGCTTGTCTGCAGACTATCGTTAACAAATTAACAGCTGTAAAAAACTTAAAGTGTTTCGATTATTGCATATTTAAGTAAAAGTGTATATTTAAGTAACTAAGTAGTTAATTAAGTAGTAATAATAACGTTGATCATGCTACAAATTTAAAGAACAGACTATATTAATACTGTAGAAAATCGTACTTGTCTAAAAGTTGTCAATGAAATGCTTTTTTATGAATTTTTTCCTTCTTGCCGTACTCGGTTTTATTATTTAGCAACTCGATCGGTAGTTCATTTACACTATTTAGTTCAAATACACTATTTAGTGTATAGTGCCGTAGAAACTTTTCACATTTAAAGCGACCTTCTAATCTTCTACGCGTCCCATGAGTGTGGTCAATTCTAACCCTGTACTGCTGATCGTCATAGAAAACACTTAGTATAGTTGTTTTGTATATTCCTTCCACACTTAGTATATTTAAGTTCTGATGTAGGCTAGCAGACGAATGACTCAGAGTAGGCTTCATTATTTTCTTTAATACAGAATTTTGACTATCTTGAAGCAGTCTGCAATGCACAGAACCGCCCCAAGCCGTGATCACATGCCTTATATAGGACTCAGACAATGCAAAATATACCAGCCTTAAAACTTTATCGTTGCAGCAATTCTTCAGATGATGCAGCATATATGCAGTCTTGCGCAACTTCTTTCTTAGTGATTCTACATACTGTTTCCACTTAAGGTTTTGATCCAAAATTACTCCAAGGTACTTATGTTCTGTGACCTGACCTATTACCGTCTCGCATGTATCGTTTTCCATATCAATGAAATCAGCTGAAGTCAATCCAGCCTGATGTAGACATTCCAAAGAGTGGTATTTAAGCGTAATTGGATAATAGGGTATATGAGGTGGCTTTACATGCATTATCTTAGTCTTACTCGCATTTAATATCAGACCATTATCGTGCGACCACTTCTGTATAATTTCAAATTCTCTTTGCATATAGATTGACGCCGACTCAAAATCCTTGTGAGTTACTACGACAGCAGTGTCGTCAGCGTAGGCAAATGTGTGTGAGTTTTGCAGTAACTTTAGTAAGTCATTGGTATATAATATGTACAGAAGTGGTCCAAGTTTAGATTCCTGTGGAACACCTCTCTGTAGAACGATTTCATCACTAAGAGTATCTCCAATTTTGACTCTGTATGTCCGAATGTCTAGATAGTTTTTAAACCATTAATAGCACTGCCTTCTAATTCCAATATCATACAGTTTGGATAGCAGGTTCTCATGTGGCAGCGTGTCAAACGCTTTGCTGAAATAAACAAACAATACTAAACTATGCAGATTTTTACCCAGATTCTCATTAAGTTTGCTTGCAAATAGACCAAGCAGTCTATTTATGCTTTTTCCTTTTTTAAATCCGAACTGATTGTGTTCTATTAGCTTGTATTTACGACAGAATGCATTCAGTCTCCTTACCATAACCTCTTCCATCACCTTTTCCACAGCTGAAAGTATAGATATGGGCCTGTAATTTAAACGATCAGACTTCATGCCATGTTTATAAATCGGACGTATAATGGCAGTTTTTAATATTTGCGGTACTTTCGCTTGGCTAAAGCTCATATTTATCATCGAAGTTATTAACGGAGTCAGTGAGTTTGCGTTTTCTGCTAGATCTTTGGGCCGAATGTCATCAAAGCCCGGTCCTTTGATTTTCATGGATCTTAATATGTTAAATATTTCAATTTCAGTGGCTTTCTCCAAATACATTAAATTTTGGGCTAATTCAGGACAGAATACTGCCGCTTTTACTGAGCAATTATGTATTATTTTATCTACGTTTTCTTTAAACATAAAAGCAAAATCATTAGTAATATTTGCAACTTGATCACAGTTAATGTTTTTCATTAAAAATTCATCAGCACTATTATTTTTTTTCCCAACGACTTCATTAATCAACTGCCAAGTTTTTCTTGTGTTGCTGTCGTGGAATGCTATGCGATAATAATTGTTTTTAGCATAGATTAACTTTTTATTCACAGAGATACATTTACAATGTATAAGAGAAATTTTCGAGTGTCTCATCTATTAATCTATGGTTTAAACACAAAGCAAAACCCCAACCATAGCAAGTACCTGAACTCAACGATATGCAAGCTATTCATTCCATACATCAGGAGAACGACCAAGCAATATATGGAATTGAATCAGCTGATTCATTGTTTTTTTTTTTTTATTTTTATAGAGGCAGGGATGCATTTACGCACTAACACCGGTACGGTTTCCGAACCAACCCCCTGATTGTGTGGGACTCTCACTCAGGTGGACTACCCACTAAAACCTTCCTCTTCGGTGAGGATAACGATGCAGACCAGAACAAGTGGTCCCTTTTCGCCCCACGGTTCCGGTCACTACGAATGGCCAAAGGAATCGACCTCTCGTGTCATGACCAGGTCCCGTGTTAATGCTAACGCATTCTTGAACCAAGAGTCTATACGTCCGTCAGCAAACTGATCGCACATACCAAGCCTCTTGGTTGCCAGAGGCGGGCAATGATTCACAATGTGATCCGCCGTCTCCTCTTCCTCCAGACACAGCCTACAGGTATCTCTTCCACAAGACCCATCTTGTGGAGATGATACCTAAAGTTACCATGGCCTGTCACCAGAGAGGTGAGCCAGCTCAGACAGCAGTCTTCTGGCCTCCCCGCGAAGTGGTTGTTTAATAACCAACTTCGTCTGCCGGCAAGTGGTTAGCTCCGACCATCTCCGTGAGTGCTCGGAGAACATTAACGTGTTCATCAGGGACCCAACCTTCCCGTCACATAAAGCGATTCTCGGTTCGGACCCGGATAAATCTTTAGCAGCCCCTTTCTTGGCGAGAGAGTCTGCTTTCTCAAATTATCCGTGCCAACATGTCCTCTCACCCAAAAGAGTGTTACCTCGTTCCCCTGGCCACACTCATTAAGCTTGTGGACAGCCTCTAGCACCAAACTGGAATTTATACTTGTCCGCCCCATACTCCTGATCACCGCCTGGTTATCGAGTGCCATAAGAATCCTCCTATTCCTCACCCGACGCCCAATTAAATGATCCAGAGCATGTACCAAAGCCAGCAACTCTGCCTGATACACGGACACGTACTTGCCCAAGCGCTGATTCACTGTTACCATACCATTAAGTGGCCTTTAGACGAGAAGCATGCATGTCGGGTATTTTCAAGAACTGCGTGTTCACGTTTGCAACATACTGCGCACGGTTCATATCAGTTTTCGACGCCCATGTATAAAAATCCAAAACCGAAAAGCGGATGATGCGTTTACAATTGCAAAAGGCAATAAACGCAGAACAATATTGATGAATGAGCTGCCGGAAGAGAATAATATAATATATATATAATGTAATATCATGAAAAGTATTGGAGTAATCCAAACAGCCAATATTTTAAAAATACGAATGGACGAGCCTACATATAATTTATAATGGTATATTACATATAACATTTATGTTATATTTCACGGCCGGATTCGCGCTTTAACTGCCTTCAATGCTACCTCTTTTTCTTTGGTAAGGATGTGTATGTCCGTATAGAAGGTCAGGTCTGAAGATGTATGCTTAAGTACATCTACAAGCGCTAAGGTTGTGCCAACCCCTACTCGTGCACGCTTACTAATTACTGACACCCCAAAGTAAAATTCTTATTGCAAAGCGGCAACTATGGGAAACTCCATGCCCCTCGTCAAACCATTGCAAACAACCGGAAGTGAAATTGCACCTATCACAACGGTTTCACCTCCGTCTGCAATCCTGACTTTCTGTCCTTGTATCGGAATGACTTGTCGGTTTTGTGTTTTAATAAATTCTAAAGCACCATTTACGATAAAGTTAGCAGAAGCACCCGAATCCAGCAAGGCAACAACGTCTTCAACGTCCACCTTAGGCTTAGCGAAAAATTCATTATCGCTTTTCAGCGTAACAAAGGCAGAGATTACAACTTTCCTAACTGTCTTCACCATTTGCCTCTTTGCCTTCATCTTCGCTATCTAGTTAAAGTTTTGCTTTTTCCTGCCGAGTAAAACCTCACTTAAAAAGTTTTTCTTCCTCACAGTTTGGTACTCGACGTTGCTGAATCCTTCCTTTGCAGAATCCCCTTGCCACGCTCACGTTTAGAATTTATGATCGCTTTAACTATTAAAGATTTTAGAGACTATATCTCCATAATCCTGGCACATATCGCGACGTTACATACACTGTTCGAAAGGTAATTAATTTTAGGATAAACACTACCTTTTTATAGAGTTTGCTGCGTAGCCGGTGTTAAGCTACAAAACAAGGTTTATAATAAATCCTATAAAAAAATACAAGGTTTATAATAAAGGTACCACAACATGTAATATATGGTAGAAAACGGCAAATTGTAAGCTTTATTAATCTCGATATTATTCTATATCTTAATTATCATATGAAAGGGTAAGTTATGGTTCTTTACTATGACCTCCACCATATTGTCTAATTTCAGTTTCTTTGTACCGTTAGTTTTCACCGTTATTCTCGTATATCCAAGACTAATTTGTGTGATTTGGCCGCCATAAATAAACCATTTTAGGTAGACCAACACGAGTGCTGTTGTTGGGAAGCACTATTCTTCTAAACGCGATTTTTGTGTCAACCTTATTCTCAGGTAGTCATGAGCGCTTTTAAATTGTATCCCTTATTATCCAATTCTGAGGAACGTTTCGAGTATACCCCTTATCGTAGGGTAGCTTAACACTGCGTGGACAGGAAATGGTTTTCTTTGGCCAAGTATGGGCGTGTGTTTAATTATAACCCTTATCTTGTGGCTTAACGCTAGGTGGGCAGCCAATTGTTTTCTGTAGCCACGTATAGGTGCGAATTGGTTATAAACCTTATATTGGGGCTTAACACTGGGCATAGCAAATGGTTTTCCAAATGGTTAGCCAAGCATGGGCGAGTGTTTCGATTTTTCTAAAAATGAAATTATCTTCATAGTCAGTTAGAAAATCAAAAAGAAGATAAGAACCCCAATAAATTTCGAGCGGTATACTAGCCTATAATGAATAGTTGAGGAGATATCGCCCTTCAAAATCTGAGGCTTGTCAATTCTATACTATTGAAGACAATCGGGGAACAGCGTTAAAAATTTTAAAAGATGAAATCACTAGAATTTGACGAATGACTTATTTTAGGATCTCATGTACAATGTGTTTATCCTATTTGTATTTTAACATTGCCACAATTCGTCCATATACTAACCATATACTAGCCGTTTCTAGCCGTTCGTCCATATACTAGCCGTTTTCACAATGTTCGGTTAAACTTATGGTTAACCGAAGGTTAGTTGACCGGAGCTTCGAAACTTATCCTTTGATTAAAAATTTTCGTTTTCCCCAACCTTCGGTTAACTACAAGTTTTAAGAGATTGTGACGTTTGTTTTATTACATTCGAAAAAAAGCAATCAGCAATCAGTTCAATAAATACTACTTCATATATTCAGAAAATATGAAGATTAATTGATTGAAATAACAATGGATAAGAAAATGGATAAAAAAAATTATAAATGGTATTATCTTATGTAGTAAATTCCATTACAGTCTCATGCTAGTCAAATGAATTGTAATTGGGTAAAATTTGTGTTCCTTTTTTTGATTTTGTGATGAACATTGTGATTTTTTTTCTGTTTTTATTTGTGAATAAAGCAATTAAATATACAATTATACAAATTACAATCATCAATTCTTAACTTCAAGGTCAAGTATATACATATATAAATTGCACAGTGCTCTTGCTGAGCCGAAATTTTGTACGAAAGATTCGCCATCGAACTCGGCAAAGAAATCTACCCGTTTTCTGAACACTTTTACTTTTTTCATGTTTCGACTTTCATTATAACTTATCATATTTCATAACATTAATTAGTAATGTCAGACAAATTCAATAAAATCTATAGGTTAAACGGAACCCCAGGTCTCGGTTAAGTTAACCGACACTTTAACCAGAAGGATCGCTTAACCGAACATTGTGAAAACGAAATTCTGTGTATCCTCCAGTTAAAGTCTCGGTTAGCACTTGCTCATTGCTTGCTGATGAACTGTAGCAATATATATACGCTTAATGTAAAGTAATAATCATAGATAAAATCAATATGCGCTATATCGAAATAATTTATATTATTTATCCCAGTTTACAATTGAGTTGAAATCCCAAAACAAAGTGTTAAGGTATACATAAAATATTGTAAACAAAGGCAAAATCTTGTCGTCTCCGAACCCTCACCAACGGGGCGTCAAGAGGTGAGTAGGGGTCTCTGGTGGGGAGTTATTCATTAGATTTTCAATTTCTCACGAACACTTCTATACAAAATTCCAAGTTTTCCACGAACACCAACAAACTTCTGGAACCCGAATGGGAAGCCGAACAATCGCCGGAATAAGTCAGGCATCTCGTTATCTCTGGTAGAGAAGATAAATTCGCGTTCTAATTTAGAATGAATCGGAGTGCTAATGGTTCTACAAGTGGCTTAGTATATGAATATTTCCACAACGCCCCATAAATGTAATAGTCTAAAATATACACGATAGCAGTCCATCAGCGCATACAAACTATAGCTAGAACCAAATACTTACGCCTGACACAATACAACGGACAAGACACAGCTTACATACATATTTACTTTTATATTTCTGTTAAAAGAAGCACACAATTGGGCAACAGGAACACAGTACAAAAGCTGAACATTCTTCAGACTCAAAATTAATTTGTACTTTACTCTTTGGCTGAAACCACGTACAGAATTGAACGTCTCGAAAATGGCATAAAACTTGTAATCTATATTCACAGAGTTTTGTTGATAATGAATAAAAAAAATTTTTGTTTATGAAAGTAGAAGAGCTTGCGAACAAGTTTTTCTTTATAGTCGTATTTTTTAATAATCTATCTCGATCTTCACCCTACATTACGCACACCTTTTCATGCAATCAATCGTAGCATTCACAAAATCAGAAAAAACCAAATTCCTTTCAACCACTCAAATTGAAAGAAAGTTTAAGCTACTAACGACAGTTAGGAACAGGTGTTTGTTTGTTCTGTCATCTGAAAATCTTTTCTGTGTAATAGGGTATCATTCCGTAACACTAACGAACATAAAGTTTTCTCTTTTGTTTTCGTTATTTTCGTTGTTTTTCTGGGTATTTGACGCCAGCGTTGAGAAATTGTAAAGAAACTGCGTCGGCGGAACCCCTGGCTGATGATAGATGAACCATAATAAATTTGTTGGTAAATTCATGTGCTTTCCATGCATTAACAGCTGTTTTGGTGTACAGAAAAGGTACGATTTCTGGCGTGAACAAAAAGGTGTCGTGTAGAGCAAACAGAAAATAATCGACGAACAGAAATTTTAGGAAATGGCTCTCTTGGCAGAGTTTCGCCAACGCCGGCGTGGTTTCCAATCACGTTCGTTAGTGTTACGGAATGATACCCATAATTATTTATGTTGGGGGACTGTGATGCAAAAGGTGTCCATCCTTGAATTAAAAGTGCACTGATGTCAATAATACAATATTACCTTCAGAAATATACTGAAGCACATAATTAAATTATTTAATTAAACACGGTGTTCAGTCGACAGGCAACGAAAAGAATATCTAGTGAACCAAATGCGTATATATATATAATAATATATATTACACATATGAAATGCCACATATATAAACATATAAAATGCCTAAAAGTTTATGGTATGGAGGTTGGTTATGACATCCTAAATTAGGAGAGAGAGAGATGAGAGAATCTACCCGAATGTAGCAGAAGTGGCTACGAATACATTTCGTTCCTTGCCAAGGGAACTCATCAGTTGTCTTTAATAAAGGGTGCGTTGGGATGCTGACGTCTGGTGATGCTGTATTATTTTGTTTCTTATCCCTACGTTATAATTTTGTAAAATATATAATCAGCTTTTATTGTGGTGGACGTATCGTCCTGGTGGTTCATCTAAACAGACATGTTTAAAGTTTATCTATATCCCTACGTGTTAGTGTATACCTTTTTTTAGCTTAGCGGTTAGGCTCCGCAGATTGGTTAAGCAAGCTGATGTTGCCGAATTTAATAAGGATAAATGCAAAGGCGATCGTGTGTCGCCAAATTATTCGCTAGTAAATGACAATGCACTTTGTAGGCTTACTAATTCATTCTTATCTTTATTTAAAATTTACAGAATCTTATATACTAAAATTTCTTATTCTGACTTCGAAAAATATCTTATGTTCGACTCTTTTGTTTGGTTTACTCTTCATTGGTGATCGCCAAAATAGTTGACGATCGCATGTGTCGCAATTCAATTCTTATTTTTATTCTTACTCTTTTTTTTCTTCACATTCTACCACGGCCTTGCACTTGTCTTGGGCTTTAAGTTAAAGTGCGTTGCTTGCAAATTTGCTGCAGCGCTACAACAAACACACGTTGTGTTTCGGCGTCACAACAAACACACAGCGAGCGGTCGTCGCACTCGATGGCTCAATTTACGTTCTCGAGTGGATGACCCGAAGACTGTTTATGGAAGATAATTTTTAAAACGAATTATTATTTTATAAACAAATTATAATTATTGTATGTTTATGGCACGCACTACATCTTCACCCTTTCCGGAAAAAATTTTTCTTTCTGCAAGAATGATAAAATTTTTAAGTTAGGATATCTTTTTTTTTTACTTAATATCTAGTGTTCTACTAATAGTGATTGTTATGTATTGATTTATGTATTTTTATAATTACTAGATTTCCTTACAAATATTTCTTTAGGTTATTGTTATGTATACTTCTTATCTTGTTTCCAATCTTAATCTTACTATTTACATTGTTTGTTTCAATAATTTTATAAGGGCCATCATATTAGTTACAAAATTTCTTTTGATTTTCTTTTCTTAAAAATAGTTTATCTCCTATTTTTAGATTTACTTTATTAATATTTTTGTCATAATTTTCTTTTCTCAGTTCTTTTGATTTTTCTAACAATTCTTTGGCCTTACTGAATGCGTGTTGCAATTTTGTTCTTAGTTCTATTATATAGTCGTTCGTGTTGTATATGCGTTCAGTTGGTAATGTTTCATTTGGAAGGGTTGCTAAACGTCCGTGTACTAATTCAAAGGGTGTGTAGCCTGTCTCAGTATGTGGTGTCGTGTTATAGGAAAATGCGTAGTACGGTATCCATGTGTCCCAGTCTACGTTGTCTGTAAACGATCTCATATACTCATTTAATACCCTGTGGTTACTTTCTACAGTGCCTAGTGTTTGATGGTGATATGGTGTTGATGTTTTGGGTTTTATGTTTAGAATTTTACATATGTTGCCGAAGAGTTCGCTCGTGAATTCTGTACCTTTATCAGTTTTAATTGTTTTGAAAGTACCATGTTTTAATATTATCTTTTCCACTAAAGTCTTTGCAATTTCTGTCGTTTCTTTTGTAGGCATTGGGTGTGCTTCTATATATTTTGTGATTTCGCATTGCGCTGTTATTATGTATTTTTGTCCGTTAGCGACGTGTATTGGTCCTACTGTGTCAATTGTGATTGTTTCGAATGGTCTGCTGGGTGTGTCAGTCATCATTAGTTTGTATTTTGTGTGTCTTGTTATTTTAATTTTATTGCAATCTATGCATTTACTTATGAAGTTCTTTATCATTTTATGCATATATTTCCACACATATTTTTGTTTTAATTTAGTCATTGTTCTTTTCAGGCCATTATGACCTCCTTGTGGGGGTATGATATTCCCTTATTAACTCTGATTTATTATGAGCTTCATTGATTGCCATTTGTGCTTTATATATTAAAATTTTTACTTGCTTGTAATTTTTAGTGTCAATCATTATTTTCATTTTTCTGTTAAACGTTTTTATTATTTCTTCCTTTTTTAAGCATTTAAATATGATATCGTCATCTTGAATTGCTAATTTATCGATTTTATGTTTATTCGATAAAAAAATTAGTTTCTCCCAAACTGACTCTAAAGTCTGCTTATTGGGATTTTCGCTAATTTCTGCTAATGCACCGTTTTCGTTTATGTGTATATATATATTTTTATTATAATTGCAATGCGTTCGACTCACGAGTTCAAATTTTAGTGTTTTCACTTTACGAACATCAGATAGAGAGATACAATTCCACATACAGAGTTGATTAGGCTCTTGTGTAATAGCATCTTCATTCTGTGTTTCTTCGTTAACTATTTTATTCTTTAAAGTATTTCTTCTAGTTATGACGTTTATTGTTGGTACCATGGTTTTTAAAATATTAGAATCTAATTTAATTCTAGATAGCGCGTCCGCATTTGTGTATAATCTGCCTTGTTTAAATATAATGTTAAAATCATAATCCATTAAATCTACTCTGGTCTGTGGTCCGTTACCACTGTGAATGTTGTTCCGTATAAGTATGGCCTAAAATGATTTATTCCCCAGTGAATGGCAAGAATTTCTTTTTCTATAACCGGTTTATTAATCTCATGTTTGTTTAGAGAGTGGCTTGCGTAAGATATCGGTAAATCTTTCCCTATTTCTCCTTGTGAGAGGACAGCGCCTAAGGCGTAATAGGCGGCGTCTGTTAGTATGAATTCTTTGTCCCAGTCGGTTTATTGTAATATAGGTGGTTCTGTTATAGATGTCTGTAATCTGTCGAATGCGTTTTGGCATTCCTCTGTCCATTCGAATTTCTGAGTCTTCTTCAAGAGATTGTTGAGTGGTTTTGCTATTTTCGCAAAATCTTTTATAAATCTTCTGTAATAGTTACAGAATGCTACGAATCGTCTTGTTTCGTCCGCGTTTTTTTGTAGGGGGTAATTTTTAACAGTTTTACATTTCTCAGGGTCTGCAGTTATGCCCTTTGAGGTAATTAAATGTCCTAGATATACGACTTCTGATTTTAGGAATTGGCATTTGGAGGGATTTAATTTTAGATTGTACTTGTCCAGTCGTTCAAATATTTTGCAAATGTTCTGATTGTGATGCTGTAAGGAGCAGCCGAAAACTATTATGTCATCTACGTATAAGAAGGCGTTGGAGTCCAGTCCAGTCAATGCTAATGTTAACATCCGTTGAAAACTGTTGGATGATATTTTTAATCCGAACGGGAGTCGTTTAAATTGATATTGTCCGTCATTTGTAGAGAAAGCTGTTAATGGTCTATATTGTTTTCCCAATTCTATCTGGCGGAACGAGCTTGTCATGTCCAATGTTGTAAAGTATTTTGCTCTTCCTATTATGTCTAAAACGTCGTCTAATCTGGTTAATGGAAATTTGTCGCTGGCTACTTTTTTGTTTAGTTGTCTAAAATCTACTACTAGTCGCCATTTCTTTGTGTTATGTGTACTTTTCTTTGGGACTATGAGGAGTGGTGAGTTATATGGGCTAACTGATGCTTCTATAATATCGCTATTTTCTAATTTTTCTACTTCTGATTTTATTATTTCCTTTTGAGTAAAGCCTCAAGTACATAGACTCCGTCTCCGTCCGTCTCCGTCCAAAAAGTAACGAGTTGGAAGTAGATTGTGTGCAAACATATCAGAGCGAGTACATAGAGTCCGTACCGAGTCGTACGAAGACGGATAAAAGTAGAAATCATTTCTACTTTTCTTTGCGTAATCCGTCCATTCTATTACAATTGCTTTGTTATGACAATTGTTTTTTGACATATTTCATAACAATGGAGACGCCAAACAAAGATCTTCTATTAAAGTATCTTCTATTTCAGAATCACTTATTTTAAACTTATTTGCAATAAAATTATAAAGTAATACAAACAAACAATACTTTGGTAAATTGGAAATGACAACTGCAATATTGTCAGGGATGGAACAAACACTTTATATTTTAAAAGGAAACTGAGTTCATATGCGAAATGTGTGTAATTCAGTTTAACACAGTTTGTATCCCTGGCTAAATGCAGTTGTTGGACGTAGTCTATGTAACTCACTGAGAAATTTGTTCCGTCGACATCCGAAAGTTGTAATAGAATTTGGACGGAGACGGACGGAGACGGATTCTATGTACTCCCCACTTAAGTGGCAGACGATAGTTTTTTATGTACACCGGGTTGTTGTCAATGGTGTGTATGTTTTGTTTATAGAAGTTGTTGACCATCCAGAAATCATTTGGAAGGGACGCTGTGTGGCGACAAACGGATTTGTTTCATTCTTGAATATTACATTAATTTACGTACAAGGTGAAATACAGGAGAAGCTTGTGCTACTATAGCGAAAGAGAACACGGTGCCGGACCACGATTATGGAGATAAAATTGTTTTATGATGGTGGTGTGAATTATTTTGTGTTGGAGATATGTACGTGAGCGCAGGAGGAGAATGCTAAATGTGTCGAGACATGACAACATTCTATTTGAGGCGTCGAGGGTTTTTTTACGCCATAAGGTTTGTTAAAGTTTATGTGTGTGAGGCTCTCTGCCGCTGGTGTTTTCAGGTGGGTGTTGGGGAAGAGTACGTTGAGGAACGGAATGATGAAAGCGGTTGGGAGGGGGTGAAGATGCTGAATATTTTTGTTTAAGAATATGGTGTTGTAACACGAGAGTTTAGCGAACGTGAACGTTGCTCGACAGAACGGTAGATATCATACATATATCAGCGGCGGAATTTTGCAATTTGTTCTCAGTTCTGAAAATAATCTTGAAGTCTTCGGAAGAAAAGCTTTCGCGTCAATTGTGAAATATTCTAGTAAAAATTAAGGCGTGTAAAAATAAAACTTGTAGAAACAAAAAAAACTGTGTAATATTATATTAAAAACAAAACGTAAAATATAAAACGCGTAGGTACAAAACAAACTAAAAGTTATTAACTATGACGAAACAAAAAAGGCGGAAGATAGTGACGCTAAAGTAGAGATCGTCGTTCTGATGTGGTGAATTTGGCCAAAGTGGAATGTACAAAACAGGAGCTCAAATGCAAGCAGTGTCAAGAGGATCACACGTTAGCACAGTGCCTGCAATTTAAAAGTTAAACTGTATCGGCCAGACGCTTAGTCGTTAAGAATCACAATTTATGTTTTAATTGCTTGAAAGCGTCACATCACGTGAAGCAGTGTTCATCTTCATTTTGATGTTGCATTTGTCGCTCTAATCACCAAACATTGATGCACCACGATACTCCACACATAAATTTGGTGAGTTTCAGACTCCAGTCACTGCTAGAAGTTCAAACTCTTTTGCCCACAATGCTTGTCAAGGCGTTAACTAAAACCCATCTTATGAAATTAATAAATACAGTACTTAAAAACAAAGCTCAGAAAAAAAAGAAAACTGTTTTAAAAAAGAAAAACAGTATTTAAAATAAAAAAAACCAAAAGCACGTGCATATAAAATAAAACGTAGAAGTGTCTGCGTAAATATTTATTTTAGAAGAAAATAAATATAAAACGTGTTAAATAAAACATAATAACAAACTGTGGAATATAGTGTGTGAAAACAAAACATTAAAATAAAAACTGTTAAATATAGTACTTAATACATACAGAGAAAATAAACCAAAACAACAACAACAAAGAAAAAACTGATAAAGTGAAGATATACTATCACCAACAAAATGCAAACAAAATACACAAAATTGAGGGATCTATGTGCAACGTTTGCGGACAGGGTTTCACTGCGATGCGTAACCTTAAAAGGCATGCAAAAGCAATGCACGGTCACCCACAATTCCACTGCGAAGATTGTGGGCAAAACTTTAGTAGAGTAGATGTTCTTTTTCGGCATCAAAAATTACTTCAGCGAAAGTCATCGTCATCATTATCAGAACACCAGCCATCATCATTAGGTACAACTTCAACAACTACACCATCATCAACGGCATCATTATCTTTAAAAGCAACAGCAGCAGCAGCACAAGGACTATCATCGTTTTCAACAGCAGTACAGGTACCATCGGTCTTCAGCTTCATCGCCAGTAGTACCCCGAGCTACTACAACACAATCACACATTGACGCTAACGAGAACGTTCGTTGCCCAACATATAACATATATCTGCGGACGTTCAAACATAAAAAGAATTAGACAAACTTTTCTTTCGATTAGGCTTGTGGTCGAAATTTAATAGGGTGCAATTTAAAAAATAATAAATAAATTAAACCATCATTTTACTCATCGTTTCTTCTGTCTATCCCAACTTCTCCAGGAGTATCAGTTTTAATTTTTTTTTTTTTTTTTGGTTATTTACATTTGCAGATATTGATTATGTGACACTGCCAAGTGGTGAGCTTAGTGGATACTGTCTTTGTTTTTTTTTGTGTTTATAGTTATACGTAACTTTTCTTGGATTCGCAAGCTTTTCAATGTAAATCGCCTATTGCGTTTTCTTTCTATGTCTAATATTTTTTTGTTCGACAAATCCGCTGTGTGTCCCGTTGTTAAAATGTGTTGTGCCAAGCCTGTTGATGTTTTTTGCTTCTTTATGTCTGCTTCGTGCTCCGAGATTCTAATGGCTAACTGTCGTTTTTTTTTGTGCCGATGTATACCAAATCGCATTTTTTCCGTCTCTTCCTTTGCAGCGGATCTCGTAAACCACATTAGATTTACTGTGGGCGTCATTGCTACTTTTCGTTTTTGGCAGAAATTTTTTGTGTTTTGCTGCTTCTGTATGCAAAAGAAACCTTTTCATTATGTGGTAACGACTGTTTTAGACCTTTTCTATCTGTAAGTCCACGTATGTACATAACTCCATAATGTTTAATTTCTGTTTTGGCCAATTGTCTGCTGTCATTCGTGTTATTGGTTATATTATTTTGTGTAATGGTTCTACGGAATAGTTTCCTAATAATTCCATCTGGATATCCATTTTGTCTAAAAATTTTTTTTAATTTTTGTATGTTTTCTTTGTTGAAACGTTCATCACTGATCTCCAGTACTTTGTTCATCAAGTTTGTAATGGTATTTATTTTCTGGTGTAGTGGTTCTGTTCTCTTTGAGAATTATTTTGGTATCTAAAAATGCGATACTATTATCATCTTCTTTTTCTAAGGAGAAGTTCAGTCTCGAGTGATACTTGTTGAAAATGGAAAGAACAGTATCTACATATTTGTTGTGTAATATTGCCAAAAAATCATCTACATACTTAACTATGAATTTTATTTCTATGTTTTTATCACCTTTATTATCTTGTTGAGTGACGAGTCTAGTACTATGTCAGCTGTTTCCGCCATATGAATTTGCTTACTATAGGTAGTTATTTCTTCTACTGTAATCAAACTAGTTTTATTATTACTCGGACTACTTTTCTCTTTTTTTGTTTGACGAGAATTATGCCTTGTATTATAAAACTGTTATATACGTAATTATGTATATATACGGTATAGTTCGAGTTGTTATACTTTAAGACATAAAGTGAAATTTTGTAACAAACTCGTTCTCTTTGCATCTAACTTCTGAAACGATAAGTTCGATTTTTCGTTAAATACTCAGTAATTATAAACTGTTCGAACATTTTCTAAAGCAATTTCGAAATTCAATAAAAAGATTATTGAAATTTTACATGGCGCCCGAACAGGGACACATATAATCGTTTCTTGTGAGGTTTTACAGGAATAAGGTTGCGTACAACACATACAACTGGTGGAGCAGCAAAATTGAAATCGATAAGTATAATTAGAATAGAATTTAGTAAATAATATTGGCTGATGTACGGTAGTCACTTATAGTTTAGCTAGGTACAGTTTTGAAAATTACGATATGGCATCAAAAAAAGGTTCAATATTCTCAGAATTATGTCCTACTCGCGAAAGCTTAATAAATTCGCTTATACATACAAAATCATTAATATAAAAGGGGTCTGCTTTGATGATTTTGTCGGAATTGGAAACCCGTTTAAGTTTAGTGGAATTGAATTTTTCCCAATTGGCAAGCCTTCAAACAGAATTAGAGCAATATGGCGACGGTTAGCCAGATTTCAATAAAAGGTAAGTAATTGAAGATTTGTACTGTGAAAAAAAGCACAACTACTTCATGCTATTGCACAATGTCGGCGACGCTGCTCGCATCCAACTGAAACCGATCATCCAGTTAACCAACCGCTTAATAGCACTAGTTTATCGGCTCCTCGGCCAGTAAAATTCTCGAAATTAAAACTACCAATATTCTCTGGCAAATATACGAAATGGACAAATTGGTACAACACGTGGCATCTGCTTCCACCATGGTATCTACTCTCGAAATTTATATCGAGTACGGTATACGTACCGTATCGATATACGGTATTGGAAAATAGGGAGATTAACACCAACAATCGTTTGGTGAAAATCCTTCCAAAAAGATGTTCACTAAACATGCGAAGTCCCTAGCTGTGACGGTAAGCAAGGAAAAGCTCGACTGTCCATGTTGTGGCAGCGCAAATTGTATTGCTAAATGCCCCTGGTTTAGAGGTGAGCGATATTTGCGTACCGGTGATTTAATCACTGTGATTCTAGAATCATTGGTCACTACGTTCATCGAATATTCTACGCAGCAATGATTTTTAGAACCAGTGATTTTCGTTCGCTGTTTGTGTGTGTTTGTGTGTGCAAGAACGCTCGTTGCTTAAGAGTGATTTTCGGAACCAGTGATTTCCGTGTCAACTGTTCTTTAGTGTTTTTATTATTATTCTATGTTCTAGCTTACGTTGCCAGCGATAACACGTTTTGGTCGTTAAATACAAGGTGGAGCATAATTTTAAAAAATTTGAATAAATTAAAACAATAATAATGGAATTTTATTTCATACAAATGAACTTTATGAGTTTTTTTGTTAAGCAATTTATAGCTGTTTTACTGCATAGCACAAATAACAATTTATTTAAACCACCTCAGTCTTTTAAGACATACATAAGTCAAGATTTCAGAAATAATTATTATTCTTTTCCATTTAATTATAATAATTTTCTTGGTGTTCCTCATATAATGCTTTTTTATCGGCTAAGTTTTCCGCTAATTTGAAATGTGTGCAATAATTTGAGTAATTATTGGATATTTGATAATTTAAACTTTTGATTGGATTGTTTAAGCAAGGGAGGAATATTAAAAGTATTATTATTATTATTAAATATTCATTAGAGACAACATAAAAATGTTGTTATAATTAATTTGATGAGTACTGGCTGCTTATCAAATTGATAAAATGTAAGTATCGCTAAAAAGTGCCTACGAAATGCATATATTTGTAACGACCCAAATCTCGTTACAATAATTTCTGAAAGATCTTCTTTATATGAGCAGTCCGATAACCACAAAAATATGTACACACCGACATAACCAGTACGGCAAGCGTCGATATACATACGGACACACGGGCAAAACGAAACAAAACTAGTAAGGGTACCTTCGGTCAGACCGAAGCTTATATACCCTACATCCCGCCGATTTTCACCATTTTCAATACAGAGTTATCTATGATGGCAGAGAATATTCGGACCGAATTTCAAGTCAATTCTTCCAACCCTTATTATGGAATTGCGGTTTATATCAATGTCATATGTTCGTGGGCGGACACGCCCATTTTTTTTAAAAATTTAATCTACCTGTACCGATGTATTCGGAAACAAAATTGAAGCTCAAAACTAAGTCTACAAGTTGAAATATTGTTAAAAGAATTAGTATTTGTTAAAAAAGTAGGCGTGGCGCTGCACCGATTTATCCCATTTTCAATCCCACAGAGTTTCGGATGACAAAGAATATACGTGCAAAATTTCATCGCGATAGCTTCATTCGTTCTCCTGTAATCGTGATTTCCACAGACAGACAGACAGACAGACAGACAGACAGACAGACAGACAGACAGACAGACAGACTACGGACAAGGCTAAATCGACTCAGGAGGTGACACTGATCAAGAATATATATACTTTTCCATACCTACCACGCCTCCTTTAATGCGTTACACACGGAAGCACAAAGTGAATATACCTTCATTCCTTCGGATGTAGGGTATAAAAATAAACAAACAACCGATGAAATGACAATGCAATTCTTCTCTGTGATACATTTTTGCCTTCACGGCAGTTTTCCTACGCCCAAAGCATCATAATTCTTAAGTATTTCATTGCGTCCACGACATTGAAAGCGTGAATTTGGACTGAGAAAATCAGCCAAACTCTTAACGGAGACACTTTGTCAAATACGACTGGTGACTAATATTGCCGTGAGTTGGTTCATTTTTGGCAACCGAAAGGCTTAATACCTACAATCCTCTACGAGCTTTTGCTCACCTCCCCTCCTGTTTACCGATTAGCTGGTAGCTTCAGCTAACTCTACGAGCTTTAGCTCAACTACTTGCGATCAACGAGCCAGAACTCGTTAACTCTACGAGCTTTAGCTCACACTCACCGATTACTTGGGTAGCTTCAACTAACTCTACGAGCTTTAGCTCACACTTGTGCGATTAGCGAGCCAGAACTCGTTAACTCTACGAGATATAGCTCACCAGAATCAGAGTTGGCACTGCTATAAGTAGTTGCAGGGAGGAAGGGAGATTTCACCGGCGACTCCGTCAAGAGGGACAGAGTCAGCAATATTCCGCTTCTCTATAGACGCCGAGAGAACCGTCGGCAGTAAGATATTATTAGTAATCAATTATTGTTAGCATAAGCGTATTTTAAAACATTGTTAGGTATTTGATAATAAATAAACGATACAACATCAAATATCGTCCGAGCTGAACCACTATTGGTCAGTGCTAAACTATCACATACGACAGTCGAGAGAAATTCGGAAATCGATACTTGGTAGAAGTGGTCTTCGAGGTCCACTTCACATTGAACACTGGGGCCACTGAGTTTATCCCGGCTGGTAAAGAAAACTCGTTACATATTTACTCGTTGCTTTCGTAAGTAACAATAAAAGCGTAAGGACCCATCACGTATGTATGTAAGCAAGTATGTAACCACAACCAACATAACGGTAAAAATTAAATTTGAGAAATTTTCGTGACAGTGTGATTATATTTTTAGTCGTCTATGTTATAAAATGTCTTTGTGTAAATTAAGAAAAACATGTGAAGTTTGGCAGTTTTTTGAAACGATAGATGGCACATATGCAAAATGCAACATGTGCAAGTCAAAAATATCTTAGGAAACAACTATATCGAAATTTTCAAAGCATATGCGTAGGAAGCACCCAACCGTGGCTTTACCAGTTCCTGCAAAACGAAGACAAAATATATTTAATATCTTTTTTCATTTATTATAATACCACTTATTTGTTCAATATTATTTTGTGAACTATTTTCTTGCCCTAAGGATCGCCAAGCCAGACTAGAAATATTAAATATAGGTAGCGACATGGAAATGGCATTACCAGTTGATAATGCATGTTTGCTTCAAGAAAAGAATAACGAACAAATTCCACTTCCACCACAATCAACGACTGTGATCAGGCAAAAGATAGTGACCACAATGTTTGGAGAACAAAAAATTACTACAAAATCTAATCTGTCTAGAAGACATAGACAAAAAATTATTGAAGCTGTTTTTATGGATTTTTATGGACCATTTCGAAATGTTAAAGACATCAAATTTCAGGAATTTGTGGCTGCTCTAAATCCTTTACATCATCATCCAAATAGACATTCATTGTCAAAAACTAGCATTCCGGCTTTATATGAAGAATGTTCAATACAAATTAAAGAAGTCGTTTCAAAAGGACCCAAATTTTGCGTCACAACAGATTGTTGGACCTCATGCGATCTAACAAACTATATTGCTATCACAGCATACTTCCTAAATGATGACTTTCAGTTAGTATCTGTTCTTTTAGAATGTTTTGGAACCGATTATCCCCACACCTACGAATATTTGGCGCTGGATGTAAGTAACGTAGTAAAAAAATTGGGAATCGATCAAAAAATAATATTGGCTGTTTCCGATAATGCAGCTAATATCAAAAATGCAATTTTAATTAAATTAAGTTGGAAACATTTTTGCTTTTTCGCACACACACTTAATCTCATAGTGAAGGACGTATTTGAAAATCAAAATGCGTCTGAAATAATTACAAAAGTAAAATCTATAGTCTCTCATTTCATGAAGAGTTACAATTCCAACAATAAATTGTTACAATGCCAACGCAACCCAGGCAATGAACCGCTTAAACTTTTGCAAGATGTTGAGACGATGTGGAATTCCACATTCTACATGTTGGAGTGATTTGTTGCTCTTCAAGATAGTATTAAAAGTACCATTGCTTTAATAAAAAAACCATTACCAATATTACCAACTGCTGAATGTACATTTATTCGACATCTCTGCACAGTTTTAAAGCGTTTCGAAGATGCTACGAATGCTGTTAGCGGCGAAAGTTACTGCTCTGCGTCACTTCTTATACCCATAGTGAATGGATTGCAAGATTTTTGCAAAAGTCTTCTGAGTACAGAATACCCGCCACCAATTCGACAAATGCTGAAAGATTTTTTAAATGGATGAAAGGAATGTGTAGGAAATGCTGATAGAAGCAACAGTCTTCTATTTGCTACGTTTCTGGACCCACGGCTCAAGACTTTGGCCATTAGAGATACCACCGCTGCAGAAACTGCTAAGAATATAGCAATAAGTGCAGTAGCTTTCCTCAACAACTCTCACAAAGTTCCACCGTCAAATAACCAAATATCTTATTGTCAAACAATTAGTCAAAATAGCACCAACCCTACATCTATATGGAGTTCATTCGATTTAAAGGTATCTTCAATTAGGCCTGCAGGAACTTCTCATTCGCGCGCTGTAATTGAAGTGCAAAGGTATTTGGAAGAGGACATCGTTCCTAGAGATGCAAATCCTTTCGTATGGTGGTGAGCTAATAAGTTTTATTACCCAAAGCTATCAATTATAGCACAGAAAGGCTTTTCTCAAAAGCTGGACAGATTTTGAATGACCGCCGAACTCGTATTAAGGAGCAAAAAGTCAAAATGATAATGTTCTTAAATTCTAATTACAAATATTGTAAATAGAATTTGTTTATTTGATTTAGCTCCATATAAATATTTAAATCACGCGCTTTGAGGGTTTCTCATTACAGATTCTTTCAGTTCATAAAGTATATGTTAAAAAAATAAATTATGTTTAAATCATACGTTCTTGGTTTTGTTTACATATCTTCATTCAGTGATCGGTTCTTTTCTAATCTTGACTAATTCGTTAGGAACTTTGAACAACAAATCGTTGCATAAATTTCAAGGAAGTTCCAAACGAATTAGTTAACAAAAGAAATCACCGATCACTGAATGAAGATATGTAAACAAAACAATGAATGTAAGATTTAAGCATCCATATATGTACATATTGTTACGTAATTTCCAAAATTACCGCTTGAAGTCTCTTCAGGTTCTATCACTGGATTGTGAATAATCGTAAATTTGCAATAATAAAAAGTCGTTAGTTTCAAATAATAAATCAACTATTTATTATTGCTTGCTCTTATTTTAACACTTCTTTACTATCGCTGTTTATGACTTGTACACGTAAACACTTATACACGAATTCTTATTTGAAGCTATTCAACTATTTTATTCTTATTCAACACTTTTCAAACTGTTACTTCCACGATGTCACTTTGTTGCTTTCCAAAATCAAACTGTCTTTGCTGCTGTGGTTTGTGTCTATTTATACTGTCCGATAATTATCGCTACGTTATCGTCAGACTTCTCCAGATCTTACTAGATTGTCGAGAAACTTCCATTTCCATGAATTGTTTGTTTCAGCAATGAATCATGTTCTATTGTGTAGGCTGCGTTGTGGAAACATCAAGTAACTTCTAGATCTTTCGCTATCGCTCGATAGATGTCGTTGTATTCCAGAAGACTGTGGACTGTGATTTGGTAACACTCGTAAATATTGCACGTATCGGCGTGTAGATGGCGCTGTATATCACATTATTGTATGTCGTATAGATGGCGCTGTATTTTCGCCACACTGCCCTCCACTTAAGTCTGATCGTCCCGATCAGACACCAAATTCCTTGATGCATACGGCGCTAGCCTCTCTAAGTAGACAACTTTAATTTTACCTCGTCTTTGTGTGTGTGACTGTATGCGATACACAACATCATTCAGTCGCTTAATGACTTTGTACGGGCCTTCCCACGATGTATGCAGCTTTGGAGATATGCCCTTCCTCCGTTGCGGATTGTACAGTAACACTAAGTCGCCCTCTTTGAATCCGTCCGTATTCATACCTCGGTCATAGCGATCCTTCATTTTGTTACTCCTACGCCGCCTCACCATTTCGTGTATTTCGTACTTATTCCCAGAGTCACTAGTCGGAAATGGTCCAGCTTTATCCATTGCAATTCGCTCAAATGGCGCTCGAGAGTTGTACTGCTGCAACTTCCCTCTGCTTCGAAATTTAGGTCGCTTAGCAGCCATGCACTGCGTGCAGTTTTTGATCCATTCTGCTACCGCTTCTTGACAGTTCACCCAATAAAACCGTTGTTTAATCTTCTTCACAGTTTTTCTAACACCGAGATGGACGCCACACCGAAATCGCCTATTGCGTTTTCTTTTTATGTCTAATATTTTTTTGTTCGACAAATCCGCTGTGTGTCCCGTTGTTAAAATGTGTTGTGCCAAGCCTGTTGATGTTTTTTGCTTCTTTATGTCTGCTTCGTGCTCCGAGATTCTAGTGGCTAACTGTCGTTTTTTTTTGTGCCGATGTATACCAAATCGCATTTTTTCCGTCTCTTCCTTTGCAGCGGATCTCGTAAACCACATTAGATTTACTGTGGGCGTCATTGCTACTTTTCGTTTTTGGCAAAAATTTTTTGTGTTTTGCTGCTTCTGTATGCAAAAGAAACCTTTTCATTATGTGGTAACGACTGTTTTAGACCTTTTCTATCTGTAAGTCCACGTATGTACATAACTCCATAATGTTTAATTTCTGTTTTGGCCAATTGTCTGCTGTCATTCGTGTTATTGGTTATATTATTTTGTGTAATGGTTCTACGGAATAGTTTCCTAATAATTCCATCTGGATATCCATTTTGTCTAAAAATTTTTTTTAATTTTTGTATGTTTTCTTTGTTGAAACGTTCATCACTGATCTCCAGTACTTTGTTCATCAAGTTTGTAATGGTATTTATTTTCTGGTGTAGTGGCTCTGTTCTCTTT
Source organism: Thecophora atra (assembly GCA_937620795.1). Lineage (NCBI taxonomy): Eukaryota > Metazoa > Arthropoda > Insecta > Diptera > Conopidae > Thecophora > Thecophora atra. The sequence continues at coordinate 40,182,317 of OW569398.1, forward strand.
GAGAATTATTTTGGTATCTAAAAATGCGATACTATTATCATCTTCTTTTTCTAAGGAGAAGTTCAGTCTCGAGTGATACTTGTTGAAAATGGAAAGAACAGTATCTACATATTTGTTGTGTAATATTGCCAAAAAATCATCTACATACTTAACTATGAATTTTATTTCTATGTTTTTATCACCTTTATTATCTTGTTGAGTGACGAGTCTAGTACTATGTCAGCTGTTTCCGCCATATGAATTTGCTTACTATAGGTAGTTATTTCTTCTACTGTAATCAAACTAGTTTTATTATTACTCGGACTACTTTTCTCTTTTTTTGTTTGACGAGAATTATGCCTTGTATTATAAAACTGTTATATACGTAATTATGTATATATACGGTATAGTTCGAGTTGTTATACTTTAAGACATAAAGTGAAATTTTGTAACAAACTCGTTCTCTTTGCATCTAACTTCTGAAACGATAAGTTCGATTTTTCGTTAAATACTCAGTAATTATAAACTGTTCGAACATTTTCTAAAGCAATTTCGAAATTCAATAAAAAGATTATTGAAATTTTACATGGCGCCCGAACAGGGACACATATAATCGTTTCTTGTGAGGTTTTACAGGAATAAGGTTGCGTACAACACATACAACTGGTGGAGCAGCAAAATTGAAATCGATAAGTATAATTAGAATAGAATTTAGTAAATAATATTGGCTGATGTACGGTAGTCACTTATAGTTTAGCTAGGTACAGTTTTGAAAGTTACGATATGGCATCAAAAAAAGGTTCAATATTCACAGTATTATGTCCTACTCGCGAAAGCTTAATAAATTCGCTTATACATACAAAATCATTAATATAAAAGGGGTCTGCTTTGATGATTTTGTCGGAATTGGAAACCCGTTTAAGTTTAGTGGAATTGAATTTTTCCCAATTGGCAAGCCTTCAAACAGAATTAGAGCAATATGGCGACGGTTAGCCAGATTTCAATAAAAGGTACGTAATTGAAGATTTGTACTGTGAAAAAAAGCACAACTACTTCATGCTATTGCACAATGTCGGCGACGCTGCTCGCATCCAACTGAAACCGATCATCCAGTTAACCAACCGCTTAATAGCACTAGTTTATCGGCTCCTCGGCCAGTAAAATTCTCGAAATTAAAACTACCAATATTCTCTGGCAAATATACGAAATGGACAAATTGGTACAACACGTGGCATCTGCTTCCACCATGGTATCTACTCTCGAAATTTATATCGAGTACGGTATACGTACCGTATCGATATACGGTATTGGAAAATAGGGAGATTAACACCAACAATCGTTTGGTGAAAATCCTTCCAAAAAGATGTTCACTAAACATGCGAAGTCCCTAGCTGTGACGGTAAGCAAGGAAAAGCTCGACTGTCCATGTTGTGGCAGCGCAAATTGTATTGCTAAATGCCCCTGGTTTAGAGGTGAGCGATATTTGCGTACCGGTGATTTAATCACTGTGATTCTAGAATCATTGGTCACTACGTTCATCGAATATTCTACGCAGCAGTGATTTTCAGAATTAGTGATTTTCGTTCGCTGTTTGTGTGTGCAAGAACGCTCGTTGCTTAAGAGTGATTTTCGGAACCAGTGATTTCCGTGTCAACTGTTCTTTAGTGTTTTTATTATTATTCTATGTTCTAGCTTACGTTGCCAGCGATAACACGTTTTGGTCGTTAAATACAAGGTGGAGCATAATTTTAAAAAATTTGACTATTGAAATAAATAATTTTATGTGCAATAATCATAGAATTTTATTTCATACAAATGAACTTTATGAGTTTTTTTGTTAAGCAATTTATAGCTGTTTTACTGCATAGCACAAATAACAATTTATTTAAACCACCTCAGTCTTTTAAGACATACATAAGTCAAGATTTCAGAAATAATTATTATTCTTTTCCATTTAATTATAATAATTTTCTTGGTGTTCCTCATATAATGCTTTTTTATCGGCTAAGTTTTCCGCTAATTTGAAATGTGTGCAATAATTTGAGTAATTATTGGATATTTGATAATTTAAACTTTTGATTGGATTGTTTAAGCAAGGGAGGAATATTAAAAGTATTATTATTATTAAATATTCATTAGAGACAACATAAAAATGTTGTTATAATTAATTTGATGAGTACTGGCTGCTTATCAAATTGATAAAATGTAAGTATCGCTAAAAAGTGCCTACGAAATGCATATATTTGTAACGACCCAAATCTCGTTACAATAATTTCTGAAACATCTTCTTTATATGAGCAGTCCGATAACCACAAAAATATGTACACACCGACATAACCAGTACGGCAAGCGTCGATATACATACGGACACACGGGCAAAACGAAACAAAAAAATAAACAAACAACCGATGAAATGACAATGCAATTCTTCTCCGTGATACATTTTTGCCTTCACGGCAGTTTTCCTACGCCCAAAGCATCATAATTCTTAAGTATTTCATTGCGTCCACGACATTTAAAGCGTGAATTTGGACTGAGAAAATCAGCCAAACTCTTAACGGAGACACTTTGTCAAATACGACTGGTGACTAATATTGCCGTGAGTTGGTTCATTTTTGGCAGCCGAAAGGCTTAATACCTACAATCCTCTACGAGCTTTTGCTCACCTCCCCTCCTGTTTACCGATTAGCTGGTAGCTTCAGCTAACTCTACGAGCTTTAGCTCAACTACTTGCGATCAACGAGCCAGAACTCGTTAACTCTACGAGCTTTAGCTCACACTCACCGATTACTTGGGTAGCTTCAACTAACTCTACGAGCTTTAGCTCACACTTGTGCGATTAGCGAGCCAGAACTCGTTAACTCTACGAGATATAGCTCACCAGAATCAGAGTTGGCACTGCTATAAGTAGTTGCAGGGAGGAAGGGAGATTTCACCGGCGACTCCGTCAAGAGGGACAGAGTCAGCAATATTCCGCTTCTCAATAGACGCCGAGAGAACCGTCGGCAGTAAGATATTATTAGTAATCAATTATTGTTAGCATAAGCGTATTTTAAAACATTGTTAGGTATTTGATAATAAATAAACGATACAACATCAAATATCGTCCGAGCTGAACCACTATTGGTCAGTGCTAAACTATCACATACGACAGTCGAGAGAAATTCGGAAATCGATACTTGGTAGAAGTGGTTTTCGAGGTCCACTTCACATTGAACACTGGGGCCACTGAGTTTATCCCGGCTGGTAAAGAAAACTCGTTACATATTTACTCGTTGCTTTCGTAAGTAACAATAAAAGCGTAAGGACCCATCACGTATGTATGTAAGCAAGTATGTAACCACAACCAACATAACGGTAAAAATTAAATTTGAGAAATTTTCGTGACAGTGTGATTATATTTTTAGTCGTCTATGTTATAAAATGTCTTTGTGTAAATTAAGAAAAACATGTGAAGTTTGGCAGTTTTTTGAAACGATAGATGGCACATATGCAAAATGCAACATGTGCAAGTCAAAAATATCTTAGGAAACAACTATATCGAAATTTTCAAAGCATATGCGTAGGAAGCACCCAACCGTGGCTTTACCAGTTCCTGCAAAACGAAGACAAAATATATTTAATATCTTTTTTCATTTATTATAATACCACTTATTTGTTCAATATTATTTTGTGAACTATTTTCTTGCCCTAAGGATCGCCAAGCCAGACTAGAAATATTAAATATAGGTAGCGACATGGAAATGGCATTACCAGTTGATAATGCATGTTTGCTTCAAGAAAAGAATAACGAACAAATTCCACTTCCACCACAATCAACGACTGTGATCAGGCAAAAGATAGTGACCACAATGTTTGGAGAACAAAAAATTACTACAAAATCTAATCTGTCTAGAAGACATAGACAAAAAATTATTGAAGCTGTTTTTATGGATTTTTATGGACCATTTCGAAATGTTAAAGACATCAAATTTCAGGAATTTGTGGCTGCTCTAAATCCTTTACATCATCATCCAAATAGACATTCATTGTCAAAAACTAGCATTCCGGCTTTATATGAAGAATGTTCAATACAAATTAAAGAAGTCGTTTCAAAAGGACCCAAATTTTGCGTCACAACAGATTGTTGGACCTCATGCGATCTAACAAACTATATTGCTATCACAGCATACTTCCTAAATGATGACTTTCAGTTAGTATCTGTTCTTTTAGAATGTTTTGGAACCGATTATCCCCACACCTACGAATATTTGGCGCTGGATGTAAGTAACGTAGTAAAAAAATTGGGAATCGATCAAAAAATAATATTGGCTGTTTCCGATAATGCAGCTAATATCAAAAATGCAATTTTAATTAAATTAAGTTGGAAACATTTTTGCTTTTTCGCACACACACTTAATCTCATAGTGAAGGACGTATTTGAAAATCAAAATGCGTCTGAAATAATTACAAAAGTAAAATCTATAGTCTCTCATTTCATGAAGAGTTACAATTCCAACAATAAATTGTTACAATGCCAACGCAACCCAGGCAATGAACCGCTTAAACTTTTGCAAGATGTTGAGACGATGTGGAATTCCACATTCTACATGTTGGAGTGATTTGTTGCTCTTCAAGATAGTATTAAAAGTACCATTGCTTTAATAAAAAAACCATTACCAATATTACCAACTGCTGAATGTACATTTATTCGACATCTCTGCACAGTTTTAAAGCGTTTCGAAGATGCTACGAATGCTGTTAGCGGCGAAAGTTACTGCTCTGCGTCACTTCTTATACCCATAGTGAATGGATTGCAAGATTTTTGCAAAAGTCTTCTGAGTACAGAATACCCGCCACCAATTCGACAAATGCTGAAAGATTTTTTAAATGGATGAAAGGAATGTGTAGGAAATGCTGATAGAAGCAACAGTCTTCTATTTGCTACGTTTCTGGACCCACGGCTCAAGACTTTGGCCATTAGAGATACCACCGCTGCAGAAACTGCTAAGAATATAGCAATAAGTGCAGTAGCTTTCCTCAACAACTCTCACAAAGTTCCACCGTCAAATAACCAAATATCTTATTGTCAAACAATTAGTCAAAATAGCACCAACCATACATCTATATGGAGTTCATTCGATTTAAAGGTATCTTCAATTAGGCCTGCAGGAACTTCTCATTCGCGCGCTGTAATTGAAGTGCAAAGGTATTTGGAAGAGGACATCGTTCCTAGAGATGCAAATCCTTTCGTATGATGGTGAGCTAATAAGTTTTATTACCCAAAGCTATCAATTATAGCACAGAAAGGCTTTTCTCAAAAGCTGGACAGATTTTGAATGACCGCCGAACTCGTATTAAGGAGCAAAAAGTCAAAATGATAATGTTCTTAAATTCTAATTACAAATATTGTAAATAGAATTTGTTTATTTGATTTAGCTCCATATAAATATTTAAATCACGCGCTTTGAGGGTTTCTCATTACAGATTCTTTCAGTTCATAAAGTATATGTTAAAAAAATAAATTATGTTTAAATCATACGTTCTTGGTTTTGTTTACATATCTTCATTCAGTGATCGGTTCTTTTCTAATCTTGACTAATTCGTTAGGAACTTTGAACAACAAATCGTTGCATAAATTTCAAGGAAGTTCCAAACGAATTAGTTAACAAAAGAAATCACCGATCACTGAATGAAGATATGTAAACAAAACAATGAATGTAAGATTTAAGCATCCATATATGTACATATTGTTACGTAATTTCCAAAATTACCGCTTGAAGTCTCTTCAGGTTCTATCACTGGATTGTGAATAATCGTAAATTTGCAATAATAAAAAGTCGTTAGTTTCAAATAATAAATCAACTATTTATTATTGCTTGCTCTTATTTTAACACTTCTTTACTATCGCTGTTTATGACTTGTACACGTAAACACTTATACACGAATTCTTATTTGAAGCTATTCAACTATTTTATTCTTATTCAACACTTTTCAAACTGTTACTTCCACGATGTCACTTTGTTGCTTTCCAAAATCAAACTGTCTTTGCTGCTGTGATTTGTGTCTATTTATACTGTCCGATAATTATCGCTACGTTATCGTCAGACTTCTCCAGATCTTACTAGATTGTCGAGAAACTTCCATTTCCATGAATTGTTTGTTTCAGCAATGAATCATGTTCTATTGTGTAGGCTGCGTTGTGGAAAGATCAAGTAACTTCTAGATCTTTCGCTATCGCTCGATAGATGTCGTTGTATTCCAGAAGACTGTGGACTGTGATTTGGTAACACTCGTAAATATTGCACGTATCGGCGTGTAGATGGCGCTGTATATCACATTATTGTATGTCGTATAGATGGCGCTGTATTTTCGCCACACTGCCCTCCACTTAAGTCTGATCGTCCCGATCAGACACCAAATTCCTTGATGCATACGGCGCTAGCCTCTCTAAGTGGACAACTTTAATTTTACCTCGTCTTTGTGTGTGTGACTGTATGCGATACACAACATCATTCAGTCGCTTAATGACTTTGTACGGGCCTTCCCACGATGTATGCAGCTTTGGAGATATGCCCTTCCTCCGTTGCGGATTGTACAGTAACACTAAGTCGCCCTCTTTGAATCCGTCCGTATTCATACCTCGGTCATAGCGATCCTTCATTTTGTTACTCCTACGCCGCCTCACCATTTCGTGTATTTCGTACTTATTCCCAGAGTCACTAGTCGGAAATGGTCCAGCTTTATCCATTGCAATTCGCTCAAATGGCGCTCGAGAGTTGTACTGGTGCAACTTCCCTCTGCTTCGAAATTTAGGTCGCTTAGCAGCCATGCACTGCGTGCAGTTTTTGATCCATTCTGCTACCGCTTCTTGACAGTTCACCCAATAAAACCGTTGTTTAATCTTCTTCACAGTTTTTCTAACACCGAGATGGACGCCACACCGAAATCGCCTATTGCGTTTTCTTTCTATGTCTAATATTTTTTTGTTCGACAAATCCGCTGTGTGTCCCGTTGTTAAAATGTGTTGTGCCAAGCCTGTTGATGTTTTTTGCTTCTTTATGTCTGCTTCGTGCTCCGAGATTCTAGTGGCTAACTGTCGTTTTTTTTGTGCCGATGTATACCAAATCGCATTTTTTCCGTCTCTTCCTTTGCAGCGGATCTCGTAAACCACATTAGATTTACTGTGGGCGTCATTGCTACTTTTCGTTTTTGGCAAAAATTTTTTGTGTTTTGCTGCTTCTGTATGCAAAAGAAACCTTTTCATTATGTGGTAACGACTGTTTTAGACCTTTTCTATCTGTAAGTCCACGTATGTACATAACTCCATAATGTTTAATTTCTGTTTTGGCCAATTGTCTGCTGTCATTCGTGTTATTGGTTATATTATTTTGTGTAATGGTTCTACGGAATAGTTTCCTAATAATTCCATCTGGATATCCATTTTGTCTAAAAATTTTTTTTAATTTTTGTATGTTTTCTTTGTTGAAACGTTCATCACTGATCTCCAGTACTTTGTTCATCAAGTTTGTAATGGTATTTATTTTCTGGTGTAGTGGTTCTGTTCTCTTTGAGAATTATTTTGGTATCTAAAAATGCGATACTATTATCATCTTCTTTTTCTAAGGAGAAGTTCAGTCTCGAGTGATACTTGTTGAAAATGGAAAGTACAGTATCTACATATTTGTTGTGTAATATTGCCAAAAAATCATCTACATACTTAACTATGAATTTTATTTCTATGTTTTTATCACCTTTATTATCTTGTTGAGTGACGAGTCTAGTACTATGTCAGCTGTTTCCGCCATATGAATTTGCTTACTATAGGTAGTTATTTCTTCTACTGTAATCAAACTAGTTTTATTATTACTCGGACTACTTTTCCCTTTTTTTGTTTGACGAGAATTATGCCTTGTATTATAAAACTGTTATATACGTAATTATGTATATATACGGTATAGTTCGAGTTGTTATACTTTAAGACATAAAGTGAAATTTTGTAACAAACTCGTTCTCTTTGCATCTAACTGAAACGATAAGTTCGATTTTTCGTTAAATACTCAGTAATTATAAACTTTTCGAACATTTTCTAAAGCAATTTCGAAATTCAATAAAAAGATTATTGAAATTTTACATGGCGCCCGAACAGGGACACATATAATCGTTTCTTGTGAGGTTTTACAGGAATAAGGTTGCGTACAACACATACAACTGGTGGAGCAGCAAAATTGAAATCGATAAGTATAATTAGAATAGAATTTAGTAAATAATATTGGCTGATGTACGGTAGTCACTTATAGTTTAGCTAGGTACAGTTTTGAAAGTTACGATATGGCATCAAAAAAAGGTTCAATATTCACAGTATTATGTCCTACTCGCGAAAGCTTAATAAATTCGCTTATACATACAAAATCATTAATATAAAAGGGGTCTGCTTTGATGATTTTGTCGGAATTGGAAACCCGTTTAAGTTTAGTGGAATTGAATTTTTCCCAATTGGCAAGCCTTCAAACAGAATTAGAGCAATATGGCGACGGTTAGCCAGATTTCAATAAAAGGTACGTAATTGAAGATTTGTACTGTGAAAAAAAGCACAACTACTTCATGCTATTGCACAATGTCGGCGACGCTGCTCGCATCCAACTGAAACCGATCATCCAGTTAACCAACCGCTTAATAGCACTAGTTTATCGGCTCCTCGGCCAGTAAAATTCTCGAAATTAAAACTACCAATATTCTCTGGCAAATATACGAAATGGACAAATTGGTACAACACGTGGCATCTGCTTCCACCATGGTATCTACTCTCGAAATTTATATCGAGTACGGTATACGTACCGTATCGATATACGGTATTGGAAAATAGGGAGATTAACACCAACAATCGTTTGGTGAAAATCCTTCCAAAAAGATGTTCACTAAACATGCGAAGTCCCTAGCTGTGACGGTAAGCAAGGAAAAGCTCGACTGTCCATGTTGTGGCAGCGCAAATTGTATTGCTAAATGCCCCTGGTTTAGAGGTGAGCGATATTTGCGTACCGGTGATTTAATCACTGTGATTCTAGAATCATTGGTCACTACGTTCATCGAATATTCTACGCAGCAGTGATTTTCAGAATTAGTGATTTTCGTTCGCTGTTTGTGTGTGCAAGAACGCTCGTTGCTTAAGAGTGATTTTCGGAACCAGTGATTTCCGTGTCAACTGTTCTTTAGTGTTTTTATTATTATTCTATGTTCTAGCTTACGTTGCCAGCGATAACACGTTTTGGTCGTTAAATACAAGGTGGAGCATAATTTTAAAAAATTTGACTATTGAAATAAATAATTTTATGTGCAATAATCATAGAATTTTATTTCATACAAATGAACTTTATGAGTTTTTTTGTTAAGCAATTTATAGCTGTTTTACTGCATAGCACAAATAACAATTTATTTAAACCACCTCAGTCTTTTAAGACATACATAAGTCAAGATTTCAGAAATAATTATTATTCTTTTCCATTTAATTATAATAATTTTCTTGGTGTTCCTCATATAATGCTTTTTTATCGGCTAAGTTTTCCGCTAATTTGAAATGTGTGCAATAATTTGAGTAATTATTGGATATTTGATAATTTAAACTTTTGATTGGATTGTTTAAGCAAGGGAGGAATATTAAAAGTATTATTATTATTAAATATTCATTAGAGACAACATAAAAATGTTGTTATAATTAATTTGATGAGTACTGGCTGCTTATCAAATTGATAAAATGTAAGTATCGCTAAAAAGTGCCTACGAAATGCATATATTTGTAACGACCCAAATCTCGTTACAATAATTTCTGAAACATCTTCTTTATATGAGCAGTCCGATAACCACAAAAATATGTACACACCGACATAACCAGTACGGCAAGCGTCGATATACATACGGACACACGGGCAAAACGAAACAAAAAAATAAACAAACAACCGATGAAATGACAATGCAATTCTTCTCCGTGATACATTTTTGCCTTCACGGCAGTTTTCCTACGCCCAAAGCATCATAATTCTTAAGTATTTCATTGCGTCCACGACATTTAAAGCGTGAATTTGGACTGAGAAAATCAGCCAAACTCTTAACGGAGACACTTTGTCAAATACGACTGGTGACTAATATTGCCGTGAGTTGGTTCATTTTTGGCAGCCGAAAGGCTTAATACCTACAATCCTCTACGAGCTTTTGCTCACCTCCCCTCCTGTTTACCGATTAGCTGGTAGCTTCAGCTAACTCTACGAGCTTTAGCTCAACTACTTGCGATCAACGAGCCAGAACTCGTTAACTCTACGAGCTTTAGCTCACACTCACCGATTACTTGGGTAGCTTCAACTAACTCTACGAGCTTTAGCTCACACTTGTGCGATTAGCGAGCCAGAACTCTACGAGATATAGCTCACCAGAATCAGAGTTGGCACTGCTATAAGTAGTTGCAGGGAGGAAGGGAGATTTCACCGGCGACTCCGTCAAGAGGGACAGAGTCAGCAATATTCCGCTTCTCAATAGACGCCGAGAGAACCGTCGGCAGTAAGATATTATTAGTAATCAATTATTGTTAGCATAAGCGTATTTTAAAACATTGTTAGGTATTTGATAATAAATAAACGATACAACATCAAATATCGTCCGAGCTGAACCACTATTGGTCAGTGCTAAACTATCACATACGACAGTCGAGAGAAATTCGGAAATCGATACTTGGTAGAAGTGGTTTTCGAGGTCCACTTCACATTGAACACTGGGGCCACTGAGTTTATCCCGGCTGGTAAAGAAAACTCGTTACATATTTACTCGTTGCTTTCGTAAGTAACAATAAAAGCGTAAGGACCCATCACGTATGTATGTAAGCAAGTATGTAACCACAACCAACATAACGGTAAAAATTAAATTTGAGAAATTTTCGTGACAGTGTGATTATATTTTTAGTCGTCTATGTTATAAAATGTCTTTGTGTAAATTAAGAAAAACATGTGAAGTTTGGCAGTTTTTTGAAACGATAGATGGCACATATGCAAAATGCAACATGTGCAAGTCAAAAATATCTTAGGAAACAACTATATCGAAATTTTCAAAGCATATGCGTAGGAAGCACCCAACCGTGGCTTTACCAGTTCCTGCAAAACGAAGACAAAATATATTTAATATCTTTTTTCATTTATTATAATACCACTTATTTGTTCAATATTATTTTGTGAACTATTTTCTTGCCCTAAGGATCGCCAAGCCAGACTAGAAATATTAAATATAGGTAGCGACATGGAAATGGCATTACCAGTTGATAATGCATGTTTGCTTCAAGAAAAGAATAACGAACAAATTCCACTTCCACCACAATCAACGACTGTGATCAGGCAAAAGATAGTGACCACAATGTTTGGAGAACAAAAAATTACTACAAAATCTAATCTGTCTAGAAGACATAGACAAAAAATTATTGAAGCTGTTTTTATGGATTTTTATGGACCATTTCGAAATGTTAAAGACATCAAATTTCAGGAATTTGTGGCTGCTCTAAATCCTTTACATCATCATCCAAATAGACATTCATTGTCAAAAACTAGCATTCCGGCTTTATATGAAGAATGTTCAATACAAATTAAAGAAGTCGTTTCAAAAGGACCCAAATTTTGCGTCACAACAGATTGTTGGACCTCATGCGATCTAACAAACTATATTGCTATCACAGCATACTTCCTAAATGATGACTTTCAGTTAGTATCTGTTCTTTTAGAATGTTTTGGAACCGATTATCCCCACACCTACGAATATTTGGCGCTGGATGTAAGTAACGTAGTAAAAAAATTGGGAATCGATCAAAAAATAATATTGGCTGTTTCCGATAATGCAGCTAATATCAAAAATGCAATTTTAATTAAATTAAGTTGGAAACATTTTTGCTTTTTCGCACACACACTTAATCTCATAGTGAAGGACGTATTTGAAAATCAAAATGCGTCTGAAATAATTACAAAAGTAAAATCTATAGTCTCTCATTTCATGAAGAGTTACAATTCCAACAATAAATTGTTACAATGCCAACGCAACCCAGGCAATGAACCGCTTAAACTTTTGCAAGATGTTGAGACGATGTGGAATTCCACATTCTACATGTTGGAGTGATTTGTTGCTCTTCAAGATAGTATTAAAAGTACCATTGCTTTAATAAAAAAACCATTACCAATATTACCAACTGCTGAATGTACATTTATTCGACATCTCTGCACAGTTTTAAAGCGTTTCGAAGATGCTACGAATGCTGTTAGCGGCGAAAGTTACTGCTCTGCGTCACTTCTTATACCCATAGTGAATGGATTGCAAGATTTTTGCAAAAGTCTTCTGAGTACAGAATACCCGCCACCAATTCGACAAATGCTGAAAGATTTTTTAAATGGATGAAAGGAATGTGTAGGAAATGCTGATAGAAGCAACAGTCTTCTATTTGCTACGTTTCTGGACCCACGGCTCAAGACTTTGGCCATTAGAGATACCACCGCTGCAGAAACTGCTAAGAATATAGCAATAAGTGCAGTAGCTTTCCTCAACAACTCTCACAAAGTTCCACCGTCAAATAACCAAATATCTTATTGTCAAACAATTAGTCAAAATAGCACCAACCATACATCTATATGGAGTTCATTCGATTTAAAGGTATCTTCAATTAGGCCTGCAGGAACTTCTCATTCGCGCGCTGTAATTGAAGTGCAAAGGTATTTGGAAGAGGACATCGTTCCTAGAGATGCAAATCCTTTCGTATGATGGTGAGCTAATAAGTTTTATTACCCAAAGCTATCAATTATAGCACAGAAAGGCTTTTCTCAAAAGCTGGACAGATTTTGAATGACCGCCGAACTCGTATTAAGGAGCAAAAAGTCAAAATGATAATGTTCTTAAATTCTAATTACAAATATTGTAAATAGAATTTGTTTATTTGATTTAGCTCCATATAAATATTTAAATCACGCGCTTTGAGGGTTTCTCATTACAGATTCTTTCAGTTCATAAAGTATATGTTAAAAAAATAAATTATGTTTAAATCATACGTTCTTGGTTTTGTTTACATATCTTCATTCAGTGATCGGTTCTTTTCTAATCTTGACTAATTCGTTAGGAACTTTGAACAACAAATCGTTGCATAAATTTCAAGGAAGTTCCAAACGAATTAGTTAACAAAAGAAATCACCGATCACTGAATGAAGATATGTAAACAAAACAATGAATGTAAGATTTAAGCATCCATATATGTACATATTGTTACGTAATTTCCAAAATTACCGCTTGAAGTCTCTTCAGGTTCTATCACTGGATTGTGAATAATCGTAAATTTGCAATAATAAAAAGTCGTTAGTTTCAAATAATAAATCAACTATTTATTATTGCTTGCTCTTATTTTAACACTTCTTTACTATCGCTGTTTATGACTTGTACACGTAAACACTTATACACGAATTCTTATTTGAAGCTATTCAACTATTTTATTCTTATTCAACACTTTTCAAACTGTTACTTCCACGATGTCACTTTGTTGCTTTCCAAAATCAAACTGTCTTTGCTGCTGTGATTTGTGTCTATTTATACTGTCCGATAATTATCGCTACGTTATCGTCAGACTTCTCCAGATCTTACTAGATTGTCGAGAAACTTCCATTTCCATGAATTGTTTGTTTCAGCAATGAATCATGTTCTATTGTGTAGGCTGCGTTGTGGAAAGATCAAGTAACTTCTAGATCTTTCGCTATCGCTCGATAGATGTCGTTGTATTCCAGAAGACTGTGGACTGTGATTTGGTAACACTCGTAAATATTGCACGTATCGGCGTGTTGATGGCGCTGTATATCACATTATTGTATGTCGTATAGATGGCGCTGTATTTTCGCCACACTGCCCTCCACTTAAGTCTGATCGTCCCGATCAGACACCAAATTCCTTGATGCATACGGCGCTAGCCTCTCCAAGTGGACAACTTTAATTTTACCTCGTCTTTGTGTGTGTGACTGTATGCGATACACAACATCATTCAGTCGCTTAATGACTTTGTACGGGCCTTCCCACGATGTATGCAGCTTTGGAGATATGCCCTTCCTCCGTTGCGGATTGTACAGTAACACTAAGTCGCCCTCTTTGAATCCGTCCGTATTCATACCTCGGTCATAGCGATCCTTCATTTTGTTACTCCTACGCCGCCTCACCATTTCGTGTATTTCGTACTTATTCCCAGAGTCACTAGTCGGAAATGGTCCAGCTTTATCCATTGCAATTCGCTCAAATGGCGCTCGAGAGTTGTACTGCTGCAACTTCCCTCTGCTTCGAAATTTAGGTCGCTTAGCAGCCATGCACTGCGTGCAGTTTTTGATCCATTCTGCTACCGCTTCTTGACAGTTCACCCAATAAAACCGTTGTTTAATCTTCTTCACAGTTTTTCTAACACCGAGATGGACGCCACACCGAAATCGCCTATTGCGTTTTCTTTCTATGTCTAATATTTTTTTGTTCGACAAATCTGCTGTGTGTCCCGTTGTTAAAATGTGTTGTGCCAAGCCTGTTGATGTTTTTTGCTTCTTTATGTCTGCTTCGTGCTCCGAGATTCTAGTGGCTAACTGTCGTTTTTTTTTGTGCCGATGTATACCAAATCGCATTTTTTCCGTCTCTTCCTTTGCAGCGGATCTCGTAAACCACATTAGATTTACTGTGGGCGTCATTGCTACTTTTCGTTTTTGGCAAAAATTTTTTGTGTTTTGCTGCTTCTGTATGCAAAAGAAACCTTTTCATTATGTGGTAACGACTGTTTTAGACCTTTTCTATCTGTAAGTCCACGTATGTACATAACTCCATAATGTTTAATTTCTGTTTTGGCCAATTGTCTGCTGTCATTCGTGTTATTGGTTATATTATTTTGTGTAATGGTTCTACGGAATAGTTTCCTAATAATTCCATCTGGATATCCATTTTGTCTAAAAATTTTTTTTAATTTTTGTATGTTTTCTTTGTTGAAACGTTCATCACTGATCTCCAGTACTTTGTTCATCAAGTTTGTAATGGTATTTATTTTCTGGTGTAGTGGCTCTGTTCTCTTTGAGAATTATTTTGGTATCTAAAAATGCGATACTATTATCATCTTCTTTTTCTAAGGAGAAGTTCAGTCTCGAGTGATACTTGTTGAAAATGGAAAGAACAGTATCTACATATTTGTTGTGTAATATTGCCAAAAAATCATCTACATACTTAACTATGAATTTTATTTCTATGTTTTTATCACCTTTATTATCTTGTTGAGTGACGAGTCTAGTACTATGTCAGCTGTTTCCGCCATATGAATTTGCTTACTATAGGTAGTTATTTCTTCTACTGTAATCAAACTAGTTTTATTATTACTCGGACTACTTTTCTCTTTTTTTGTTTGACGAGAATTATGCCTTGTATTATAAAACTGTTATATACGTAATTATGTATATATACGGTATAGTTCGAGTTGTTATACTTTAAGACATAAAGTGAAATTTTGTAACAAACTCGTTCTCTTTGCATCTAACTTCTGAAACGATAAGTTCGATTTTTCGTTAAATACTCAGTAATTATAAACTGTTCGAACATTTTCTAAAGCAATTTCGAAATTCAATAAAAAGATTATTGAAATTTTACATGGCGCCCGAACAGGGACACATATAATCGTTTCTTGTGAGTGTAGTGTATCCACTGACCGCACTCCGTAACATTCAATAAATGCAGAGCATGCACTTTGCATGCACTGACCCACTAACTCGCTGATGACTGCGACTCAGCGTCACACGTTGTAACACGAACCTTGAAACGCCCAATTTCGAATCGCGTCAATGATTGGGTATCGGTTCAATAAATTTTATAAACAAATAGAAATTTTGAGTGCGAATAAGAATGTGAAGCATAAAGAAATAACTATGCATAGAATTAAGCATAATACTATGTTCGCACTAGCTCGAAATTGCCTTCGAAATTGAGACAATTTCGTCCGAAATTGAAAGTGTTCGGACTCGCATTCACAATTTCATTTGACGTTTCATTTGTTTACTGCGCGAGTTTCATTAGCATTAGAAAACAATGGAAATTGTCCAACTTTTACAATTAACAATTAACAATCAAACATAAATGCTTCGCAAATACAGCTGCGGAGGAAATGGATGTCGGACCAGTTTTCAATTAACAGCGCAACAGCCATTTCGCTCCACAGATTCCTTTTTCTGTAGGTTCTCTTCATTTTTTGAAAAAACAATTCAATCACGCCACAGTTGTATTTATTTGTCAAACGTACTCAGTGCAGCCAGATCAATAACAATTTATTATACAAATCTATTACAAAACCATGGTTGTTTTCCATTTTGAGTCAATTTCGTTCTCAATTTCGTTGAAATTGCTTTGCCAACCCAATTTCATTTGACATATTTTTGTATGGCGAAATTGTATAAAAATTCACAATTTCAGCCGAAATTGAGCTACGCAACGAAATTGCCTAATTTCGGTCTAGTGCGAACATAGTATAAGAAAGAATAGTTTAGCCATATATATTAATATTGCTTGTATATTTACACTCTTAGAGAAATGGAATCACTTAGGGTATAAAAACCCGAGCGATCCAAAATAAAGTTAAGAATTAATCTAGCCAGAAACTATTCAAGGCTTTTCATTTTAATTCTACGCCAGCAACTCAGCAAGGCGTCTTAGGTCACAGGACGTGCCAACTTAATTGCAGGCACTCCTTCTCGTCCAGCGGCGTTTACGCCAGGACACAAATTAGGGCGACCCGTTCCACTTGGGAAGTATCTTCCTTTAAAGAGTTACTCACGTAACATAACATGAGGTTTTACAGGAATAAGGTTGCGTACAACACATACAACTGGTGGAGCAGCAAAATTGAAATCGATAAGTATAATTAGAATAGAATTTAGTAAATAATATTGGCTGATGTACGGTAGTCACTTATAGTTTAGCTAGGTACAGTTTTGAAAGTTACGATATGGCATCAAAAAAAGGTTCAATATTCTCAGAATTATGTCCTACTCGCGAAAGCTTAATAAATTCGCTTATACATACAAAATCATTAATATAAAAGGGGTCTGCTTTGATGATTTTGTCGGAATTGGAAACCCGTTTAAGTTTAATGGAATTGAATTTTTCCCAATTGGCAAGCCTTCAAACAGAATTAGAGCAATATTTCGACGGTTAGCCAGATTTCAATAAAAGGTACGTAATTGAAGATTTGTACTGTGAAAAAAAGCACAACTACTTCATGCTATTGCACAATGTCGGCGACGCTGCTCGCATCCAACTGAAACCGACCATCCAGTTAACCAACCGCTTAATAGCACTAGTTTATCGGCTCCTCGGCCAGTAAAATTCTCGAAATTAAAACTACCAATATTCTCTGGCAAATATACGAAATGGACAAATTGGTACAACACGTGGCATCTGCTTCCACCATGGTATCTACTCTCGAAATTTATATAAAGTACGGTATACGTACCGTATCGATATACGGTATTGGAAAATAGGGAGATTAACACCAACAATCGTTTGGTGAAAATCCTTCCAAAAAGATGTTCACTAAACATGCGAAGTCCCTAGCTGTGATGGTAAGCAAGGAAAAGCTCGACTGTCCATGTTGTGGCAGCGCAAATTGTATTGCTAAATGCCCCTGGTTTAGAGGTGAGCGATATTTGCGTACCGGTGATTTAATCACTGTGATTCTAGAATCATTGGTCACTACGTTCATCGAATATTCTACGCAGCAATGATTTTCAGAACCAGTGATTTTCGTTCGCTGTTTGTGTGTGTTTGTGTGTGCAAGAACGCTCGTTGCTTAAGAGTGATTTTCGGAACCAGTGATTTCCGTGTCAACTGTTCTTTAGTGTTTTTATTATTATTCTATGTTCTAGCTTACGTTGCCAGCGATAACACGTTTTGGTCGTTAAATACAAGGTGGAGCATAATTTTAAAAAATTTGACTATTGAAATAAATAATTTTATGTGCAATAATAATGGAATTTTATTTCATACAAATGAACTTTATGAGTTTTTTTGTTAAGCAATTTATAGCTGTTTTACTGCATAGCACAAATAACAATTTATTTAAACCACCTCAGTCTTTTAAGACATACATAAGTCAAGATTTCAGAAATAATTATTATTCTTTTCCATTTAATTATAATAATTTTCTTGGTGTTCCTCATATAATGCTTTTTTATCGGCTAAGTTTTCCGCTAATTTGAAATGTGTGCAATAATTTGAGTAATTATTGGATATTTGATAATTTAAACTTTTGATTGGATTGTTTAAGCAAGGGAGGAATATTAAAAGTATTATTATTATTATTAAATATTCATTAGAGACAACATAAAAATGTTGTTATAATTAATTTGATGAGTACTGGCTGCTTATCAAATTGATAAAATGTAAGTATCGCTAAAAAGTGCCTACGAAATATATATTTGTAACGACCCAAATCTCGTTACAATAATTTCTGAAACATCTTCTTTATATGAGCAGTCCGATAACCACAAAAATATGTACACACCGACATAACCAGTACGGCAAGCGTCGATATACATACGGACACACGGGCAAAACGAAACAAAAAAATAAACAAACAACCGATGAAATGACAATGCAATTCTTCTCTGTGATACATTTTTGCCTTCACGGCAGTTTTCCTACGCCCAAAGCATCATAATTCTTAAGTATTTCATTGCGTCCACGACATTTAAAGCGTGAATTTGGACTGAGAAAATCAGCCCAACTCTTAACGGAGACACTTTGTCAAATACGACTGGTGACTAATATTGCCGTGAGTTGGTTCATTTTTGGCAACCGAAAGGCTTAATACCTACAATCCTCTACGAGCTTTTGCTCACCTCCCCTCCTGTTTACCGATTAGCTGGTAGCTTCAGCTAACTCTACGAGCTGTAGCTCAACTACTTGCGATCAACGAGCCAGAACTCGTTAACTCTACGAGCTTTAGCTCACACTCACCGATTACTTGGGTAGCTTCAACTAACTCTACGAGCTTTAGCTCACACCTGTGCGATTAGCGAGCCAGAACTCGTTAACTCTACGAGATATAGCTCACCAGAATCAGAGTTGGCACTGCTATAAGTAGTTGCAGGGAGGAAGGGAGATTTCACCGGCGACTCCGTCAAGAGGGACAGAGTCAGCAATATTCCGCTTCTCTATAGACGCCGAGAGAACCGTCGGCAGTAAGATATTATTAGTAATCAATTATTGTTAGCATAAGCGTATTTTAAAACATTGTTAGGTATTTGATAATAAATAAACGATACAACATCAAATATCGTCCGAGCTGAACCACTATTGGTCAGTGCTAAACTATCACATACGACAGTCGAGAGAAATTCGGAAATCGATACTTGGTAGAAGTGGTTTTCGAGGTCCACTTCACATTGAACACTGGGGCCACTGAGTTTATCCCGGCTGGTAAAGAAAACTCGTTACATATTTACTCGTTGCTTTCGTAAGTAACAATAAAAGCGTAAGCACCCATCACGTATGTATGTATGCAAGTATGTAACCACAACCAACATAACGGTAAAAATTAAATTTGAGAAATTTTCGTGACAGTGTGATTATATTTTTAGTCGTCTATGTTATAAAATGTCTTTGTGTAAATTAAGAAAAACATGTGAAGTTTGGCAGTTTTTTGAAACGATAGATGGCACATATGCAAAATGCAACATGTGCAAGTCAAAAATATCTTAGGAAACAACTATATCGAAATTTTCAAAGCATATGCGTAGGAAGCACCCAACCGTGGCTTTACCAGTTCCTGCAAAACGAAGACAAAATATATTTAATATCTTTTTTCATTTATTATAATACCACTTATTTGTTCAATATTATTTTGTGAACTATTTTCTTGCCCTAAGGATCGCCAAGCCAGACTAGAAATATTAAATATAGGTAGCGACATGAAATGGCATTACCAATTGATAATGCATGTTTGCTTCAAGAAAAGAATAACGAACAAATTCCACTTCCACCACAATCAACGACTGTGATCAGGCAAAAGATAGTGACCACAATGTTTGGAGAACAAAAAATTACTACAAAATCTAATCTGTCTAGAAGACATAGACAAAAAATTATTGAAGCTGTTTTTATGGATTTTTATGGACCATTTCGAAATGTTAAAGACATCAAATTTCAGGAATTTGTGGCTGCTCTAAATCCTTTACATCAACATCCAAATAGACATTCATTGTCAAAAACTAGCATTCCGGCTTTATATGAAGAATGTTCAATACAAATTAAAGAAGTCGTTTCAAAAGGACCCAAATTTTGCGTCACAACAGATTGTTGGACCTCATGCGATCTAACAAACTATATTGCTATCACAGCATACTTCCTAAATGATGACTTTCAGTTAGTATCTGTTCTTTTAGAATGTTTTGGAACCGATTATCCCCACACCTACGAATATTTGGCGCTGGATGTAAGTAACGTAGTAAAAAAATTGGGAATCGATCAAAAAATAATATTGGCTGTTTCCGATAATGCAGCTAATATCAAAAATGCAATTTTAATTAAATTAAGTTGGAAACATTTTTGCTTTTTCGCACACACACTTAATCTCATAGTGAAGGACGTATTTGAAAATCAAAATGCGTCTGAAATAATTACAAAAGTAAAATCTATAGTCTCTCATTTCATGAAGAGTTACAATTCCAACAATAAATTGTTACAATGCCAACGCAACCCAGGCAATGAACCGCTTAAACTTTTGCAAGATGTTGAGACGATGTGGAATTCCACATTCTACATGTTGGAGTGATTTGTTGCTCTTCAAGATAGTATTAAAAGTACCATTGCTTTAATAAAAAAACCATTACCAATATTACCAACTGCTGAATGTACATTTATTCGACATCTCTGCACAGTTTTAAAGCGTTTCGAAGATGCTACGAATGCTGTTAGCGGCGAAAGTTACTGCTCTGCGTCACTTCTTATACCCATAGTGAATGGATTGCAAGATTTTTGCAAAAGTCTTCTGAGTACAGAATACCCGCCACCAATTCGACAAATGCTGAAAGATTTTTTAAATGGATGAAAGGAATGTGTAGGAAATGCTGATAGAAGCAACAGTCTTCTATTTGCTACGTTTCTGGACCCACGGCTCAAGACTTTGGCCATTAGAGATACCACCGCTGCAGAAACTGCTAAGAATAGAGCAATAAGTGCAGTAGCTTTCCTCAACAACTCTCACAAAGTTCCACCGTCAAATAACCAAATATCTTATTGTCAAACAATTAGTCAAAATAGCACCAACCCTACATCTATATGGAGTTCATTCGATTTAAAGGTATCTTCAATTAGGCCTGCAGGAACTTCTCATTCGCGCGCTGTAATTGAAGTGCAAAGGTATTTGGAAGAGGACATCGTTCCTAGAGATGCAAATCCTTTCGTATGGTGGTGAGCTAATAAGTTTTATTACCCAAAGCTATCAATTATAGCACAGAAAGGCTTTTCTCAAAAGCTGGACAGATTTTGAATGACCGCCGAACTCGTATTAAGGAGCAAAAAGTCAAAATGATAATGTTCTTAAATTCTAATTACAAATATTGTAAATAGAATTTGTTTATTTGATTTAGCTCCATATAAATATTTAAATCACGCGCTTTGAGGGTTTCTCATTACAGATTCTTTCAGTTCATAAAGTATATGTTAAAAAAATAAATTATGTTTAAATCATACGTTCTTGGTTTTGTTTACATATCTTCATTCAGTGATCGGTTCTTTTCTAATCTTGACTAATTCGTTAGGAACTTTGAACAACAAATCGTTGCATAAATTTCAAGGAAGTTCCAAACGAATTAGTTAACAAAAGAAATCACCGATCACTGAATGAAGATATGTAAACAAAACAATGAATGTAAGATTTAAGCATCCATATATGTACATATTGTTACGTAATTTCCAAAATTACCGCTTGAAGTCTCTTCAGGTTCTATCACTGGATTGTGAATAATCGTAAATTTGCAATAATAAAAAGTCGTTAGTTTCAAATAATAAATCAACTATTTATTATTGCTTGCTCTTATTTTAACACTTCTTTACTATCGCTGTTTATGACTTGTACACGTAAACACGAATTCTTATTTGAAGCCATTCAACTATTTTATTCTTATTCAACACTTTTCAAACTGTTACTTCCACGATGTCACTTTGTTGCTTTCCAAAATCAAACTGTCTTTGCTGCTGTGGTTTGTGTCTATTTATACTGTCCGATAATTATCGCTACGTTATCGTCAGACTTCTCCAGATCTTACTAGATTGTCGAGAAACTTCCATTTCCATGAATTGTTTGTTTCAGCAATGAATCATGTTCTATTGTGTAGGCTGCGTTGTGGAAACATCAAGTAACTTCTAGATCTTTCGCTATCGCTCGATAGATGTCGTTGTATTCCAGAAGACTGTGGACTGTGATTTGGTAACACTGTAACACTCGTAAATATTGCACGTATCGGCGTGTAGATGGCGCTGTATATCACATTATTGTATGACGCATAGATGACGTAAAATGTCATTAACTACGATCTGATTAATCACACATAATTAAGTACATGCGAATAAATATTTCTTCTTATATTTACGTATTATAACTTACTAATATAATTAGTACTATTTATAATGTATATATAGTTTATATATATATATATATATATATATATATATATAATAATTTATGTAGGCGAACATTAAAGAGTTTACGTCAGTTGCCACATTTCTACTCGTAGCCTAATTACTAGTTCGGTCACAGTGATTAAAAATCACTAACTAAAATCACAGTGATTGAAGAGTAGCAGTCACTGGTAGGAACGTTGCTGATAAATCACTGGATCGCTCAACTCTACCCTGGTTTATAGCATTAAATCCAATACAGCGTTATTTCGAAACAAAGTGCATAATTTATGTATACTTTATCTGCTAGCAAAACATTCCGCGAAAAATTGATTGAGGATTTGAATACCACCGGTCCGGTGACAGTTGCTTCTACCCTAAAAGAGGAACGTAGTGCTGCAAATATCTCATTGTCAAACAATTAGTGAAAATAGCACCAACCCTACATCTATATGGAGTTCATTCGATTTAAAAGTATCTTCAATTAGGCCTGCAGGAACATCTCATTCGCGCGCTGTAATTGAAGTGCAAAGGTATTTGGAAGAGGACATCGTTCCTAGAGATGCAAATCCTTTCGTATGGTGGCGAGCTAATAAGTTTTATTAGCCAAAGCTATCAATTATAGCACAGAAAGACTTTTCTCAAAAGCTGGACAGATTTTGAATGACAGCCGAACTCGTCTTAAATTGCAAAAAGTCAAAATGATAATGTTCTTAAATTCTAATTACAAATATTTTGATTTTAATTAATTTTTATTCTTCATCTGTTAATAACAATTATAAAACCATATAAGCAACATAGTACATTGTGAGATCAGCAGTTAAAACTAGTGTCGATCTCACTTAATATTAATGGACTATTAAATTAAATTAAATTGAATATAAACTAGTAAAAGTGTTGTCTACAGCCGGGCTGTAGCCGAAATACCCTACACCTTAAAGCTGCATATATACTCGTATATATAAGATATATAAAATAAACTATAATTATAGCTGCTTAACTATTTCTGTGCGTTACAAACACCGGTACTAAGTGCGTTTACTCTCAAAATTTATGTGTAGGGTATAAAAATATATTGCAATACTGGATGGATGGGTAAAAAGGAGGCGTGGCCCGCCCATTTTTTCCCAACAGAATATTATTGGTTCACAAACTACAATATTATTTACAAAATTATTCAGGAAACTTATATACTTTTCAATACAATCCATGTAAAACCCTCCATGACCTGTCTATGTAAACTAAAAGTGGGCGCATCACGCCCATATTTGGCATATTAACTGGAAGCATTAGTCTAAACCTACATATAAAATTTTGTTGTCTTCTCTCAAAAAGTGATGCTGATATGGCCTTTTTTGATAGGCAAAACAGAGGTACATGCACTCTCGATATAAAAAGTAGGCGTGGTCCTTGGGAGATTTTGCCCATTTTTAATACGAAACACCCCAACATAGCAACGAATATTTTTGCCAAATTTCATTGTGAAATCCTAATCCGTTCTCCTGTGATCGTGATTTCAACGGACAGACAGACAGACGGACAGACATCGTTATTTCAATTTTGGTGGTGATGCTGATCAAGAATATATATACTTTTCCATACCTATCTTGTCTAGTTCTATGCGTTACACACTCCGGTAGAAAGAGAATATACCCTCAACCTTAAGGTGTAGGGTATAAAAATAAAGAATATATGAGCGACAATTAGAATATACAATGTAACGATGCCTGGATATAACTCAGTCTAGTTCAAGGTGTCGTTCAGTTATTTATTTGTTAGAACGCAATACATCAAATTTTATATTAACAACTTTATTGAATTGCTTTTGATTTTGGGGTACAGCGTTTCTCAATGTGCCTAAGGATATGTTTCTTACTTAAGTTTACAATAAGTTTGCTGGAAATTAAATATTATTGATTAGGCTGTAAGCAAATGGTTAAATTGCTGGAAATTAAATATTATTGATTAGGCTGTAAGCAAATATTTAGATTGCTGGAAATCGAATGTTATCTGATTAGGCTGTAAGCAAATCGTTAGATTATCTTTATAATTTAGTTAATTAGGCTGGAAAGGAAATTTTCTTGTTAGTTTCTCCTTGAGGCGAGTCACTGTGTTGTTGCTATGAGTCGCGGCGTATACACCCACAGACCGACAGGGCTAAGTTATTATGAGCTGCGGTGTATAAACCCACAGACCGACTGTCCTTCTGCCTCGGGGTATAAACCCACAGACCGACAGGGCGATATTGTTATGAGTCGCGGGGTATAAACCCACAGACCGACTGTCCTTCTGCCTCGGGGTATAAACCCACAGACCGACAGGGCGATATTGGTTGCAGCGGTGCGCCAGCTGCGCTCTTGATGGCGGCGTCGATTGAGACGTTGGCTTCGATGTTGACTGCGGCGTCGACCGAGGCGTTGGCTTCGACGTTGACTGAGACGTCGATTGAGCCGTTGGCTTCGACGTTGACTGGGACGTTGGCTTCGACGTTGACTGCGACGTCGACTGAGGGGTTGGCTTCGACGTTGACTGTGACGTCGACTGAGGCGTTGGCTTCGACGTTGACTGCGACGTCGACTGAAATGTCCTTGCACTGGGTACTGCAAGTCCCTTTGATGCCGACTCGGAGTCGTTTCGATGCAGACTGCGAGTCCCTTTGATGTCGACTCATAGTCCTTACAGTGCTGACTGCGATGTCCTTATGGTTCTGATAGTCTCTGCTGCAATATTTAACGCGTATTATCTTCGACTGTCCATGGGTATGGTTGCTAAATGACTGTCCACGGGTGTGGTTGCTAAATTACTGCCCCGATGCGCTGTGTGCTCGCTCTTTTATCGTCGTCTCTTCTTCTTCCAGGTTGTATGAAAAGCTTTTAAGCTTTCGTCAAACTCTGAACGTGTTTGATGGAATTGATATTGTGTTCGCTGCTCCCAATGTTTTTCGAGCTATTTCGCAAACTCGTTTGACTAGTTTTGTTAATTTACGTTATGAAAACGAGTTTGCTGCGTTTGTCCTTGAGCTTGATTCTATGCCAGCTTCTGTATGTACGTTAAATTTTGTATCACAAAATTTAATCGTTACATTTTCCCCTTACTTGGGGTGGCAGGGGTTTGGCGATCGACCCTAGAATTCATGGCTCATGCGGCCGACTGATGTTGTTGCTTAAATGAGTGTATTTATTTTCTTTTTTTTTTTCCTAATTCAAATTTCTCTCTTATATTATATTTATAAAAGTTTACTTATTTCTTTCTAAATAGTTTTCTGTTTCGAATTTTCTTTCTTAAATTCGTTTGGCGTTTTTGTTAGGTTAACCAAGTAAGTGAGTTTTTCCTCTTATATTATATTTATATAAATTTTCTTATTTTTCTTGCGTAAAACGTCGCAGCGTTATTACTAATACAGGTGTTTTAGGGTTTTGGGTTACAATTGTTGTATGCACTCAAAACTTAAAATTGTTGCTTTCTATTACAAACATTTATTTCCTTTGAAATTCCTTAAATATTTTTCGTTTTCTTTTAACGAGGATCGAAGCGTTATTTTATTACAAATTATCTACGTGTTTTATAAATTAACTCTTTCCCTTTACAGATTATCTTTAATACAGTTATGTTAAAGCGACTAAAATCAATTCGATGTTTTCTTTTTTGTTTTGTTTTTTCTGTTTTCTCTTGTTGTTCTTTTTTTTCTATGTTTTGGGCGCAGATTTGTTTGTTCTACCCGTAAATTAGTTTTGACTACTTTTTAACTGGTAAATATTTACCTCGCCGTTCCGTGTGATGGTGATTCTCATGCGTCTTCCTTCTACCGTCCGCATCAATCCCACCCTTTTCCCTACCTTTCGGCGTTGATTGGCTTCTACCACTTGCTGCTCCAACCAGGGTGGAAGAATTTGCTGTGCGGTGGCGCCTGGTTGATGTTCATCGTGCACTGGGTTCCCCTCACTAGTCGTGCCCAGTCGGTGTCCAAACTAATGGCTGTGCTGTTCGGTGACGGTGTCAACCGATGCGTCAGCTCCATTTGAAGTTCGCGTCCCCGTGTTCTGGGGATTGCAACTTCTGCCTCTGCTTCCGTTCGCTTCATCTTACTGCCAGGTGGGGAAGGGTGTACCACGGCCGTTGGCTTCCTCGTTGGAGTGTGCGGTGATAACGAGCATGGCGTTGTCTTTTGCGTCATTGCGATCTCTCTATGTTTTCTAGCTTCGTCGTCGCTGCTATGCCTGCTGTTATTGTTGCTGCTGCTGCGGCTGCTTCTGCGGCTGCTGCTGATGCTGCTGCTGCTGCTGCTGCGGCTGCTTCTGCGGCTGCTGCTGATGCTGCTGCTGTTGCTGCTGCTACTGCTGGTGCTGCGGCGGCTGCTGCTGCCGCTTCTGCCACCCTTGCGAGGCAGTGTCTGGGTCTTGTTGGTTTCGTCTTTGCGCTGTGATACGTAGAGCTTGGGCAGTCTCAATCTCTCCTCTTCTGGCAACAGCATGAGTATCGAGTAGCCGACATTTCGCCTCTGCGTGCGCCGGTGGACACCATTCGCTGTAGTTTCGTGTGCGATAGTCTCCCACGGGCCCTCGCAACAATTTGTTTGCTGCTTGCAGCAAGAATGCGCCGCAGTCCGTGGAGTTGCGCTGTTGCGTCATGCGGACATTGTACGCCGGCAGCGTCTCTGCGGTAAATGAGCGATGCAGTTGTGCGCCAAGATATTTGCGCAGCAGCGCCGGTATGTGGGTCCTGTCCTTCATGAACAGTGAATTAAATATGAGGATGTCGGTTTGTTGGGTGGCCGCGACGTCGTGTCGAATTATTGCGAGGATCCAGTGGGCATCCTCATCGATCTGAGCATGAGCGGCAGATAAAAATTTATCAACGTATCGTTGAAGAAACGTCCTTCTGACAACCTCTCGTAATCCTCCCTATAGCTTCTTAATCCTTGGTAGCAAAGAAAGGGCCGTGGGCGCTTCATTTCGTCGTCGCTTGACACAACGACCACGTGGTACGCGGTGTCGTTTGTTGCTTGCGTTGTCTTTAATGCTACTGCAGCCAATTCCTGCGTCAACGCTGGCGGCGTTCGCGGCTTCAATTCTTTTCTCGGAAGTGAACTGGACATTGTAAATTTTCCTCACTGAAGGTAACTATCGCAGCGACCGTCTCTGATAAAATTTCGCTGATGACTGACTGCTCCGTTGTCCTAACGGTTCCTTGCTGCAGTCGCTTATCTTGTTCCTCTGCTCACCCCGTAACGTCGCTGCGATTCCATGAACAGTCCGAATATTGGCTTTTATATAGCGAGCATAAACACTCGTGTAACGGACTTCTAAGCTCTCTGTGTGCATCTTAATACGCTTCCCGTGCCTGCCGTGTGGTCAGCGGAAGTAATGCGAATTTTCTCCTCCGTTTAGTGCAGTCGTTGGTGTCATCGAAATTAGCGTGCCATTGACCCTTTCCGCTTCCGGCCTGAAGCTCGTTGGATTTGCGATGTCATCGACAGCTTAATGGTTTTCAATGGTGAAGCGCTTCCGATTTACCCTCCTGCGTTTGTTGATCTGTTTGACTGGTCGCCTTTTATTGTTTTATTACCTTTGTGTTTGATGTATGAAGATGCGAGATGTGATGCAGTGACTGCGTTTGTGCGTGTTTCCTTGGCTGCGATTCCGTTAATTGTTTTATTACCTTTGTGTTTGATGTATGTGATGGGAAGTGTGATGCAGCGACTGCGCTTGTACGTGTTTTCTTCGGTTGCGACTTCGTTTATTGTTTTATTACCTTTGTGCTTGCTGTATGTAGATGCGTAGTGTGATGTAGCGACTGCGCTTGTGCGTAGTTTTCTGGGTGGCGACTTCGTTTATTGTTTTATTACCTATGTGCTCGCTGTATATAGATCCGTAGTGTGATGTAGCGACTCCGCTTGTGCGTGTTTTCTTCGGTGGCGACTTCGTTTATTGTTTTACCCCTTCATTATATTATTTAGTTTCCGCTGTTTATTTCGGCGATTTGTGATATCGGTGTTGAATGTGCGTGTGTGGCTTCTGCTTCTATGATTTCCTGTCTTCGTCGTTTTAAATAATTCGCTGCTGCAACGAAATTCTACAAGTTTTAAATTGAGTGCATTTAAAAATTAAATGTAAATTATTCGGCTTTATATTCCATTTAATAGAATATTTCGGTAATAATTAAATGTGGATAATAAACGTTGTTGTCTGATTTGTGTTCCTGAATCGTGGCACATTAGAAGTTTTCTCTTTTGCTAGCACTCACATCTTTATTACGTTGTGTTGTAACGATAAATTTTGCTGATAAAATTTAACGTTCATACAAAGAAGTACACTCACAAAGAAGGACAATCACAGCAAACTCGTTTTCGCAAAGTAAATAGAGAAAACTAGTCAAACCAGTTTGCTGAATAGCTCGTAAACACTGCAAGCGACGAACATGTCGCATCATTTACAGCGAACAAGTCCGAAGTTCGGAGAAAGCTTTAAAGCTCCTCACAGAATGAGGAGCAGAGTATAAAAGAGCGCGCACTCAGTGCATCGAGACAGTCGTTTAGAAACCACACCCGTGGACAGTTGTTGAGGGACCACACCCGTGGACAGTCATTTCGAAACCACAGCCGTGGACAGCCAGCATCACAAGGACCTCAAGTCGACATCGCAAGGACTCCCAGTCAGCATCGCAAGGACCTCAAGTCGGCATCGCAAGGAATCGCAGTCAGCATCGCAAGGACCTCAAGTCGGCATCGCAAGGACTCACAGTTAGCATCGCAAGGACCTCTAGTCGGCATCGCAATGACTCGTAGTCAACATCGTAAGGACCTCAGCCGACGTCGCAGTCAACGTCTCAGTCGACGCCACAGTCGACGTCGCAGTCAATGTCTCAGTCGACGCCACAGTCGACATCGCAGTCAACGTCTCAGTCGACGCCGCAGTCAACGTCTCAGTCGACGCCGCAGTCAACGTTTTAGTCGACGCCGCAGTCAACGTCTTAGTCGACGCCGCAGTAAACGTCTCAGTCGACGTCTCAGTCGACGCCGCCGTCAACGCTGCAGTCGACGACACATCTACGCCGCCGCGTCATAAAAGTACAACATCAGCTACAGCATCGTGGAGGCTTGATTCGGGTAAGAAACATAAGAAACGTCGTTTCTTTTAAGCGTAACTACATAGTTACAAAGCCCTGTCGGCCTGTTGAGTTTATACTCCGCGACAGTGGACAGTCGGTCTGTGGGTTTATACTCCGCGGCTATCTATATTTGAAGCCCTGTCGGTCTGTTGGGTTTATACTCCGCGACAGTGGACAGTCGGTCTGTGGGTTTATACTCGGCGGCTATCTATATTTAACGCCCTGTCGGTCTGTTGGGTTTATACTCCGCGACAGTGGACAGTCGGTCTGTGGGTTTATATTCCGCGACTATATATATTTAACGCCTTGTCGGTCTGTTGGGTTTATACTCCGCCACAGTGGACAGTCGGTCTGTGGGTTTATACTCCGCGGCTATCTATATTTAAAGCCCTGTCGGTCTGTTGGGTTTATACTCCGCGACAGTGGACACACACTAATCAAAGTCTCTTTTCAGCACAGATTTGTAAGATAACCAAATAATCGACATGCTCTTAATCACAACCTCTGTTTCAGCCTAATGATCATAAACTCTGTTTCAGGCTCTTAATCATAAACTCTGTTTCTGTTGTAACTACTGTCAAGATTTATTAAATAAAGTTGTTAGTATCAAAATCGGTGTATTGCGTTCAAATCAATAAATAACTGGACGAGACCTTGGACTGGACTGAGTGGACACAGCTAGCGAACACATACTCACCGAACCCAGGCGGAATCTGATATACACGAGACCACGGGAAATGACGATGGACCAAGCAAGCATCATAGACAAAGTTCGAAAATGGAACGTCCGATACGACGGTGGCAAGGACTCGTTACTTTTTATTGAAAAAGTCGAAGAATTGACAGGAGTTTACCGGTTACCCATAGACAATGTACCGCAGATGATGCCGGAACTACTTCGCGATCGAGCACTCACATGGCTAAGAAATAATCAACGCGACTAGGGAAGCTGGAACAACTTCAAAACAGCGTTTCTTAAATTCTTTTTATCGAGCAGGTACTTCGAACAAATAGAGGACCGAATTCGAATGCGCACGCAGCTACAGCGGGAATCTTTCAAAGACTTTGTATTGGCCATCTGCGATCTTATGCGAACAGCGAAATTCACAGAGGCGCAAAAACTAGAACGAGTGTTTCGAAATTCGCGGCAAGATTTTCAACTGTATATAAAGAGGAGGGACTTTTCGAGCCTCGACGAATTAGTCAGTCTAGCGGAGGAGTTAGAATGTATCCAGGGGAAGCCAGACGAGACGATGCGCCAGAGCAGTCGCCCACATGATGAACCTCGACAACCTGCACCAAGAGCACGTTACGAAAACAGGCCACCAACGAACAGAGTACACAACGAGAGGCACATGGAAATCACGCAACCTAAAGCACGACCCATCAATACCAGCACCGCGTGCCGACGCTGCGGCCAAGATGGACACCACTAGAGAAACTGCCGAAATCCGCAACGGTTGTTTTGTTGGACGTGCGGAAAACTAGGAGTTCGGAGCATCGATTGCTGCTATCGCTGTCCTAGTGGAAGACAGGAGAATCATCAGGGAAACGACGAGCGCCCCCGTCAGATCCGAGACTCGGCGGGACCAGGACAGACAACTGATAGCAAAGATCAAGGTGGAAGGACGATGGGTGGATGCAACAGTGGACACTGGAGCAACACGCAGCTTTGTTAGCACTCGAATGGAGCAGTCCCTCGAAATAGACCGAAAACCGCTCACGGCGCCGCGATACATACGGATGGCCGATGGTTCACAGGGAACAGTGACACATTATCTTGACACGCTACTCAGTTTACGGCAGGACACGATTCGTACCATGTTGCTTATCCTTCCAGGTGCAGTGGACAACTTACTCCTGGGAATGGATTTCCTTGCAAACGTTGGAGCCAGCTTGACTTGCGGAGGGTTCACTTTGAACTTTCGAGATGCTCACCAACCATCAGAGACAATGGTAATCAATACATGCACCGACAGCGAAGGTGACGACAAGGAGAATCAGCATACATCCGAAGACACAGAAACCATCCTGCGGAAGGAATTACAGATATTTTTGAGAGAAAAGAAGGCCCAACGAACATTACATCCAATAGAATCACGATGATACACGACAAACCAATCAAACAGCGCTACGTTCCTCGAAATTCCAGCGATGCAGGAAATTATTCATAAAGAGGTGGACGAATTAATCCAAAAGGGATGCATTGAACCATCGACAAGTGGCTTCACCGCTCCGATCGTCTTAGTAAAGAAAAAGACCGGCACTTGGCGTCTATGTATAGATTACCGCCAATTGAACTCTCGATCGAGACCGGACGCTTACCCGTTGCCGCGCATTCAACACATACTTGACCGACTCAGGAACGCAAGATTCATCAGTACGCTTGACTTAAAAAATGGTTATTGGCAGATTCCGATGGAGGAAAGCAGTAAACCCTACACAGCCTTCACCGTTCCCGGCCGAGGTCTCCTTCAGTGGAAGGTCATGAATTGGATCCCAACGCCTTCGCCTACTTGGACGACATAATCATAACAAGCGCAACGAAGGAGGAACACATGCTACATCTCAAAGAGGTTTTTAGACGCTTACGGAACGCGAACCTGAAGCTCAACGTAGATAAATGCGTGTAACAGGCATAATTAATGCCATGTTACAATTCTTTTTAGTATACACAGAACACTGCTCTCTGAGCTTCCATATAAAAATCCCAACACGAGGGAAGCCGGTTCGAAACCGAACAGCGGCAATCAATTTCTTTATATTCTTTTTTCTATTCTTTAACTATGTTTTATATTTTTTTATTGAAGCAGATTAATAGAACTAAGTTATAAACAAATAAAACATAAAAAAAGCATCAAATTAAACAAACGACGAAATCCGCCAAGTACGGGTTTCGAAGGCACTAACATACGTCACACAAGCAAAACTATTTTATTCGCTTTTGCTTTCCCGCTGATTCGTAATCCGAGGTTTGAATTCTCAAACAGTTTAACCATCACACCACGTATAAGATGCGCAAACTGCAAAGTATTTTCAGAGTTGGAAACCGATCAAAGTCGTTGCAGTAGTTGCAAAGTCTTTGTGTTTTTTGGATCCCTTTTCTCTCCCTCCCTCCAGCTCTTTCGGCCTCGGCCTCAGCCACAGAACTAACAGTGGCTTTCGACTTCGGTCTCAGCGTTCAGAAATAACTGACGCTTTCGGCTTCGGCCTCAGTCACAGAACTAACAGTGGCTTTCGACTTCGGTCTCAGCGTTCAGAAATAACTGACGCTTTCGGCTTCGGTCTGAGTCACAGAACTAACAGTGGCTTTCGACTTCGGTCTCCGTTGTGCAAAAATAATTGTACAACAACTAGGTAGGGCACCTACACAAGGTACCAAACCAGAGACTTTTTGTTGGTGGACGCTCTGACGTCACCGAATAAATATAAGGCGATCTGCCGAGTAGCACATCTACGTGAACTACGACGATGCTTGGGAATTGCATCATGGTACAGACGCTTTGTACCTGAGTTTGCAACGATAGTTTATCCAATGACCAATCTGCTGAAGAAAGGGAAACACTGGAAGTGGCAGTCCGAACAACAGGAGGTGTTTGAAAATCTCAAGAAATCGCTTATAAGCGCCCCAATACTTACGTGTCCAGATTTTACGAAGCCATTCACGCTCCAAACTGACGCCAGCGACGTTGGACTAGGAGCCGTGCTCACGCAAGAGATCGATGATGCAGAGAAGGTGATATTCGAGGCATATTCGAGTGGTAGGTTGAACCAGGCGGAAAGAAACTATTCAGCAACCGCGAAGGAATGCTTGGCCATCATATGGGGAATTCGGAAGATGAGGTGCTACCTCGAAGGCTACAAGTTCACAGTGATCATGGACCACCTATCGCTCAAATGGCTCAACAGCATCGAGAGCCCGTCAGGACGCATTGCTCGCTGGGCGTTGGAATTACAGCAGTTTAACTTTGACATCAAGTATCGAAGAGGGAAACTAAACGTTGTCGCTAATGCAATTTCCCGTCAACCATCTAACGCCATCGCCAACGCCGTAGGAGACAGCATGACTCAACTAACATGCTCATGGACCGAAAGACGACAACAATATATCAGAGAGAAGCCGGAAAAATTTCCCGACTACAGAATAGAGGGAGGCCAGCTGTACAGACACATCCAAATTCAACTTGGCAACGATAACAACGTACCGTGGAAACTCTGCGTTCCTACATACCTGCGCGCATGCGTTCTTCACGAGAATCACGACACCCCGACTGCAGGTCATCTAGGAATCCGAAAAACAACAGCACGAATTATGAATCGCTACTATTGGCCAGGTGTGATGCGCGATATTAGCCTCTACGTCCGCCGTTGCGACTCATGTCAGCGGTATAAAACACAACAACGACAGCAAGCAGGTAAGATGTTGACGCAGCTAGCAGAGGAGCCCTGGGTAATCGTGTGTGCCGAATTCATCGGCCCACTGCCACGCTCCGTACATGGAAATACGTCATTATTAATCTTCTTCGACAAGTTCACGAAATGGACTGAAATAATACCACTTCGGAAAGCCACTGGCGATAACTTACTAAAAGGATTTCGAGAGCGGATTCTATCGAGATTTGGCGTGCCTAAAGTACTCGTCACCGACAACGGAAAGCAGTTTAAAAGTAAACACTTCAAAGATTTTCTTGCAGACATTGGAGTCAAACACCAGTTCACCGCGCCTTATACACCACAAGAAAATCCCACGGAACGCGTCAACAAGACAGTGAAGACTATGATCGCACAGCTAACAGCCGGAGAACAGCGCAAATGACACGAAAGCCTACCAAAGGTAATGCTCGTTATAAACTCTTGCAGGTCAGAGACGACGGGCTTCAGTCCTGCATTCCTGGTTCAAGGACGGGAACCGCGACTGCCAGCAGCGCTATTTAATGAGGAGAAACAAGGAACTGGACAACCGGAACAGAGCGCCAACACGAGAGCAAAACAACTAAGAGAAGTCTTCGAAATTGTGCGAGGCAGACAGGCACAAGCAACAGCTGACCAAGCCAGATACTACAATCTGAGGCGTCGACAGTCGTCACCCAAGATTGGAGAATTCGTGTAAGCCAAAAAACACAATTTATCGAAAGGGATAGATTACTTCGCTGCAAAACTCGCACCCAAGTACAAAGGACCCTTCAGAGTAATATCATTTATATCACCGGTTATTGCAAGGATAAAAGATGTAAAACATGCCATAATGCACACGGTTCACGTTATCGAGTTAAAACCGTATGTCACCGTCGATACAAGTGGGCGGCGCAAATCGACACAGCAGTAATTACAAACACTCAAAGAAAATACATGCCTGCGGGAGCAACAACAACGATTGTCATGAATGGCATAACAAACATTTATTTAATTTCATGTTGCCATCCCAAATTTCTAGATTACTCGTTTCTTTCAGATATTATATCACCGCCGTTAATCAAGCTACGATTTTATTAGTTATAATGGCTCAGTACAACTTCAAATCAATTCCGAGAAAAAGCAGACAATTTAGATACCTCAGCGATTAGCGACGAACGAGAGCAAACCAATCAGCAGAACCAAACAACAGATCCAGCGCGCCGCAATATATTCAGAGGAATCGCCGCAGACGACGCCGATTTGCTACAGGGGTAATGCACAACGGTTTAGAAGAGAAAAAATTATGAAACAACACGAGCAAATCAACATCACAACTCGACCAAAGGATAGAACAGAATCTTCCCCCTCACCGTGCACGACAATGGAAATTCAAACACAGAAGAGAAACAGTGTGTTGATGTATTACGAAACTCAACGAGATAGAAAATCATCTTATCACGGCGCGGCACTGTAAACCTCGAGAACCTGACATCGCCAGAATAACGATACAGACGTACCACTTTCATTCATTTTAAAGAACATTTTAAACACAGTAAATTTAACGATAAGAAACAAAAAAGAGAAGCAAGAATAGAACAAAATTCGAGTTGAAATATACATAATAAAAATAAATATGTATATATGAAATGTAAACTAATGTAAATGAAAATCAAAGTTATTAAGTCAGGAAAGAAAACAACATTAGAGTAAAAAGGTTATAGTATAAGAAAACAAAATATATATATTACAGCAAAGATTTAAGCAAGAACAATAAATAAGAAAGTAATCCAATTGGAATTGATGGAAAAGAAAAATGAATTTAAGAAACCAAAAAAAACTATGTCAAAGTAAAGATTAGGGCAAACACAGAACTAGATTCAGACAACTGTGATTAATTTGAACTAAAATGAATTTAAAATTTAATCAGAAAGCAAAGGTTTAACCAATACGAAAAACGAACATGTAAAAATAAGCAAATAAGGAAAATTAAAAAAAAATAAGATTAAATTTAAATTAATGTACAAAATAAGAAATTGGAAATTGTAATTGGAAACAAATAAGGCAATTTAATCAGCGATGAATCTATACCGGCGCAGACAACAAGACACCTGGGGAAGGCCACGAAACACCGCAGCATTCATCACAGCAGTCCTCCGCCAGGCCCCCCCGAAACAAGGGGGAAATGTAACGATAAATTTTGCTGATAAAAGTTAACGTTCATACAAAGAAGTACACTCAGCATCAAAGTCAAGGACAAAGCACAGCAAACTCGTTTTCGCAAAGTAAATAGAGAAAACTAGTCAAACGAGTTTGCTGAATAGCTCGTAAACACTGGAAGCGACGAACATGTCGCATCATTTCCAGCGAACAAGTCCGAAGTTCGGAGAAAGCTTTAAAGCTCCTCACAGAATGAGAAGCAGAGTATAAAAGAGCGCGCACTCAGTGCATCGAGACAGTCGTTTAGAAACCACACCCGTGGACACTTGTTGAGGGACCACACCCGTGGACAGTCATTTCGAAACCACACCCGTGTACAGCCAGCATCACAAGGACCTCAAGTCGACATCGCAAGGACTCACAGTCAGCATCGCAAGGACTCGTAGTCAACATCGCAAGGACCTCAGCCGACGTCGCAGTCAACGTCTCAGTCGCCGCCGCAGTAAACGTCTCAGTCGACGCCGCAGTAAACGTCGCAGTCGATGCCGCCGTCAACGCCGCAGTCGACGACACATCTACGCCGCCGCATCTACGCCGCCGCATCTACGCCGCCGCGTCATAAATCCACAACATCAGCTACAGCATCGTGGAGGCTTGAATCGGGTAAGAAACATAAGAAACGTCGTTTCTTTCAAGCGTAACTACATAGTTACAAAGCCCTGTCGGCCTGTTGGGTTTATACTCCGCGACAGTGGACAGTCGGTCTGCGGTCAATTCTCACAATGACTAGCGATACAAAGGCGATGATTTTGAATGGCCCCTTGTATTTTGGCGCCAGTTTTGCTGCGAAATATTCCACTCCTTTCGATAAACTATTACCAATACGAGTTCTCCGAGTTTGGGTGACCACTGGCGACGTCTTAATTTGTAATAACGCGCTTGGTCTGACGCTGCTAACGCCTGCTTCCCTCGTACAATCTCAAAGATTTCCTGGAGTTGCTTCGCCCTCTCATGTGCACCTTGCTTCCTCTTCCCAGTACCTGGTGTCTTCTCGTCGAATAATGGTCCTGGCAATCGCAATTCCCTTCCTCGAACCAAGAATGCCGGGCTGAATCCTGTGGTCTCAGATTGGCATGAGTTTATTGCAAGCATGATTTTGGGCAGGTTGTCGTCCACTTACGCTGTTCCCCAGCGGCTAGTTGTGCGATCATTGTTTTCACCGTTTTATTAACTCGTTCTGTCGGGTTCTCCTGTGGCGTGTACGGCACTGTGAATTGGTGCTTCACTCCGATGCTTGATAGAAATTCTGTGAAATGCTTACTCTTGAATTGTTTCCCATTGTCCGTGACCAGTATTTTAGGGACGCCAAATCTAGCTACAATTCGTATTCGGAATCCTTTCAGAAGACCGTCCGCTGCAGCCTTCCGCAGTGGAATTTTATTCCGTCCACTTTGTAAATTTGTCGAAGAAAACCAATAAAGTGGTATTCCCGTGCGTTGCGCGTGGCAGTGGGCCGACGGAATCGGCGAATTACCATGGTTCTTCAGCTAAATGCGTCAACATTTTCCCCGCTTGCTGTCGTTGTTCGAATTTATATCGTTGGCACGAGTCGCACTGGTGAACGTAACGGCTGATGTGTCTGAGCATTCCAGGCCAATAATAACGATTCATGATCCGCGTTGACGTCTTCCGAATACCCAAGTGGCCTGCACATGCATTGTCATAATTCTCTTGTAGCACGCGTTCGCGTAGACGTAATGGTACACAAAGTTTCCATGGAGCGTTATCGTCATTAGCCGGCTGTCGCTGGATGTGTCTGTAGAGCTGATCTCCCTCCATTCTATAGTCGGGAAATTTCTGTGGATTACCTGTTCTTTCTTGGATCCTCCTCAGGATCACCGTGGTGGCGGTGAACTTTCCTCGGCCGTGATTCGATTTGTCTCTGCTGGTTGGCGGGAAAGCGCGTCGGCGACAACTTTTAATTTTCCTCTACGATATTTGACGACGAAGTTGTACTGTTGCAGCTCTAAAGCCCAGCGAAAAATACGACCTGAAGGGCTCTCGATGCTGTGGAGCCATTTCAGCGATAGGTGGTCAGTCACAACGGTAAACTTGTAGCCCTCCAAATAGCATCGCATCTTCCGAATGCCCCATATGATAGCAAGGCACTCTTTCTCGGTTGCTGAGTAATTTAATTCCGCTTTGTTCAATCTGCGGCTCGCATACGCGATAAACTTCTCGGCATCGTCAATTTCCTGTGTAAGTACCGCTCCCAACCCGATATCGCTGGCGTCCGTTTGGAGGGTGAACTGTTTGGTGAAATCTGGACAGGTGAGTATCGGTGCCCTTGTAAGCGCCGCTTTCAACTTTTCAAATGCTTTTTGTTGCTCTGTCTGCTATTTCCAATGCTTCCCCTTTTTGAGAAGATTCGTCATCGGGTGCACTATCGTTGCAAATTCTGGGACGAACCTTCGGTACCAGGAGGAAATTCCCAAGCATCGGCAGAGCTCTCGCAAATTGGTGAGTGGTTCGAGTGCCTCTGTCGCCGCGATCTTATCCGGATCAGTTCGGATGCCCTGTTCACTTACCACATGGCCGAGATATTTCGTTTCCTTTTGGAAGAACTCGCATTTGTCGATGTTCAACTTCAGATTTGATGCACGCAGCCTCCTGAAAACTTCTTGTAGGTGTCGCATGTGGTTTTCTTTGATGCGCTGGTCACGATGATGTCGTCCAGGTACGCGAAGGCGTATAGTTCTAGCTCTTGCCCTATTACCTTGTCGAGTCCTCGTTGGAACGTTGCTGGGGCCGAGTGGAGACCGAATGGCATGACCTTCCACTGAAATAAGCCGCGCCCGGGCACTGAGAACGCTGTGTAGGGTTTGCTGGCGTCGTCCATCGGAATCTGCCAGTATCCATTCTTTAAGTCCAGGCTGCTGATGAACTTGGCATTTCTGAGACGGTCAAGGATGTGCTGGATGCGCGGCAAAGGATACGCATCTGGTCTGGATCGAGAGTTTAGCTGCCGATAATCGATGCATAAACGCCATCTGTAACGTTTGGGGGGTGGGTTCGCGGTAAACTAAATTAACAAAAACAAAAAAAAATTTCAAAAGGCGGAAAAAGAAATGACCACTGTCAGGGCAGCTCAGCTCGTCCGGCCGTGCTCAGGGAAAGTGGGGGGGTTCTTCAACAACCCCGACAGTGTCTTTAAACCCCAGTTACAAAAAAAATAGAAAGGAGCTGAGGCTTACTTTGGCTC
The DNA here is from genome assembly GCA_937620795.1 of Thecophora atra. Lineage (NCBI taxonomy): Eukaryota > Metazoa > Arthropoda > Insecta > Diptera > Conopidae > Thecophora > Thecophora atra. The sequence goes on from OW569398.1 coordinate 40,221,876, forward strand.
TACTGCCATGGACAAGACCGTTAAATTTAAACCGACACGACGTAATCCACTCGCGATCGATGGTGAGATGGTGGCGGCAAAAAAAAAACAAAGAAACCAACGTACAAAGTAAAAAAAAGAAACAAACACGTACGCGGAGGATCAGTGGGGGAGAGGGATGAGAGGAGGAGGGGGGAGGAGTTGGTGGAATTTCCCTCCCCCTTTCTACACCCGCCCTTGCATGGTTGGCGCGTTGAAAATTTGTGCGCCAACCCCTTATCTTGTGTCGCCTGGCTTCGCGGAGTGAAACCGCTAACTCACCTGTTTACCTAATTAATTATTTAAAACATTATCTAGCAAGAAAAAAAAAAAGATAATTTTGACACACACACCTATTATTAAGTGCTCAGGATGTGAGCTCTGATATCTGAGCATTCAGCCAAACCAATCAGTCAATTAATTCGTTACTTTCGTAAACGACGAGTGAATAAATAATTAAACTGCAAGGTGTTGTTAAACGCAGTTTGGTCCATCAAAACACACATACATTGCCTCAACAGCTCATTGCAATGCTTCTTTAATTCCATTCATAATTCATAGGATTTTTACAAAATTTTCTTGAAATTTACCGTGTGAGTGAACAATTTTTACAAAGTTGTTTGTTTACAGTTTTCGTTACTTGCTTCATGAAGCATTTAGAAAAAAAATTGTTACAATCATTTTAATTTGTAATTTTTTTAAAGATTCTCAAAACTTTTGGGTTCTATTACAATTTTTCATCGTTTTTTTTTTTTTTTTTTTTCTTTTCTTTGTTTCATATTCGGTTTTGTGTTTATTTAACAGCCATAATTTAAACTTGATAATTTTAAATTTGAAGTTGCGTTGGATTGCATTGGATAAAAATCGTCGTATTAAATTACATTTTTAACAATACCAATATACTAATAATAATAAAACTTAATACTTTATATTTGCAAGTTTATAGTTGCATTTTTTTTTTTTTTTTTTTTTTTTTTGTATAAATTAATAAAAATAATTTTTTTTTGTTTTTGTTTCGAGATTATATTATTTCGTTTAAATATTTAAAGGATTGTACACCCTGTTTCGCAGAAGCACTTATTACATTTAAATATAAATCTTTTATTTTAACCGAATTCATGGAAAAGTTTAATTTTACAGAGCTTCACAGAAGTATTCATCTAAGCTTGCATTTGATCAAACCTATTATATCTGTAGTATATTATAATTACAGTATTGGTTTTTATTTTCATCTAGTCAATTTTCCACTCAATAATACTGATTGACTGATGTAATATGTAAGCATGTGTGTTGGCTTCTCATGTGTGTTGGCTTTGACCCTTTCTTGGTTTATGGGATTGATCAGCAATAATTACGATAGCCAGAAATCGTACAGAACCGTTTATCGTTGGTATTCATTTAAATAGCGTAAAAACACTCTACAATCTCAATCTTTAACGTAGTTTAGAAACGGCGCTGCTACGCGAGATGCACTGTACTTTTATATGTTTGTCTGTTGCTGAATATTTGTTATAATAATAATTTATAACAACATGATCCGTTATAGATTTCAAGTGCCACTTTTTCACTAATTCATTGTGAAACTTTTTTGTTATTATTTTTTTTTTCTGTCAGTTACATTTATTTTTACCAAATTTCAAAGAAATTCAGTTTTCGCTGCTGCTTCTGTTTTTCCTTGCTTGCGGTTAACAGGCAAATCAAGGCTGTTGTCGTTGCTGCTGGTTAACAAATAATTCATATCGTTTTATTAAATACTCGCAAAACAACTATTATTTTCTGAAGAAAAACTCGTTTTGGATTTCTTTGGCCTTTTCCTTTTTCCACACCCGTTTATCGAATATCAATTGTTCAACTGTTTTCCTTCCTTGAAATGTACAATTTTTCACTTTTATTACTGAAATTTAGTTTCTCGTGATGCTTAACCTTGCAGTATTTTTCAAATAATCTCAAAGTGCTGTTCTTTCTTAGCCAACGTCCACTCGACTAGAAATTTAACATTTCAACGACTAACTCAACTTAAATTTTACCACCGAGTGTCTGTTTTTCAAACCACGCTTTGTTTCGAAGCGGCAGAAAGCAAACTGGTTTGCCTCGCTCATTCCAGTCGCCGCCGCTGCGCAGCTAGCGACATCTCACTCCCTCTCACCATGATCGACTTTCATTGCAAGTCCCGTAGGATGGCGTGATGTGAAGTTCATAGAAAAAAAATTCTTCTCGAAACTTCAATCACGCCACTTTACGGGACTACTCTCTCCGTCGTCATGATGTAAAGAGGAGATGCCGATAACCGCATTGCGGCAACGATCTGGAATGAGCGAATTACCGTCCGCTCACTCTCAGCGCTCCGACACAGAGCGTGGTCCTCGACACACCTCACAAGTCTTTTTCTTGACCAGCACAATTGGGGCGCTGAACGCACTGCTCGATGGCTCGATACAACCTTTATTAATCAATTCATCCACCTCCTTGTTGATAATTTCTTGCATCGCTGGGTTCCTTGGAGTGTAACGCTGCTTTACCGGTCTCTCATCGATCATGGTGATCTTGTGTTTCGTGATGTTCGTGGGGCCCTCTAGTCCTTCAAACGCTTCCAACTCTTTCTTTAATAGGGTTTCCGTATCTTCGCCTGTCTCCTGATTTTCTGCGTCGCTTTCGCCTTCTCTTTCGACGACACAGGTGTTTATTGCTGCTTTTACTCCGGCCTGCTGAGCGTCTTGAAAATTCAGCATGAGTCTGCCACACGAGAAACTAGCTCCAGCCTTCGCGAGATAGTCCATGCCCAAGAGTAACTTGTCGACTGCGCCTTGTAAAATCAGTAATTTGGTGCGCAAACTGTTTCTCCCAAATCTGATGGCGGTTTTGAGATATTTGGTTACCTCTCCTTGGCTACCGTCAGCCATCCGTACATATATGGGAGGGGTTAGTGGCTTCTCTTCTAGTCCGAGTTCCTTTGCAATTCGCCTGCTTACGAAACTGCATGTCGCTCCTGTGTCAATCGTTGCGTCCAGCGTTCGTCCCACGATGTGAATCCTAGCGAGGAGGTGACCCTGATCACAGCGTAGAGTCTCTAGTGGTTCCGAGAAGTTATTCGCCCTGTGTCCGCCGAGTCTCGGTACTGGCGGGGGCGGTCGTCGTTTCCCTGGTGCGTTTCAATGTTTTGATTTCGGCGACGATAGCAGCAATGATGCTTCGCACGCCTACTTTCCCACAGGTCCAGCAAAATAATAGTGGAGGGTTTCGACAGCCTCTCTGCCGGTGTCCGCCTTGGCCGCAGCGGCGGCAAGCAATGCTGTGCTTGATGTGCCGTACGGGGGCTTGCGAAATTTCCATGTGTCTTTCGTTTCGCGTCCTCTGTGGTTGCGATCTGCTCTCGTACTGTGCCCTTGGAGGGAATGGTTTCGGTTCATCTCGTGGTCGCGTGTTCTGCCGTACTGTCTCATCTGGCTTCCTTTGGATGCACTCCAGCTCCTCTGTTAGGCTCACCAGCTCGTCGAGGCTTGCAAAATCCTTCCTTTTTATGTACAGCTGAAACTCTTGCCGCGAGTTACGAAACACACGCTCGTATCCGGTATACTCCTGTCAATTCTTCCACCCTTTCAGTAAAGAGTAAGGGGTCCTTGCCACCGTCATATCGGATGTTTGAACCTTGTCGATGATGCTGGCTGGGTCCACAGTCATTTCCCGTGGTCTCGTGTACATAATGTTTCGGCTGGGTTCGGTGATGACGTTTTCGCTGACTGTGGGTATCGATAGGTGGAATTCTTTTCCACTAAGCTTAGGTGAAACTGCTCTATTCTGTGCCTCGTTCCGATCATCTCCTGATCGTGGTTGCCGTATCGGTGACGGCCCTCGGGCCGCAGTGTGTATTGCCTCTAACTCCAGCATGCGCGCGTATACCACGGGATCCTTCTCTGCTGCTATGACAAAGCGACGAACTGCTTTCTTAGTTTATCGGCGGTTCCTGTCTCGTCTAGCTCGAGCTCTTTGGCATATTCAATTAATTCGTCCTTGCGTAGTGTGTAAATCCATGAACGTTTCGACATTATTTTAGCTTTAATCAGATTGAGTGCTCGCTGCTTGTTAGATATTTGATGTATCAGGTCCCTGTTCGGGCGCCACTGTGACGATGCTTTCTCTTCGCCAGTCCAAGGTGTCGTTCAGTTATTTATTTGTTAGAACATCAAATTTTATATTAACAACTTTATTGAATTGCTTTTGATTTTGGGTTACAACGTTTCTCAATGTGCCTAAGGATATGTTTCTTACATAAGTTTACAATAAGTTTGCTGGCAATTAAATATTATTGATTAGGCTGTAAGCAAATGGTTAAATTGCTGGAAATTAAATATTATTGATTAGGCTGTAAGCAAATATTTAGATTGCTGGAAATCGAATGTTATCTGATTAGGCTGTAAGCAAATCGTTAGATTATCTTTATAATTTATTTAATTGGGCTGGAAAGGAAATTTTCTTGTTAGTTTCTCCTTGAGGCGAGTCACTCCGCTGTGTTGTTGCTATGAGTCGCGAGGTATAAACCCACAGGCCGACTGTCCCTCTGCCGCGGGGTATAAACCCACAGACCGACAGGGCTAAGTTACTATGAGCCGCGGGGTATAAACCCACAGACCGACAGGGCTAAGTTACTATGAGTCGCGGGGTATAAACCCACAGACCGACTGTCCTTCTGCCTCGGGGTATAAATGCATAGATCGACAGGGCGATGTTGTTATGAGTCGCAGGGCATAAACCTACAGACCGAGAGGGAAATGTTTGTTATGAGTCGCGGGGTTTAAACCCACAGATCGACTGTCCTTCTGCCTCGGGGTATAAACCCACAGACCGACAGGGCGATGTTGTTACGAGTCGCGGGGTATAAACCCACAGACCGACTGTCCTTCTGCCTCGGGGTATAAGCCCACAGACCGACAGGGCGATATTGTTATGAGTCGCGGGGTATAAACTCACAGACCAACTGTCCTTCTGCCTCGGGGTATAAACCCAGAGACCGACAGGGCGATATTGGTTGCAACGGTGCGCTAGCTGTGCTCTTGATGGCGGCGTCAATTGAGACGTTGGCTTCGATGTTGAGTGCGGCGTCGACCGAGGCGTTGGCTTCGACGTTGACTGGGACGTTGGCTTCGACGTTGACTGCGACGTCGACTGAGGCGTTGGCTTCGACGTTGACTGTGACGTCGACTGAAATGTCCTTGCACTGTTGACTGCGAGTCCCTTTGATGCCGACTCGGAGTCGTTTCGATGCAGACTGCGAGTCCCTTTGATGCCGACTCAGAGTCCTTACAGTGCTGACTGCGGTGTCCTTATGGTGCTGATCGCCTCTGCTGCAATATTTAACGCGTGTTATCTTCGACTGTCCACGGGTAAGGTTGCTAAATGACTGTCCACGGGTGTGGTTGCTAAATTACTGCCCCGATGCGCTGTGTGCTCGCTCTTTTATCGTCGTCTCTTCTTCTTCCAGGTTGTATGAAAAGCTTTTAAGCTTTAGTCAAACTCTGAACCTGTTTGATGGAATTGATACGACGTGTTCGCTGCTTCCAATGTTTTTCGAGCTATTTCGCAAACTCGTTTGACTAGTTTTGTTAATTTACGTTATGAAAACGAGTTTGCTGCGTTTGTCCTTGAGCTTGATTCTATGCCAGCTTCTGTATGTACGTTAAATTTTGTGTCACAAAAGTTAATCGTTACAACAATTAAAAAAAAAATATCTGATGTGGCCAACACATGACTTCGTTGTGCATGAAATAATTTTAATTAACACATTTGTAGCTAAGTTATGAATAATATAGAATTCTTCGAGAGAAGTGTCCACTTCGCGACAGCGATCTAGTCAAAAAATAGATTATATTTGGATGTTATGGCAGCCCTAAATACCGAATATCTACTTTCTAGCGTTGTTTGTTTAGAGTTATGCATGAAATTTGAAAAGTGTTCCCAAGAGAAGTGTCCTTTTGGCGCAACCGATTGCATCCAAAAAGGGAGGTGCACAACTAGGTCTTCTAAGAGTCTCAAATACCAAATTTCAACTCAAAAAAAATCTCAATATTGAAATTTTTCATGATTACAATACTTTCTTGTATTTACTACGTATACAAGGAAGTAAAAATATAAATATTAAAAAATATGTAGAGTAAAATTAAAAACTTTAACAATATAAATTGCAATAAATAAAAATTGAAAATAAGATAAATAAAACAGAATATATATAAGAAATAAAACATGAGAATATTCAACACTAACAAACGAAATAACTAGGATACAATACGCACAAGTGTAGTAACATCACAAGGGTTGAACAACATTAGCCATAGTTTCAGCTCCTGTAAGAAACGACCCACTAAACGAAGACTTCTTATATTAGTTGGCAACCTGTTAAAAAGCCGAGGAGCACTAGACAGATAGAATCTAAAGTAGATTTGCAGGTTATGCGATGGAACTGTTGCAGAATCAAAGTTCTGACCTCTCAGTGTGTATACTGGATTTCTCGTGCCGAAGAAGGAACCAGTGTTAGCCAGATTAGTAAAATAAGTTTTTAGAATTTTAAAAAAATAAAGGTGCTTTAGGGGAAGAATATTGAGGTCTTTGAAAATGGGGAAGCTACTGTCATAACGGCATTTATTACTAATTGTTTTAGTTGCAAACTTCTGAATCGAGTATAATGCGTTGATATTGTAGTTAACAGTTCTTCCCCAACAGACTAGACCATACTCAAGTTTAGAATGAAAGATTCCAAAGTAAATCCTACGTAAGAGATTAGGAGAGCAGGTTTTTTTTAGGAGAAAAAGTTGTCTAGTAGCACAACGTAAGTATTTAGTTAGAACATCAGTATGACCAGACCAATTCATTTTGCTATCCAAAAGCAGTCCTAAGTATTTATAAGAATTAACGCACTCAATAATACAACAACTTTGGCAGCAGTTCATAGAGTTATAATTGGTGTGATAATTTATAGATGAGGGGCATATATCCCAAGTCAAAGGTACATTTTTACATGCTGGACCATGGAATACAAAGTCATCAGTAACAGGCGGTTTACATCTAGCACAAAAAAACATAATTTTAGATTTCTCACTTAGAACGAGCTTGGTCATAAGAAACCAGTGTCTCAGTAGCATTAAGTCCTTATTAACAGCCACAGTCAGGTTGGAAATCGAATCACTTGTATAAGTACAGGCCAGATCATCAGCAAACGCGACCAGCTTGCCGGAGAAACCGATCGACAGCAGAGAATTTATAAAGATAAGAAATAGAATTGGTCCTAGCACTGATCCTTGCGGAACGCCAATATTGATTGTAACTACAGGCGAGAAGTCACTACCAATTTTAACTCTCTGCTGTCTATTGGTTAAATAAGACCGAAACCAATTATGGACGTTATCTCTAAAACCACAACCGTACAGTTTATCCAAGAGAATTTCATGACCCACAGTGTCAAAAGCTTTCTTTATGTCAATGAATAGCGCCGCAGTAATCGGCTTATTATTCATGCTGTTATAAATATCACAACAAAAGCTAAGTAGTCTTCAGTGGACTTACCCTCACGAAAACCATATTGGCGATTATTAAAGAAATTATTTTTATTTATAAAGTTGACTATTCTTGTTTTTACTGCTTTTTCAAAAATTTTCGAGAACGTCGGTAGGATAGAAATCGACCTGTAATTATTCAATGACAACTTATCACCTTTCTTATGCAAAGGAATAACCTCCGCTACCTTTAGTCCAACGGGAAAGATACCCTGTTCCACGCTGGCATTAAAAATAACTGACAATATTTCAGCGATATTAAGAGCAATATTTTTTAAAAAGTTACTTGAGAAACACTGTAAAGTATAAGAATTGGAGCTTTTTAAGGAATGAATGATTGAGAATATTTCAGTTGCAGAAATAGGCTCGAAGAAGAAGCTATCTGCATAAGAGACATTATTAGAATTACAGTCACAAGAGACAGCATTTGCCCCATTAGCTGTGATAATATCAGTAGCAACATTTGAAAAAAATGCATTGAACTCATTAGCAATTGCCTTTGGAGATGATATAGACCCATGCTCGGTGTCAATTTTAGAGATGATAACGCGATTTTTCGTTTTACCCAGCAAGTCATTTACAAGGTTCCATTCTTTCTTTGAAGACCCCTTTAGCTTATTAAACTCATTTATATAAAATTTTTCTTTTGCTAAAGATACATCTTTGGTGATTGTTTTACAAAAATATTTGTACCGGGCTTATATTGTATTGTAAATAGAATTTGTTTATTTGATTTATCTCCATATAAATATTTAAATCATGCGCTTTGAGAGTTTCTCATTACTGATTCTATCAGTTCATAAAGTATATGTTAAAAAAATAAATTATGTTTAAATCATACGTTCTTGGTTTTGTATACATATCTTCATTCAGTGATCGGTTCTTTTCTTTTCTTGACTAATTCGTTCGGAACTTTGAACAACAAATCGTTGCATAAAATTCAAGGAAGTTCCAAACGAATTAGTTAACAAAAGAAATCAGCGATCACTGAATGAAGATATGTAAACAAAACAATGAAGGTAAGATTTAAGCATCCATATATGTATGTACACAAGTATATTTCATTTTATGCAAAATGTCATTAACTACGATCTGATTAACCACACATAATTAAGTACATGCGAATAAATATTTCTACTTATATTTTCGTATTATAACTTAGTAATATAATTAGTACTATTTATAATGTGTATATAGTTCATATTGGCACTTACAAAAAAATATTCAATTAGCTGACCCCGAATTTGATGTTCAACATGGGGTCGATATGCTACTTGGTGTAGGAGTATTTTTTTTAAAAATTGTCGGTTGGCCAAATAATTCTGGGAGAGAATTTGCCACTGCTTTAAAAGTCGCTGTTTGGTTGGATTCCGATGCAACCGCTGACTGTTCATACTAGCACGGTCCCGAAATCCACCAAGTTAACAGACTTAGTTGAAAAATTTTGGAAATGTGAACACTTTATCATAAATAAGTCTTCATTTACTCCAGATGACCAATCTTGTGAAGATCAGTTTATTTCTACAGTCAAGCAAGATTCAAGGGTTCGTCTGGTGGTCCTTAACAGCGGATATATCCAAAATGTATCGTCAGATTTTAGTGGACGTAGAAGCTTGCAAATGGTAGAGCATCTTATGGTGGCAGGATAATTCTGAACGCATTAAAGCTTTAAGAATAAAAACAGTAACATACGGGACAACATCAGCTCCCTTTTTAGCGGTACAATGTCTGAAATATTTAGCTGATACAAAAATAAGTACACAATAGCCAGCAATATTGTCACGGAAAATTGCTACATGGACGATATGCTCGCGGGAAAAAACGCCATAGAAGATCTTAAACAAGTACAGGCTGAAGTTGCCCAGTTGTTAGGTGTAGGTCAATTTAAACTACATAAATGGCACTCAAATTGTGCGCAGTGGTTGGGGGACATGCCTAATGCGAGTAAGATATCTCACCCTCAAAGAAATCCAATAGGCGAGGACGGTAAAACTTTGTGTGTTCTGTGGGATTCGACCAATGATATATTTGGAATTAACTACTCCAGCGAAAAATCCGCCAAAAATAACAAAACCCGTAGTTTTGTCTGAATTGGCTCAACCCTTTTATCCACTTGGTTTACTGAATCCTATTATAGTGTTGGGTAAAATATTTATGCAGGAACTGCGGTTTCTTAAGCTCGATTGGGATGAATCGATACCCCAAGGTTTGCATGAGCAATGGAAGCGATTTCGCAGTCAGTTAAACTTCTCCAACATTGAATATCCGCGATTAGTAGCACCGCGTTCGTTTGTAAACACATGTTTACAAATTCATGGATTTTGCGACGCTTCCAACAGGGCTTATGGTTGTGCAGTTTATGCAAGGACCATAGACAACTACTGGCATGTGTGGGTCGAACTCATTGCAGCCAAATCGTGAATTTCGCCCATTAAGTTGCTTGTTAACTTCTTTGATCAATTAAGAAATTCCCCTCCGAGCGATATAAATGCTGTATATTATTAGACAGATTCATTACAAGTTCTGAACTGGTTAGATTCACATCCCCCTATATGGTCATTATTTATAGCAAATAGAGTGTCACAATTTCAAGAGTCTTTAAAAACGTGAGTTGGCGGAAGGTCGATTCGAGCTCAAACCCGCCGGATATAGTATCACGCGGAGTGTTGCCTAAGGACTTAATAAATTCACAATTATGGAGAAAAGGACCAAAGTTTCTTAGCTCTGCCCAAGTATCGGGGAAATCACAAATCATGCCTATGTTCGGTGGTGATGTACGTGAAATGGAAGAAAGAAAAGTAAAATTCAGCCTAGCAATGACTTCAAATGTATTCGAGGACCTTACCGCAAATTGTAAATTTTTAAATGACTTCTTAAAATTGCCAGCAGTTTTTGCCTACATTTTAAGATGGGTTCTGGTAGTGTGCGAAAGGCCGTTGAAGGTGGGTGCATTGACAGTGGCAGAATTGAGAGGAGGGCTTCTGTATCTGGTCCATAACATACAGGGAGTTTGTTTTTGCGAAGACTTCGAATTGCTTCGGTCAAACAAATATGCCCAATCTTGTAAAATCCAAAACTGAATCCCTTTGTAGACAACTGGGGCCAATTGTTGATTATCCGAGTCGGAGGTCGCCTAAGAAAATCCGAACTCTCATTTCAATCCATGCATCCCATTATCTTACCTGGGGACCACGCATTTACCATTGCCCTGGTGAGATTTTTGATCAATGATTTTGGGTAATAAACGCTAGAAAGAGTACACGCAAGGTAGTGAGAGCTTGTGTTCCTTGTTTTCGCCAAAAACCAACGTTAGCTGCACAGCTTATGGGGAAACTTGCATTTATACAGAATAATAGGTAACGCTAAGCCTTTCGAAAGGAGCGGTATGGATTTCGCTGGACCGATTTCAATTCATTTTAAGGTCCGAGGAAAAAGGCCTTTTAAGGCGTATCTTTAAATTTTTATTTGCTTTCTAACAAAAGCATGCCATACTGAAGTAGTTTCAGTGAAAATTTGTTTTAATTTTTGTATATTTTCTTTTTTGAAATGTTCATCACTAATCTTCAGTACTTTGTTCATCAAGTTCCTAATGGTATTCATTTTCTGATGTAGTGATTGTGTAGAATGATAGCTAATTAACCTGTTCGATGCTATTGATTTTGTGTACCAATTAGTTATAATTCTTTTCTCTTTGCGAATTATTTTGGTATCTAAAAATGCGATACTACTGTCATTTTCTTTTTCTAAGGTGAAGTTCAGTCTCGATTGATACTTGTTGAAAATGGAAAGAACAGTATCTATATATTTGTTGTGTAATATTGCCAAAAAGTCATCTACATACTTAACTATGACTTTTATTTCTATGTTTTCAACACCTTCATTGTGTCGTTGAGTAGATCGTGTAGTACTATGTCAGCTGTTTCCGCCATATGAATTTGCTTACTATAAGTAGTTATTTCTTCTACTGTACTCAAACTAGTTTTATTATTACTCGTAATACTTCTCTCTTTTCTTGTTTGAAGACATAAAGTGAATTTTTGCAATAAAATCTTTCTCTTTGCACCTAACTTCTAAAGCGATCAATTCGATTTTTCGTAAATACTGAGTAATTATAAACTGTAGGAAAATTTGCAAAAGCAATTCCGAATTAAAAAAAAAAGATTATTGAAAGTTTACATCAGCTATTATTGGTGATAGAGGGTTGCCCATTGGTATGCCGTAAATCAAAGTAAACTCCAGTAGTTTCAAAAAGAATTGTTTTGGAATGGCAGTATGTTTCTCAATTTTTGCCCAATGTTTCAAAATATCTTTTGAAAATTCTTAAACCTATTTGTATGATTGTAAACAGCGAAATAGCGTCCAATGAAATGATAATGTCTTCCTTGTCTGCGTTAATATGATCTAACTCACTTTGTAGTCTGATTGAATTCCTTATATTATACTCCTCCAAAATGATATTGCGGAGTATTCCTCCGATGTTCTTGGAGAGTTCGTAACACGGGACTGCAATCGATGCTGAGACAGGTCGCATATGCTTTTCTGTATACACTTGGTTAACCCTGTATAAAGAGAAACTTAATGGACATTGGAATACATACGAAAACACCATAATAGATATTGCGTTTCTTACTTATAAAAGCCACTAAACAAACCGCCTTGCAACAAAAAATGTACACGAAAAGTTATATGTATTTAATATGCACATACAATAATAAAAACGTTAATAAGACATAGTTGAGCTAAATTTTGAATAAAATTGTTAAAAAAGCCTTTTTAATCAGTAATTGATGTAATAAACCAGGATGTAATAAAAAACATCTATGTAAAGCAAATATTATTAAGTATCATTTATGAGTCCAATTCGGCTTACAACTAAATCTTCAAACTTCATCACTGCTCATTAAACCTAGCATCAATAAAACCACAAGAACCAAAATTTCTTTCAACTACCCAAATTCAAATCGAAGCTGAGGACGGACGATTGTTCATTATTTGTTCTTGTAAACAAGACGAAAACGAATTGCTTCCTTGCCTCCCGTTACCCGCTAAGAACGACAAATGATGCAGCTCTGCATACGTTCGGTCATAAAAATAAATTTTATGAAGCACGAACAACAAATCACGTTGCTACTACTCCTTCTTTTTGTGTGATTGATGGTTGCCTAAACAATATTCAGGTAATAAGACTGCATGATATATAATTATATTAATACGAATACTATAAGCAATAGAGAAGAAATTGAAAGAAGAAGAAAAGGTCGACAGAAGAGAAGGAAGGAAATGGAGATTAATCCCCATTTAGAAATGAGGAAAGTTCAGACTTAAATTTTCCCCCCGGTAATTCTCCTAATAGTCACAGGAAGAGAGTTCCATAGTCTGACGGCACTCACAAAAAACTGCCTTCCAGATGCAAGGTTGGAAAACCTAGGTAGGATAAAGTAAGCGCGCTCTGCGAGAGCGAGAAGATGATTTCATCAAACAAATATTCTGGCTGTTTAGTCTGAATTATTTTATGCAAAAAGAGCAGTGTCATTATCTTTAAAAGATCACTAGGCGTGCAGTTAAAGATTGAAGCAGATAGATTAGATATATGATCGCCTAGTTTTTTGTTGTATATATAGCGAGAAAATATTGTTGAAAACAACATTGAATTTTCTCAATGAAACATAGTCTAGATTGTGAAAAATTTCACATCCATAGGTGAGCATCGGAAATAGTAATGCCTTAGCCAAAAAAAGTTTCTTTATTCGATATTAGCATTTACGTGCAATGACCATGAAAACGTGTCCCTGAAGGCTACTCCTACATATTTATCAGAATCACCATATTTAATGGTATCGCTACCTATGCATACGTTCGGCAGAGTGCATTAGTTCAAATGCTTCTTGTAAATTGGCAAAACTTCAGATTTGGTGGAATTGAGACTCAGTCTGTTGCAACAGGCCCAAACACTAATCGATTCAAGATCATTATTGAGCAATTGGATTGAGATGTTTATTTCATTGATTGGGCAACTGAAGATCAGCTGAACATCATCAGCAAACATATGTAGGAAACAATTATAGATAGATAGATTAATTAATAATATGATATGATATGAATAATAATGATAATTAATTAATAATTATAGCGGTAGATCATTCACGTAGAGAAAGAATAGAAGAGGTCCCAAAATTGATCCCTGAGGTACACCTAAAAAAACCGGTAAGAAAGGAGACATATTCCTATTAGCAACGGCTCTTTGCTGCCTGTCTGTCAAGTACGATCAGACTAGCTTGCTTGATTGAATAGAAAAATTAAAATTAGATACTTGTTTGTTATATAAAATGGTTTAGTTCACACTATCAAAAGCTTTCGAAAAATCGAGCAAAATCAGAGAGGATACATATGGTTATCCATAGCTTTCCGCAGTTTCTCAATGATAAGGGTCAAGGCTAAGATGTAGCTTCTACTGGATCAAAAGCGCGACTTACAATCGCTAAGCAAATTATTGCTGGAAGTAGAAACCAGAATTTGATCATAAACTAAAACATAAACATTTAAAAAAGAAAGACTCTACTCATGGGCCAATCATACTTCGCTTATCTTCTGCCTCTCATCGTTCTTCTTTTCATCGTGCAATTTCATCGTACTGCAAGCAAAATCAACGAGCTCTCAATCTAAGTGATCTTGGGCTGGGTGGGCAGGAAAAAGTGTATGTGCATGAAAGCCTTCCAAGATATCTTCGCGAGGTGTTGCGGCATTCGTTGGATCTGCGGCGTAAGAAGAAGTTGTATGCTGCATATACATTTGGTGGTAAAGTATTCGTGAAACTGGGTTCCGATGGCAACCCTATTCCTGTGGATGATGTGGATCATGTGGACTCTCTCACTGGCAATAAATTATGAATTTTATACATACATATAATTTTTTTCACGAGTATTCAACCTAATTGTCTTTTAGTATTGTTCTCTTGTCATAGTCAAATGTGTAGTCTAAGCTTAATTTGTTTTCTCCTTATTTCTCATTCACTTTATTCACTCAACTTTCATTTCTTTCTGCTCCTATTTTACTCTCAATTTTACTCTCTCTTTCATTTTCATTTTTGGCAGAGGTTTTCATGAAGGTTAGTACATCAATTTGTGGTGTTTGAATATTTCATTCTCCCTTGATCTACGTGATGGCTTCTGTGTATAATTTGAATGGTGTTGATAATAAGACTCTATTTGATGTGCTCTGTGGGCAGCGAAAGGGATTTAACATGGTGCACTTTAATGCCAGAAGTCTGAATTCTTGTAAATTCGATTATTTTAAATATGTTTTTGAGAACTCTCTGGTAGATGCTATTGTGTAATTTGTTTAGGAATGACAGGGCGGGCAGAAGAGGTGGTGGTGTGGCCATTTTCTGTCGCAGTACCTTAAAATCGAGAATCGTGTCAATGTCATACTGATGTTGAGTACCTTAATATTTGTGTTAGTGTTAACAATTTAGAAATTCTTATTTCATGCGTATATAATCCCTCTAGAATGTATAGCCTAGGTACTTACTTCGCTGAACTCTCTAATTATCCTATTGACTTCTCACACATCGTTGTTAGTGGAGATTTTAACATTGATCTATTATGCGATGACAATATTGTAAGTGTCATGCGGGATAATGTGGCTTCATCAGGCCACATATAGACTAGTAGTCTATTGTTAATAACTACTCGCCCACGCGTTTTTCAGCCAATAATTGTCCTAGCTTACTTGACTATTTCATTGTGTCGGATTTCTCACTTGTTGAACTTTTTGACCAAATTTACTTTTTATCTGACCATGATTTGCTATTCTGCACCTTGGGTATTCCCATGAGTCGTAACTCTACTGAAACTTCTTTTTCTTTTTACGACTTTAAATCAATAGACATCCAGAATTTATATTATGAGGGGAGTATGGTTCCGTGGAATAGTATTGCGTTGGTCTGCCCCACTGTGGATGATAAATCAACAATACTAACCCAGTTCATTACTGACTTGTTTGTCAAGTGTGTACCTGTTAGGACTGTAAGGGCAGTTGATTTGCATGTCCTTTGTTCACAAAGGAAGTTTTGAAAGCCATACGAGAGCGTAACAAGCTTCGTTATCTCTGGAAAAGAAACTCATCGGCGGAGAGATGGGAAAATTACACGCGTGCACGAAATAGTTCAGTTCGTCTTATTAGGCGGTCGAAGACTGTCTATTTAAGATCCAAACTTAACACTTCTCTGCCGCCCAAAGCTCTCTGGAATAACCTGAAAAAGTTAGGAGTTTATAGCAACAGTAACTACGATGGTGCAAATGGTACTCTTGACCCCAATCTTTAACATTTTTTTGAACATTTTCTTTCTCTTTAGGTCCTAAATCCAAATATTTAGGAATAGACTCACCTAGAACGAGTAAAGAAAGTTTGAAATCACCAGTAAGTAGCAGAAGGAGCAGTTTAACTTTAGAAACAAGCACTTCATCTGAGGAAAGTTTAAACTCAACATTGAGCTCTGTTGAAGGAGATAATGGCTTACAACCAGAGGGTGGAGAAAAAACTGAGTTATTAGAATCAAATTTGGAATCCCCAAAAGAAAACGAGACTCAAGTGCAGCCAGAGCAGACTGTAAAAAAAGAGCCAAAAATGCAAGAAAATGAAAACTCAGATGGTCAAGCAAATCCAGATCAAGTTAAGAAAGATATCCTACTTAAAAACCAACCCAATAACAGAAATCTTCACGTTGCACTTGTAGCAGGTTGTGCTCTCTCCACAATAGGGTGCATTGTTGCAGGAGCAATGACATCAGGATTGATAGGAGCAGGACTACTTGCTATGGTTGCAGTGCTTGCTATAGCAGCAGTAGCTGAATTGCATTCAAACTTCCTATCAAGTAAATTAACATCCATTAATGTGAGTCCTCTTGTTGATGATAAGAGCTTACAGCATGTTCGCAGCGGTAAAAATTAAATATGTGTTACTTGTAGTGGATAAGTGAATTCAGTTCTTGCCTATTGATATAAAAGTTGTTATATTTGAGGAATGTTTAAAAGGTGTTTAGTTGATGCGCATTCAATTGAATAAAGTTTTGGTTTTTATAGCCTTATTAAGTTTCATTTTTGCATCATATTCTAGCGAAGCAAGTTCGGCGAGTGATGAATTAAAGGATATACAAGAAACGGTAAAAAATTTTATTTCTTCATTTTCAGTTAAAGATACTGTAGAAAATATGAGTCCTTCAACAATCATAGGGTTGTGTATAGCTGCAGTGATACTTGCAGTAGTGTTCAGAGGTCTAATCTTTTTTATGATAATGTTTGGTGTACTGGTCCTGATGTTCGGTAGTGCAGAAAAGGCAACAGACTACTTAAAAGAAAAATTTAACTTTGCAAAAGATATAAAATTACAATCCGATAGCGAAAAAAAAGATAAAAATTAAGGTAGTATTTTTATCTTTTTTAATTATCTTTATTGAATACGCATATGCAGTTAAAAGTACCAACAGTTAACTCTAAGCTTAAAAAAAAGAACAACTTAGCATTACTAGAAAGCATTGATTTAGATTTTGTTCCTTATGCTTGTCATTACGATGAAGAAACCATACTAACAAAACAGGGAGAATTGTTAAAAATAATCAAGTTAGAAGATTATTCTTCTGTTGATAACTACAGCGACCTCAGAACTGAAATTAGAAAAAGCATATCAAAAAATATTAATAGCCTGTGTTTTACCGTTTGGATTCATACCGTTAGAAAGCGCAATAAACTGAGCTTGAAATGGAATAAAACTGAAGACTTCTCTGACAACCTACATTCAACGTGGTTTAATAAACTAACTGATAGTAAATTACAGTATATAAATGAACTATACATTGTAATATTGTTTAGCGATTTTGGCAAGCATACTAATAATTCGTTTTTTTTCAATAGAATAAAGAATAAGCATAAGTTGTCTTTACAAGAAAGCCATCAGGAGTTGCAAAAGATAACTGACGTAATTCAAAATGATTTAGGACCTTTTGGAATAGACATCAGTAATGACATTGCTTTTCCTATCATAGCTCCCACTAGTAACTCCTTATGTAGTTTCGGATTTACTGCTGTATGTGAGTCTGAAGTATTTACTACGCTGCTAAGAGTTAAGTCTCATGATGTCAGTGTAGATGGGGTGCACCTCAAATTTGTTAAAATAATACTGGCATTTATCGGTTCGGATTATTAGGTTCATTTACCCATATTATAAATTATTGCTTTACGACATCTACTTTTCCTAGTTTGTGGAAAAATGCATTTGTCATTCCCTTACTTAAGAAAACGAATTCTGTTGTGCCTGCTGATTTTAGGCCAATAAGTATTCTATCTCCGCTATCTAAAGTACTTGAAATGCTCATGGCTGATTAAATTTCTAAATACTTATCTATAAATAAGCTATTAGACGCCAGTCAGTCTGGGTTCCGTGCTGGACACACTTGTACCACTGCAGTCCTCAAAGCCTTAGACGACATCAGACCTTTTTACGATAATGGGATGCTTGCCTTATTGTGCATGCTAGACTTCTATGGGGCCTTCGACTCAGTCAATCATCGTATACTCCGTCGCAAATTACAGCATCTCTTCGGTTTTGGTGTCAGTGCCGCTGGTGTCATAAAAAGCTATTTATGTGACAGATTTCAGTCAGTTAAGTGGTCAAATGGGCATTCCCACTTCAACAGAATCTGCAGTGGTGTACCGCAAGGTTCTGTTCTAGCACCCATACTCTTCTCAATGTTTCTGGATGATATTTTTCATATTTGCAAGTATTCGTCACTTCACGCATACGCGGATGATATTCAGGTGTACCTGTCTAGTAAGGACAATCTTAGAGAGGATTTGGTAGCTAAACTAAATGAGGACCTCGATATCATTCGATGTTGGTCAATAAAGAATTGTCTGCGGCTCAATGCTGTGAAGTCGTCTGTTTTGCCCATATCAAGATATAAGTTGTACTATTGTGGCATTCCTGATATATATCTTGGTGGCGATAAGTTAAAAGTTGTACAAGTTGCTGTAAGTTTAGGCTATCGTATAAATGCGTCATTGAGTTGCGTGGACCACATTAACAATGTTGTTAAAAATATTTATTTCATTCTCAGGAATCTTCGGTCCTCTGCTTTTTGCACTCCTACTGTCATTAAACGGAAGCTTGTTCTGCAGTTAATCATCCCTTTAATCACATATTTCGAATGCTATCTACAATAAGCTTGACTCGCGATCTCTCCACAAGCTCTCTGTTGCTTTTAATCATGCAACCAGGTACGTGTATGGCCTTCGCAACTTCGACCACTTAGGTGCGCTTAGATCTGCTATTCTAGCCTGTGATATTAGTGATTACCTCAAAGCTCGTACCTGCATTTTTCTACATAAAATTATTCATTCCCGCACTCCTGCTTATCTATTTCATAAATTACTATTTGGTCATTCGCTTAGAGGCCTTCTGTTAATTACCCCGGAATATAGTTGCTTAAACTCATCTAGATTGTTTTTTATCAACGCTATAAAATTATGGAACTCCTTGCCTATGAGCCTTAAGCTCATTGCCGGAACAGGGTCGTTCAAGCGTGCCATAGTTGAATACTTCTCGTAACATTGCTTCTCATTCGACTGCCAGCATCACAGTGTAGAACTCTCACACGGTGATGTTTCTCTCCTTCTCTCCTCCTTCTCACTCACTATTTCTCTTACTCTTTCTCTGTTTTTTTTTTATGTCTTTTTTTTCTTTTTTTTTGCTTATTTTTTTACCTTTAATTTAAGATAATATAACTTATATTTAATGTATTATTGAATGAATTTTGTACTATAAAAGAAACTTTTTGGTTCTTATTGTACAGCCATTGTGGATTTATGTAAATAAATAGATAACCTTTCAACGACCTTAGAAAGATAAGGCAAGATCGAGATTGGTCAAAATTCAATTACATGCGACTTGGAATTCTTCGGAAAAGGAATCATTGTCATATCCACTCATTTTCATTTCCATTTTCCACTGGAAATACAGTGGTGGTAATAAATGAATTAAAACTAGTAAAGGTGTTGTCTACAGCCGGGCTGTAGCCGAAATACCCTACACCTTAAAGCTGCATATATACTCGTATATATAAGATATATAAAATAAACTATAATTATAGCTGCTTAACTATTTCTGTGCGTTACAAACACCGGTACTAAGTGCGTTTACTCTCATAATTTAGGTGTAGGGTATAAAAATATATTGCAATACTGGGTGGATGGGTAAAAAGGAGGCGAGGTCCGCCCATTTTTTTCCCAACAGAATATTATTGGTTCACAAACTACAATATTATGTACACCATTATTCAGGAAACTGATATACTTTTCAATACAATCCATGTAAATGATGATCCATGACCTATGTAAACTAAAAGTGGGCGGATCACGCCCATATTTGGCATATTAACTGGAAGTATTAGTCTAAACCTACATATAAAATTTTCTTGTCTTCTCTCAAAAAGTGATGCTGATATGGCCATTTTTAATAGGCAAAACGGAGGTACCTGCACTCTCGATATAAAAAGTAGGCGTGGTACTTGGGCGATTTTGCCCATTTTCAATACGAAAGACCCCAACATATCAACGAATATTTTTGCCAAATTTCATTTTGAAATCTTAATCCTTTCTCCCGTGATCGTGATTTCAACGGACAGACAGACAGACAGACAGACAGACAGACGGACAGACATGGTTATTTCAATTTTGGTGCTGATGCTGATCAAGAATATATATACTTTTCCATACCTATCTTGTCTAGTTCTATGCGTTACACACTCCGGTAGAAAGTGAATATACCCTCCACCTTAAGGTGTAGGGTATACATATAAGTAATTTAATTTCAAAATGTACGGTAGGATAAGTTTAATGAATCTAGGACAAATAATATCAAGCCCAGCGTCATTTGACTTAATGGTCAAAAGAGCTTTCATGACCTCATCATCATTGACACAAGTAAGACCAAAATTATCTATGTCCTCGTTAAGAGGTTGAATGAATGTTGCGATACTGTGGCAAGCTGCAGAATTTTGCTGATGTGATAAAAACCTAGCATTAATCTCTTCGCAGTCAACATCTCTTGATACATCAGAAGTGTTTTTGCCAACGCCTAGATTCCTTACTTTAATCCAGAAGGATTTTTTCGACTGATGTTTGTTAAATTTCATTCCAAAGAACCTAGCCTTGGAGGCTCTGATCTTAGGGATAACTTGATTGCGAAGGAGTCGAAAAAGAACGAGATACTCACTAACAGGCTCATGTCGGTTACGCGCTTGATCGTCAGACGCTCGGTAGTTGTTTATTCTCTTTTGTGTTTTTCTTAAGTTTTGTTGGTATTCGACGCCAGCGTCGGTGGTTTTCGAAGCAACTGCGCTGCCAAAAACCCAGACTCGCGTCAGGCGGGCGCCGGCGGACGGTAGATAAATTTGTTTGTGTTTTTCAGTGCTTTGCAGAAATTATCAGTCATGATTCGTCTGGCGATGCATGTCCAAAAGACGGAGCCGGACGGTAAAACCGTCATTTTCGACGCAAAGAAAAAGATGTCGCCTTGAACAAAAACTGTTTCAGTTCGGTGTTTGATATCGTATCGTGTGGATGGCAAACAAGTTTCTGTACAAAGTTTTTAATAAATAAACGTAGTTTTTCTATGCAAATAATAATAAAATATATATATATAATAATAAGCATATATATAGAATAATAAATAATTATTATAATAATATTAATATGAATGCGAACATAAAAACGTAAGTAATAAATTTCAGTTGAATAATTAAAGAGTACTTCTAACGTTTGAAACACTACTTCATTGCAGTGCAAAAGTAACAACCAGTGCACAGTTTGCAACTCTTTTGGAAGAACTGGCCAAAAAACCTCAAATGGCGAAAGGGGTGCCATTATTTGGTAATAGCAGGCAACATTGGGAGAACAATTGGCAAGAAATTGCAATGAAAATAAATGCCCTTGGGCCACCAACAAGAAATGCGTCTGAATGGAAAAAGGTGAACGTATGCCATATAGCCATCTAAAATGGTAAATTTGAATTTTCGCTTATCCTTCCAGGTTTGGGGTGACCTAAAAACTCGAACAAAACGCAAGTTGGCGACGAACGCGAAAGAGATGCGCCAAACAGGCGGAGGGCGCCCGAATATCAGCATTCTTACTCCAATGGAGGAAGAATGTGAAAAAATACTCAGCTTGGGAGTGCACATCGGACCACCTGGAACCTTCCAAGGCTTCACACCTAACAGAGTGCGCGATTCAGTGCATTGCCATGAACAAGTGCAGCCTTTAGTACATTCAGGTAAATTGCGTTGAAAGTGTGCGTGCAGCAATCTTTATTTATTTGTCGCACTTTTATTACAGATTTGCGCCCGAACGAACCAAATATTCATTCAACTTCAACAACGAACGAACCAAATATTCATTCAACTTCCACGGGATCACTTGAATGCTTTGCTGATGAAAATACAGAAATATTGCAGGAACTAGTTGACGATCCGGTGTTGCCTTTTACTGCGCCGAGGCCAAAAAGGAGTAAGCCGGACGATGAGTATCTGCTACATTTACGAGAGCAGATGAAAACTCAGAAAGAAATTGCAGCAACCATCGATCGAGTGGCAGTCTCAATGGAGGGTGTAGCAAATGGCATTGGAAAGTTATCAAACACATTAGAAAAATTGTGCGATGGACTGCATATGATTGCGACAGGTGAGCAGCGAGTGGAAGCAGCTCAAGTCTTGTTAAGCATGCTCCGAAACGGAAGCAGTGTTTA
The DNA here is from genome assembly GCA_937620795.1 of Thecophora atra. Classification (NCBI taxonomy): domain Eukaryota; kingdom Metazoa; phylum Arthropoda; class Insecta; order Diptera; family Conopidae; genus Thecophora; species Thecophora atra. The sequence goes on from OW569398.1 coordinate 40,244,228, forward strand.
GAGATTCGCGTTATTTGGGTTTTCGATTTTATAATATAAGAACGTTCCTTTAAACGACAGTCACCATTTCTTAATTTTGATTTCCTTACTCCATTTTGAAGGAGAATAAAAATCTACTATTAAATGCATCATATTGATGTTACATATTTTACTATGAATTTTATATTTTATAATATTTACAAAATAAAAGTCAAATGAATATTTATCTCTTTGTTTATTGAGTATTGGTGGCCCTGAAAAGGGCCGATTGTATGCAAGCAAAATTTTTAAACACGTACTGAACGCGCAAGTTCATCGCGTACGCTCGTAGCTGCTGGTGTGGTGTGTTGCTCTTCGCTCTCCGTCTCCATATTTTCCGGAAGCTCCGGCTCTGTGCTGGGCTCCCAATCATTCCTATGGAAAATGCATATATTATGCAATGCGCAGCATGCGTTGATGATTCTCGTGGAAACCTCGGGAGAGTAGTGGAGACCTCGTTCCGATAGAATACATCGGAATCGGTTCTTCATTACCCCGAAGCATCGCTCAACGACGTTACGTGCTTTGCACAACTTGCTGTTGTACAATATCTGCACGTTATCGCGTGGTTGTCGGTATGGCGTCATCAGATACGGGAGTAGCTGATATCCCGCATCACCTAAAATAAGATAAGGTCAATTTAGAAGCAATCAATCGCAGCAGTTACACATAACCTCACCTAACAGCCATGTGTTCCGCTTCCCTGCATTATACGCTGACTTCAGCAAATCATCGACTACGCTCATTCTCCATATAAACGCGTCATGATTGCTTCCAGGCGACCTCGCATCGACAAATTTGATCACCATGTTGTGATCGCATATCTGAAAAGAAATATATTTTGTCGTAAACATAGTCATATGTATGTAAAGAAATATTCCAACTTACCACCATGGCATTAATGCTGTAAAAGCCTTTGCGGTTATAATATAAATGCCGGTGTTCGGGGGCTTTTATACGGACGTGAGTGCCATCCACACAACCGATAACTCCTGGCAATCCGTACTCACTGTAAAAGTGCTCCTTTACGTGGGATTCCTCAGCCTCTGTCATGTTGAACCGAATCCATTTTGGGCACACATGCTGCTCAAATATGTCCAGACATTCCTTAATGAGCCTTGACATTCTTGATTGCGACATTGGCGCCATGTGCTCGTTCCCTACAGCCAGTTGGTAACTACCGACTGCAAGGAACCGCAAAAACGCAACCAATTTCAGAGTTGGAGGAATTGCTGTGGATTTCCTGTTGCGCGCCATGAATGGAGAAACCTCCTCAAGTAAGCTCTGAAAGCAGATTTTGCTCATCCTGAAGTTACTTTGGAAGCTAATCACAACAATAACATAAAATTTCAATATCCAAGCAATAATTATTATAAATTGCAACTTACAGTTGCTCGGGCATCTCCAGAACATTGGAATGATCCCTCAACCTTCTGTGCAGGACAGCTGTCGTATTTTCTTCCACTTGACGCGATCGTCTGACGTAAAATGCAGCACTTGGTATCATTTGGATTGAATAATGACCAATTGAATAATGAATATGTGATTATGTGATACAATGTGATTGTAATTACTAAAAGTTCACTTATAAAATTCACTTTTGCTTATAACATGTAAAAGGCGAAAGTCAATTGTTTTTTGCTTCAAACATTGCTGCCACGCACTAGCGTTCACATATTATATACACAAAATGTATGTCCACTGAGATTCTCACGAAGTTGAAATCGAAGTGGCTGTATTTTTTGGTGTTTTTCGAAGTGCTTCCAAATTATTTCACCAAACTATATCAATTTTTACAGTGAATGGTAACACTATTCAGTCTGCAAACTATGACAGTCTGCAAGGCATGTTAAATGGTAAAAAAAACAGAAAAAAGTAAGACGCTGGCGGACGCTTGAGTTCCGAAATGCAACGTTCGACTCAGTCTCGCCTGCGCTGGCGTCTCGGGCGCTCGGGCGAAGCGAGTATTCGACATGAGGCCTTAAGTTTAAACTTCTTAAACTTCCTGTACGCAACATCACGCTGACACATAAAAGAACAATATTGTTAGTTAGACACACTGGTTTATTATGATTGATCACTTTTGTCATTAGCGGGACGTGTTTATTATGGAAGAGGTTAATAGTATAAACTCAACTTGATCATTAACCGCGGGGTTATAATAAACACTATCCCAGATAGTTGCTAAGTCATGTTCTAATGAGAAATAGTTAATGCGATTATGGTTTCTATACTGAATCGTATCCACATTAGCAGACCTATCAGCCTTATTATAGAAGTACGTCAAAAATAATAAATCGTGCATAGAAAAGCCTGGAGCGTTCAGCTGCTGATAAAGATGAACGTTGCGCATATTATTAACAAAAAGAAGATCTATGAGACTACAAGATCGACTAGAGAAGTGAGTGGGCGTAACTTTATTAGCTAAGTTCAAATCTAAAGATAGCATAGTCTGTATGAATTCTTTTGATTCCCTCTTATTCAGGACGTTACAGTTGAAGTCTCCGCAGATAATTATTTCCGAGGTAGTACACGAAAGTTCTTCTAGAGTTGTCAAAAAAGGCTTAAGGCATACACGTTTGTTGGGCCGGTAAACTGTTCTGAGCAAGATTTTCCTGCTTAACTGATGTATTGCGAGAAAAATTTACTCAAAAGAGCAATCCTACTAGAACTTGCAATAAATCTGCAAGTAATGTCATTCTTAACAAAGATTGCCACACCTCCACCAAGACGCCCAGAACGATCCGAAGGAAAAAGTTTATACCCAGCAATCCTCTAAAAGCTATTTCAAACCTCTGGATGGAACCAAGTCTCCGATACACATAAAATATCAATAGCTGAGTTTATGAAAATCTGGATAAATTCATCAATCTTTGAGGGCAGGCTTTGTGCATTAAAATAAACAATATGTAGGCGTGAGTTTTGTACGCTAAGTATTCTTAACATATAAGCTTACAAATTACTACCACCACGACCATACAACCCTCTATGACAGAGATAATGAGATGTGCCACTGTCGGCTTTTGCTAACTAACTTAACAAAACTTCGCTCGGGTTTTCACATACACTGTATGTGTTATTCACCACTTTCCACCTCTGACGCAATACATATATTGGAATGAAATGTCTTTTCAGATTTCAGTTGTCAACAAAAATTTGCTGAAGAAGGTTGTGTAAGTGATTTTCTGATTAAAAATTTAATTAATGTTATCAATGCGCATTTCTGTGCGCATTTTTATAGAAGTTTTTGGAGTTTCTTTCGTTTACAATTATCCTTACCAACAGCTGCTCGATATGGAAAAAGATTTTCAACTGCTACAAAAGATCGACGAACACGATGAAAACGAAGTTGAACACTTTGCAATTTAATGAACAAATTAAAATATTTTTGGATATCTATTCGCGTGAAAACTGAATACTTAAACTTATAAAAACGAAGAAACACTTTATACTTATTTAATACTGTATTGTATGATCAATATCTTTTTGTCAATAGTTAATAGTTTATAAGTAATAAATTTGTTTTCTACTTATTGTATAGTTACTATGAGCGCAATTAAACAAAAATCTTGTCTAATCATATTCTAATCGTTAAAAGATTTTTATATTAATTTATTAAGTGATTTGTGCCAAAACTAATTCACTACATTTAAATTTGTTTCTTCTGTTTTCAAATATTTATATTATAAAGATGTCATCATACAATTTCTAAATTACAAAATAGTGCAAATGAAAAATAAAAGAAATATATATTTAAATAATATAAATTATAACAAGCGTTTTTTATTTTCAAATACCAAATATATTTCATATTTGCGTGTATAATCCAAATTTTTGTTTGATGATGTTTTCTGCTTTAAAAGTAACGGGAACATGATTGCTGAAAATTACCGCAGTACGAAATTGAAAAAAAAGTATGTTGGAAGAAATGTTCTCTAACAATGATAATTTAATAGTAAAAAAAGGGCAAGCTGAATTGAAGCATTAATTAATTCGTTAAAGATTTTTAACAGCAATATTGCATTTTTGATATTAGAAAAATAGTTTTTCAGCTTAGCAGTAAACTAACAACAGTACCAAATTACTTAAAAAAGTACCTGAAAACATACGTAGTTTGCAAAGGACAGTAAGTAACAAATTTCACTTCTGAGGTGAAACAAAAATGTAGAAATGCCAATACTGCATTCAATGTTATTCTCTTTACAAAAATTAATAACCTAAATTTATATAACAATTTTAAAAATAACACATATATTTTTTTTTTTTTGCTTTCATAAGGAGGATTTTCATAAGGAGTGCATAAATTATAGTTGCTAACCAAGCTAACGAAATACACGAAACTATGAAATGCATTAACATTTATAATAAAAACAGCCAGAAATATCTATCGAATTTGTTGTCTTTGGCAACAAAAATTTTTAAATTATCTTATAAGTATATGAATAATAAGAAATGTGTATTAACAGTGTAACGACGAGTTTTCCTCTCCAAGCCGGGAATGGCTCACTCGTCCCAGGGTTCGTGGCAAGTGGATCTCGCAACCACTTGCGAACAATATTTCAAGCTGCGTTTCCCAATTTCGTTCGATTGGTGTTTTCACCAATCTGGCACTGACGCAGAGAGTTCAGCTCGGACGCAATGTTTTTTTTTTTTTTTTGTTTTTTTTTTTTAATATATTTTTATTTGCAATCTATCTTACGATAATAAGCAAATTAACTAATACATGAGGAAAATAAATGTACTCTTGACTTCGTTGATCCTACTCCAGTGAGTAGAATAACATAATAAGAACAGACTTTACAAAAAGAAGCTTAGTTTCAATGCATATACTAATTACAATTACATAGAAACAATACAGTTGAATTAACATTGAAAAATTACAATTAAAATTGAAGTTAATACAAATTACATAAAGTTTATTTCCTAAATGGCAGATCTAAAACGTGATATCTTTTAAGCCTTAATGTCTCATGACTTGTGTCTAAAAGAGATATGGCTAACGTATTTACATGTTCACTACGTCGTAGTAAATAACAGCTGGACTCGTTGCCAGCCAGTAATGCATGCCTCCGGTTTGTTAGGTTTCGCAATCATTATTATCTCAGCGCATTTCCTCTGTGTTGGAAAGTGATTGAGACGAATTATAGAGTTGTATAATATAGTTAAATGTGCCACAGCTCTGTCAGGTAGAAGTTTCACAATCCTTGCGTTTATTAAGTCATACCCAGGACTTTTAACATTGTTCAGCTTCATAATTTCTGCGTAAACTTCTTCGGGTTTTGTAGGCGTGATTGGTAGATCCATTTGGCAAGCAGCGTCCAAGAAAGTGTCTACTTCACTTTTTTGATTAGTGTCGGCTAAATCAAATGGCTGAAACGTTTGTTTCAAGTGCTCAGCGAAGGCATTCGCTTGAACACTTTTTGATCTGCACCAATTTCCGTGATTATCCTTGAATGGAACATTTCTTTTCATTGGCCTCTTCAAGTATTTGGTAGCTTTCCAGAGACTATACTCATTAACCTTGGATGTACCAATGTTTTTCATGAAATTAGAAATACTCCTGTTTTTTTCCTCCATTAATTTGGTTTTCAATATTTTTGTAGCTTTGTTGAGATTTAATTTGTCTAGGGGGCTTCTGGTTATTTTCCATAAACTCCTCAGTGTTCGCTTTTGCTGAATAAGTTGTCTGATTTCAGAAGATGTACGAAAGACGAGATTTTGATTTTGATTTTGATTGTGTGATCGCTGTACTGGAGTTGATAATGCAGCTGCTTCATGCAAAAGAAGAGTAAAATTTTCAACTGCTTCATCTAAAACATGTCCAGATTTAAGTGAAATTTGGTGATTTATTTGCGAGTTAACCCTTAAGTGCATACAGTTGCAGAAATGCAACAAAATCATTTTAACATGTAAAATAAAAGCGAAAACAATTTATCTACCCATACATGATGTTACAGAAATGCAACAGTGTGTTACATATTAAAATAACGGTTCTGCACTTAGAAATTGAAAAATAATGTGTCAGTCAAGCCAATCTCGTGGTGAAAGTCTTATAAACTAATCCGTGCCGTTATTGAGCATTTATATAGCTTATAAAGTGAAAACTAGTCTTACGAGTGATAAATAAAATTGTGTTTGATGCTGATTAAGGTAAGTACAATAAACATTTTATAAGGATTCGTGTAAAAACATGCATGATCTTGATTTTTTTCGTATAAAGCTATATGTTGTAGAAATGCAACATTATGCATTGCGAACCATTTAAAAGTTTAACTAAAGGTGTTATTTTGAAGACTGTTTTATTCTTATTTTAGCCATGTCAAAGCGACTTTACAGAAAGGTTCTTAGCGATGCTGAGGTGCAACATTTGGTTGATAATTTAAGTGATATTAGTGAAGATATGGACTTTTCGGACGTAGATTCTATGGCTGATCCAGAGTTTTTACCCGATAATCTCTTCGAAGAACAAGAAGAAGAACAAGAAGAAGAACAATTACAAACTGCTGAAATATACAATATGATTTTACCATCTGCACTACCATCCGCTTCAAAAAACAAGAAACCTACAAGAACCGCAATAAAATGGAAAAATAAAAATCTTTCTTTGAATGAGGCTCAACTAAGCTTTAGAGGAAATGAAAGTATGCCAAATGCACTTCTGGAAATGGACACTCCATATGAATGTTTTCAGCATTACTTTTCGGATGATTTATTGGAAAATATTGTTAGTGAATCAAATTTATATGCTCAACAAGCTGATGTAAATAATCCACTACACCTGTCTGTCACTGAACTTAGAAGATACATTGGTATTATTATTTATATGTCTCTCGTACGGCTACCGAACACTCGCCATTATTGGGCACCAGATATTGGTATCGACATAATATCAAACATAATGACGATAAATAGATTTGAGAAAATTCGCAGGTATTTGCATTTCAACGATAATAACAAACATTTACCTCGGGATCATCCGAATCACGACAGAATTCATAAAATAAGACCGATCATTACTCATTTGAATGCAAAAAATTGTACAGTACCATTCGAAGCTCAGCTTTCAGTTGATGAACAACTATGTTCTACCAAAGTACATCACTATATGAAGCAGTACTTACCGATGAAACCTCACAAATGGGGATTTAAACTATTTGTTCTTTGTGGTATAAGTGGGTACGCTTATAACTTTGAAGTCTATTCTGGCCAAGAAAATAATGACAGACAAAGGATAGATGCAGATGAACCAGATCTAGGTGCTTCTGCTAACGTAGTGGTTCGATTATCAAGAACTATACCTAGAAACCAAAATTACAGACTATATTTTGACAATTATTATACAACTCCATCTTTGATGGTATACCTAGCACAGAACGGAATATACAGCGTGGGAACTGTACGCCGCAATAGAATAACAAATTGTAAGTTACCAACTGAAAAAGATATGAAGCAGGATCCGAGGGGCACTTCTTACGAGTATGTAGGCGACCTTGATGGGATAGATATATCTTCAGTGGCTTGGAAAGACAACAAGATAGTGACTCTTCTATCAACGTTTGCTGGAAAACTCCCATTAACCTCTGTAAACAGGTATGACAAAAGAAATAAAACTACTGCAGAAATTAGTTGTCCCTTCGTTATAAAAGAATATAACCGTCACATGGGTGGAGTGGACTTACTTGATGCCTTTATGGCAAGGCATAAAATATTAATTAAAAGTAAAAAATGGTATATTCGCCTCTTTTATCATTTCCTCGATATGACACTAGCTAACTCGTGGATTTTATTAAAAAAAGTATTTGAAACGACACCAAGTAGGCAACAAGCAATTACACTTTTCGAGTTCCGGAAACAAGTAGCACTATCCCTTATAATGATTGGACAACACAACCCAATTAAACGAGGTCGTCCAAGTAATAATACTGTGGAAGGAATGATAACTGCTAAGAAGAAATGTGGTCCTGCTCAGCATGCTCCTCCAAAGGATGTTCGCCTTGATCAAGTAGGGCATTGGATAGTATGGACAGATGTACGTGGTCGATGCAAGTACCCGAGCTGCAAAGGATATTCACAAACTCTATGTGAGAAATGTGGCGTCAATTTGTGTTGTAACAAAAAAAACAACTGTTTCAAAAATTATCATACAAATTTATAATTTTGTAATTTAATGCATAAAGTTGCAGAAATGCAACAATTAGTTTTTTATTAAAAACATTTTTTTACTGTTATTAATAAAATTATTGTTATTTTTCTCTAAAAGAAGATATCAAAACAAACATTTGTAATTATTTTCAACAATTTTAAAAAAATCATGCACTTAAGGAATTGTTGAAAGGAGTCCACGTTTATATTTCTATTAAACACATTACATTGATAAGAGACAGTGTCAATGAATGTGTTTAAATGCAGCAATAATGGATAGTGATCGGACGATAAATCATCGCAATCAGTCATGTGTAATGTTTGACCCGGAATCCCATTGAAAACAACAAAGTCTATTAAATCAGGTAGTTTTCGTGGATCGGTAGGCCAATACGTTGGGCGGCCGCTAGACAGTGTGGAGAAATGGTTTTTAGTAACACATTTGTAAAGCTCACGACCTTTTGGGTTGATTAGTCTTGACCCCCACCAAGGATGCTTAGCATTGAAGTCTCCGCCAACGATAAACCTACCACCCCCCTTGTTGAAGAAGTCCTCGAAGAGCTGACAATCCAAATTAAATCTTGGAGGACAATAGATCGAATAAATTGATGTTAAACAGTTGTTTAGCTTAACTTTAATACCAGCTGCTTGTAAATACGGCTTACTAGTTTCTTCTGTCACATAATAATGGATCTGGGATTTTATTAAAATAGAGGCACCACCATGAGCTCTATTATCTGGATGATTAGCTGTTATTAAATCATAGCCTTTAATTCTGAAATAGCTTCTTGACGTGAAGTGAGTTTCAGAAACTAGCAATATATCTATAAAGTTTGAGTGTAGGAATTCTTCTACTTCTCCCAAATGATTTGAGAGACCGTTGGCATTCCATAAAGCAATTCTTAAGTCTAATTGCATAGTTTGGTAATAATTACTTGTAACATTTGCATTAGAGTATTCATGAGATCATTTTGCTTAAGACGCAATGTTGAGTATCGTATTTATTATATTTACTTAACAATTTTTATAATTTAGTACTACAAGAGCCACAGTGGGTCGCTTAAAATACAAGAGCCACAACGGGTCGCTTAGAATAAAAGAGCCACAGTGGGCCGCTTAAATACAGAGCCACAACGGGTCGCTTATATAAAGAGCCACAGTGGGTCGCCTAAAATACAAGAGCCACAACGGGTCGCTTAGATAAAGAGCCACAACGGGTCGCTTAAATAAAGAGCCACAACGGGTCGCTTAGAATAAAGAGCCACAGCGGGTCGCTTAGATAAAGACCCACAACGGGTCGCTTAAATAAAGAGCCACAACGGGTCGCTTAGAATAAAGAGCCACAACGGGACGCTTAGATAAAGAGCCACAACGGGTCGCTTAAATAAAGAGCCACAACGGATCGCTAAGATAAAGAGCCACAACGGGTCGCTTAAACAAGGAGCCACAACGGGTCGCTTAAATATACAACTTATTACACGAGGTCTTCTTGTGGTCACCAAGATACCTCAAAATGCGAACCTTTGTCGTTTATTGCAGCGTTACTAATCGATTAGTGTGCATCAGATCAAAGGCTGATTTGCAATGTTCAAATAAGCTCGTTAAAAGCAGCAAGCGAAATAAACTGTCCCCGAATTCTAAGACATTTCCAATGGAATCGGCCGTGAACGAAGACAAATTCCATTCAAACAACATTTTGTCCGTCGGCTGATTGCTATTCATTCGTATGTCTGTATATATGTCAGGAGATGTATGCTTTCTGGTTTTCTCTACTCGATCTGGAAATGTACATTTTTGTGTAGCTATGTATTCGTAGTGTGTACTTGTTTACATGCGGTCACTTGGAAGGAACAGGTTTTGTTTGTTAATTCTAGTTCTGTTCTTCGTGGTCGGTTTGTATTCTTTATGTTTTGTTTTACTCTGTTTGTAGATATGTTTGCATGTACATCTCGTTAACGCGAGTGTAAGTTTGATTATTTTCATTTCGTCTTTTGTTTTGCTTTTCGTAACTAACTGATATATGTATGCAAATATGTGTAGCTAATTGTCTAATCTAAAACTATTTATATTAAAATATTATTGTAACGAATTGTGGTCGTTACAACAGTTATTTTATATACAAAACATGTTAAAATATTATTTTCCGACAACCAGCAAATAACTTTAATTTTTATACCATACATATTATGTAATAATACAAAAACTAATCAGTATACGATGTTGCGTGTCGTCCTCTTCGGTGTAAGACTTGCAAGTAAAGAAGATATGAGAAAGGAATATAATGTTAATATAAATTAAACAATAATAAGAATTACCTGCAGTTGGTTGATGTTTTCTGGGTAAGATCAGTGCTAAGGTTATGGTGAGACTGCATTTTGACCACTGGGTATGCGAGTTTTTCTCTAATTATTGAATTTACTGCGTACACTCATGAGTTCTATAGAGAGAGAAGAGCGGCGAATATAGAAAAATAAGGACTTGCCAAAAGCACACATAAAATCTATGAATGAATGTTAGGGAAGAAATTGAAGGAAAAGATCAAGACTAAAAAACGAAAAGTGTGAACGTCATAACTTCTGCTGCAGCATGAGCGCCTGGTGTTTGAAGTGAAAATGGTCATGTAAATACTCGGCACTAATGACCTCGGGCATTTGAATTCACTTTGGTACAGAAGTATATGCAATTATTTAGGAAAACAGAAATAAAATTCGTGGTAGAAAACTTTAGAAACAAAGGTAGCGGACTTAAATCAATTTTACAGTAGCAAAAGGGGATGGTCTTAAACTGGTTTAAGAATTCGGTATAAATATTGTAAAATTTGAAGGCCGTGGGAAGTCTAGTAAGAAAGAACTGCGGTATTTAATTCAAATTTAAGAAGACGGTTGCGCAAGATCGTCATAGTTGTTCAGTGAACTTTATATATATTTATTAATTGAAAGTTTGAATACTTACAAACGATTAAAAGTAAAAGTTTTATTACAACTTGTATTGCAAACAATAAAAAGATGAAAGTTTTATTGCAATGTTCATAAATGCAATTGATAATCCGACAATTTGGAAAGAAGCTGCAATTTCTTTGGCTGATTCCAATGCAAAAAAAGAATCAGAACTAGATGATCAGGATTCTACATGACCAGGATTTGGACTTAAGTGTCGCCAGTAAGGGGAGTGTCCCAGTTTGATTTTCGGCCACGGAGTCAATTCCTGTAACTCAATCATAAGAATAAACAGCTAAGTGCACGAATTTTTTGTATTATTTGCGAGCAGAGAACTTTGCCCAGAAGGCGTGGTTCGAAATTAGCGTTTCGAAGATACATATATATATGTCGTACAGACGAATCAAGAGAAGAAGGAGTACTAGAAATATTCAAATCGCAAAAGAAGTCTGTGTTAAAATTTAATTTTTTATTGTTATGAGGAATTTACAGACCAAAAGGTCAAATGCATACATATATAGATATACTTTTTTTTGGGAGTATAACTGTTATGTATATGATAAGAAATTTAGTGTGAATCATGTCATTTTAATTTATTTTCATATGTATTGAATGATATTTCATGTTATTTTATTTATTCTTGTGCAAATTTAGGTATATATGTAAAGTTGCACATTGTTGTTTAATCCAAGCTTCAGCGGGAAATGTGGAAATTCAATTTTTGGTACATTACGTTTTAATTGCCAGGATCAATAGTTTTCTGTAGTTGACTCAATTGTAAGGAGAGGAAGAGGTGAGAGCAGTGATCGGTATAAAGTCGAGTTCTAAACCATTAACGTTTTAAAAGGTTCCTTCTGAAGAGCTCTTCCGTGGTGGTAAAAGTGGAAAACTTATTGTTCGAAGTAAAGTTTAGCAGAAATATTCGCTGCTAAAGCTGATTCCTTTTTCCTGTTAAATAGAGAAAAATTGACAGTCATTCGGAAAAGAAGTTATGTATGTTAAGAACCAAAAACAATTGAATTGCTTTCAGATTTTGTTTGTTTATTTATGAAAAGTAGGCGGAGTGTATATATATGTAATATGATTAAAGAAATTTGTTAAGATGGAAAACTAGAATTTCATTAGGGGGTTTGAGGGTCAACGCGAATGACAGGGTGATGGAGAGAGAAAAGAGGAAAGGAGTAGGAAATTTTTTTTTGAGTTTATTGATACTCTCAGCCCGCACCTGAAAGGGTTGAGAACCGCGACACGTCGTCTGCTGAGTCAGCCGGAGCAAAAACAGGCCGGATTAACTGAGATAATGTAACAATAATAGCGCATAACGTGGGGCTATAATGTCGCGTAACAATAATGGCGCCCAACATAAATAGCCTGTAACCAGATGGCGTCAACAATAATGGCGACCAACTTCAACAGGCTGTGGTTGTTCCTTAACTGAGCATCCCAAACGCGATGGCTGGTGCATGAAGTGAGGAATGCGCGGCGGATGACCAACCACGGAACCAAGTAATGGAAACTATTTGTTTGTTTGTTAGAAAAGGAGTCATAACCAGATGGCGCCAACAGTATTGGCGCCCAACAAATAAACAAATGGAGCTTCGCTGTTTTTCCTCAACTTCGTGTCCGGAACCTGATGTCTTGAGAGTAATGTTTTCATGGAATACTAAAAGGAAGTGCATTAACTATATTGCGCCGAAGCAGAAGCATGAAGTAGCGGTTCTTAGCGCGCAGTTGGAGTTGCAACGCAGCCGTCGTAATGAAGTACATCTAGTGCAGCAGAGGTGTGAATGGACACGTCCTCAAATCGCTATTGGTTGAGTAATAAAAAATGTGAGATCATCTAGGAAAAGAGTGCAAATTCATTAAGAATGGACAGCACGGACGAAAGATAAATGTACGAATTCACCAGAGGAACACCTCACAAGACAAGGCGGCACAGTGACTATGTACAATGAATATAAGAAAAGTCATATGGAAGACATAGTTAGCACTGTACCGTATAGAGGAATAAAAGGCGAGGAATCCCTTCCCTAGAAGAAGGTGATCTATAAGAAGAGAAAGAGGAAGTGCTTGCAGGATTGTTAGAGAGGTCCCAGTAAAAGCATATGGGTGATTAGATGCGGTTTTTATTGAGTCAGTTTATGGTCGAAACTCTCAGGTTCTCTCTCTGAAAGCTAAGTTGACCCGATCATCGTCTGTCTATATTAAATAGAAAATAATTTAAATAAAGATTAGTAATAGCAGTGAGTTTTGAATCTATGTGCGTGTACATTAATTATTTTTAGTGAGTTTTGAATCTATGTGCGTGTACATTATTTATTTTTTGTGAGTTTTGAATCTATGTGCGTTCACATTACTTATTTTTATACCCTACAACTTAAGGTTGAGGGTATATTCACTTTCTACCGGAGTGTGTAACGCATAGAACTAGACAAGATAGGTATGGAAAAGTATACATATTCTTGATCAGCATCACCACCGAAATTGAAATAACGATGTCTGTCCGTCTGCCTGTCTGTCCGTTGAAATCACGATCACAAGAGAACGGATTAAGATTTCGAAATGAAATTTGGCAAAAATATTCGTTGCTATGTTGGGGTGTTTCGTATTGAAAATGGGCAAAATCGCCCAAGGACCACGCCTACTTTTTATATCGAGAGTGCAGGCACCTCTGTTTTGCCTATTAAAAAAGGCCATATCAGCATCACTTTTTGAGAGAAGACAAGAAAATTTTATATGTAGGTTTAGACTAATGCTTCCAGTTAATATACCAAATATGGGCGTGATCCGCCCACTTTAAAAAAAAATTTTTTTTTTATTATTATTATTATATATATATTGTATATTTATTATTAGATATATAATATATATATTGTATATATATACGAGTATATTATATCGCACCACTTCTAAATATATATACGAGTATATAAGCAGCTTTAAGGTGTAGGGTATTTCGGCTACAGCCCGGCTGTAGACAACACCTTTACTAGTTTTACATATATTATTATTTACTTATTAGTCTTTTATATTATATATTTATTATACTTATTAGTCCAACATTTACTTTCATAGGAAGTGGGTATACATATATGTTAATTGTTAATTTGTAATTTTTGATTTATTGGAATGGTTTATTAATGTTATTAGCGTTCAGTATTTGAATGGAATACATTTTTCTTAATTTAATTAAGCACTGAATTGCTGTAGATTAGTTAGAAAAATATTTTTGGGCAGCGTATAAGTTTTTGTAACAGAGAAAGCGTTTAGGAGTCAGTATTAAGCATTAATCATTTCCGGTTATCTTGTACTTAGGAAGAATAAATTTATGAAAGGTTAATTAGTTACAATATATTGCACTGAAAAGCAAGACAGAAACTGATTAAGGGTAAGGAATGTCAGAAACGGCTAAGGCGCGCTCGATACTAAAAAAAAAGAAGAAGTACGCGATTCGATCTAAATAGGTCTTCACCGCAAGTAAGAGAAGTTATATTCAATACGCCCTATCAGCATCGGAATCGTTGTCGTCGAAGCATGTCGCAAGCAGGTAAAGAAGGAGCATTTCGCGATGGAACCTTCACTGACCTGTCGGGAAGCAATAATACCAATAACCAGCTAAGTGCTCCACCGCTCAATAAACTACTAGGGGCGGCAGAGGGGGAAGCACAAGCAGGAAGTGGGGCGAAGCCTAAAATTCCAAGCCAAATGACCGCAGCAAAAGGGATGCCTGCTGGTGATATAGCCGACGCGCTAGGGCGTCCAATAAACCCTAACGCTGCTTTTTGCAGCGATTCGCGAAATGAACCAAGTTCGCAGGAAATTGCACCGATGGTCGATGAATCATGCGTAAGATGGCGAGCAGCCGTTGATAAGACCATCACTACACAGATCCAGGAAGGGTTGCACGATGGACTGCGCAGCATGATGGGTGAAATCACCGGGAAGATGCAACATCTAGCTAGCGAAGCAAATCCACAAGACAGAAGGGCGCGCATAAGCAATGAACACGAGTCCGCGCAGCAAGCAATACCGGAATCTTGGAATCAACCTAGGGAAAATAGGTACAGTCAGTTAGAGCAACAAAGCTTGCTGGTGCCACTTAGACCGGAAAGTAAGTACGAATTGAGGTATGGGTCCCATGGTCACCTTCCGCGAGTGTCGGTGCCACGAAATCCTCGAGCACAACAATCAGATCAAGATAGAGCAACTTCGCTGACCGCGATCTATAGCGACGACCACTTTGCCCAGCGTCCGGAAGGTAATAGCCCCCACGTCAAGTTAGACAAATGGGGAATAATCTTGATTGGGAATTCGAAAGGTCTGGGCGTCGACGATTTCATTTTCAGAATAGAACACTTACAGGCTCAATATGGTTGCGCATGGTCGCAGGTGATGCGTGAGTTCCACCTTCTGTTGGCAGATGAAACCAAAGAATGGTACTGGCTACACGTACGTGAGAACCAATCCATGGATTAAGATAGCGTGCGTAGGGCGTTGAAGTGCCAATACAGAACAAGCCGGTCTGAATTTGAGATAATGCAGGATCTGGTAGAGCGCAAACAACTGCCCAATGAAGCTATCGATGATTACTTCCAGACCATGTTGAAGTTCCGAGGCAGATTAGTGAATCCGATTCCTGAATATGAGATGGTTAAAATAATAAAAAGGAATTCAAAAGAGGAGATGGCGCATTTAGTTTACCCGCTACAAGTTTATTCTGTTCAGCAACTTCGCAAAGAATGCCACGAGGCTGAAAAATACTTTTTGCGTCGGTCGACGCGTAATTTCCAGCAGTCTCGTTTTCCAAGGCAAATCAATGAAGTGGAACTGGCTGATGAAGAAACGCGAGCGTCGCAACAGCGGAAAAATGCGGTGGTCAGCCGGCCAGTCCCGGCAGACAATTGGATTTGTTGGAATTGCAAGCTGCCAGGTCATCAGGTTCAGGGACTGCAGGTCACGAAAAAGGAATCTGTTTTGTTTTAAATGCGGAAACGCAGGCAGGAGAATGCCGGTGACGGGTCGGCCTTCCTCCAAAGCAAGTCCCGTCCAAAGAAACAGAGATTGAAGGTTAAGTTAATCAGGCACAATAACAAAAGAATAGTCAAGCAAGGGTTTAGTGCACCTAGAAAAATAAGTAGAATTAGTGTTTTGAGAAACATTAGAAATATTAATGATTAGGATAACGAAGTTAGAACGTCAGCAACCGTAGAGGAAAAATTGCAAAAATATGCAGAAGCAAGGAAGCGTATATTTGGCGAAGATATAACGAATAGATTTTCAAGAACGCCTAAGAGAATTATGAAAGCGCGAAAGACATAAACAGCGAGTATTAACACGGAAGGCGGTGCCAGCAGCTCTCAAATCCATAGAAAAAGGAGATCGTAGGCCATATGTGGACATTGTGATCGGTGGTCGAACGATAAGTTGACTTTTAGATTAGATTTTAGAAAGGATGTAGAGAGTTAGTTGAAACCTGCAATTTACAAGTGATACCATTTTCTGCAAATTTGAAAACAGCTAGCGGAAGTAGACACAAGTAATAGGTCGTGTTGAGCTACACATTAAATATGAAAATAAAGTAAAGAAAATATTTTTTTTATATGTGTCCTTACTTAGATCAAGAACTGTACCTAGGAGTAGATTTTTGGAAAGCTTTCGGAATCGCTCCAGAGATTTTCGGAGTAGACTGTTTAAGTTTAGATAATAGAAACGCTGCTCGGATCCAGAATCCCACGATTTGACGGTAGAACAGCGAAAGCAGTTAAAAGCTGTAAAGAAAAAATTTAGTTTCTTTGAAGATCAGGGACTTGGCAGAACCAAGTTAGAAAGACATGTAATAAAATTGAAAGAAGGTGCGGAACCTTTTAAAGATAGATACTACCCAGTATCACCAGCAGTGTAAAAACTAATATACAAAGAAATCGATAACATGTTAGAATTAGGTGTTATTGACCATAGCGATAGTCCGTGGAGCAGTAGAACAACATTAGTTAGGAAACCAGGGAAAAATAGGAAGGATGGCTATCCATTACAAAATATAGAAGTCATTCTTTGCCGCATAGACTACACTCAATTTATAAGTAGCGTCGATTTGAAGCATGCGTTCTGGCAAATTAAACTAGACGAAGAAAGTAGGAAATATACGGCTTTTACAATTTCCGGGCGACCGCTATACCAATTTACAGTCATTTGGTTTGTGCAATTCTGCTCAACGCTTGTGTAAGCTAATGGATAGAGTAATTCCTCAAAGACTGAAGTCCAACCTATTTGTCTACTTAGATGACCTTTTGATAATAGCTCCAGATTTCTATACGCACCTGAAGATTTTGAGCGAGAGAGCAGAATGTTAAAAGGAGGCGAATCTAACAGTGGGATTCAAGAAGTCCAAGTTTTGCTTCAAAGAGTTGCGATACCTGGGGTTTATACTAGGAGGAGGGGATCCGCTCATTGAGAACGGATCCCGAAAAGGTGGAGGCGATAATCCGAATCCCAACGCCTAGGTCAATTCGCCAAGTCCGAAGTTTTTTGGGAGTTGCCGGGTGGTACAGGCGATTTGTAAAAAATTTTGCTTCGATATCCGCTCCACTTAGTGACACTTCGAAAAACATTTCTTTATTCAATGCGACGCGTCTAAGGTTGGAGTAGGAGCAGTCCTGTTTCAGATTGATGAGGAAAAACACGAGCGTCCGATTGCCTTCTATTCGTACAAATTAATTAAACACCAACGTAACTACAGTGTAACGGAGAAGGCGATCTTAGCAGTGAAACGTTTTAGGCCGTACGTCGAATTGATGCCGTTCACTATAATTACCGACCATGCGTTTAGCAAGATGGTCGCTGCTCTTGCAGCCATTTGATTTCGAGATCGAACACCGAAAAGGAGCTGACAAAGTGGTAGCTGATATGCTCTCCAGATCAGTGGAGGAAATTGAAGCCGAAATGGGGGAACTAATGGATATGGAAACGACGGAATTCAAATTGCTAGAGTACCTCGAGTTAAAGGAGACGATCGAGCAGAATGCAGCAAACTTGCCGGATCTGAAAGTAGAGGATGGTTTAGTTTTTAAAAAAATAGCTTTTGCGAACAGCTTACCGACCGAAGAGTTTATGTGGAAACCATGGGTTCCTGAGGCATTAACGTCAACTCTCATTGCAAAGGCACACGAGCCAGAAATAGCTGCGCATGGAGGAATGGCCAAAACACTGCATCGTTTACGTCACTTTTATTATTGGCCTGGCATGTTGAAGCAACTGAGAGATTTCATTGGCAAATGTGTAACCTGTAAAGAAGTGAAATCAGCGAATATTGATCTACGGCCAGGTATAGGAAACGAAATAGTAACCATCCGACCATTTCAGAAAATATACATAGATTTTCTTGGGAAATACCCACGATCAAAAAGAGGGAACGCTTATGTTTTAGTAGTGGTAGCTCATTTCTCCAAATTTACATTTTTAAAAGCGATGTAAGAAGCCACAGCGAAGAAAGTTGTCAAGTTTTTGGTCGAGGAAGTATTTTACAAATTTGGCGTTCCGGAAATAATTCATAGTGATAATGGCGTGCAATTTGTGTCCAAGGAATTTTAAAAGATTGTTGAAGCATTCAAAGTAAAACATCTAAGAACAGCGTTTTATTTTTTATCTTAGAAGAGGATGGTAAGATTTGTACCCGGCCAAGAGGTCTACCAACGAAATTTCGCGCAGAGCAATTTCAAGCAAGGCATCAACGCGAAATTTTGCCGCAAATATCTAAAATGCAGGGTAACCTCAGTCGTTGGTAATAACATGTACGCTCTGGAAGATCTCAATGGAAAGAGTTTGGGAATATTCCATTGCAAGGACATCAAACAATGAAATAACACAAAGAATCACCATTGAATAGCATTATACGGAAAATGCGTGCAATAAACCGGCGAACGAACAACATCCTGTGCGTTAGTGATAAAAAAAGTGCAATAAGTCTTGAGGTGCAATATTTGCATGACTCGTGATGCGTGGTTGGTGTATGTATTTGCGTGTTTTGCGTACCTTTTGTCCAGTGCGTCGATTTAATGTTCGTAGGCGTGAATTTCATGGTGTACTTATCCCCAGCGTGAGTTTTGTAGTTATCTGTAAGGCAAACAACGTAAATGTCCAAGGTGAAGGAATCATCAAGCATGGGCATGACCCTACGTTGGGCACCGCGAAACCGAGGACGAAATACCGGCAAAGAAACGCCTTTGCCACGTGCGTACCACTGCAAACGCAGAGTTTTGTTGCGTGTCGTCCTCTTCGGTGTCAGACTAGGAAGTAAAGAAGATATGAGAAAGGAATATAATGTTAATATAAATTAAGCATTAATAAGAATTATTGGTTGGTTGATGTTTTCTGGGTAAGATCAGTGGTAAGGTTATGGTGAGACTGCATTTTGACCAATGGGTATGCGAATTTTTCTCTCATTATTGAACCTACTACGTACACTCATGAGTTCTATAGAGAGAGAACAGCGGCGAATGTAGAAAAATAAGGACTTGCCAAAAGCACACGTAAAATCTATGAATGAATGTTAGGGAAGAAATGGAAAAAAAAGATCAAGACTAGAAAACGAAAAGTGTGAACGTCATACCTTCTGCTGAAGCCTGGTCTTTGAAGTAAAAATGTTATTTAATTGAAATTTAAGCTGAGCAAAGGGGAGATGAGAAAGA
The DNA here is from genome assembly GCA_937620795.1 of Thecophora atra. NCBI lineage: Eukaryota > Metazoa > Arthropoda > Insecta > Diptera > Conopidae > Thecophora > Thecophora atra. The sequence continues at coordinate 40,264,008 of OW569398.1, forward strand.
TTCGTTGCAGAAGACGGTTGCGCAAGATCGTCATAGCTGTTCAGTAAACTTTATATATATGTATTAATTGAAAGTTTGAATACTTACAAACGATTAAAAGTAAAAATTTTATTGCAACTTGTATTGCAAACAATAAAAAGATGAAAGTTTTATTGCAATTTTCATAAATGCAATTGATAATCCGACGATTTGGAAAGAAGCTGCAATTTCTTTGGCTGATTCCAATGCACAAAAAGAATCAGAACTGGATGATCAGGATTCTACATGACCAGGATTTGGACTTAATTGTCGCCAGTAAGGGGAGTGTCCCAGTTTAATTTTCGGTCACGAAATCAATTCCTGTGAATCAATCATAAGAATAAACAGCTAAGTGCACGAATTTTTTGTATTATTTGGGAGCAGAGAACTGCTCGTCAGTATGCAAGTAAAGCATTGCCCAGAAGGCGTGGTTCGAAATTACCGTTTCGACGATACATATATATATGTCGTACAGACGAACCAATAGAATCAAGAGAAGAAGGAGTACTAGAAATATTCAAATCGCAAAAGAAGTCTGTGTTAAAATTTAATTTTTTATTGTTATGAGGAATTTACAGACCAAAAGGTCAAATGCATACATATATAGATATACATTTTTTTGGGATTATTACTGTTATATATATGATAAGAAATTTAGTGTGAATCATGTCATTTTAACTTATTTTCATATATATTGAATGATATTTTATGTCATTTTATTTTTTGTTGTGCAAATTTATGTATATATGTAAAGTTGCAAATTGATGTTTAATCCAAGCTTCAGCGGAAATGTGGAAATTCAATTTTGGTACATTACGTTTTAATTGCCAGGATCAATAGTTTTCTGTAGTTGAATCAATTGTAAGGAGAGGAAGAGGTGAGAGCAGTGATCGGTATAAAGTCGAGTTGTGAACCATTAGCGGTTTACAAGGTCCCTTCTGAAGAGCTCTTCCGTGGTGGTAAAAGTAGAAAACTTATTGTTCGAAGTAAAGTTTAGCAGAAATATTTGCTGCTAAAGCTGATTCGGAAAAGAAGTTATGTATGTTAAGAACCAAAAACAATTGTAATTGCTTTAAGATTTTGTTTGTTTATTTATGAAAAGTAGGCGGAGTGTATATATATGTAACATGATTAAAGAAATTTGTTAAGATGGAAAACTAGAATTTCATTAGGGGGTTGGAGAGAGGAAAGAGGAAAGGAGTAGGAATTTTTTTTTTGAGTTTATTGTTACCCCTAGCCCGCACCTGAAAGGGTTGAGAACCGCGACACGTCGTCTGCTGAGTTAGCCGGAGCAAAAACAGGCCGGATTAACTGAGGTAATGTATCAACGATTAATCAATATAATTTATTAATTTTATTCATGGATACAATAGAATTGAAATCTCAAAACATAGTTCTCACAAATGTAAAAACATGTAAACAAAGTGGTAGCTACAAAAATTTGAGGTGAAAAACCACTTCATGGGGGTCTCCTGGGTCATTTTCTTCACGCTGCCCGCATTTTTTCGGGTATTCTTGCGACATTTTCTTCACGCTGCCTGCACTACCATAAAATTTCCAAGTTTTTTACGAATACTACGAAGCTTCTGGAACGCGAATGTCGACCGAACTCTGGCTGGAAAGAGTGTCGCATCTCGTTATCTCTGCTCTATGATTATTAGTATGTGAAGATATGACTTACACAAAGTCGGCAATAAATTAGGTGAACACCAGCAAAGGCAGAAATAAGGTCAAGAATAAAGAAAGCAGTAGACATAAGAAATAAAAGAATAATTAAAGGAAAATTAATTGGGAGAAAGTAGTAAAATAGTTTTAAATAGAGAGAAAAATTAGTGTAAAAAAAGCCAATTTTTAATATTTTCTAAAAATAATTTATAAATTGAGGTTATGGATTAATATAAAGAAAATAACATCAATCACCTTACTAGTATATTTTATTACCTGTTTGCAAACTGCGTATGTTTCCGCGTACTTTTGCATATACTATGGTGCTTAAGTATTGTTACTACATGACTAGTTTTGGAGGAAATACCATGGTTACCCTACATTAAAATGACACTAATGTGTTTAAAATTCTTAATTAATTAAGTTAACTTTATTTCAGTTTACCTTTTAATGACCTCTAAAGAATGCTATCTTGTAATCTACTTCATAATAAACGATGAGGCAAAACTCATCTTATGTCTGTAAGACAACGTATTAACTGAAAGACAACGTTTTATGATAAATTTTTTTATTCAAGTAAACAAATATATTAAATCATTAATATAACAAATACCATATAACCAAAAAATACACATCAATTGCGACGTTTATAACTTCACCAACCTAGATAAAAACCTCGATAAAACCAGTGTAATGCCGCAAACATAGAAAGTTAGTTAAAAAAAAATTAAATAATAATTATCATGTGATGCAGGTCTATCTGCATCTAACTCCGCTACGTAGCGGGATGACAGAGATGAAATGTGTAGCTATTGCGGAAATGCCTTTGACGAGGAATGACGGACTTTGGTTCCCAATAATTACTAGAATTTAATATTTAAGTTGACTCAATTGAAGACTAATAATTATACCATGCAAATTAAATTGAACAAATTGAATTGCACAAAAGATTGACGGGGTCATTCTCTAACTTTTAACGTGGACTATAAATCTATAGCTAATAGTATAATAATAATATGCATCATTACACAATAAGCAATATCATACATATTGTGGCGAAAATACAGCGCCATCTATACGTCACACAATAATGTGATATACAGCGCCATCTACACGCCGATACGTGCAATATTTACGAGTGTTACAGTGTTACCAAATCACAGTCCACATTCTTCTGGAACACAACGACACCTATCGAGCGCTAGCGAAAGATCTAGAAATTACTTGATATTTCCACTACGCAGCATACACAATAGCACATGATTCATTGCTGAAACAAGCAATTCATGGAAAGGGAAGTTTCTCGACAATCTAGTAACATCTGGAGTAGTCTGACGATAACGTAGCGATAATTATCGTACAGTATAAATAAACACAAACCACAGCAGCGAACACAGTTTGATTTTGGAAAGCAACAAAGCGACATCGTGGAAGTAACAGTTTCAAAAGTGTTGAATAAAAATAAAATAGTTGAATAGCTTCTAATAAGAATTCGTGTATAAGTGTTTACGTGTACAAGTTACAAACAGCGATAGTAAAGATGTGTTAAAATAAGAGCAAGCAATAATTAATAGTTGATTTATTATTTGAAACTAACGACTTATTTATTATTTCGAATTTACGATTATTCACAATCCAGTGATCGAACCTGAAGAGAGTTCAAGCGGTAATTTTGGAAATTACGTAACAATTGGTGTCAGAAGTGGGATTGCCGAATAAACTGAAATAATAATGAAATTCGCTGACCTGAAAATACCACAGCTGAGGCAAGAGTTGGAATCGCGCAGTTTGCTTGTGTCAGGAAAAAAAGCAGAGCTACAAACACGCTTGCGTGACGCTATAGAGAAGGAGGGCATCGACGTTGAAACACATGAGTTCATCTACGAAGCTGCATCCAAAGTTGAACACAAGTTGGTAGAGACGCAAGCAGCTGCAGCGTTTGACATGAATGTGCTCTTAGCAGTCCTCACGGATGGAGCAGCAGATGCCACAAAACATGTCATAACTACAAGACCAACTAACCACACGCATGGAGCAGCAGTTTGCAGAAAACACTGCACAACTGCAAAAGCAACTTTTGCGCATTGAGGGAAATTCTGCAGAACTGCAGGCGAGACAAGATAAAGTAGAAGATGAAGTTCGCACGTTACAATCGCAAACGCAAAATGAATTGCAGACACTGAAGGCAGAAATATTGCGGCTAGATGGTCAGATACGCAATGTACAGTTGAGTGGACCTGTTGCGGCAGTTAGTGCACCAAAATTGAAAGCGCCAACCTTCGACGGAACTGTGCCGTTTAAAATCTTTAAACTCCAGTTCGAGACAACGGCACAAACGAATCACTGGACGTTGGCAGACAAAGTGGCAGCTTTGGTGATGTCGTTGAAGGGTTCCGCTGCTGAAGTTTTGCAAACGGTTCCTGAACACGAGCGAGGTAATTATGATGCGTTGATGGCAGCGATTGAGCGGCGATACGGTAGCGATTACCGAAAGCAAATGCTCCAGATGGATCTGATGATTCGCTTCCAAAAGAATAACGAGCCGTTACAGGCATATGCAACAGAAATCGAGCGACTCGCACAATTGGCCAACGCGGATGCACCCACAGAATTAATCGAACTACTGAAGATCCAGGCGTTTATGAATGGTATACGAGATGTGGATACGAAACGCGCAGTCTACTCTATGCCAAAGAAGACCTTCGCCGAAACAGTTTCGTTTGCCCTGACGCAGGAGACAGCGAGTCTTTTTACCAGACCATCGCACAAGGTTCATCGACTGGAGGTTGGTGCAAATGAGTCGTTAGAAAAGACCATCAGGGAATTAAGGCAGACGATATCACGAATGACGCCGATCTCGCGCAAGAGCTCGGACGCAAAATGTTACAACTGCGGGAAAATTGGATATTTTGCAAGAAACTGCAATACATCAGTGAGTGGCAGAAAGAGAAGCGCCGAAAAATTAAGTGGTGCTTCTACTAAAACAGAATCGTTAAACTAAAACCGACCAGCCCAAAAGGGGCGTGAGCTGGTTTCCGCAACTGATTGCCTCACTGTCTGTGTCTCGCAAATGTGTCGTAGCAACAACTTAACAGTAAGTGGAGCTGTAAACGGGCTGTCGCTGGACTTGATGCTGGACACAGGCGCAACACATTCCATTATTCGAGCACATTTAGTACGAGATGATATCAAGGTGCTGGTTGGTTGCAAACTGCGAACTGCTATAGGAGAGGAAGCTGAGATTTTCGGAAAACTGGTTTGTCGTGTTCAGATTGGAATGCTGCAAGTGAATACCTTCCTGGTGACCTGAAGAAAAAGTGGCTGACGTGTCGAAATATGGAGATACCGAGATATGAACGGAGATACTGGATATGAACGGCCTCAAATTATGAAGGTGAGTGTTAGCCATCGCCAACAGATTCCCCCAAAATCAGAAGCGGTTCTATGGGCTTCCGTGGAGGGAGATAGTGGAGCGGTCCAGCTGTGTGTAGTAGACGTATCAGATGACACGGCAAATATACTGGTTGGACGAACCTCACTGCAAACAGAACGGAGTAAGCAAATTCCTGTTCGCGTCGCCGATCCTCTTAGAGAAAGGAGCGCTAATAGGGCATTGCCAAGCAGTAGAAGCCATAATAAATTGCGACAATCGCACCCAGGAGCGCAAAGACATTGCTTTGCAAGAAACAATAAAATCGCCTGCTATAATGGGTCACTGGTTGAATGAGGTAAGTGAACCAAAAAAGTCTAAAGCCAAACATTTATTGCAAAAATATAAAGCTGTATTTGCAAGCAATGGAAATAAATTTGGAAGAACTGCTATCGTACAACATCGGATAGACACTGGCGATGCACGACCGATCCGGCAAGCTCCACGCAGAGTCCCACTGGCGAAACGGGAAGAAGCGGAGCATTTGATAGCTGAAATGCGGAAAGACAGAGTTATTGTTATATGGAGCTCACCGGTCGTGCTAGTTAAAAAGAAAGATGGAAGCACTCGATTTTGCGTTGACTACCGAAAGCTGAACGATGTCACGAAAAAGGGCAGCTACCCACTTCCGCGAATAGATGACACTTTGGACACGTTATCTGGTGCACAACTTTGGAGATGTTATCTGGTGCACATCTCAACGTTGGAATTGCAAAGCGTTTATTGGCAAGTAGATATCGAAACATCTGATCGTGAGAAAACGGCTTTCAGCATCAGCGACGATTGTGGCAATTCTCTGTGATGCCGTTCGGATTATGCAATGCTCCAACAACTTTTGAGCGCTTGATGGAACACGTGTTAAAGGGCTACACTGAAAAACATGTTTAGTGTATCTTGATGACATCATTGTCATAGGCAAGAATTTTGATGACCAACTTAACAATTTGGAGGAAGTGTTTCAACGCATTAATTCCGCTGGACTACGATTGAATCCGAAGAAATGCAACCTATTCAACACCGACGTGACATATTTGGGCCACAAAATCACTACGAAAGGAATTCACACGGATGAAAGCAAAATAAAAGCGGTAAGAGATTGGCCTCGTCCAACTAATGTTCATGAAGTGCGAAGTTTCTTGGGCTTTGTACTTATTATCGACGCTTTGTACCCGGATTTGCCAATGTTGCACGAAGTCTATATAATTTAACAAAGAAGAATTGTAGATTTGTGTGGAAAAAGGAAGAAGAAGATGCCTTTCAGCAGCTGAAGGAGTTGCTTTGTACTGCTCCAATGTTGGCATATCCAGTTCCTGGTGAGAAGTTCGTGTTGGACACAAATGCAGGCGCACATGGCATTGGAGGTGCTTTATCGCAGATCATCGGTGGTCAAAAAAAAGTTATTGGATACTACAGTAGAGTCCTAGGTAAGCCAGAAATGAATTATTGTGCCACTAGGCGTGAACTTTTGGCAGTGAAACACTTCCATAAATATTTGTATGGGCAGCATTTCTTATTAAGGACAGATCACGCTGCTTTAAGATGCCTACTTCAGTTCAAAAACCCAGAAGGTCAAATTGCACGCTGGATAGAAAGGCTGCAGAGTTACGATTGTGAAATACAGCATCGAAAAGGTGGACTTTATCTCGACGACCGTGCGTACTCGAATGTAAGCATTGCTCCAAAGTTGAAAGATGCGAAGGTATAGTCGACGTCCGAATAACGAGTCTGCAACCTGACGATGAGTGGACACTTAGCTTAATGCGACAGCCAGCTTAATGATGCAGACTTGGCGAAATTAGTGAAAGCTAAAGAAATGGACCGAAGACCAAGCAAAGAAGAAATGGCGTCAGAAAGTCCGGTGGCTAAGGCGTATTGGGCACAATGGAGCAGTTTGCAGCTGAAAAACGGAGTGCTGCATCGTTCCTGGGAAAGTAACGACGGTAAGCAAACTCGTGATTTGATTGTTCTACCAAGATCGCGAATAGATGCTGTATTAAAAGAATTTCATAATGGACCAAGTGTCGGCCATCTCGGTGTTACAAAAACTGTGGAGAAGATTAAACAACGATTTTATTGTGTGAACTGTCAAGAAGCGGGAGCGGAATGGATCAAAAACTGCACGCAGTGCATGGCTGCTAAGGAACCTAAATTTCGAAGCAGAGGGAAGTTGCAGCAGTACAACGCTGGAGCGCCATTTGAGCGAGTTGCAAGTGATGTAGCTGGGCCATTTCCGACTAGTGACTCTTTAAACAAGTACGTGTTGGTCATTATGGACTATTTCAGCAAATGGCCAGAAGTCTACCCTATACCAAATCAGGAGGCTAAAACTGTAGCTGAGGTATTTGTTCAGAACTGGGTCACGCAATTCGGCATACCAATCGAGTTGTACTCCGATCAAGGACTAAATTTTGAGTCTTCAATATTTCAAGAAATGTGCCGATTGCTGGGTATCAAGAAGACTCGAACGACACCTCTACATCCGCAGTCAGATGGCATGGGGGAAAGGTTCAACCGCACATTAGAAGAGCATCTGCGGAAAGTCGTGGGCAAATGTCAGCGCAATTGGGATAAGCACATTCAAATGGTCTTTTTGGCTTAGCGATCAGCAGTCCATGATACTACTGGTCACTCACCTGCGCAAGTAGTTTTTGTCTCAGACTTGAGACTGCCGACGGATCTAAAATTTGGCAAAAGCAGTGATTTTACCGAAACCGAAGACAACTACAGGCACATGTTACAATCTGAAATGAACGAAATACACGAAATGGTGAGGCGGCGTACACAGCTAATGAGTAACAAAATGAAGGATCGCTATGACCGAGGTATGAATATGGACGGACTCAAAGAGGGCGACTTAGTGTTACTGTACAACCCGCAACGGAGGGAGGGCATGTCTCCAAAGCTGCAAACATCGTGGGAGGGTCCGTACAAAGTCATTAAGCGATTGAATGATGTTGTGTATCGCATACAGTCACACACACAAAAACAAGGTTAAATCAAAGTTGTCCATTTAGAGAGACTTGCGCCGTATGGATCAAGGAATTTTGTGTCTGATCGGGACGATCAGACTTAAGTGGAGGGCAGTGTGACGAAAATACAGCGCCATCTATACGTCATGCAATAACTACTATAATGTGATATACAGCGCCATCTACACGCCGATACGTGCAATATTTACGAGTGTTACCAACACTTGTGGTTAGGGACGATTCGTCCTCTAAATTCATCTAATAGAACGTCGAGATCTGATGTAGAGATATTTTTTGTGTGTGTGTTGCAGAGTGCATTCCCTTTTTGGTATAGGCGATTAGGTTCCGACGATTGGAGAGGCGATCAGGTGTCGCCAAATTTACCAAAAAGACAGGCAAGCTATTGTCGCCAATTTATGTCCTCAGTGTTCTTTCACAGGCGAACAAGTGTCGCCGATTTTTGTAAAAAACAATTACAAAAGTCGATTCTTGATTGACACATAAACTCTGATTTTATTCTGAATATTTTGGTGCTTATATGCTAAATTTTCTTAAACTATGTTCGAAAATATTCCAACTTCGACATTTCCGATTGGTTACATTGGTAACATTTCTTACAACGCCACAACAAACAAACAAACACTTGATGGCTCGGGTTACTTCTTGGAGTTGAAAGACTTTTGACGAAAGAAGGTTGCTAATAAAAGAAAAAAGAATACACGAATTATTGTGCATTCTTTAAAATATATTTATCCAAAAGATATAAATATTCTAATAACATAATTAAAAACCTAAATGAATATAACTGTAACGAATAAAATTTAAAGCATGACAGATATTTTAATAATTACTATATAAAACTAAATAACAAAAAATAAAAACTTCAAAAGAAAAACCACGCATAGTCCATCGCACTGCACTTTCACACTCAATTGAAGAATGGCAACTACTTGATTTGTATGGGAACGTCAGCTTTTTTCACGTTTCATTTCGCCCTAAAACCGAACAGAAATAGCGTTGTTAAAATTTCAAGAATACCATTTGACTGGAAAACTGAAAAATACTGTGGAATTTGTTGCTGTAACTTTGGAAACACTGTCAAATAGTGTTTCCTAATGTGAACATTGACACTTGCTCTCTCTCTCTCTCTCTCTCTCTCTCTCTCTCTCTCTCTCTTTCGCTCTCTCTCTCTCTCTCTCTCTTTCTTCGCGTTCAGAACCGTTTTTGAGCAGCGGTTTTACGAAAAGCACAAAGCAGAACGTGTATAAGTGTTGACGTTGAAAATTAGAGAATGACCCCATGAATTGTTAGTTTCCAAAACAGATAGTCTAGGTTGGAAGTTTTGATATTGATTTCTATTGTACATTTTTTTGGCATATCAAATAAATTTTTACAGCCAGCAACTGCTGCTATGCCATTGGAGTTAATGCCTTAACAGCTACCATATAAGAACCATAGATTAGTAGATGAGACACTCGAAAATGTCCCTTATACACTAATGCATTTTTGATGGAATTGCACTGATACAATGAAATAAAACTTTGATTCGCTGCAAAAAAAAAGGGTAGCCTCACCGTAAAAAAGTGTAGCCTCACCGTAAAATAGTGTAGCCTCGCCGCAAAAATTTTTTAGCAAGCATTGATGGAAAATTTATTTTAAGGCGTTTGTTTATCGTAACGTCAAAATAAATAATTATAAATATTATGTTTTTTATTCGTGAAAAAACATGTATAAAACGTAGTTTTAATGTTAATAAATATATTCTACCACATTTTACACAGCATTTTCTAATGTGCTTCGTTATATTTCCTATAAATGCAGTCGGTAATTAAAACTTTTTTGTTATAAATACACAATTATGCGCCTAATTGCAAAAATATTTTAGAACGATGTTACCAGAATAATGTAAAAGAAATTGTTACAAAATAGTTGGAAATTATACGTTATTGGCCTAGTTGGGGCTCTAAAATCTTTTAGCACCTACGGTTGCACTGTTAAACAATCTATATCAATCAACGAATATTTTCTAAATTTCATTTTGAAATCTTAATCCATTCTCCTGTGATCGTGATTTCAACGGACAGACAGACAGACAGACAGACGGACAGACATCGTTATTTCAATTTTGGTGGTGATGCTGATTAAGAATATATATATATGATTAAGAATATATATATACCTATCTTGTCTAGTTCTATGCGTTACACACTCCGGTAGAAAGTGCATATACCCCCAACCTTAAGGTGTAGGGTATAAAAATGAACACTTTCTCACGAGAGAAAAATTTTACCCAAGAATTTATCTGTTTTGCCAACGTATGTAAAATATATGAAAGCGGCAGATTACCATGCAGAATGTATGGAAAGTAGCAAACGGAAACACTTTCAAGCGCGTGTACATTTTTTCATGTTTTTAGCTGTTGATAATAGCAACAATTACTTCAACGATGACCGCTTATCAGCGATAACGAGATGCCTGACTTAGTCCAGCGCTTGCTCGGCTTCTCTTCGAGTTCGAGAAGATTGTTGGTGTTCGTGAAAAACTTGGAATTTTGTATAGAAGTGTTCGTAAAAAATTGGAAATCTGAGGAATAACTCCCCACCAGAGATTCCTGCTCACTTCTTGCTCCCGAGAAGAGGGGTCGGAGACGACAAGATTTTGCCTTTGTTTACAATATTTTATGTATGCCTTAACACTTTGTTTTGAGATTTCAACTTGTAACGAGGAATTTTTCTTTCCCAGCCGTGAATAGCTCACTATTCCCAGGGTTCGTGGCAAGTGGATCTCGCAACCACTTGCAAACAATATTTTAAGCTGTGTTTCCGAATTTCGATCGATTAGTGTTTTCAGCAATCTAGCACTGACTCAGAGAGTTCAGCTCAGGCGCAATGTTGAGTATCGCATTTATTGTATTTACTTAACAATTTTTATAAATTAGTACTGCAAGAGCCACAGTGGGTCGCGTAAATAAAGAGCCACAATGGCTTGTGTAAATAAAGAGCCACAATGGGTCGCGTCAATAAAGAACCACAATGAGTCGCGTAAATAAAAGGCCGCAATGGGTCGTGTAAATAAAGAGCAATAATGGGTCGAGTAAATAAAGAGCCACAATGGGTCGAGTAATTAACCACAGAAGCCGTTTGCACGGTCGATATTTATTAAACGATGCCTTCTTGGGGTCACTAAAATACCTCAAAATGCGAATCTTTGGTGTTTACTGTTGCGTTACTAATATATTAGTGTTAGCATCAGATCATAGGCTGATTTGTAATGTTCGAATGAGCTCGTTAAAAACGACAAGCGAAATAAACAGTTCCCGAATTCTAAGACATTTCCAATGGAATCGGACATGAACGGAGACAAATTCCATTCAAAACAACATGTTGTCCGTCGGCTGTATATCTGTCGATAGATGAATGCTTTCTGGTTTTCTCTACTCGATCTGGAAATGTAGATATTTGTGTTTATGTGTACTTATGTATTCGTAGCAACGAGTATATATTAATAAAGAGATTGCATGACTTTCCAATCGTAACGAAACGAATTCACTTTGGTAAGAACATGCGAATCATACACATGGTTTGTTCAAACGAGTTGAAAGAGCTCGAAACTAACGCGTTGACTAACGTAAGCCAACATTTATAGAAACAATTTTATTGGGAAGGCAAAGCAAGAGAAGTAAAAATTGGTTGGATGCGGTTCGATTACGCATTTTTAAACAAACGAAGCAAACGCAGAGAAAAAGCACACATGCGAATAGAATAGTTATCTCTGGCGCTTATCAATGCGGATGTATTGTATGGTCGGTCTGTATTAATTATTTAACATATTACGCACATAAATAAATGTTTTAGTTTTGCTAATTTTTTTAATGCTATTTATGACTGGTTGAAGAGTCGATCATTTTTGTATTTCAGATATATTTATACCCTACAACTTAAGGTTGAGGGTATATTCACTTTCTACCGGAGTGTGTAACGCATAGAACTAGACAAGATAGGTATGGAAAAGTATATATATTCTTGATCAGCATCACCACCGAAATTGAAATAACGATGTCTGTCCGTCTGTCTGTCTGTCCGTTGAAATCACGATCACAGGAGAATGGATTAAGATTTCAAAATGAAATTTGGCAAAAATATTCGTTGCTATGTTGGGGTGTTTCGTATTGAAAATGGGCAAAATCGCCCAAGGACCACGCCTACTTTTTATATCGAGAGTGCAGGTACCTCTGTTTTGCCTATTAAAAAAGGCCATATCAGCATCACTTTTTGAGAGAAGACAAGAAAATTTTATATGTAGGTTTAGACTAATGCTTCCAGTTAATATGCCAAATATGGGCGTGATCCGCCCACTTTTTAAAAAAAATTTGTTGTTTTTATTATTATTATTACATATATATTGTATATTTATTATTAGATATATAATATATATATTGTATATATATACGAGTATATTATATCGCACCACTTCTAAATATATATACGAGTATATATGCAGCTTTAAGGTGTAGGGTATTTCGGCTACAGCCCGGCTGTAGACAACACCTTTACTAGTTTTATTTTAATTTTGTCAATGCTATGTTTGATTGTTATGAGATGATGTTTTTTTTTTTGTAACTTAATTTTTTGTTTTTGAAAACATTTATAGACTAACAAAAATTACATTAAATTATAATTATTCTATATTTTTGCATAAGTATAATAATAGATTTCATATCAGCTATCCGTAAATGTTTGACATTTGACGCCACTTTTATGCCAGTTGGTAGCAAAAGTATCAAATATTCCTGGGTAAAAATACCAAAGTGTAATCACCTCGGGGTAAAAATTCGATGAACACATGGAGAGAGTAAAATTGTATGGGTAACATTACCCAAGTGGAATCACCGCCTAAAGGTACGGTCAAACAGAACGCGTTAATCAATCTCCGCCTGGCGTAGATATCGCTTTGTATGTCAGACAGAGCGCGTCACCGCGTGCAACTATACAAAACAGCTGTTCGTGTCTGTGAATAGTAGAATGCCGTACTGGTAATAAATAATTTCATTGCATGGGATTTGTCACTTTCGCTAGGGAATTTTCTGATGTGATATGAAAAATTTCTCAGGAAAAAATACATTTTATTTATATGGACACATTTCAAATGCAAACATTTCATCGAAACATTAGTGCAGGAATTGTCATTAGTACAAAAATTTAACATCGTCATATTAAAAATACTTACGAAATACAATTTATAAACGTGAAAAAGTAAATATCAAATATGTCCTCAGAAGAGGAACTACTCTTGCTGTTACTTGCAAGGAGGAGAGCTAAAAAAAGGCGCACCTGGATAAGCCAGATAAATGAAGCAAGAGAGCTGTTTGGTGAATTCCAATATTTATAAAGGGATTTGGAGAATGATGGCGACAAATTTTGGACGTATTTTCACAAATCGATAAAATGTGTACGAATTATAAAAATGTGTAACGCAAAATAAGGTGTACACAGCTCAACAGATGGCAACGCAATAAATTGCAGTTCCAAAAATTTTTATACTCATACTCTTAAAATACACACATACTTATACAAGAATCTGTAAAATTTCACAACGCTCTACTCGGCAGAAAAAACGCCCGGGTGCGCCTTAGAGTTTACGCCGAGGTGCGCGTTTTCTGTTTGACTTACGCCATAAGAACGTGTGTGTTACAACTCACAAAACTGCAAAAACGCCCGGTGTGGCGTTAATAACGCGTTCTGTTTGACCGTACCTTAATAGCCTGAACACATCGAAAAAGACGGCAGACAAATGCAGGAAAGTGCAAACACATCGAAAACGACACAGCATCAGCTGTCATCTGTTTTCCAATTTTTCTTAGCGCAAGTATGAATATTTTGTGCTGCAATAATTTAAGAAAATAACTTGAAAATAATAATAATTGATCTATTCATGCAATAGAATCAATCTCAAATTTTAAATTCATTCATTCTATTCAGAAATTCATGTTTTCTGTAGGAATAGTAGCCGCAAATGCCACGCACCTACCCCTGCAAACACTAAAATTGCACTGAAGATCAGATTTCTAGTTTCATTTCAGTAGAATTGTTAAATTCCCATGGAAGTGTTGGAAATCAAACCAAAAGGGAACAAATCATTCCTGCATGTGGGAAATTATAGAACAAATCCTAATGCAAAACATTAATGCAAAATGGCAAATGAAACTTTTTTCTCAACTCCCATAAGAACCAATGTATTTTTTCCAGCTTCCAGATGTCTTTGTCTGCCGTCTTTTTTCGATGTGTTTAGGCTATAAGGCATAATACCGTGATATTTCTTGCTGCTGTATACTGCTGTTGCTTCCTGCGGCGTTTACTGTGTTTAGTGTTTGTAGCAATGCGCGACCGAATTATTGAAAACTGTAGAACTGTGCGAACATATATAAGAACATCCACAAAAACGTGACTTTGCTTAGTTTTCTCTTTATATATACAAAACCGCACCAGCATACGTGCTATTGTACTTATATACACACCAGAAATCCATGAAAATTAATCGAATTCAATCACAATATGTGTGGTTGGGCAAAACCATATACGCGAAAACACATACACATGTGTACTTAAGTGCATAAATAAGTTATTGAAAAGAAAAATTTTTTATATATTTTTATTAGTATTTGAAACTAGGCTGAAAGCTTTATTTGAAATCGCAGTTTTGATTTGCACTTTGACGAATTCGGTCAGGGCTTCGGTCAGGTTTTTTGCTTTTGGCAACATACATACATAGATTTAAGGAATTCAAACAAAGATTCAGTTCAAGTGCTAAGACATCACCCTTCCGTTAAACTAAACTTTTACAATTGATATTTGTAGCAAAAAATAATTTTTTAAAACCTTTCCACATAATCAACCTAACGTGTATTTAGTTGGCTTTGAGTTCACTGTTTATCTATACATTTTTTTATGCATACTAATAACAAATTATTAAACAAAGCATATTCAATACACATATGT
Source organism: Thecophora atra (assembly GCA_937620795.1). Taxonomy (NCBI): domain Eukaryota; kingdom Metazoa; phylum Arthropoda; class Insecta; order Diptera; family Conopidae; genus Thecophora; species Thecophora atra. Next base: position 40,279,085 of record OW569398.1, read on the forward strand.
ACGAGTACATAATTATAAGTTGTTCATTTTGAGAGTGATGTTATATTATAATTTATTAATACTTCACAATTACACAAATGCTCTAATTTTTTTTTTGTTTTTGTTTGGTTCTTTTTGGTATTTTGTAGACAGCGAGACCCCAAAATTGTTTGCCGCCGGCGTCTAGTTACGGAGACACAGCGTTTTGTATTTCAGAATATATATGCCGCATATCTCCTAAACTATGCGAGATATCCGATTGCACTAAACACCGTTAGATAGATAATTGCAATATGATCACTTTTTGTGAAAAGTGTTTTTATCGAAAAACTTCTATTTTTGTTAAAAACGCGCTTTTAATATTTTTAATACATTTTTTGGTATAGGTAAGGTTTAGGGGTTTGGCTTCGCCAAACCTATACGAACTCTGACCTATACTGATCCTCCCCAGGATACCATTTCATGGTAGTGGGCGTTTTTGTGGGCGTGGCAAGGTCGAATAAGGGACTTTGCCGATAACTTTTAAAGTATGCGTTGTACCGAAGTGGATGAAGGCATTTTTAAGAGCTTTTTTTTAAGTTTTTACCTTTTTTTAGAAATTTTTGATAGTTTCGGAGATAAATCAGTTCAAACTCATGTTACTTCAAAACTTCGTTTTCTTTGCTCTCTTGTGTTGTTTGTTGTTGTTGTTGTTGTGTCAGTGTGTTGTTGTTGTTTTTATTAAAAAATTTAACTAAAAACGTGCGATGTAATATTTTAATTGTTGTTGTTGTTTCTCATAATAACAAAATTTTACCAAAAATCTCGTTATTGTTGTTGTTTTCTGAAATGAAAAATTTTTAACAAAAATCGCGCGATTTTTGTTAAAAATTTTTCGCCTGCGGCGCTATGGTTCTTGTTGTTTTCTAAAATGAAAAATTTTTAACAAAAATCGCGCGAGGAAAAAAGGCAACGCGCTAATATGTGTGACAGATTTTTTTTATCAAAAAGTTCTCTCGGCAAATTGTCAAAAATCTGAGCTGCTGAGGGGTGGTAGAGAACAGTTAACAGCACTCTCTATGATTTTAATCTAATGAAACACATTTACCAATTATCCTTATATACTTTTTTATCTTCAGTCAAATATGACAGTCGAAAAAGTTTATTCCAGCACTAGCTCCATTAACACCATCCGGTCTGGCAGCAGGTCCTGTAACCATAATTTTCGTTCAGTTCTATAACAAAACCAATAATGGATCAATAAAGTGGCAGTCAAACAGAACGCGATATTACGCCACGTGCGTAAGCCACATGTGCGTAAGCCAAACAGAAAACGCGCACCTCGGCGTAAAGCTAACGCGCACCGGGGCATTTTTTCAGCCGAGTAGAGCGTTGTGAAATTTTACAGATTCTTGTATAATTATGTGTGTATTTTAAGAGTGTGAGTACAAAAATTTTTGGAACTGCAATATTTTGCGTTGCCATCTGTTAAGCTGTACGTTGTGTTTTTGTGTTGCTTTTTTAATTTTTTTTTCGTTCTTTTGTTAAATTTGTTTGAAAATTCTAATATGAATAAATAAAATGTTTCGATAAAATGTTTGCACATCAGCAAATTCCCTAGCGAAAGTTACAAATCGCATGCAATGAAACCATTTATTACTAGTACGGCATTCTACTATTCACAGACACGAACAGCTGACTAGTATAATTGCACGCTGTGCCGCGTTCTGTCTGACATACCCAGCGATATCTAATACGCTAATATGGACCCAAGATAATACTGACTCAGAAACAAAGATAAGCTTGTTCTCGTATACACTTTTTAATTTAAATGTCGTCAGCCATGAAAGGCGCGCCTCAGAGGCAATCTTAAGCTTGACCACGCAATCACTTTTACATTGCCATTAAATCTCTTCAAATTGTATCGATCGTTTGGTAGGACGCCAACCACTTCATAGGGACCACGAGAGTAAGCTTGCAACTTTGACTTGCGTATCTGATTACTGCAATACACCGCCATCTGGCCTATCTTCAATCGAGTCGGTTTACATTTGTGAGCATCAAATCGCACCTTCATGTCTTTTGCATTTTGTTTGATCCGCTTGCTTGCAAGCTCGCGTACCGCGTTTACATCATCATATTGACGTTCGATTTGCAGCTCTGAAAAAAGAGCGCCAATATATGGAGCGCGTCCTGTAATACCAGTCAGCACTTTAAGGAGCAAAATCCAGTTGTTTTGTTAACCGTAATTAACGACCCACATAATTAGTCCATTCTGGTTAGTTTCTAAATTACTGCTCAGTAAATTCGGAACAGTATCAACATATTTGCTGCATTCCCGTCGGCATCGCTCTGTATCAAGATCACATTTTACCACGGGAACGGCAACGGATCAATTTGCGACATTGTACGCAAACTTGGCAGCACGGCTACATTTCTGAAATGTTAGTCAGCTGTTTTTCAAGAGAAATATTAAAGAATGGTTTCTGAACAAAGCGTAAGCTTAGACTACATAAAACTTTTGTTAATTCATTTAGCGAAGAAGATTTTAAGAAAAATTTTAGGATCAATCGTTCCACAGCATTTAATTTATGTTAAATAAAAAGTTTGTTATGAAACAAACTGCTGAAATTGTTATTTAGTTGAAAAACTCAGCTGTTTTGTAAAAGGTGCTGTCATTTATAGGGTGAATTAATCGTTAATACTTTTTGACCAAAATAGAACCAGAAAAATTGCTGGTTTTAATTTCGTGTTGTTGTTTTACATAGAAAAATTTAGAACAGATTAGGATCAGTGACGACGGGAATGCAGCTATTGTTCTACTTGGCCATTCGATGTACTAGTACCTAGAAATGCAAAGACCCTTAAAATCTATACTAGTAAAATTTATACTGCTGTCTGTTATTAGTGTGCACTAACTAACATTACATAGTTGTGGCTTTAAGCAATTTACTGGGAAACGAAATTACAAACTTTGTAAAGGCGGTAAGACCTACCCCTGGACGGACTAATTGTTGTTGGTTTTGTTGTTGTTGTAGCTTTCCAAAAGAATAAACCCCGACCCTCGCTCCTCCCTATTTTAGGAGTTATGAACCTTCAAATTTGGAGTTTTATAGGCTATATTTCCATTATTGCCGAACATATCGGAACGATATATACATCGTTGGAAAGGTAGTCAGTATCTATAATTGATGTTTAAGGACATTTCCTCGAAAAACTTTTACTTTTCCCGTAAAACGCATTTATAGTTTTTAGTACTATTTTTTATTTTATTTATTAATTACTTCCTTGTATACGTAGTAAATACAAGAAAGTATTGTAATCATGAAAAATTTCGATATTGATATTTTGATGGTAACCACACATTTTAACCATCGCGGAATCCTTTTGACTAGTTTGGTCGTGACGTGTGTACGTATGTACATATGTACTCCTGTACGCCTGCACGCCTGTACGTATGTATGTATCCTCAATAACTTAAAAACGGAGAATCGTAGAAAGTTGAAATTTGGTATTTGAGACCCTTATAAGACCTTCTTACGCACCTCCCTTTTTGAATGCAATCGGTTGCGCGAAAAGGACACTTCTCATATAGTTTTCTTCAAATTTCATACATTACTCAAAAACAAACACTCCTAGAAAGTACATACTATTTTGTATCTGTGGCTTACATAAGGCACAATTTTCTAGCTCCAATTTTCATGGTTTGTTCCAAAAGGACTCTTCGCCAATGGAACACGAAGCATGCATTATCCGAATTACATAAATAATAACGATAAATGAATGTTATGCTGCTATATATTTTACAAAAATTGGTTGTACCCTAACAGAACTAAACAGGGAAATTAAAATTAGTACGATTCATAGTTAAAGCTGTTTGGAAACTAATTTGTACTTCCTTGTTTTTACTTACTGCTATTTAGATTATTTAAATTAAGCGAAGCCTATGATTTTTTCTTAATTATGGAAGTAAAAATATTTCAAATTTTTAAAACTTCAATTTTAAAATATCAATAAAATATAAACCATTCTTGAAATAAAACCATACAAATGCCGTCATACAAGGAAATCATTTGTTGGCCGCATCAGATATTTTTTTCAAATATATTTCTGCAGAAACCGAAATCGTTTGCATTTTAACGAAGTAGACATAATAACCTATTCATAGGTGTTATTTTTATTGAAATCGGTTATTATTTCGGCAAATAACATTATTTAAACTTGAAGCCCTACTCCTTTTGCCTATGTCGCGTAAGTAGTTCTTGCAGCGAGCATGTATACATAAAGAGATTACATGAGATTTTAGTCGTTGCCTTAAAAAATCCTGGTTCCCTACGATGCCAACTATAAAGGAATGAAAAACGCCGACTGCGGAGCAGCATTAAGAAACAACAATTCGTGTAGCTTCGAAACGACGCTCATAAGAAGGCAAGGGCTAATTTGCCTTCTTCTTATTCTTTTACAATAACAATTCCCAATCGTCTGGGTCTTATGATCTTTCAAATAATACTGTTTGTTGTTCTTTTTTCTTCGATGCTTGATTATTTCCCACTTTGATTTTCTGATGGAGGAGGGAAAGAAGCGAGGGACTTTTTGTGTTTATGATTTTTGTGCTTTTGATCATTTTACAAATTCCTACATTTTCAGCTTCTGAGCATATTTGGCTTTTTCATTTAATTTACTCCTTTTACGCTTTAACATAAATTTTTAACTACACTTTTAACTACAAATTTAAAATGTTACGTATATTTGAATAAATAAATTAACAGAAAGAAAGAATTTTTTGTTTTGTCTTTTGTTTAATTCATTAACTTAATAATTCCCCTGTTTTGACTATTGGTTTATTTATTAACATATTAATTTTGTAACGTACAACGATAAAAATGGGTGCAGTAGTAAGTAAGTTTATTTTTATACCCTACACCTTAAGGTTGAGGGTATATTCACTTTCTACCGGAGTGTGTAACGCATAGAACTAGACAAGATAGGTATGGAAAAGTATATATATTCTTGATCAGCATCACCACCAGAATTGAAATAACGATGTCTGTCCGTCTGTCTGTCTGTCCGTTGAAATCACGATCACAGGAGAACGGATTAAGCAAAAATATTCGTTGCTATGTTGGGGTGTTTCGTATTGAAAATGGGCAAAATCGCCCAAGGACCACGCCTACTTTTTATATCGAGAGTGCAGGTACCTCTGTTTTGCCTATTAAAAAAGGCCATATTAGCATCACTTTTTGAGAGAAGACAAGAAAATTTTATATGTAGGTTTAGACTAATGCTTCCAGTTAATATGCCAAATATGGCCGTGATCCGCCCACTTTTAGTTTACATAGGTCATAGAGGGTTTTACATGGATTGTATTGAAAAGTATATAAGTTTCCTGAATAATGGTGTACATAATATTGTAGTTTGTGAACCAATAATATTTTCTTAGGAAAAATGGACGGGCCACGCCTTCTTTTTACCCATCCACCCAGTATTGCAATATATTTTTATACCCTACACCTAAATTTTGAGAGTAAACGCACTTAGTACCGGTGTTTGTAACGCAGAGAAATAGTTAAGCAGCTATAATTATAGTTTATCTTATATATACGAGTATATATGCAGCTTTAAGGTGTAGGGTATTTCGGCTACAGCCCGGCTGTAGACAACACCTTTACTAGTTTTTAATTAATTGATGACATAAAATTTTACTTCTTATGAGCTTCGTTTCGAATTCGGCGTTTTTTATTCCTTTATAGTTGTGCATCGTAGGGAACCAGGAATTTTTAAAAGCAACGAGTAAAGTCTCATGTAATCTCTTTATGTATATATGCTCGTTGGTTCTTGCGCGAATTTTTTTGTCGTAATAACAATTTTTGTCGATTTGCTGTAGTAGCAATGCATTTACTAACGGTTTTTAACTTTATTGACTCTGCTCTTTCCAGCTCGGGTTGCTGATGTTGTTGTCGCAGTTAATGGTGGTGATGATGTTAATCATGAATCTGATTACCGTCATTAACGTTTCCATCACCGTGGTTGGGAATCGTATTTATAATGTGCGTATAACGTTCTCTGGCTCTGTTTCACAACACTCATCGCGTGGAATGTTCTTGATTTCTGCAACGCAGTTTTAGCTGACGTTTAATTAATTTACCCACCAATTTTTGTTTTAGGCAAACACTCAACCGCCGCGCGCATTTTGCAATCGTTGTTAGATAAGTTTTTCATGTTAATATGTTTGCTGTGAGATTTTATTGCATATGTTTAATTAGTTTGTGCTCTATTTTTTTTTCTGCCGCAACAGTTATTCATTAACTCCGAAACGCACGTCTTGATTTTTAACCGTTATTTGTGTTTCCGCGAATGTTCGATGTTCAATTTTTACGAGTGCGCTTGCAGACTGTTTCGTTGTGTATTATTTATACTTTTATTCTTCACAAGTACTAACTTTTTACTCAGTTTAATTGATGGTTGAATATTAAGCATGGCAACGATATACGACCAGTGTCAAATCACAAAATTTGTAGTGTTTTGGTACAGTAACTGAAGTAAAGCGGTAATAAATTAACACTTCCATCCACGTTGAAAGCTTCCGATCGATCACCTTGCACAACATTTGTTCACCGACTTCATCCAGTTTAATTGATCTCGTTTCGTTTTAATAGCCTTGAAAAGGTGTATTTTAAAAAAAAACATATGTATTTAAAATTTGTTGAAACTGCTTCACGTTTTTTTTTGCCCTTGTTATAAAAATGTAATCCATTTTTTTCACTATTCTCTTGGATGTTGCTTCGTTTTGTTTATATTTCAAACTCTTTTATGTCTTTTTACGTAGGTTTTTTGATGGTTTTTTCTTTCAAATAAATAATTTATTTGTCGTTTCTTGAGGTTTTCTTTTTGTTTAGTTCTCAGCTCTACTGCCACGAATCACGTTCGAATCTGACAACTGTTCCTGACCGAATCTCCAATTTTTCTGTCCACGCTTTGTGCCGAAGCTGCAGACAGAAAACTGGTTTGCTTTAGCCCGTAGAATAGCATGATGCGACGTTCATAGAAAACAATTCTTCTAAAAAATTCGATCACGCCACTTTACGGAACTTGTCTGTCCGTCGGCATGCTGAGAAGAGAAGATGCCGATAACCTAATGCGGACACGAACTGGAATGAGCGGCTCTCCGTCCGCATTCTGTCTGCGCCTCGACACAGAGCGTGGGCCTCGCCACACCTCACAAAACAGGTGGTGGTCGGTCACCTGTGGCAGAGCAACAGAAAAGCTGATAAAATCCAGCAGAATTCCAACCACGAAAATTTATTTACATCTTTTTACACGAACACACAGTAAAAAAAAACTCTAAACTAACTATAATGTGAAATAATAAAAAAAATACGAACTAGTAAAGGTGTTGTCTACAGCCGGGCTGTAGCCGAAATACCCTACACCTTAAAGCTGCATATATACTCGTATATATATTTAGCAGTGGTGCGATATAATATACTCGTAAATATATACAATATATATATTATACTATATCTAATAATAAATATACAATATATATATAATAATAATAATAATAAAAAAAAAAATTTTTTTAAAGTGGGCGGATCACGCCCATATTTGGCATATTAACTGGAAGCATTAGTCTAAACCTACATATAAAAGTTTCTTGTCTTCTCTCAAAAAGTGATGCTGATATGGCCTTTTTTAATAGGCAAAACAGAGGTACCTGCACTCTCGATATAAAAAGTAGGCGTGGTCCTTGGGCGATTTTGCCCATTTTTAATACGAAACAACTCAACATAGCAACGAATATTTTTGCCAAATTTCATTTTGAAATCTCAATCCGTTCTCCTGTGATCGTGATTTCAACGGACAGACAGACAGACAGACAGACGGACAGACAGACAGACGGACAGACATCGTTATTTCAATTTCGGTGGTGATGCTGATCAAGAATATATATACTTTTCCATACCTATCTTGTCTAGTTCTATGCGTTACACACTCCGGTAGAAAGTGAATATACCCTCAACCTTAAGGTGTAGGGTATAAAAATAAACCAGAACAAGCTAAATTGAAAACATAAATTTACCTAACAATTAATATTAAAGGATTATGAACTAACATGAAGGGATGAAAAAAAAATGAATATGTAATTTGAAAGAGAAGGTTATTTGGGGGTTAAATCAAATAAAATTAGGATTTAAAGACTATTAAAATGAGAAAAAAAATTAAGCTAAAACCAACGATGTAAACGAAATAATTTAAAAAAAAATAATAATTAATTAAGATTAATAAAATAACTAAGAACAAAACTTGAATAATCTATTGCAAACGTTAATGGAATAAAAGAAAATCATATATCGAAATAATAAAAAAATTTACTGTAACATTAAAACTAATATAAAACGCTATATAATATTATAAACGGAAAAGGAATTTAATAAAAAAATTCAGTAGATTAAGAAAACTTATATATAAATAAAAAACTACAAAAAAAAAAATAATCAAAATAAATGTCAATTAAAGTTAACGCAATAAGAATTTAATAGTAAAATTGAAAGAAAACTTAAACCAAATCACAAAAAAAAAGATCAAACTAATAACAATAATAAAAACAATAGTAAATTAAAAGGAAAATAATAACTAACAATGCTAATTAAAGCAACGGAATAAAAATAGATAATGCGAAAGGAATTAAACGTAAACTTACGTAAATAAAAAAATATTGTAAGATTAAGAATTTAAGCGATAACCAAAGTGAAACGAGAAAAAAAAAATTGAAGAACGAGAAAAAAAAAAATAAAAAACAAAAACTAACGAAAACAATTAATATAAATAGAGCGGTAGCCCAAAAGATTTCGATAAGTAAATAAATGAAAATAAATGAACGAGAAGTAGATAAATGGAAAGAAACTGAAAAGATACGACAAACTATACTAAACTTAAATCGTAGAACCTTAAATGCTACAACAAGACAGAGTGAGCGGCGGCTTCACTGCACTAGGCAACTTATTCCTCTCTCATCTATGCTCTCGCGTCCTCAAAAAACAAGCCAACCAATGTATCGATCGATGTATCGATAAGCAATAAGAAAAATGGGTTAAACTACAATAAAAATTATATTTTAGTAGTGGGCGTCGTCCAAGGAGTCACCAATGATTATTATGAAATCATTCAGACGAAGTCGCTAATTGAACGCGGCCTTACTTTAACAATGACACAAAGGAACATTTACATTAAGCTATAGGAAAAAGAAATAAATTAATACAAAGTCCGGGAATCATTGACGAGTTGAAAACAGCCATAAAATCCATCGTCAAAATCTCGAGTCAATAAATTCCACGAAGGTAACAGCACAAAATATCCTCCGAGTTCTTGACGAGTTGTGAACAGATATTAAATCCATTGACACCAAATCTCAAGCCAAGGGAGTCGTCAGAACTAGGCAAAACAAAATATTAAAAAAAAAAAAAAATTCCTTTGTGTCAGTGGCAGAAAAATAAAACCTACAAAATCTACAATTCGTAACATTTTCTTTTTCACACGGGACAACCAAAGTCAAACAATTGCAAGAAGGGTTGATTCTGTGGACCGCGTTGGACAGACAAATCCAGATGCGTAAATCTAGCGAGAAAACAACAGAAAACCGATAACAAAAAAAAAACTCAAAAAAAATTTAATCTCAAAAATTTAAAGTTGCTACCACAATTTTGGGGGCCACTGCACAGGGACTCTTAATCATTTCCGACGGACAAAAAGAAAATCAGCAACAGTGGGCCCCACGATGGGCGACATTTTGTACATAATGGGGTGCGGGTCGCAGTATACCAAATACCAAAATACAAAAAAAAATCGAGCAAAACGAAAGTTGACCACTGTCAGGGCAGCTCAGCTCGTCTGACAACTGTTCTTAACCGAATCTCCATTTTTTCTGTCCACGCTCTGTGTCGAAGCTGCAGTCAGAAAACTGGTTAGCTTTGCTCATTCCAGTCGCGGCCGCAGCGCAGCTCGCGACGTCCCGTAGAATGGCATGATGCGACGTTCATAGAAAAAAACTCTTCTAGAAACTTCGATCACGCCACTTTAGGCAACTTGTCTGTCCGTCGGCATGCTGAGAAGAGAAGATGCCGATAACCGTAATGCGGACACGAACTAGAATAAGCGGCTCTCCGTCTGCATTCTCTCGGCGCCTCGACACACAGCGCGGGCATCGCCACACCTCACAAGCTTCTGAGCATTTTTGGCTTTTTCATTCAATTTGCTCCCTTCGTACTTTGTCAATACAATTTTAATGCGAGTGCAGGAAAGGTAGTGCATTTTTTAAAATATAGTTATCTTGAATAAAATTAACACAAAGAAGACTATTTTTAATTGAAGCACAATGAAGATTTGATTAAAACTTTAAGTACATGGAAAACTAAAAAAATTTTCTACTAATAAAAAATAAATAAAAAAAATAAATAAAATATAAATAATCTCGGGTTCAATTTTGAATTACATGTATATGTATGTTAATGACTACACTAATTAATACATGTAAGTTTAAATTAAGAATCTTTATTTTAATAATTAATGTTCAATGGCAAATTAGGAAAATTTTTTAGTTTTCCATATATTTTGCTTTAAATAAAAATAGTTTTCTTTGTATAAATTTTATGCAAGTTACGTACATTTTAAAATAAGCACTAACTTTTCTACACTCACATTAAAATTGTATTGACAAAGTGCGAAGGGCGCAAATTGAACGAAAAAGCCGAAAATGCTGAGAAGCTGAATATGTAAAAATTTGCGAAATCATAAGAAGCACAAAAATCATAAACAGGCACAGCCCCTTGTTTCTCTTCCCTGTCTGATAAACAAAAGCACAAACCTTACCCAGGGTGAGGGCATTACAGCTGCCCAACTGGGTAGCGATGTTGCGGCAGTGCTCCACATGCCTTTTTACAGTTATTCATTAACTCCGAAACGCACGTCTTGATTTTTAACCGTTATTTGTGTTTCCGCGAATGTTCGATGTTCAATTTTTACGAGTGCGCTTGCAGACTGTTTCGTTGTGTATTATTTATACTTTTATTCTTCACAAGTACTAACTTTTTACTCAGTTTAATTGATGGTTGAATATTAAGCATGGCAACGATATACGACCAGTGTCAAATCACAAAATTTGTAGTGTTTTGGTACAGTAACTGAAGTAAAGCGGTAATAAATTAACACTTCCATCCACGTTGAAAGCTTCCGATCGATCACCTTGCACAACATTTGTTCACCGACTTCATCCAGTTTAATTGATCTCGTTTCGTTTTAATAGCCTTGAAAAGGTGTATTTAAAAAAAAAACATATGTATTTAAAATTTGTTGAAACTGCTTCACGTTTTTTTTTGCCCTTGTTATAAAAATGTAATCCATTTTTTTCACTATTCTCTTGGATGTTGCTTCGTTTTGTTTATATTTCAAACTCTTTTATGTCTTTTTACGTAGGTTTTTTGATGGTTTTTTCTTTCAAATAAATAATTTATTTGTCGTTTCTTGAGGTTTTCTTTTTGTTTAGTTCTCAGCTCTACTGCCACGAATCACGTTCGAATCTGACAACTGTTCCTGACCGAATCTCCAATTTTTCTGTCCACGCTTTGTGCCGAAGCTGCAGACAGAAAACTGGTTTGCTTTAGCCCGTAGAATAGCATGATGCGACGTTCATAGAAAACAATTCTTCTAGAAAATTCGATCACGCCACTTTACGGAACTTGTCTGTCCGTCGGCATGCTGAGAAGAGAAGATGCCGATAACCTAATGCGGACACGAACTGGAATGAGCGGCTCTCCGTCCGCATTCTGTCTGCGCCTCGACACAGAGCGTGGGCCTCGCCACACCTCACAAAACAGGTGGTGGTCGGTCACCTGTGGCAGAGCAACAGAAAAGCTGATAAAATCCAGCAGAATTCCAACCACGAAAATTTATTTACATCTTTTTACACGAACACACAGTAAAAAAAAACTCTAAACTAACTATAATGTGAAATAATAAAAAAAATACGAACTAGTAAAGGTGTTGTCTACAGCCGGGCTGTAGCCGAAATACCCTACACCTTAAAGCTGCATATATACTCGTATATATATTTAGCAGTGGTGCGATATAATATACTCGTAAATATATACAATATATATATTATACTATATCTAATAATAAATATACAATATATATATATAATAATAATAATAATAAAAAAAAAATTTTTTTTAAAGTGGGCGGATCACGCCCATATTTGGCATATTAACTGGAAGCATTAGTCTAAACCTACATATAAAAGTTTCTTGTCTTCTCTCAAAAAGTGATGCTGATATGGCCTTTTTTAATAGGCAAAACAGAGGTACCTGCACTCTCGATATAAAAAGTAGGCGTGGTCCTTGGGCGATTTTGCCCATTTTTAATACGAAACAACTCAACATAGCAACGAATATTTTTGCCAAATTTCATTTTGAAATCTCAATCCGTTCTCCTGTGATCGTGATTTCAACGGACAGACAGACAGACAGACAGACGGACAGACATCGTTATTTCAATTTCGGTGGTGATGCTGATCAAGAATATATATACTTTTCCATACCTATCTTGTCTAGTTCTATGCGTTACACACTCCGGTAGAAAGTGAATATACCCTCAACCTTAAGGTGTAGGGTATAAAAATAAACCAGAACAAGCTAAATTGAAAACATAAATTTACCTAACAATTAATATTAAAGGATTATGAACTAACATGAAGGGATGAAAAAAAAATGAATATGTAATTTGAAAGAGAAGGTTATTTGGGGGTTAAATCAAATAAAATTAGGATTTAAAGACTATTAAAATGAGAAAAAAAATTAAGCTAAAACCAACGATGTAAACGAAATAATTTAAAAAAAAATAATAATTAATTAAGATTAATAAAATAACTAAGAACAAAACTTGAATAATCTATTGCAAACGTTAATGGAATAAAAGAAAATCATATATCGAAATAATAAAAAAATTTACTGTAACATTAAAACTAATATAAAACGCTATATAATATTATAAACGGAAAAGGAATTTAATAAAAAAATTCAGTAGATTAAGAAAACTTATATATAAATAAAAAACTACAAAAAAAAAAAAATAATCAATATAAATGTCAATTAAAGTTAACGCAATAAGAATTTAATAGTAAAATTGAAAGAAAACTTAAACCAAATCACAAAAAAAAAGATCAAACTAATAACAATAATAAAAACAATAGTAAATTAAAAGGAAAATAATAACTAACAATGCTAATTAAAGCAACGGAATAAAAATAGATAATGCGAAAGGAATTAAACGTAAACTTACGTAAATAAAAAAATATTGTAAGATTAAGAATTTAAGCGATAACCAAAGTGAAACGAGAAAAAAAAAATTGAAGAACGAGAAAAAAAAAATAAAAAACAAAAACTAACGAAAACAATTAATATAAATAGAGCGGTAGCCCAAAAGATTTCGATAAGTAAATAAATGAAAATAAATGAACGAGAAGTAGATAAATGGAAAGAAACTGAAAAGATACGACAAACTATACTAAACTTAAATCGTAGAACCTTAAATGCTACAACAAGACAGAGTGAGCGGCGGCTTCACTGCACTAGGCAACTTATTCCTCTCTCATCTATGCTCTCGCGTCCTCAAAAAACAAGCCAACCAATGTATCGATCGATGTATCGATAAGCAATAAGAAAAATGGGTTAAACTACAATAAAAATTATATTTTAGTAGTGGGCGTCGTCCAAGGAGTCACCAATGATTATTATGAAATCATTCAGACGAAGTCGCTAATTGAACGCGGCCTTACTTTAACAATGACACAAAGGAACATTTACATTAAGCTATAGGAAAAAGAAATAAATTAATACAAAGTCCGGGAATCATTGACGAGTTGAAAACAGCCATAAAATCCATCGTCAAAATCTCGAGTCAATAAATTCCACGAAGGTAACAGCACAAAATATCCTCCGAGTTCTTGACGAGTTGTGAACAGATATTAAATCCATTGACACCAAATCTCAAGCCAAGGGAGTCGTCAGAACTAGGCAAAACAAAATATTAAAAAAAAAAAAAATTCCTTTGTGTCAGTGGCAGAAAAATAAAACCTACAAAATCTACAATTCGTAACATTTTCTTTTTCACACGGGACGACCAAAGTCAAACAATTGCAAGAAGGGTTGATTCTGTGGACCGCGTTGGACAGACAAATCCAGATGCGTAAATCTAGCGAGAAAACAACAGAAAACCGATAACAAAAAAAAAACTCAAAAAAAATGTAATCTCAAAAATTTAAAGTTGCTACCACAATTTTGGGGGCCACTGCACAGGGACTCTTAATCATTTCCGACGGACAAAAAGAAAATCAGCAACAGTGGGCCCACGATGGGCGACATTTTGTACATAATGGGGTGCGGGTCGCAGTATACCAAATACCAAAATACAAAAAAAAATCGAGCAAAACGAAAGTTGACCACTGTCAGGGCAGCTCAGCTCGTCTGACAACTGTTCTTAACCGAATCTCCATTTTTTCTGTCCACGCTCTGTGTCGAAGCTGCAGTCAGAAAACTGGTTAGCTTTGCTCATTCCAGTCGCGGCCGCAGCGCAGCTCGCGACGTCCCGTAGAATGGCATGATGCGACGTTCATAGAAAAAAACTCTTCTAGAAACTTCGATCACGCCACTTTAGGCAACTTGTCTGTCCGTCGGCATGCTGAGAAGAGAAGATGCCGATAACCGTAATGCGGACACGAACTAGAATAAGCGGCTCTCCGTCTGCATTCTCTCGGCGCCTCGACACACAGCGCGGGCATCGCCACACCTCACAAGCTTCTGAGCATTTTTGGCTTTTTCATTCAATTTGCTCCCTTCGTACTTTGTCAATACAATTTTAATGCGAGTGCAGGAAAGGTAGTGCATTTTTTAAAATATAATTATCTTGAATAAAATTAACACAAAGAAGACTATTTTTAATTGAAGCACAATGAAGATTTGATTAAAACTTTAAGTACATGGAAAACTAAAAAAATTTTCTACTAATAAAAAATAAATAAAAAAAATAAATAAAATATAAATAATCTCGGGTTCAATTTTGAATTACATGTATATGTATGTTAATGACTACACTAATTAATACATGTAAGTTTAAATTAAGAATCTTTATTTTAATAATTAATGTTCAATGGCAAATTAGGAAAATTTTTTAGTTTTCCATATATTTTGCTTTAAATAAAAATAGTTTTCTTTGTATAAATTTTATGCAAGTTACGTACATTTTAAAATAAGCACTAACTTTTCTACACTCACATTAAAATTGTATTGACAAAGTGCGAAGGGCGCAAATTGAACGAAAAAGCCGAAAATGCTGAGAAGCTGAATATGTAAAAATTTGCGAAATCATAAGAAGCACAAAAATCATAAACAGGCACAGCCCCTTGTTTCTCTTCCCTGTCTGATAAACAAAAGCACAAACCTTACCCAGGGTGAGGGCATTACAGCTGCCCAACTGGGTAGCGATGTTGCGGCAGTGCTCCACAAATCTGGATCCAATAGTGTCTGAACTAATGGTTGTAAGAGCCGCATGGCTGTCAGAGAGGATGTAGATGTGTGCACCAGAGAGCTTTCTACGAAGGCACTCCCTCACACATAACTCTATGGCATATAGCTCCCCCTGAAACCCGGTGCGAAATTAAAATTATTTAGTCTCCAGTTACCATGGCCACATATAGCAACCGTGTAGTTCCTACAGAATGCCAATTGTCTTGGCATGGTGCCACTAAACTTAACAATGCCTCTTTGATAATGATTTTTGCTATCGTCTTCTTTTTATAATTAATTAACGATAGGGGAGGAATATGTAAGAGGACACTGCGGGCCATAGTTCGGCACTATTCCATTAATCCAGTGATGCCCACACAGACTAAACAGCTTGTTTAGTGCATTAATCGCACTAGTTTGTTTAGCTTTGGGCCAGCAGAATTGCATCGTAAGATGTGTTGTCAAAATCTCCTGATATGTCAATGAAAGTAAACAGAGAAGATGCGTTAAATAGTCGATGAATAGCAGTCTCTTTTGATTTGCCCGCCTGATAGGCAAACATCAAATCATGCAGAAGGTATACAACAGGTTTTGTGTCCCTGATGTACAAGTCCAGTAGTTCTTCCATTGTCTAGAGGAAAAAAGAGCTGAGGCTAATGGGTCGATACGCTTTAGGTAGTTGGGCTAAGCCACTATTTACCATAGGTATAGATACAACCGATAAATGTGCCTTTGATACATGTTCAAGCACAAAAATTGCTTTGAACAGTCTTGACAGAATTGGAATTAGTACATCCACACCTTGTTGTAAAAGGCATATATTGCGTCAGGTTAAGGAGCCCTAAAGGGGCTAAAGGTACCTACAGCCTGACAGATTCGCTTTTTCTCGAAGATAGATCGAAGATAGATAGTAGCACTTTTATATTCCGACCAGTTACCCGTCGTTTTTGCCCTATTGAAGATTCTTCGAGTCTCACTTCTGAGACGTTGGAGAGCAGCGTTCCAACATGAAACCAGCTTATCGCGTTTTCCCATAGTTTGTTCACAACTCCTAGCAGAAGCCTCTGTCATGTTTCACTGGAGCTCTAGAGCTTCGCATTCAAGTTAATCAACAGTATTAAAATCTGTTTCAGAGCGATTAACGATCCCTTCCAGAACGAAGCGATATTTGGCCCAGTCGGCTCTCCTGAGATTTCTGTAAAAGCTGCTTGTTGCATTGTGATCTATGGCAGTCATGGTGAACCGTATATGTCTATTGTCAGATATGGATGCCTCTCACGATACATGCCAGTTTGAGATAATGTCCGCCATACTGTCACTAGCCAGAGTTAGGTCACCACTTCGGACAGAATTGACAAAAGGCGGCTCATCACCTCGGTTAATTATAGTAATATTATTTTGAATAATAAACTCAAGAAGGTACTCATATCTAGTATTGATGTCCCCGCTGCGTCGAGTGACAATATGGGCATTAGCGTCGCAGTAGAGAATGTAGGGATTGGCTGTGTTCATCATCAGTGATGAAACCTGAAAAGGGATGAAACGTCGAATTCTTGTTGAGAATGAGGGCCGCCCTGGGACAGCCCCAATTGGACAGTATATAATTTTACCGTTTGTAGCCCACGGTAAACACATGGTTCTTGAATAAACGCAATGTCCAAGGCCTCTGCCTGAAAGACCATGCTGAGCACTGCTGACGCTGCCTTGGCATAGTGGATTTTGATCTGCAGGTAGTTTGTCTGCCTGTCAGTCCACCTCATTGGTAGCTGTCTCATTTACTCCTCTTCGTCCGGCTCTTCCTCGAGAAGACACTACCTGGCACGGTTTCCACGGAGTAGAGCCCTCTCTTCTGGCAAGCTTTTTTCGCCCTTTCCTTTCAGAGCCCTTCCAAAGAAACTAGCCATCGACCCAGGAGTGGGACGCCAATTTTTGTATCCCTAGACTTTACCTTTGATGGTTGCATGAGAGGTGCCTGGCAAGTCCGCCTCCATGGGTGTGGGAGCTGTAGGAGCAGATGGCCACATTAGGTATAGTGGGCACAATATTCGCCTTTATCTTGGGCCTTATGGTTACCATGCTGAAGCCATAACCCATCTTGTGATGGCGATCTTTCAGGCATCTCTGCTGAAACTGGATCAATCGGCAGCACAAGCTCCACCACGACTCCTTTCAGTGCTCTACGGAGATTGGCGGACTCGCGAATCTACAACTCGTAGACCCTAGTCACCTTGCTGTCAACTTCGGGGAAGTACCCGACATTCAGTTGCGTCTTGGGGACCTCATCCTCCTGCACAATTTTGATGGTGGCTTTAGGCCACGGCTTTAGTTTTGGCACTTGTGCTGTAACTCATTACGCAGCACAGTTGTCTCTGCAGCTGATGGCCATCAACCCTGGGCGGAACGCACAACCAGTAAATTGCGGTTTCATGGAGCCGCCTTTCAGCCTGCGCACCTCATTTAGTATACCGTGTTGTACGGGCCTTAGTTGCTCCGTACTTCACATAGTATGCGGATAATCCGCCGGAATAATGTAAAGCTGGACGCCGGCAGCCACCTCACAAAGAGAGGGTCTTTGGACCACATCAGAGCATCGTGCGGTGTTGGAGTGGCTCTAACAGCCTCAACCCCCACTCCGATCGTTGGCATCTTTAGCGATCCGAACGCCTTTTTTGGGGGATTGCCTTCTCGAGTCGTTTGTGCAGATCTGGCCCTCTTCTGCACCGGGCGGTCTTTACTTAAGCCTGAAATTGGCACAACCATTAGCCTTCTCGCCTCTTCAATACTATGGGCCTTGGCAAGATAGAGCTTCAGCCAGCCGGTCTTATCCTGTCAGACCGATTGTCCACGGTCGGGCCCACGGGTGGAGGTGGCGAGCACAAGAGCACGACTTCTTCATCCGTTGGTGTCTCTACGTCTAAACCCTTAGTGGCCACTAGAACCGTAGAACATAACTTGGAGTTAGGTACAGCGACAGTAAGGCACTTAGTAGCCCAAACGTCTGCTGACCTTCCTGTTGTTTCTCCATCGGATGCAGCAGTTGCAACAGCTGATGAAGCGATCTGGTCAGTTTGGTCAGGCACCATCTTGAACCATAGAGCTACAAGCCGTCTGCTCCCTGGGGCAACACTTCATAATTCTGAAGACGTCAGAACCTTCACCCCAACTGATTTTTCCTGGTCAACATTTCAACACGAATGAAAATTGTACACACGCTCGATTGGATTTCGTTTGCTATTATACTAATCCGCCACTTTCATTAATTTTTTATATGCTGGTATACTGCAAACCGTATTTTCCTGCCAATTTATTTTGTAAAATTTTACGCACGGATGACACGCTATTCTCCCAGTTTCTCTCGCCAGAAAGTGTTCATATTTGTGTTTTGCCAAAAAGCAAAAAAAAAATTTTACCCATTTGGGTAACTCCTATGTGTGATCATCGCCTTAGCGAACTTCGAAACTATCGTTGAACTTTACAGACTAGATCCACTACCGAATGTTTGACTGTGTATACATTTTACACACGTGCATCAATAATGATAGAATACAAGATTACAAAGATCAGGTCTCAAGAATCTTTCGTTCAACGCATTTGCGCTGAAGAATACGTCAGAACTGCCAAATTAGTATGCATATTGATTGTAAAAGAGTAAACATTGATTTTAAATATTGAATTTAAACACTGAAATGAAATATTTGGAAAAATTGCATAACGTGAATATAATAACATACATATGTGTAAAGCGAAAGTAAATTCTGAAAATTAACTCATTTGCTTCTTTGCTTCTAAAACCAGAGGGTGTGCATGTTATAAATACTTTGTAATGTTATGAAGCAAAGAAATCTTCTACTGCATATGCCGGAACTTTAGGCGTGAAATGCTTAACGCAAATATATGCATTTTTAGGATTAAAATCTTCCTGTCGACGGCAAAAAATTTTTCCACTTTCATATTATCGCCTTATCTGAAGGAAATCAAAAGAAACTAATGGAACTTGCTTTAACATAGTTACAATTTTTTACAGTTCTGCACTTTGTAATGCTTTTTGCGCTTAGTATTTTGTTATTTCGTACATTCAATTCAATTCAATTCAATTTATTCATTCAAATATGGTACACTAAGACATAAGTCTTTTATAGTACATCAATGACTAGAAGCAAGAAATAATAATAAACTTAAAAAAACTAGACAAAACAAAGTGAGTAACACTAATAAATAAATAAAGCAATCTTAGCAATAAGAGAGCAAATAAGTAAGAGAGCAAAACAAATAAGTAGAAATTAAGAAAGTGAAATAACAGAAAGGATTGAGCCAAAGTTTAAACTCCCGAGAAAAATGCAACAAGCGCACGCCTGAAACAGCCGCCCAGCTGAATCCGTCTCAAGGACAAAGGTAATGAATTCCAAAGTCTGATGGTGCTAATGAAGAAAAATCTACTACTATTGAGATAGTTGTATCTCGGGACGACAAAAAATAACGCTCTTGTAGAAAGAGAAAACATAAGCTTCTCATACAGGTATCGAGGGTTACGAGTGTGGATAAGCCTATGTAAAAACATAATTTGGACAACACTAAGATACTCGGATAGCCCACATCCAAGAATACCTCTGCTCACTAAAGAAATATGGTCAAAACGACTAACGGCAAACACATACCTGGCAGCAGAGTTAAAGGCTACAAGAAGCTTATGCTCAGAGTGTGAATCAAGACGACAATAGACTAAAGTAAAGAAAGTTATACATGGCATAATTAATTGTTTTACTAGTCTCCTTCTCGTCTCAAGCGGAGTATATCGAGCAGAGCAGCGCAAACACCGAAGAATAGCATAAATCTTACCAACAGTAATATTCACATGATCAGTGCAAGTCAAATTATAATTTAAAATAAATCCAAGATTTTTAACCTTTTTAACAAAATTCAAGCGAATAGATCCAATGTATAGAGGTGGCAAATCATTGAAATCAACAAAGGTCCTACATATAGGTAAAACTTTAGTCTTGGCAGGGTTAATACAAAGCAAATTTGCAGTAGCCCAGTTAGTTAATGAACATAAGTCAACATTGAATCTAAAGGACAAATCTTCAGCGAGGTTCAAAGGTTTAGACAGGTATACTTGAATATCGTCCGCATAGGCATGCATAGAAACATACTTGCAGGCAACGAAGACATCATTAATAAACATTGAAAATAATAAAGGTCCCAAAACTGAGCCCTGAGGCACTCCCTTGCTAACATCCTTAAGAGAAGAAACTTTACTCCCAATTTTCACACGCTGCTTTCTGCCCTCCAGGTAACTAGCCATGAGTTTGAGTGCACTGCTAGTAAAATTAAAAACGTTGCTTAGCTTATTACTCAGTAGGATATGATCCACAGAGTCAAAAGCTTTTGAAAAGTCGATTACACAAAGAAGAGTTAGAAAATTTTGATCGTAATAAGAACGAATATCGTCAGTGATTTTCAATAAAGCAGTCGAACAACTGTGTCCAGATCGGAAACCCGATTGGAGTGGAGACAGTAATTTATTCAATTCAACATACGACGATATTTGCAAATACATAATCCGTTCCAGTATCTTGCCCAAAACCGGCAGTACACTAATAGGCCTAAAGTCATTTGGAGAAGAAGCAGACGCACATTTAGCAATAGGGATTATCATTGCAACTTTCCACAAGTCTGGGAAAATCGAGCAAGTTAAACAGTGATTAAGGATATGAGTTAGGGGAGCTATAATAAACGGCAACACAATCTTTATAAACCTAATAGATACTCCATCAGCTCCCACAGCATTGGAGGTAATATGAAATATATGACTAATCACGTCATTTTCATTGACTGCGGAAAATTCAAATGGACTGAAAGAAAAAGTATTCAAAGAAACGGAAACCCGGGTACTAGAAGGTAAACTAGCAGGACTGAGATTACAACTACCCAGGAAGAAGTCATTCATAATTTCGGGATCAACATCACAATCCGTATTAGATTTACCACAAATACCGAGTTTTCTTATATTATTCCATAACTGTTTGGAGTTTAATTTATGATTAAGCTTTGAACTAAAGTACCTCTTCTTCTCATCTCTCAATAGCAAGGTAGCAGCATTGCGAGCGCACCGATATTCTTCCCAAGCAACCACTGATCTGCTAGTTTTCCACTTAGAATGCAGCTTATTTCTTTTTTTAATAGCAAGTAAGACCCGATGAGTAAACCAGGGGCAACTAGAGTTATATACACGTACTGATCGCAAAGGAACATGGTTGCAAAAAGCAGAATTCAATCTACTTAAAAAATTGCTAAGTTTGTCGTCAACAGATTCAAGAAACCAGATGTCATTCCAGCAGACTGCGGCTAATTCCCCATAAAGCAAATCAAAATTAATTGATTTGAAGTCATAATAAGAGAAAAGAACTTGATCGTTATTACACAGGTTAATATTCAAGCATACAAATAACAAATCATGGTCAGATAAAAAGGTAATTTGGTCATAGCATAAGACTAGAGAGCGATCAGAAACAAGGCAAACATCAAGTAAACTGGATTCACAATTAGGGGCGTACCGAGTAGGAGTGTCAGAGTTAATGATACTTAACCCACACAACGAAACATAAGACAATAAGTTTTGGGTGACCGAATCGGTGACTAATAAATTAACATTAAGATCCCCACATACAACAAAATAGTCAAAGTCAATTAATTTACCAGAGAGGTCATTAAAAAACTCCACAAAACTATAACTACGCCGTGGGTTGTAGACACAAGAAACTAAAACTTTAATATTACTATCATATAACTCAACATTAACAAACTCACAGAAATTGTTGCCCTTATTTAAGAGTTTTGAATTAAGAGTAGACTTGCAATAAATGGCAACACCACCACCTCTTTTCCCACACCTGTCATTACGATAAAGCCTATAACCATCCAAGTTATACAATTTATCAGAGACATCACACTTGAACCAAGTCTCCGAGACACAGATAACGTCAACTGACGAACTCTCAAAAACATATTTCGCATAGTCTAATTTTAAAGCATTTAGGCTACGGGCATTAAAATGAACTATTTTCAAACCACAAAACCGTTGGCACATGACATGAAGTAAAGCCCTGTAGCAGTCAATAGCACCACCAGACACTACACTACCCTGCATCAAGATCAGAGGCTGAGTAGCCAGGAACAAACGCACGCAGTCGAACACAAATCTCAAGGCAAAAACAAAAGCTCAAAAATAGACGAAAAATAGGTACAGCAAGCATATAGAATTATAAGGAGAAGTAAGTAAGGTAAAAGATACGTAAAGGAATGTAGTTTGGAAGTGAATAATTTAATAATAAATAATATAAATAAATAGATAGTAAACAAAGATAGTAAAAAAATATTAAATAAAAATTGAATAAATAAACAGAGAAACATATCAAATGTTGCTAAACTCTCCAACGACGCAATCAACACTATTTTTGTCGGTCACCAGCTTCGCCTCACCATCAGAAGATGCTCTTACAAAGATTTTCCCACGAAGCGAAAAAACAGCATAAAGAGCGCGTTCTTTTTTTTTCACCAAAACATAGCGCAGAATTTCACGATTAGCTCTAGACAGACTCTCATGAATATAAATCGCTTGATCACTTAGGATTCCAAGATCAGACAGCAATAACTTGCGCTTATGCTCTTTACGAAATACTGCAATAGCTTTGAAGAGCCTATGACGATCTTCTGCTGTATTTAATTTAGCTATGATCATTGAATTTCTGTTATTGTTGGTAGGTTTAACTCTAAATATATTCCGAAGGCGAATAGAATCCATTCTTACTGCCCTGGTAATTTTGTCAAACACACCAGAGAGAATTTCACCACTTTCAAAAGGTATCCCACTAATTAAGAGATCAGATGAGACATATTCACTCTCATATTTTTCCATTTGTGACTTAAGATCAGTGATCTCCACATTCAGCGCAATAACATTAGAGTGCTCACCATCAAAGCCAGGATTACTCTTCAAATCGTTAATCTGCTGCTTTAATAATGCAATCTCAGCACACGATGATTCAACTACAGCAACTCTCGCCACCACATTCCGAAGCGAAGATTTAATGTTTGTCAGCTCAGCTGACATCTCGCTAATCCTCTGCAAAACTCTCATCTCAGAAGCATTAACAGCACTAATCATCTCTTCAATGATGCTCTCTTTAAGGCAATTCAGCTTAGAGTCAAGGTTAGGCCTTAAGAGAGCTGAAGTAGAGGCAGTGGATGACTCACCTCCACATGAAGGCCTCGCGCCAAGAGGAGTTGTCGGTGTTGAAATTTTTTTAGCAGCACTTCTGGTAATTTTTACTTTAGCTGACATATTAGAAAAAGCAAACACAAATAATATACTGAGACCAAACAAACTAAAAAAAAAAGTATCAAGCAAACTAAAGGTGAGCAGCCAAATAGAAAAACAAAAGCAACGGCACAACGCACAAAGCAAGCACAAAAAAACGTTGATTGCGAGCGCTAAAAACACGACTGCTCACTCTGACATTAAACACGCGAATACATTTACACAAAAATTAACTGTGTTTGTATACACAAGAAAAGAAATTCGGAAATGTTACGTCAGGTAAATCGAGCACCGATTGCATGGTAAACATATTGTTCCCTCTTTTCTTCTTATAATTATATGGACTAAAAATTTGAAAACATTACTTGTGCTGTTCTGGTACATGCATAAAATTATCAGTAGTCTGTATTTCTTTGTTTGAGCCCGCAAAAAAGGCAGTGGTTTTGCATTATAATATCTGTTTAAACCCCTAGGTAAAATAATAATAAAAATAATACCATTATACAATACCATACTTATATAATTTTGAAAGCGGCAAATTTAATTGGTATTTATTAAAAGAATTTATTTATTTAATATATACTTATTCCAAACAAACAAATATTTTAATAATATAAAGAGAAATCTAAAGGAATATAATTGCAAAAATTAATATAATTTAAATAAAAATATAATTGAAATTTAATTTAAGAAATATTGGAAACATAACAAACAATAAAAAATTGTTCCTCCTTTTCTTTGTGTTTATATACATTGCTTTGTGTTTGCAAAGCCTTTGTATTTGCAACTGCTGCTCTGCCGTTATGTTATACTCGAGCGAGTTTATGCAGCTGTCTATTGCTGCTTCTTCCACTATTCGACTATTAGTCGTCGCCGTATAAATAAAATCGCAAATTCAATTCATATACAATAATGATCTGGATCAATAGCCTAGCAAATAATGTAAGTTTGGAAATTTTTTTATAACAAACGATAAGTTCTGGCAAAAAGGAATGGCAACTGGTAAATAGTATTCTGAATAACTCCATATTTCAATTCTACTCCAAACTTTGTTTATGGAGCAAAGGAGTCCTCTGAAGGATTGTCTCTCGAGCAAAAGATATAGCCAACACATTTAAAAGCTTTTTCCCGAAGATAGGTAGGTCTGTTGTAGAAGAGGATGGACTGTGTAGCATAGATTATTGGATGAGACACTCGCTATTCGCCGCGTCAAAAAATCGGTTTGACATTTGACTGTTTGATATGTTGAACTCACGTATACAATACTTGGTTGTTCTTGTTTCTTTATCAATCAATGTGTACGATTTCTTAACTGAAATTGAAATTTGTATTCAGTTTCATTTATACTATTCTGCTAACATCATTCTAAAATATTTTCGCATTTAGGCGCATCATTGTGTATTTATAACAAAAAAGTTTTGATTACTGACTGCATTTATAGGAAATATAACGAAGTTAATTAGAAAATGCAGTGTAAAATGTGATAGAATATATTTATTAACATAAAAACTATGTTTTATACATGTTTTTCACGAATAAAAAACATAATATTTATAATTATTTATTTTGAAGATTCGATAACCAAACGGCGAGGCTACACTTTTTTACGGCGAGGCTACCCTTTTTTTGCAGCGAATCAAAGTTTTCTTTCAATGTACAAGTGGAATTCCAGCAAAAATGCATTAGTGTATAAAGGAAATTTTCAAGTGTCTCATCTACTAATCTATGCTGTGTAGTCTCTCCAGTAATTGTGCTGATAACGAGCTAATGCAAAGCTTTTTCTTTGAGCCTTTTTCTTTTAGGGCCCTATTCTCATTTACAACTTATGTTGTAAGTTGTGTTGTCTAAGCAAAATCGGTATTACGGTTTACAACTTTGCTGAAAGTTGTCAAGCTGGTTGTCTTTCGAAGTTGTCTAAGCAAAAATGATGTCTATTCTGGTTCACAACACAACCCCAGTTGTGTTGTCTTATGTGTCAAAATCAGGCAACATCTAGAGAGCAGTTGTAATCAGCTATGTTTGTTGAAAGGGTCGCATGTTTAACGTGAATTTGTTGTCTGACGCGAAAATAATGGACAAAAAATATAATGTAATGCAATGTAATTATTGTATTTCAGTGATATTTATTAATGTCTAAGATTTTACGGGAATATGAAGTGATATTTTTTTGAAACCGCATTATAATATCAACTGTTCAACAATTCTTGCAATATTTATGGTATTTTGATTTTCTTCTTCCGGGACAAATAAATCGACACCAATTTCCATTATAATATTTATTTATCTTTAATCACAATTGTAAACAAACCACAGTTTTTATTTTGATGCTATTGTAAGTACTGTACGGTAGGGTTATAGATCTGGCAGTAGTATTAATTGCATTTATTTTTTTGGTACTAATTTGAAAATTTGTTTTTGTGAATAAGAGTAGAATTTATCCACCAGAACAATATAAAATATCCCTACAAATATATCAGCATACATTTCCATAGTAACAACACACAATTTGGTGCTTTATTTTGATTTTCTTATAGACTCAATTTCAACATGTGGAGTATTTTGTATAATGCGGAGTGTAACACTACTAAAGAAAAAAACTCATTCATATTCATGCAACTGAAACAGCAAAACTGTTGGTGGCTTCGAAAATTTCTGGCTAGAGTTCGACAAGACAACTTACAACTTCGAATGTTTGTAAATCGTAATACAGAATTCGAACTCAGTTGTCTTCAAAGTTGTGTTGTCTTGAAGACAACACAACCGATGTTGTATTGTACATGCGAATAGGGCCCTTAGTGAAGTCTACCAGATTATTATGTGCCTCTAGAATTCCAAATCCTGTTCGGATTAAATATTGTAGATGTTCTTTGCCATATTTATAACGAAAGTAATTTGCTTGGACGTTTTCCAGAAGCACTCAAAAGAGCAATAGTTATAACCTTCCTGACACCCGTGTTTTTTTAATGATCTATATGGTTCTTGCTATCCGGTTCATTGAAAAAACGATGAGGGAAATTTCAACTTATGTCAAACAATTAAGCGAAGCTATACATGAAAACGACTGTGTATTGTTAAATTTCTGTTTCCAAATAATCAAATATAGTAAATTATATAAATAAATTGTATAAATTACATAAATAATTGTTGCGAGGTTACACAAGTGTCAAGTCAAATGAGTGTGATTGGCTGCATAGTGCAAAAAAGTGGGAAATTGCGAATTTCCCTATAACATCGATAGAAACCTGTATAAAACCTGGGTAAGTGTCACTTGTATGGAGAAGAACTATATAGTTAATTAAAAAAACACGGCTAATTATAAACCCATTTCTTTATAGGTCTTTATTACCTTCTGATTCTTTATTATCTGTTTTTTAAAAAGTTTTTGAAAAGGCAGTTAAGAATCGTATGCTAAAATTCTTAAACGGAACTAAATTTTTTAGCAATTCTCAGTTTGGTTTCAGAAAAGGCTTTTCAACTGAAGATGCTCTCTTGAATTTCTGCTCTAATATCTATGCTAGCCTCAATGCAAAGAAAGTTAGTGGTGCGCTCTTTATAGACATGACGAAAGCCTTCGATACCCTTGACCATTCGATCATTTTGTGTAAGTTATTTAAATGCGTTTTCAGAGTCTTCTTTCATACTTGGCTTTGCTCTTACTTATGTAGTAGGGAGCCACGAGTGTGTACTGAATATTAGTGTTCCTTAAGGCTCGGTTCTTGGTCCTATTCTTTCTTCTTCTTTCAATTCTAATTTTAATCAACATTTTAAAAGCAATGTTATAGCTTTTGCTGATGACATGGCTTGCAGATACTCGTGTTCGTCTGCCTTTAATCTTGCAGGCGATATTAATTACGATTTGACTAGACAAAATTAATGCATTTTAGTGTTGCTGGTTTGGATCGTATGTTTGAAAATTTTATCTATCATAGCGCCAACTGTATGAAATTCTTACGTTAGAAAATTTTTCTGCAATTCTTCTAATCGGGGACATAACCTATGAGGGTGCTGGATTTGCTCTGCTAAGTGGTTCT
Source organism: Thecophora atra (assembly GCA_937620795.1). NCBI lineage: Eukaryota > Metazoa > Arthropoda > Insecta > Diptera > Conopidae > Thecophora > Thecophora atra. The sequence goes on from OW569398.1 coordinate 40,306,945, forward strand.
CTATTGAATGGGTAAAATGTTTCCCAAGTATTTGGGATTATATATTGATTGGAAGATGAACTGCGCTGTGCACACGACTGCTTTGAGAAAAAATCTTTTGACCATTACAAGAAAGCTCTATATGCTCAAATTTTCTTGCTCATGGATGCATGGAAATGCTCTACTATCATGCATTTATTTTGGCATTTTCCATTCAAATGTACAATATGGGCTGATATGTTGAGGATGCCACGCATGCTGTCGCCCAAAAATATGCTATCCGCCTATTTCAAAGTCCTAAAGGAGTATGTAAAAAAAGCCTATTTTAATCATGAATAGCTTCAATGCTAGTTACGCTTTGAGAAGCAATCTTGTAACTCTTTGCCGAGTTCCGAAACGTTCCTCGCAACATTTTCTCGACTTCTACTTGTGCGTAGCCCATAGAGTCTTAAACATGATTCCGTTTAATGTGCGCAATATTGTTAACATTAATAGATTTCTAAAAGAAATTAAATCATGGCTTTTCAACTATAGTTTCAGTGAAATTAATTCCGTTGTTTCTGTATCCGTATGATAAGTTTTATAAAGTTGTGTTGTATGTTTTATGTTTAATGGATAGTTTTTTAACTTGTATTTTATAATTAAGAATTTTTTCCTTCAACCCAGATTTAAATGTTTGATTTTCTTTTAATGTATGGCTAAGAAATCTTTGATTCTAGTATACTTTATAATTAGATACCTCTTACACTTGTAATATTGTTAAGTAATAGATTGTGTTGCCATCTCTGGCAGTTGTATTCACCACTTGTTATTTAAGCAACAGAATGTAATATTTATAAACGAAAATAAATAATAATAAATTAATAAAAATTTTGGAAAAAAACATTCAATAATGGCTGATTAAATGAAATGGCACTTTTAAACTAATCTTCAACATTTTTCAAGCTTCCTACGAACATGTTTCCAAACTTTTCAAAACCTTTTTCCAAACTTTCTACAAACATTTTCCAAACTTGTTTCCAAAGGTTTTCCAACATGTTTGCAACATGTTTCCAAACTTTCTACAAACCCTTCTGCCCATTGTTCGCCATTTCATCCAATCTACTCTACAACAAAGAAAATATCTCGGAAAATGTATCGTGATCTATTTAAATTTAGTAGTAATCCTGCGGTGGTAGAACAGTATATTATGATTTATCTTTAAATTAACCCTGCCAAAATCTGTCTTCTGTTAGATGTACACCGGCTACCGGATTCGGATTCTGTACTGGTGCTTTCGGCAAACAAAAATGAGAGCCTTGGTATAGATTCACTAAACTCTGATCAAATGTCTTTATTATATATTTTTACACTTAGCCCATTTGATAATTTCGCAATTTCGAGCACAACTGAATCATAAAATCCGTAGAAGCCACCATTTGCGTCAAATTCCTCGAATTCCCCTCATTAAGAGTTCTGACAAAATAACACAAAAACAAAATAACACAAAATTTTCTGGAATTCTGTGCAGGTTTGGATAACGTTTGCGAATTTCGGTTTTGGAAGGTTAGTAGCTAATAATATATACATTTGGAAAAAAGCTTGGAAATTTTATGTCTCGCAAGTGTATAGCCCTTGCGAAAAGTGTACAACCCTTGCAAATTAATTCTTCATTGACAAGACAACAAGGAGGTTGCTTCATTTGAAATGTAAGTTTGGGCTGGGAGCCATCACCAAATGTATTTTATATTTCATAGGTTGGTTCACTTACGAACAAAGTTTGGCCTAAAGGCCATTACCATGTTCCATGTTCCAACATATTTAGCGTGGTTCGCTGTGACAAAAATAAAACCATATTTACAAGCGCGGCCTGGCGGCCAGCCTATGTCAGCTTGACTACCTGGAAAATAGGTCACTATTTTTTTAACACGACTTTCTTTTTCCTTTCTCATACACTAAACATACCACAAGATACACACCTAATTTGTTATAAAATTTATGACCTGTTCATTGTATAGAATTGTATATGAATTATGTATGAAATGGTGTAAAAGTATAACAAGTTTTTATCCGAATCAGCTATTATTTGTAATAAAATAAGGTATTGTTTTCAGTTAAAACAGTTTGAATTTTATTCTACAAATATAAAAATATATAAAAAATTTAATCTGTTAGGTTGTCATAAATTTTATATAAAATTCATATAAATGTATTTTAAACCATTATTGTATTCATTTCAAGATATTCGGTATCATAAACATTATGTGATACGATGGATAAATTCCACTGTAATAAAAGATCACAACATAACTGTTTTTACAATAATAAATTTTCTTTAATCCAATTTTTACAGTATATGGTATAAATATTATCTTTTCCCCATTTGAAATAATAATAATAATGGAGTGCTTAGTTTTTACTAATATGACGAGAATTTAATATCTCCAATGTTTAAAACTTGTGTGAAAATTGTCTTAATTTGTGTTTCCATTTATGGCAATATTTTGAAATGAATAGTAAATATCTGATGTGGCCAACACTTGAGTGGTTGATATATTTTATTTATATTTTAAAATTGAAGTTTAAAAATTTTAACTATTTTTACTTCCATAATGAAAAAAATTTCATAGGCTTCTCTTAATTTAAATAATTTAAATAGTAGTAAGTGAAAACAAGGAGGTACAAATTAGTTTCCACACAGCTTTAACTATCAATCGTACTAATTTTAATTTCCCTGTTTAGTTCTGTTAAGGTACAACAAATTTTTGTAAAAGATATAGCAGCATAACATTCATTTATCATTATCATTATGTAAACGAGCTGCCATATTTTTAGTGTTCAAAGCATATTAGTCCAGTTCTCTGATTACGCGTGGGATCTTGCCTATAGCCAGATCATCCGCATATGCAATAACCTCCAGACATTCCTGCTCCATAATTTTCAGTAGCCACCCAATTCCACAGCAGAGGAGATAGACCCCTTGAGGAGTTCCCCTCCATACCATTCTATTTACCTCCACCGTGTCTATTCAAGAGGCTTAATAATGAGGCACACCCATCAACGTGCATCGTTCTTAAGGCATACAGGATTGCATTTGATTTCACATTGTTGAAAGTCCTTTGTTAATGACTACAAAAGCAACCAGGGAGAACTCCTAGTGATTTTTATACAGTACCAACTACGCAGTATAGAGCCGTCTCTACAGACTTATTCTTCAGGTAGGCATGTTGAGCCAGATATAAATGCATCAAGTACAAGGCTCTTATGTACAAATAAATAATTCTCTCCAGAATCCTTAATAGAAATGAGGATAACGTGACAAGATGTAGATCAACTAATACTCATAGTCCCTAACATGTTTATTTCCTGGAAAGTGAGTGTCTACCACAATTTCCAATAATTCAGCTCTTGATGTGGTCCAAAAACAATCTTTGTTACTTATTGAACCTATAGTGGCTGGATTTGAGGATAAGATTTTTTCTCAACTTGCAGGCTTCAGAAGAACTTGTTATATTATCTCAGAAGTTGTTCCAGGGGTACCTATCTGCAACGTAACTCGTTTTTATATCTGCAGTTTTGTATTCCGTACAAAGATAACTATCGCTTGTTGATTTGGCAAGATTACAGATCCTCTTGCACCTCTTCAACAGGTTAATGAGGCCAGGGTTTAACCGGAGTGGTTTCCTTTGCTCCTTAGTGTTTATATATGGGCACGCTGCCTCCAGAGCTCTATTAAAAGCATTAGAGAAAAAAGTCTAGTCCTAAATTTTAACCATTTACTTTTCTTGACATTTTGCGTTGGACAATTTAAATCAGGAGATGTCCCCTTAATAGTGAAGACCTATGATTAGAGAATGAATACTCATTCGAAACCCTCCAATTGCTCACAAGAGGTCTTAGGCTTGAGATACAATTGTTAGGTATAGAACCTACGTCTAATAACAAAAGTTGGCAATATCAATAATGTGATTGAATTGTGCTTCCCTTTAAATTAAATCAAAGTTAACCAATTGGGCGTCGGGGATTATATTCAACTTTCCTGTTCGATACCATGCTTCGAACATATACTGTTGAAGTTCAAGGACTTTCGATGATTATTATAATTACAGTAAACTAGTAGCCTTCTAGATAAGGACGCTTTCTCTGTATTGTCCAAACGGTTGCGTGGCACTTTTTCTGCATTGAAGATAAATTATTCTCAGCTTGATTAAGACGGACAATTGCGTATGCAACCAACTGCTCTTTCCCGTAGAACTCTTGCGTGAAAACGGCTCAGACGCTGTATTTGCTGACATCCCTTTGAAGCATGAAAATTTGTTCGAAATCTGGACACTCAAAAAACTAATTTTGGTTTCGACCTTTCAAAGGCCCTTGTACCTCCAATGTTTACCCTTCTTTTGTAATGACGTCATTGGTTGCACTATACCCGTAAAATTTGGGACAAACCGTCGTTACAAGGACGCCATGCTGAGACAGCGTCGTCAATATTCACAGTCGCCAATTTCCCGTTTTCGTTTTAACCAACGCTGTTTACATACTAAACGGTCGATTAGATGCCTTAATGCATTGCTTCATTGGTCTTACGTCCCGCATGATCGTGCGCTCTCTCATTACCTGCCGACCACTTCCTTGCAGTTGCCGGTTAAGGTAGTCGTTGGTTTGCTGCTGATTATGCTTCTGTTGATCCTTGACCTTCTACTGTGCACAGACTGAACTCACCATTGGCGAGACTTTCGACGTCAGCGTTCGATAGTTCCTGTAGACTGATGAAATCCATGCGGTTGAGGTAGAACTGAAACCCTTCCTGATGTTCTTGTAGATTCGCTTTAATTTCTGACCCTCTGTGCAATTCGCGTATCTCATCATATTCTGCACAGTACGACGTAGTCCTTAAACTCCTCCCTTTCTAGATGATGCGATTTTCGGATTTTATCCTCCAGTCTTAAACTCTTCACACTGCTTTCAATTCGCATTATTCTACCGAACTACAATTAGGCTCTTCTCGTCAATATTTCTGGCATTTTCATTGCGAGCATATCAGCGTCCAGCATAAATTTCTCCGACAAGTCTTCTATCCGCTCTGTTAATAGGAGTGTACCCTTCTCGCTTGCAAAAGTCATGACAATTGTTCTTGTCCTCCACACTGTTCTTGGTTTGTGATGACTTCTTTACGGATCATGAGCCGGCTACCTCAATCAAGATCCAAAAGCTGAACCATTTTCTTTTCTCCTTACACAACCCTGCAGTAGACATGCCATGGGTCACCAATGCCTTTAACAGTTCGTAGTTGGAGAGTTCGTACGCCAAGCCGACTCGACCATCTTGGAATTTTTATTTTGCCTCTATTAGTAAATAACAGTACCTGCTTGGGCCAGTATATGTAACGACATATACTTGCATATACAAGTTATTCTCAGCGGTGTCCAGGATTCAACTACAAGACTCGAGGTAATTTTTAAACTTTTTGTTTTGTATGTTTTGCGATGATAATGTTCTAACAATGATGATGTTGTATAATGTAATGCTAATCAATATAACAATGTGAATTATTTAATACGCAAATATTCTTCGTTAGTTTATGGTAACGTTGGTGTTGAGAAGTGTTGTTATGTGAACTTCCGAGAAGTGTTGTTATGCTTTATCTCTTGCGCGTTGATCTTTTTGTGTGTCGGTCACGTCACCTTTTCTTTTGCCTATTGTTTGCTCCGCCTCTATCTCGTTTCATGTTGTTAACTTTTACGATCACCGTTGCTTATTTGGATCGAACAAAGCAAAAATGTTATTTATATTGTTTGCAACGTTAATTTGAAGTTTATTAGAAGTAGCATGACAGCTTTAGAAAATTTGCGAAACAAGCAGAAATTTTGCTTTTCTAATATCTCACATTGATTTAGTATCTTATAATATTATATATATTTAGTATAAATTACATAAATATTAGTATTGGCACACATGGATTTAAGGGCCAGCCAAGCTTCTGGCGATCGCAGCATGCAGTTAGTGAAATTGTCCGCTGTTAATTTTCGACACAGCACTGTTTCTGTGTTTAAGCGAACGGGTGCAAAAGCTTCGCATTCAAAAAATATGTGATGCACATCTTCATGTGCAATGGCGCACGAACCACATGTGGCACTCGAGTCGTGCCCATACTTCTGGAGATAGCTCCGGAAACAGCCATGACCACTGATCATTTGTGTTAAATAAAAATCTAACTCACCGTGCGGTCTTTCCACCCAACACTTCACGTCAGGAATCAGTCTATGTGTGTGTGTGTGTGTGTGTGTGTTTTTTTTTTTTTTTTTTTTTTTTTTTTTATATGAGAGGAAAGCATCGAAAGCCTGAGTGCGAGACTTTAACTCGCTAAAACCCCTCCCCCTGTCTGTTGGTCCCCCCGGAACTACCGCTAAGTATACCGTCGGGAGGCAGAAAGAGCTAATGCTCAAACGTTCGTCTACGTCCTATATTTATAGTCTCTAACTCTAACGTATCAGTTTCAGTTCGTTTGTCCCGTTCTGTTTATCGTTCGATAATCTGGGCACTACGCTCGCGTTCTAACCTGCGTTGTCTCATCATAATATTGGCGCACATGGATTTAAGGGCCAGCCAAGCTTCCGGCGATCGCAGCATGCAGTTGGTGAAATTGTCCGCTGTTAATTTTCGACACAGCACTGTTTCTGTGTTTAAGCGAACGGGTGCAAAAGCTTCGCATTCAAAAAATATGTGGTGCACATCTTCATGTGCATTGGCGCACGAACCACATGTGGCACTCGAATCGTGCCCATACTTCTGGAGATAGCTCCGGAAACAGCCATGACCACTGATCATTTGTGTTAAATAAAAATCTAACTCACCGTGCGGTCTTTCCACCCAACACTTGACGTCAGGAATCAGTCTATGTGTATCATCAGTCTATCAGTCTATGTCTATCATTTGTGTTAAATAAAAATCTAACTCACCGTGCGGTCTTTCCACCCAACACTTGACGTCAGGAATCAGTCTATGTGTCCATCGCCCTTTGCTAGAGATGTTCCATCTATCTTGCCACTTGGAGAAGGTGACGCGGGTTATATCTGTGACTTCGTGTTCTGTAAGACTTCTGCGGATGTTTGTTCTCTTATGGAAACGTGTTGTGATTTCCTCAACTAATAAGTCGGGCGGAGGTAATCCTGCGATCACAGCGGCTGCTTCGTGCGAGATCGTTCGGAAGCCACAGCAAACTCGTAGAGCGCATAAACGAAAAATTTGATTCAATTGTCGCACGTTCTTCTTTGCATGTATCGCCTTAGCCCAAACCGGTGCAGCGTACATTACAATTGATGTAACTACTTTAGCCAGCAGCAGTCTACGCTTCTGACTGGGCCCATATGTATTCCCCATTATACGAGTTAGGGCCGCGTACGTTGCCATTGCCTTACCACACACCATTTCGATATGCGTAGAGAAAGTCAGCCTGCTATCTAGCATCACGCCTAGATATCGAATCGCTGGTACAGACTTGATTCTGACTCCATCAATGTTCAACTCTACGAATTCGAGCTTTTTCCTGCTGGTTATTAGCACCGCTTCTGTCTTCTGTGTAGCCAGGCACAATTTGTTTCTCGTGAGCCAAGTTTTAATCAAACACATTACATCAGTCGCTAATGATTGCAGCTGGTGTATCTGCTTTGCCACAATGACCACCGCAACATCGTCGGCATATCCAATTATTTTAACGCAGCTTGGGACAGGGATGCGTAGCACTGAATCATACATAATGTTCCACAGTAGTGGTCCCAACACCGAGCCTTGCGGAACTCCTGCAGTAACTTTGTGTTGTCTAACACCAACATCGGTGTTGTAAAGGAGCGTTCTCTCGGAGAGGAAACTCTTTAAGATTCTCAGAAGATAGCATGGTGTTTGCAATCGCTCAAGTGCTGCAATGATGCTTTCCCAGCTTGCCGAATTAAACGCATTTTTCACATCCAGCGTTATTACCAAGCAGTACTCTTTCGTACCGTACATCCATCGGGAACCCTCTATAGCTTTCTCCGCTATATTTATCACCTTCTGAATAGCGTGTATTGTTGAGCAGCCCTTCCTAAAGCCATATTGATGTGGCGATAAACCATCGATTTCGTTAACATGACATTGCAAACGCTCACGTAGAATATGCTCATATACCTTTCCAAGAGTATCAATCATACATAGCGGCCTGTATGAAGTTGGATCCATTAATAATTTCTTGGGTTTTAGGAGCAAGACTAATCGTTGGATTTTCCATATTCTTGGAAAAACCTGTTGCGACAAACATGCCTGGATTAATTTCTGAAAAATTTCTGGCTTGAGGCTGTACGCTAATTTTAATATTTCATTCGGGATACCATCTGGACCCGGCGCTTTCCTATTGCCGAATGAATTTATTGCCGCAGATATTTCATCATTAGTAATCGCCGGGATTGACATATTATTCGGCTCATATTGCAATTGAGGCATGTTTATATCATGGCTTGGGAAGAGCGTATGCACCACCTTCTGCATGAATTCAGCTGCGGTGGGAATTTGTACCCTGGCGCATTTTAATTTTGACATTACTGTCTTATAGGCGCCTCCCCACGGATTTGAGTCCAGATCGCCGCATAAGTCTCTAAAACAAACTAGTTTGCTTTTCCTTATTGCCTTCTTTAGTGTTCTACGAGCCAGTGTATAGGACGATCGATAAAATTCGTAGTTCCCCTTACCGATATTTCGCTGCTCCATTCTTCTGGCACGAGCACAAATTCTTTTAAGGTCTGCTATTTCTGCATTCCACCAGTGGACTGAGGTTCGGCCGCGACTATTTCCAGCTCTTGACATTGATGCATCGCACGCTGCAGCAATATGGGATACGACTTGTCTAGCCAGCTGTTCTGCGCTATCACCTTGGGGAAAGGGCATGCCGATCATTTGCTCAAATAATTCCTTGTCAAGTGTATTGAGTTTCCACCTTTTTGCTTGTGAGCTATTTCGCATTACCTGTGATCGCTATTTGTGTAGAGGCTGCTAACACACCACTTAACTTTGTTTACTAAAGAGTAACTTACAAACGTAATATCTATCGTTGACTTTCTTCCATTGCGTTCAAATGTGTGCTCACGGCCGTCGTTCAAAAGCACAACATCTAAATATGCGAATGCTTCAAGTAAAATTTTACCCCTTTCGTTGGTGTAAAGGCTGCCCCACTCGGTGGACCATGCGTTGAAATCTCCAGCTATTATACAAGGGGAATAACTTTTAGCATCATTGACCAAATTATCAATTATTTGAGCAAATTGTGCATCGTGTAAGCTCGGTGGGCAGTAGCAGCTAAAGATAAATATACCGGCAATTTTGACAGCGACATAATATTCACGCTCTGCATCAAGCTTCCATTGCAAATGTAGGTTGCCACAATTCCAAATGGCAGCTTTCGATTTGACATCTGAGAACCATCCGAGTTGATTTCGATGCTGTTCAGATATAATCACTGCATCGATTTTGTGATCTAAAACACTTTGCTTGAGAAGTTCCTGTGCCGCTTCGCAATGGTTGAGGTTAATCTGCAGCAACTTCATTTCCGTTTTTCGCAAGCAGCTCGGAAAGCAGGACATTTACGTCCACCTGAAGGATGGTTACTATCCACTTTTCTGCATGAGCATATTATGCAGAAAGCTTCATTTTTGCATTCCTTTGCGATATGACCAACTTGTCCGCAATTAAAACAGCATTTGCTTCGATCTTCACTGCTCTTACACGCTTTTGCTATATGCCCGAAATCTAAACATTTAAAGCAACGCAGAACCGATTCTTTTAATCTGATTCGGCAAATTGACCAACCGATTTTGACTTTTCCTACATCTAAAAGGCATCTAGCTGCTTTTACCGATACGCGAAGAACTGCAACCTGCGTGTCACCATAAGACCTACGCATCGAGATAATCGATGGCACTTCTTCGCAGATACCTTTTACAGCGAGAACAACTTCTTCGCTTGTAGTGATCTCATCTAAGTCTCTTACTTCTATTAGTAATTCATTGCCCACAGTTTTCACTTTAGCCTGCTCGCCCAGAGTTTTTTGAACTTCATCTTTAAGTGAGTGTACGTTCACATCCGCATTTCTTTTAAGTTGAAAAAGCATTTCTCCTTTAAGGGTCTTTCTTATTTTAACCACATTTTCACCAAGCTTTGCAAGATTTTGGTCTCCTTTGACAGTTTTGAGAATGTCACTGTATGAAAGACCACCCGACTTTTCAATTATGATGGATTCTGGTCTTGATGTCTTCAGTTTGGAATGTGCACTGACTTCTTTTGCACTTTTTTTGTGAGTTACTTTCTTCCATTCATAACTTTCGTGATTTTTTCCACTCAAATTTGGCACCTGGCTACTTAAATCTGACTCTTTAGTGTGGATATGACGGGCCTTTTTTTCGCGCGATTGTATTAAGCTCCCATCATCCCTTTGCCGCTTTGCCTCCTTAGTGAACTTGAGTAATGGAGAGGTCTGCGCAACAGAGTCACGACTTTGCTTCTTTTGATCATTTCGCTCGTCTTCAATCACAGACGATTGCTGGTGCAACGACAAATGATCTGCTTCTGATTCTGCCTTATTATATAGTTTTACGACGGCATCCATTACATTTCTCATCGATTGAGTGATAGAACGACGCACTGCACCTGTTGATGAAACTGTCTCTGTCATCATTGAATGCAGTTCACGAATCTTTCTACCCAGTGACACAAATGCACACTTTCGTTGAGTGATTTCTACATTTCGAGCGGCCATGATCGGCGGCGATGAGCTTGAACGAGCTGCTTGCTCTCCATTGTTTACCTTCACAGGCGACCGACCAATCCGACTACTCCTTCCAAATGGATCCGCTATTTCGCTGATCTCCTCTGCTTGACTACCTCCGTCATTTTGTTTCGCACAACTTTTGCCTACTCCTCCTGATACATCAGTTGAGTGCTTCTTTCCACTGCATTGTGGTTTTTTTTTTTTTTTTTTTTTTTTAACGAGGAGTAAAAGCATCGAAAGCCTTAGTCAGTGCGGGACTTTAACCCGCTAAACATCTCCTCTCGTCCGCACGGATAGTCCTCCCGGAACCACCGCTAGGTATTGCGTCAGGAGGCCGTAAGAGCATTATGCTCAATCGTCAGTTATCAGGTCAGTCATTTCGTTCGTTTACACGTCTTACCTGCTCACGCCTTCTCTGCTCCTTCATCACAAGTGCCGCCATTGTGCTCACTGCTTTCCAGGCTTCGTCGTCTTTAAGCATGTAGCTTACAATATTCTCTTGCGAAATCGGATGGCCTGCAGTACGTTGCAGATCGTCCCGAAGCGCGCTCTGCAGAGGGCATTCAAAAAAGACGTGCTCCGCATTGTCAATGATACCAACTCCACAGTATTCACAGAATGGTTCACGCTCGTAGCCATACTTGTGCAGATAAGACTTAAAGCAGCCATGTCCGCTGAGGAACTGCGTTAAATAAAAATCGACCTCGCCGTGTTTCCTGCTTAGCCAAGGTTCCAAAACGGGAATGAGCGTAAACGTCCACCGGGCCGTTTCTCCGTTCCGCCATCGAGCTTGCCACTCCTGCATCACTGCCTGCCTCGCAAAACTCTCGCTGGCAACTTGCGCAGCCTGGGCTCTAGTCACTGCTTCCTTCGCAAGCAAGTCCAATGGCATCAGACCCGCGATCACCAGTGCGGCGTCAAAGGAGACAGTACGGAAGGCGCAACAGACTCGTAGTGCGCAGTGTCTGTATGTTCCATTAAGGCTACGCACATAGCTGGGCTTGGCAAAAGCACCCATCCATATCGGTGATGCGTATAGTATCATCGATTTGATGACACCTGCAAGTAACTTCCTTTTGTGCTGCCGAGGGCCGCGATTATTGAGCATAATACGCGACAACGCTGTTGCTGCTGCTGCTTTACCCTGCACATACTCAGTGTGAGCTTTGAAGGACAGCCGATGATCAATCATCACCCCAAGATACTTTATATATGGTTTTGACTCGATCACACAATCACCAACTCTAAGCGTGATAGTTTCAACTTTTTTGCGACTGCTCACCAAAACACACTCCGTCTTGTGGTCAGCTAGGCTAAGCGACACCTCAACTAGCCACGTCTTCACTGTGTTTATTGCTTCCTCTGCTATTGCCTTTACTAGCGTCAGGTATTTAGCTACAACCACGATAGCAATGTCATCTGCAAATGCTACTATTTTTGCACCTTCGGGCAGCTTTAATTCGAGTATGCCATTATACATAATATTCCACAGAAGCGGACCAAGAACAGATCCTTGTGGGACTCCGCCTGTAATAACATACCTTTTGGGGCCGTCCATTGTATTATAGAGGAGAACTCGCTCACTCAGGTAACTACTTATAATGTTATACAGATAGGCTGGAACTTCAAAAAGCCTCAACGCATCTAAAATTTTTTGCCAATTCGCTGTATTGAAGGCATTTTTGATGTCTAAAGTGACTATTAGACAATATTGTTTATCGCCTCCGCACCAGCGCTTGCCCTCGATCGCTTTCTCGACCATATTCTTCAACACTCTCAGCGCATTAATCGTTGACTTGCCCTTTCGAAAGGGCAATGCCACTGCATTGTGGTGTGTGTGTGTGTGTGTGTGTGTGTTTTTTTTTTTTTTTTTTGGTATGACGACCGGAGGTGTGGAATCTTCATAGATACCAGTGGACCGGCCCACTGGCATGCACGATTCACCACCATTCTGGTGGCGCCTACGTACTAAACCGCACCCCCCATACACCACTACCACTCTCCCCCGCGGGACTACCGTTAAGCATTACTTCGCGGGGGCTGGTTAGCAATCATGCTATCTTCGTGTATGAACTTACATGTTATCTATCAGGCTTCGGATTCGCTCTGCCCTTCGCAGTTCTATTAACACAATCGTCACGTGAGCTTTAATTTCATTCCAAAGTTCAATATTTTGGAGCATATTTTTTGTCACCTCCTGCGGCTCAATAAGCTGAAAGCACGTTGTTCTAAACCGCGGACATCGGAAGAACACATGAAAAACATCTTCAGGAACACTCAGACAGTTTGGGCATTCCGACGAGTTTTCGTGGCCAAACCTTTGAAGGTAACTTCGGTAGCAACCATGACCTGTAAGAAATTGAGTCATGTAGAAATTTACCTGGCCATGACGCCTTTGACACCATTCTCTGACGCTAGGTATCAGTCTGTACGTCCATCGTCCTTTTGTTGAAGCTGCCCAACGTTCCTGCCATTCAGCAATCGACACCGACCTTTCTTCGAGCTGCACCTCACTTTTACTCGCCTGACATCTCTGGAGACGGTAGTAAACTCGCCTCATCTCGCATGCTAATATGTCGATGGGGATCATTGCTGCAACCACACTTGCAGCTTCGGTCGAAACTGTACGGAAACCGCTAATGACTCTCAAAGCAGTTAATCTATCAACAGCTACAATCTTTCTCCTCGATGATTTAATGTTTAAACCATCAGCCCAGATCGGCGCAGCGTAAAGCATGATTTGATTTACCACAGAAGCCAGGAGTTTCCTTTTATCCATCTTCGGCCCGCCAATATTCGGAAGAAGCCTGGATAGTGAAGCTAGTGACCTAGCGGCTTTATCCGAAGCGTAGCTTATGTGCTGCTTGAAGCTGAGTCGATTATCCAGCATTACTCCGAGGTACTTAATCGCGGGAACGGATGCTCTGCTAATATTACCTATCACTAGTTTCATATGCTCTACCTTTTTACGGCTCGATATAAGTACAACTTCCGTTTTGTGCGCTGCGAGTTCAAGACCTACATCTTTCAACCAACTCTCAATTTGGCGTATAGCGGTATTTGCTGCCAACTCTAATGCTTGAATATGCTTATTTACGACAACAATTGCTAAGTCATCTGCATATCCTATAGGTGTCACACCATTTGGAAATTGAAGCCGTAGGACAGGGTCGTACAAGATATTCCACAATAAGGGACCAAGCACAGAGCCTTGTGGAACACCCGCAGAGACCCTGTAGGACTCTCTGCCCCTTTCGCTATAGTATACCAACCTCCTATTAGACAAATAACTCTCTATTATATCAAACAAATATTTCGGGACTCGTAGGTGAATAAGCGCCCTCTGTATGTGCTCCCAACTGGCCGTATTAAATGCATTTTTAATATCTAGAGTGATCACTGCACAGTACTCTTTTGACCCGCCTTTCCATCTTTTGCCCGCTATGGCGCTAGCAGCTATTTGGACTACTGCATTCACTGCATCGACGGTTGATTTAGATTTTCTGAAACCGTATTGGCGGTTAGAAAGCGATTGGTTTTCTTCAACAAATGCGTGCAATCGGTTGCATATAATTCGCTCTAACACTTTACCGATAGTGTCCAAAAGACAGATAGGACGGTATGACGACGGCTCGTGCAAAGGTTTCTCTCCTTTGGGTATTAACATTAAAAGTTGCACTTTCCACGGAGTCGGGAAAACGCCTGCATTAAGACAGCTTTGAAACACTTGTACAAATAACTCAGGTCTCCAGAGGATCGCAACTTTGAGCGCAAAGTTTGGCACACCGTCAGGTCCTGGTGCCTTAGCATCACCAAACTTGGCACATGCCCCCTGGACTTCATCTACAGTCACTGGCGGTATTTGCATAGACGTATTTAAAATTCTGGCGTCCACTCGCGTGATCGCTTGTCTTGGAAATAGCGTCTCTACTATATTTTTAAGCAGCCTCGGGCACGTAATTTGTGGCGACTTGTAGCTCGTTATTTTCTTCATTACAACTTTGTAACCCGTACCCCAGGGATTTACATCCGCTTCCTCGCATAGGTTATTGAAACACTGCGCTTTACTTGCCTTAATGGCCCTCTTTAATGCCTTCCGAAGCGCTCTGAACGCTATCAGCCGCTCAGTGAACCAGGGTTTGCCCCGCGATCGCTGAAGTAGACGTCTAGCTTTGCGACATTTAGTCCGGAGCAAGCAAATGTCATCATTCCACCAGTAACATGGTGGCGCTTTTTTACCAATCTTCCTACGAGGCATCGATGCATCACAAGCCTCTATTAACATTGCATGTACACTGCCTGAAAATTCCTCAGCAGGTAAAGCTGATGCCTGATAGGCGTCAAGCATTATATTAAACGCCGCCTTGTCGAAATTAGATACCTTCCATTTCGGGCCAGTTGGTTTTGGATGGTACTTTAATGCATCACTTCGACTTTGTATTTTGAAAATAACAGCCTGGTGGTCACTATGAGTATACTTTTCGCTTACCCGCCATCTAGACGGTCCCGCAAGTGACGGACTGACATAGGTAAGATCTATAATCGATCCTGACCCAGCTTTTCTATACGTGTGCTTACTGCCATTATTAAGCAGCACTAGATCTAGTGATGCAAAAGTTTCCAATAAGCATCGCCCTCTAGCATTTGTATGGTTACTGCCCCATTCTACTGCCCATGCATTAAAGTCGCCCGCAATAACAACTCGTGTTCTGCCCCTTGCGTCTGATGAGAGGTCATCAAGCATTTTTTGGAACTCGTCATAATTCCACCTAGGAGGAGCATAGCAGCTGTAAAAAGTTATTCCGCTTACCTCTGCCCTTACAAAGCCCGTAAAATTACTGCTTGTATTTTGGAGCACTGCCGTGCTGCAACTCCATATGGCTGCCGTGTTTGATATATCACTAATCCAGTTAACGCTCCTCTTTACCTTGTATGGTTCGCTCACTAAGGCAAGATCAACGTTTTCCTCTCTGACTGATTGTTCCAGAAGATCCTGTGCTACTTCGCAATGATTTAAATTTATTTGCAGAACTTTCATTGCTGCTTCTGTGACAATGCTCTAATAAAAACTGGGCATTTACTGCCTCCAGCGGTGTGTTTGGCATCTTTAGATTCGTCTGCTTTGCAGAACATACACAACGGCTCACTTTTGCACTCTCTGGCCAGATGACCTTCAGCACCACACCTTATACAGCATTTTGAGCGATCAACTGCACTCTTACATTGCCTTGATGTATGCCCAAATTGCAAGCACCTGAAACACCGAGTCAGCATGCAGTTTTCACGAATGCGACAATTCACCCAGCCAATTTTGATGTTGCCAAGTTTAAGCAACGTACTTGCATCTTCTGTCGTTAGTTTAACAGTAGCCGTTTGTGTTCCCGCATATGCTCTTCTTAGACTTACGACATCGTCCTTAACGAATCTTTTAATCCCTGAGTGACTTATTATTGCTGCGAATATATCGTCTTTGGTAGTAACCTCATCAACGTCCTTTATGTCAACAGACACACGCTGCTTCAGACTACACACAGTTGCTTTTTCACCAAGCGTTTCGCCAACAGCCTGCATAAAGGTCTCTGCCTTTTCTCCCGTCTCTTTGAGTTGCAAGAGGAGGTCACCTTTCTGGGTTCTGCGAATTCTCGAAACAACACCGCTTAGTTCACCCAATTTCGAGTCAGTTTTAACTTTTCGAAGAATGTCAGCATATGAAAGATCACTGGTTGTTGTGATCATAACAGCATCTGGCTTTGTTCTCTTCAACTGCTGCTTTCCATTGCCTACTTGGCGCTTTGAATCTACCTTTTTCCAAACCCCGTCGGTTTCATGTGCCGGCAATCCGTCTTGCAGTGGCACAGGTAGGACTGGTAACGTCTTCGTTCCTGTAGGATCTACAGCTTTCCTTTTCAATTTTGGTGTGCCAAACTCAACTGGCTGCCTTCTTTTATTACCTTCATTTCGCTTAAGCCAAGGTGACGTCTGTGAAATTTTATTTTCTTTTAGACCAATTTCTGGGCGATCCACACGAACCTCCCTTGCACATAGCTCATAGAGCTCATTAATTCTCTCTATTGCGTCCCGCATTGGCTGGTGTATGGACCGTCTTTTGCCATCCTTCAACATTTCCACCAAATACCGAATGCGCTCGCCTAGCCTACCGAAATTCGTTTTTGCAGCCTCACAGCTGCTTACCTTATCGCTAAGAGAAGCCATTGCATTCAATGACGGCAACTCTTCGCTACTCACAATAGTTGGTGTATCCCCATGCACCTTTCTTCCATTTCCTGGAGGAGTTCTTTCTACCCTTGCACTTTTCAAAAAAGGATTTTCACACACCTCCATTCTGCATTTACCAAAGTATACTTTCCAGTTCCTCCTAAAAGTATACCCCGGAAATTTTGCCGAAGTAGGCTATTATTTACGAAGAGCTTTATATAGAAGAGCTTTCGTGCGAAGACTCAAACCAGTTTGTGGTAATATGAATGCAGAAAGTGTGGAATGTATAAAAAGCTTAAAAAGAGTAGAAAAGATCAGCTGCTATATTTAGACGCGAACAGTTGTAAAACAAAATATTCCAATAATATTTTAAGGAAAAACACTTCAGTGTCCAAGGTAGCGTTTGCAGAATTAATTCACACGAATCACTACACTTTTGCACCGGTTTAGAGTATAAAATTATTTAATAATAAACGCGTTTATCGCAAAAAAAAGAGCAAATTCCACGGAGCTCAGAAAAAACACGACTCAGTCGTCTCAACTTGTAATGTTCTCTCTGTGTGTGTGTGTGTGTGTGTGTGTGTGTGTGTGTGTGTGTGTGTGTGTGTGTGTGTGTGTGTGTACCTTTTTGGATATAGGCGGTTAGGTTCCGCCGATTGCTGAGGCGTTCAGGTGTCGCCGAATTATTCAGAGGACAGGCGAGCTAGTGTCGCCAATTTATGTCCTCGGTATTTTTCTTCTTTACAGGCGAACAAGTGTCGCCGATTTATGTAAAGAATTAATTACCAACATCGATTTTTGATTGAAGAATTAACACTAACTTTATTTTAAATATTGTAGTTCTTATATACTAAATTTTCTTAAACTAAGTTCGAAAATATTCCAACTACGTCGCGAGCGGTCAACGTACTTGATGACTCGGGTTTCGTCTTGGAGTTGATGACCCAAAGACTGCTGACGAAAATAAAGCTTGCTAATGAAACAAATAGAATGCACGAATTGTTATGCATTGATTATGCAGGGGTGGCCAAACGTGTGGCACGCAGTACACCTCCACCCTCTTAATGAAAAAATTTTTGTTTCTTAAGGAAATAAAAATTTTTGATTTGGGAATATTTTCGAATACGCTTTTTTTACAATTTTATTTATATAATTTGTAGGTGTAGATTTCTTATTTTAATACAAATTTTGAATTAATTTGATTGTTGATCTTCGTTTAGATATTTTTTTAAATTATTATTATGTACAGTTTTTACTTTGTTCTTAACCTTAATTTTGCAGTTAACTCCATCTGTGCCTATTATTTTGTATGGACCATCATATTGATTGGCAAATTTCTTTTGATTATGTCTTTTTAAAAATACTAAATCTCCTGTTTTAAAGTTTACTTTGTTTATTCTTATATCATACTGTGTTTTTCTTAATAATTTTGATTTCTCTAAGAGTCCTTTTGCTCTTTCGAATGCAAAATAGTTTTGTCTTAAGTGATATTAGGTAGTCATCCGTGTTGTGTATATGGTTTGCCGAAAACTGTTCTTTTGGAAGTGTCGCCAGTCGTCCATGTACTAGTTCGAAAGGTGTGTAGCCTGTGGCCGTATGAGGTGTAGTGTTGTAAGAAAATGTGTAGTAAGGTGTACATGTGTCCCAGTCTAGGTTGTTTGTGAACGATCGCATATATTCGTTCAGTACTCTGTGGTTTCTTTCAATTGTGCCTAGAGTTTGATGATGATACGAAGTGGATGTTTTATGTGTTATGTTTAAAAGTTTACATATATTTGAGAAAATTTCGCTTGTAAATTCCGTGCCTTTATCTGTTTTAATTATCTTGAATGTGCCGTGTCTTAAAATTATTTTTTCTACTAATGTTTTTGCTATTTCTGCTGTTTCTTTTGTGGTCATAGGATGTGCTTCTATGTATTTTGTCAGTTCGCATTGTGCTCTCAATATGTATTTGTATCCGTTAGCTACAGGCAATGGTCCTACTGTGTCTATAGTGATTGTTTGAAAAGGCTTGCAAGGTGTGTCGGTTACAATAAGTTCGTCATTTGTGTGTCTTATGATTTTATTTTTGTTACATGTTATGCATTTGTTTATAAAATCCTTTGTCATTTTTGACATTTTTTTCCATACGTATTTTTGTTTTAGTCTTGCTATTGTTCTCTTTATACCGTTATGACCTCCATGTGGCGTTGTATGGTGTTCTTAGATTAATTTTTCTTGGTTAGATATTTATATCACGCGATTTTTTTCATAAAAATTTTTCATTAAAGTAAGATAATTCATCATTGAAGTCATTTGTTATCTATGCACAAAGGAGCCCGTGGAGTTAATCAACTCTAAAGTTGATTAATCGTAAAAAAAAATCGAGTATAAGCTAAAGCCCCTGCAGTTAATCAACGCTAATGTTGATTAATCGTAAAAAAAACAGGTGTGAGCTAAAGCCCGAGAAGTCATACAGCACTAGCTGTATGATCGACTTAAAAATAAATGTATTTGCCTTACGGCGCCAAAAATGAAAAAACTCACGAATGAGATAAAGTCTCGGGAACATTTTTATCGTTGCACAAATGCTCCAATTTTTTTGTTGTTTTTGGGGCTGTTTTTGGTGTTGTTTTAGACCCCAAAGACCCCAAAATTTCTTGCCGCCGGCTTCTAGTTACTGAGATATAGCCCTTCAAAATTTAAAAATTAGATGGTGCATATCTCCTAAACTATAAGAGATATCGGGTTGAACTAAATACCGTTAGATATTTATATCGCGCGATATTTTCATAAAAATTTTTCATTAAAGTAAGATAATTCATCATTGAAGTCATTTGTTATCTATGCACAAAGGAGCGCCGCAGACGAAAAATCTTTCATCCACACACGACTACATTCTACTACAAAGAATTTTTAACAAATAGCGGTATTCTAACACATTCCAAGTTAATACCACGATCATCGATGCAAAATTTCAGCACTAATATTATTCATAAAAAGTGGACTAGGATAGTTGGAAAAACGTATCAAATTAGTATGCAATATTGATCTTTAAACTCAATTTTCTCGGAAACTATGGGACCAATTTTAATAAAAAAATACCAGGATACGAGTAATTCGGTCAGTTTATATAAAAAGTATATTATAATGCCATGTTATTATGTATTTTATTTAGTAAAAAAATAATTAGTTGTAAAAAAAAAGTACTAAAAACATTAAAAGCAGTTTTCAGAGAAAACTATAGGTTATACGGTAAGAACACCTTAACAGAAGTGAAAGATATTGGAAATATCTATCTAACGGTATTTAGTTAGATATCTCCCGATATCTCTTATAGTTTAGGAGATAAAGACCATCTAATTTTTAAATTTTGAAGGGCTATATCTCAGTAACTAGAAGCCGGCGGCAAGAAATTTTGGGGTTTTTGGGGTCTACAACAACACCAAAAACAGCCCCCCCCAAAAAAAACAAAAAAATTGGAGCATTTGTGCAACGGTAAAAATGTGCCAAAGCAGCACTTGAATTAAGGTTGTTGGGAATTGTAACTTCTGCATTGAACGCAAAAATAAATCACGATGGAAGATTCTATGCTTCTTGTTAGCATTGTCTTCCCATCAGATGTGGTTGCTGTTGTTGTTGTTGTCGCTTTCCATATGTCTGGTTATGGAATCAGGTTTTGCTCTTGTTGTTGTTTCTTGCTTCTTGTGTTGTGGTTTATTGTAAGCAGGCAGTCGGTGGTTGTTGTTATTCTTGTTTTGTTAGTTGCTGTATTCTTCTTCGTTTCTGCTTCTGCAATTATGTCGGTATGTATGTATTTACATATTTTGCTATTGCTGGTCGGTGTGCAGTATGTATTTGATCAGCTGGTTGATCTCATATGCATCGCGGTATGTAATTGAATTTCTGGTGACGGAATATATGTAATTCAGTATGTATATCCGTTTACTCAGTTTATTGTCTGCAAGCAGATGAGTGTTTTCGGCAGAAGTATTTGAAACGATGCTTGGATCGTTACAATTTGCACAAAGAAACCCTGCCCCCGTGCGAACGTCCATCTTCGAACCATCCGCATACAGGTGAATGCTTCGGTCCATATCATCCAGTATCTCTGTCCCCCAATCCCCTCTGCTACTTATGGTGGACTCCACTGGCCTTATGGACATGACTTCCGGAATACGGTCACACTCCAAATTACTGGGTTCTATGTCCACAAGATTGAGTATGGCCTGGTGTTTAGTGGTGTGGCTGCCCATATGCCAAGACCCCAAAAACTTCAATCTTGCCGCTAATACTGCAGCCTCATACTTAACTTGTGTATCTATAGGGCGAATGGAGATTATAGCCTCCATCGCCTTTGTTGAGGTAGTGGCCATCGCTCCACAATTTCCGGGGCAGCATGATCGCTGCACTCTCTCTAGTGGCTTTACATTTCGCCTAATGTTTAGTGCATGCCACCAGACTATACATCCCTTGCTGGAACCCAGTCCTTCCCTGTCACTAGTCCAGGTTGCGAGTGAGTATTCGATAGAAAATTCTTGACTTTGGCTACTTCATTGACTGAGTCAACCTGTTCACAGAAATTCCTCCAAGAGTCTCTTTTGGAGGAAGCAAAAGACTTTAGTACGCGCAACACTTTTTTCCTCTTTATATTAACCCGATCATATTTTGTCCCTTTGCTGCTGCAGAAAGCAGCTCTGCCAATTTTTCCAAAATACATTGGCGTTGGAGCCAACTCGTTTGTTGTCGCCCCGCACATAGTTATAGTCACTAACAACACGGTTGCCGCCAACCTCATCCCGACGTTATATTCCAAAAGCATATTTCTGTTAAGAAAAAAAATCTACAAATTTTAAAATGTTATATTATTAAAAGTTACTTATGTCTTATTATTTATTTTTTATGACCCAGAGCATTTCCCCAACGCATTATGTAAAGTAATTTATATAAGCTTATGGAACGATTTCTACTTTCCCTTGATGTTTATTACTGTAGTAATAGGACTTTTTATTTGTACCATCCTATACCGCCCTATTTATATTGGAGAACATTTATTTTTCCTCGTCTGATTCTTAATTAAAACCTTATCTCCTATTTCCTCTATTTCTTTTGAAAAATTATCAAGAACCAGAATTGGGGTGTCGGTTTTAATTTGACTTCGGTCCTGTCTTTTCAATTCTTTTTCCCTACTTTGTGCACGGGTTTGGACCCAATCCTCCGAATACTCGAAATGTGGTTTCCGATAAGCCAAAATTGCCAGGGTGATTATAGCTTCTTTTAACTTTTTAAAAGCCTTCTGACATTCCTCTGACCAATTGAACTTAGAGTCTTTTATGAGCAGCTTATTAATTGGAAGTATTATCTTTGCTGTGCCCGGTATGAATTTCCTGTAATAATTTGCTAACCGTAAAAACGCTTGCACCTCTTTTTTGTTCTTAGGAGCTGTAATGTTTTTGAGCATTCCACTTTACTGGGGTTGGGAAGAGCTCCCTTCTAAGAGCACTTGTGACCTAAATATACTTCTTCTCGCGTCAGGAGCTGGCACTTACTGACGTTAAGTTTTAAAATATTTCCTCTCAGTCTTTCGAAAACCTTTATTAACCTTTTCCCATGCTGTTCTAAATTACTTCCATCCTCCACTATATCAGCAAGATAAACAAAGCAATCTATTCCTTGTAGGCCTGTCAATACATGATTCATTATACGTTGGAACGCTGCAGGCGCTCTCGTTAAACCAAACGGCATCCTATTAAATTCAAAATGTCCTAAAACTGAACTAAATGCTGTTAACCAATAGCTAAATTCAGCGTAGAAACATATCTACTGCATCCTAACTGATCTAAAATCTCATCAATCCGTGGTATTGGAAACACTTGTTTAATTGAGGCCTCATAAAGGTTCCTATAATCGATAACCATCTTTTCCACATTTCTTTGGCACTAGCAATAAAGATATTAAGCACTAGCAATAAGATATTATTACAAGATATTATGTTATCCTCTAACATATTCTCAACCTGATTGTTAACTTCCTCCTGTGCGAATGAGGGAGACGATATTGCTTTTGATTTGGTGGTGGTGGTGCTTGGGGACAATTGGTCTCTTAGCTCATCTATTTGGAAATGCAGTATTATTATAGTGTGTTTTTTTTTTTTTTTTTTTTTTGTATGACGACTGGAGGTGTGGACTCTCATGAATGATCAGTGGACCGTCCCACTGACATGCACGACTCACCATACGATATGTATTGGTGCCTACGTACTAAACCACACCCCCTCGCACTTCAACCACTCTCCTCTGCGGTACTGCCGTTAGCTATTACTTCGCAGATTCTGGTTAGTAATCATGCTAAATCTTCGTGCGTTAACACACTACCAAATGTAATTATTAGGTATTTTTAGCTTGCCGCATGCCTAAGCCTTTCGAGTCTTCGTAACTCGCTCAAAATTTTAGTGAGCATGTTATTCAAGACCTCCCAGTTCTGGCCGGACTGGAGCATAAGCTGCATCACATTTGCAGGGTTGTCCAAGCGTGTGGTCTCCGTAGAGAACCTCGGGCATTTAAGGAAAACGTGTTCCGCGTCTTCATCTTCTGCACAAAACGGGCATAGAGGAGAGCAGTCGTGACCAAATTTGTACAAGTACTTCCTGAAACAGCCATGCCCAGACAGGAATTGTGTCAAGAAGTAGTTGACATCGCCGTGTTCCCTATAGATCCATGAGGCTATGGTGGGAATAAGCTTATGAGTCCATCTACCCTTCGTGGAAGCGTCCCAACGAGCCTGCCATGCCACAATGGAGTTTTCTCTCTCCTCAGTACGTATTTCATTCTCTGAGGTGTGTTGTAACAACCTGCGATCGTATATGCGTTTCATCTCATCCGCCCAAATATCAATAGGCAGCAGCCCTGATATTACGTACGCTGCATCTTCGGACTGTTGCTGAACCCACTAATGATTCTCAATGCACAAAGCCTGTGTACTGATGCGAGTTTCCTTCGCAGAGAACTTGCCTGCAATGCCTGAGACCAGACTGGCGAAGCATACAGCATAATGGAGGTCACGACAGTAGCAAGTAGCTTACGCCTAACCATCTTCGGGCCACCAACGTTTGGGAATATCCTAGCCAACCTTGCTTGCGCTCTTGCCGCCTTTTCCGCCGCGTAACACACATGATCCTTGAAGCTCAGCCTATTATCTAGCATGACTTCCAAGTATTTAATACAACGCTTAGATGTAATAGTTGTGGCTCCTACCTTAAGGTTGATTAGTTCGGCTTTCTTGCGACTTGATATCAGCACCGCCTCAGTTTTGTGCTCTGCCAACGTCAGATGGACCGTATGCAGCCATTCCTTCACCTGTGCAATTGCTGTATTTGCGACCGCCTCTAATTGATCGATTTGCTTTGCTACCACCACTATCGCGATATCATCAGCGAAACCTATTATTGACGTTCTCGCTGGCAGCGGAAGCCTTAAGACTTCGTCATACATAAGGTTCCAGAGTAGCGGCCCAAGTACCGATCCCTGAGGAACTCCTGCAGTGACTCCTAGATTTTCTTGGCCGTTGTCACTCTCGTAGAGGAGTTTTCTATTGCGAAAGTAACTGCCTAATAATCCAATAATGTAAGGCGGGGCTTCCATTTTGTCGAGCGCTCTTTTGATGATGTCAAGGGTTATAACGGCGCAGTATTCCTTTTTTCCCCCTTTCCAACGATCGCCAGCAATTGCGTCCCTTGCGCTATTGACAACTAATTTTATCGCGTCGATTGTAGATCGTGATTTCCTGAAACCGTATTGTCGATCAGATATGGCAGACTTTTCCTCGGCTGACGACAGGAGTCGATTACAGATGATACCTTCCAGTATTTTGCCCATGGTGTCCAAAAGACAGATTGGTCGGTAAGAAGCCGCTTCTCCAGGGGGCTTGTCTGCTTTCGGAATGAGGACCAACTTCTGTTTTTTCCAGCGGATAGGGAAGACACATTCCTCCAGACATTTCTGGTATGTTTGCAAGAACATATCAGGCCTTGAGGATATTGCTGACTTAATAATGACATTCGGGATGCCATCCGGACCCGGGGCTTTGTTATCGCCAATTTTCGCCCTGGCCTTTTGCAGTTCTTCTAGCGAAATTGCTGGGGCTGTTCCGTTGCTTATGCCATGTTCGATATTCCACGGGCTTAGTGGTCGTGTCGGGAAAAGGGTTGAGACAATCTTCCGGAGAAGGACAGGACAGCCAATCCTTGGAGAGTTAAATCCTTTAAGCTTCTTCATTACAATTTTATACGCTGTACCCCAAGGGTTAATATCGACTTGCTCACACAATTGGTTGAAGCGGTCTCTCTTGCTAGCCTTGATTTTCTTGGACAGCTGTGATCGTAAGGCTTTGAATTTAGCTTCATTTTCCTCAAATAACGGGCTGCCTCTGGACCTTTGCTTTCGCCTTCTCGCTTTAAGACACTCTGCTCTCGTAGAGCGAATGTCGTGGGTCCACCAATAACATGGATGCGACTTCCCAAAATCATGCTTCCGCGGCATTGAAATGTCGCAGAGGTTTTGCATAGCGGCCGTGAGTTTCTGCGCAAGCTCTTCGGCAGACCCTGTACCTACATCGCACGTTGCGAGAAATTCCTCCGCCGTTTCTTTGTCAAAGGCTTTAGTATCCCATTTGGGTTTTTTCCTCAAACGCTGACAAGCTTGTAAATTACGACGTCCGCCGATGTCAATCATTATTGCTTGGTGGTCGCTGTGTGTGTAATGTTCGCTGACCCACCACTTAGTTGCCTGCGCCATACATTCACTAATAAATGTTATGTCGATGATTGACTCCGCGTTAGCCTTCCTAAATGTACTTTTATAGCCATTGTTCAGAAGATCCACATTCAGTGCCGAAAAGGACGCCAGCAAGCTGTTTCCTCTTTGGTTGGTTGATTTACTGCCCCACTGAGTCGCCCATGCATTAAAATCACCTGCTATTACGACTGGAGATCTGTCTCGAGCGTCTAGCACTAGTCGGTCCAGCATTGTTTGAAAATCGCTATGTAACCAACTAGGTGGGGCGTAGCAGCTGTAGAAGTGGATACCCGATACTTTAGCTCTAATGAATCCTGAACTCTCACTACTTAACTCTTCAAACGCCCAGTGTCCGCAGGCCCAAATAGCTGCTTTGCCTTGTTTTTCAGTCACCCAATTTGGCGATACAGGCACTTTATAGGGTTCGCTTAACAAGGCCAAATCGATATTAGAGTCTCGTATAAACTGCTCCAGGAGGTCTTGCGCCGCCTCGCAGTGGTTGAGATTTATCTGCACCACTTTCATGAGCCTCCTGTTTTTACTGCCAATTTAAAGACTGGGCAACGGCTACTTCCAGCGATGTGTTTTGCGTCTTTTGATGCATCTGTCTTACAGAACATGCAACAAGGCTCCTCATTACAATCTACAGCAATGTGGCCGCACCGTCTGCAACATTTAGATCGATCAAACTCACTTTTACAATGCCTAGAGGTGTGACCGAATCCAAGGCACCTATAGCATTTAGTCAAAACTTTTTGTTGCCGTATTCGGCAGTTAACCCACCCAATCCGTATTTTTCCCGCATTCAGAAGAGATGTTGCGCTATCGGTTGACACTTTAACCGCGGCTGTCTGTGTGCCACCGAATCCTCTACGCATGCTGAGAACATCTTCTTGGGCAAAGTTTATAATCCTGAATTGAGTAACAATAGCATTGAAAACCTCAGCCTTAGTTGTAACCTCATCGATATCTTTGATATCAAGCACGACTTTCTCAGATAGGCCACGGACAGCTGCTTGTTGGCCTAAACTGGTGCCAATCACAGACCTAATTTTTTCGGCCTTTTCTCCAGTTGCGTTTATTTGCAACAGCAATTGACCTTTTTGTGTTCGCCTTATCTTGGTCACTGTCTGACTCATATCCCCGATATTTGCGTCCGTTTTCATTTTATGCAAGATTTCTGCATACGAGAGCTCTCCTTTTTTTTCAATTAAAATTGCTTCTGGCCTTGCCTTCTTAATAGCTTGACGTCGATTATTTTCCTTCTGCGGCCTCACCTGTATCCACTGGGCTCCAGGTTCGGGTTCCTTGCTCTTTTCAGCTGTGGCCATTAAGCGTACAGCCTTAGCATAACTTGTGGCATCTGGTGTTTTGCTCTTCTTGGATGCCGACTGAATCAACAGGTTTTCTTCTCTGGTTCGTTTGGAAATACGGGGCTGGTTTCCCTTTACTAAGGGAGAAGTCTGCGTATTACGTTCAGACGTGGGTTTTGCGCAATGACTCTGCGAATTCATAAGCGAGACAACACAAGTGTCCTTCACAGCTTCCTCATAGAGCGACGCAATATTATCAACTAAGTCTCTCATCGGTTGATGAATTGATCGTCTTCCTCCACCCATCATTTCAGTCAACTCACCTATTTTCCGACCTAGTTTTTTTAACGTCTCAATGCACTCAGAACTACCATCTTCCACCAAGCACAGCGGAGAATAACCCGTTTGCGTAATAGTTTTTAACTCCGCCGGTATATGCAATGGCGACCTCGATATGCGAATGCTCTTAGCAAATGGATTCAGCATCTCTGCCGGCTATCTCCCGCAATATTGTCCGCATGCGTACAGTTACCTACAGGCACTATCCTTGCGTTGCGCGCCAGTGGTGTATCCATTCCTCCCACTCTCACGCCTCCTGCTTTACTATCGGTTATGTTTTGTTGTGTGTTCATTTTATTAGGGTCCCCGCTTCAAGCCGCTATCTCCGCTCGTTGTACAGTCGCTCTCGCAAGTCCCCGTGGTTATCTATGCAATGCAGAGAGGCCACGCGAGGGTTGACAATGCTCCTTATGAGAGTCATTGTTCAGAGCCAGGACGAGCGCAAGTCAGGAGCCTAGCTCAACTGAGCCTGTACCACCAACTTAATGGTGACGTAACTTCGAACGTACTTGAAGACCCGCCACGGTTTTAACGGGACGGAGGCGATTACAGCATTAACCTGAAAGCCATTTCGGCAGGAAGTCACTCCTGCGTACTAAAGTAACAGAATACTGCAATCGTCAGCCCAAGTGCAACCAATACCAAAACATTAGATATGCAACCGTTTCAAGCCATGTCGTCATCGCCTGTCTCCAGGCCGCCGCTCGCGTCTGTTAGCCAGCAAGCGGGTGCTTGCTGACCATCCAGGGGCCACCACATGGAGGTGCGAGTCGACTTGGTACCGTCAGTGGCCAGGATCGAAACTGGCCTTCGCCGGGTTGAAGGCACTCAGTATCTTTCCCTGGTATAACGGCACCCAAGACCCCCTTATTATAGTGTGTGTGTGTGTGTGTGTGTGTGTGTGTGTGTGTGTGTGTGTGTGTGTGTGTGTGTGTGTGTGTGTGTGTGTGTGTGTGTGTGTGTGTGTGTGTGTGTGTGTGTAGCTTTTTGGATATAGGCGGTTAGGTTCCGCCGATTGCTGAGGCGTTCAGGTGTCGCCGAATTATTCAGAGGACAGGCGAGCTAGTGTCGCCAATTTATGTCCTCGGTATTTTTCTTCTTTATAGGCGAACAAGTGTCGCCGATTTATGTAAAGAATTAATTACCAACATCGATTTTTGATTGAAGAATTAACACTAACTTTATTTTAAATATTGTAGTTCTTATATACTAAATTTTCTTAAACTAAGTTCAAAAATATTCCAACTACGTCGCGAGCGGTCAACGTACTTGATGACTCGGGTTTCGTCTTGGAGTTGATGACCCAAAGACTGCTGACGAAAAAAAAGCTTGCTAATGAAACAAATAGAATGCACGAATTGTTATGCATTGATTATGCAGGGGTGGCCAAACGTGTGGCACGCAGTACACCTCCACCCTCTTAATGAAAAAATTTTTGTTTCTTAAGGAAATAAAAATTTTTGATTTGGGAATATTTTCGAATACGCTTTTTTTTTACAATTTTATTTATATAATTTGTAGGTGTAGATTTCTTATTTTAATACAAATTTTGAATTAATTTGATTGTTGATCTTCGTTTAGATATTTTTTTAAATTATTATTATGTACAGTTTTTACTTTGTTCTTAACCTTAATTTTGCAGTTAACTCCATCTGTGCCTATTATTTTGTATGGACCATCATATTGATTGGCAAATTTCTTTTGATTATGTCTTTTTAAAAATACTAAATCTCCTGTTTTAAAGTTTACTTTGTTTATTCTTATATCATACTGTGTTTTTCTTAATAATTTTGATTTCTCTAAGAGTTATTTTGCTCTTTCGAATGGAAAATGTAGTTTTGTCTTAAGTAATATTAGGTAGTCATCTGTGTTGTGTATATGGTTTGCCGAAAACTGTTCTTTTGGAAGTGTCGCCAGTCGTCCATGTACTAGTTCGAAAGGTGTGTAGCCTGTGTCCGTATGAGGTGTAGTGTTGTAAGAAAATGTGTAGTAAGGTGTACATGTGTCCCAGTCTAGGTTGTTTGTGAACGATCGCATATATTCGTTCAGTACTCTGTGGTTTCTTTCAATTGTGCCTAGAGTTTGATGATGATACGGAGTTGATGTTTCATGTGTTATGTTTAAAAGTTTACATATATTTGAGAAAATTTCGCTTGTAAATTCCGTGCCTTTATCTGTTTTAATTATCTTGAATGTGCCGTGTCTTAAAATTATTTTTTCTACTAATGTTTTTGCTATTTCTGCTGTTTCTTTTGTGGTCATAGGATGTGCTTCTATGTATTTTGTCAGTTCGCATTGTTCTCTCAATATGTATTTGTATCCGTTAGCTACAGGTAATGGTCCTACTGTGTCTATAGTGATTGTTTGAAAAGGCTTGCAAGGTGTGTCGGTTACAATAAGTTCGTCATTTGTGTGTCTTATGATTTTATTTTTGTTACATGTTATGCATTTGTTTATAAAATCCTTTGTCATTTTTGACATTTTTTTCCATACGTATTTTTGTTTTAGTCTTGCTATTGTTCTCTTTATACCGTTATGACCTCCATGTGGCGTTGTATGGTGTTCTTAGATTAATTTTTCTTGGTTAGATATTTATATCACGCGATTTTTTTCATAAAAATTTTTCATTAAAGTAAGATAATTCATCATTGAAGTCATTTGTTATCTATGCACAAAGGAGCCCGTGGAGTTAATCAACTCTAAAGTTGATTAATCGTAAAAAAAAATCGAGTATAAGCTAAAGCCCCTGCAGTTAATCAACGCTAATGTTGATTAATCGTAAAAAAAACAGGTGTGAGCTAAAGCCCGAGAAGTCATACAGCACTAGCTGTATGATCGACTTAAAAATAAATGTATTTGCCTTACGGCGCCAAAAATGAAAAAACTCACGAATGAGATAAAGTCTCGGGAACATTTTTATCGTTGCACAAATGCTCCAATTTTTTTGTTGTTTTTGGGGCTGTTTTTGGTGTTGTTGTAGACCCCAAAGACCCCAAAATTTCTTGCCGCCGGCTTCTAGTTACTGAGATATAGTAACTAGAACCTTCAAAATTTAAAAATTAGATGGTGCATATCTCCTAAACTATAAGAGATATCGGGTTGAACTAAATACCGTTAGATATTTATATCGCGCGATATTTTCATAAAAATTTTTCATTAAAGTAAGATAATTCATCATTGAAGTCATTTGTTATCTATGCACAAAGGAGCGCCGCAGACGAAAAATCTTTCATCCACACACGACTACATTCTACTACAAAGAATTTTTAACAAATAGCGGTATTCTAACACATTCCAAGTTAATACCACGATCATCGATGCAAAATTTCAGCACTAATATTATTCATAAAAAGTGGACTAGGATAGTTGGAAAAACGTATCAAATTAGTATGCAATATTGATCTTTAAACTCAATTTTCTCGGAAACTATGGGACCAATTTTAATAAAAAAATACCAGGATACGAGTAATTCGGTCAGTTTATATAAAAAGTATATTATAATGCCATGTTATTATGTATTTTATTTAGTAAAAAAATAATTAGTTGTAAAAAAAAAGTACTAAAAATATTAAAAGCAGTTTTCAGAGAAAACTATAGGTTATACGGTAAGAACACCTTAACAGAAGTGAAAGATATTGGATATATCTATCTAACGGTATTTAGTTAGATATCTCCCGATATCTCTTATAGTTTAGGAGATAAAGACCATGTAATTTTTAAATTTTGAAGGGCTATATCTCAGTAACTAGAAGCCGGCGGCAAGAAATTTTGGGGTTTTTGGGGTCTACAACAACACCAAAAACAGCCCCCCCCCCAAAAAAAAACAAAAAAATTGGAGCATTTGTGCAACGGTAAAAATGTGCCAAAGCAGCACTTGAATTAAGGTTGTTGGGAATTGTAACTTCTGCATTGAACGCAAAAATAAATCACGGTGGAAGATTCTATGCTTCTTGTTAGCATTGTCTTCCCATCAGATGTGGTTGCTGTTGTTGTTGTTGTCGCTTTCCATATGTCTGGTTATGGAATCAGGTTTTGCTCTTGTTGTTGTTTCTTGCTTCTTGTGTTGTGGTTTATTGTAAGCAGGCAGTCGGTGGTTGTTGTTATTCTTGTTTTGTTAGTTGCTGTATTCTTCTTCGTTTCTGCTTCTGCAATTATGTCGGTATGTATGTATTTACATATTTTGCTATTGCTGGTCGGTGTGCAGTATGTATTTGATCAGCTGGTTGATCTCATATGCATCGCGGTATGTAATTGAATTTCTGGTGACGGAATATATGTAATTCAGTATGTATATCCGTTTACTCAGTTTATTGTCTGCAAGCAGATGAGTGTTTTCGGCAGAAGTATTTGAAACGATGCTTGGATCGTTACAATTTGCACAAAGAAACCCTGCCCCCGTGCGAACGTCCATCTTCGAACCATCCGCATACAGGTGAATGCTTCGGTCCATATCATCCAGTATCTCTGTCCCCCAATCCCCTCTGCTACTTATGGTGGACTCCACTGGCCTTATGGACATGACTTCCGGAATACGGTCACACTCCAAATTACTGGGTTCTATGTCCACAAGATTGAGTATGGCCTGGTGTTTAGTGGTGTGGCTGCCCATATGCCAAGACCCCAAAAACTTCAATCTTGCCGCTAATACTGCAGCCTCATACTTAACTTGTGTATCTATAGGGCGAATGGAGATTATAGCCTCCATCGCCTTTGTTGAGGAAGTGGCCATCGCTCCACAATTTCCGGGGCAGCATGATCGCTGCACTCTCTCTAGTGGCTTTACATTTCGCCTAATGTTTAGTGCATGCCACCAGACTATACATCCTTTGCTGGAACCCAGTCCTTCCCTGTCACTAGTCCAGGTTGCGAGTGAGTATTCGATAGAAAATTCTTGACTTTGGCTACTTCATTGACTGAGTCAACCTGTTCACAGAAATTCCTCCAAGAGTCTCTTTTGGAGGAAGCAAAAGACTTTAGTACGCGCAACACTTTTTTCCTCTTTATATTAACCCGATCATATTTTGTCCCTTTGCTGCTGAAGAAAGCAGCTCTGCCAATTTTTCCGAAATACATTGGCGTTGGAGCCAACTCGTTTGTTTTCGCCCCGCACATAGTTATAGTCACTAACAACACGGTTGCCGCCAACCTCATCCCGACGTTATATTCCAAAAGAATATTTCTGTTAAGAAAAAAAATCTACAAATTTTAAAATGTTATATTATTAAAAGTTACTTATGTCTTATTATTTATTTTTTATGACCCAGAGCATTTCCCCAACGCATTATGTAAAGTAATTTATATAAGCTTATGGAACGATTTCTACTTTCCCTTGATGTTTATTACTGTAGTAATAGGACTTTTTATTTGTACCATCCTATACCGCCCTATTTATATTGGAGAACATTTATTTTTCCTCGTCTGATTCTTAATTAAAACCTTATCTCCTATTTCCTCTATTTCTTTTGGGTAAATTATCAAGAACCAGAATTGGGGTGTCGGTTTTAATTTGACTTCGGTCCTGTCTTTTCAATTCTTTTTCCCTACTTTGTGCACGGGTTTGGACCCAATCCTCCGAATATTCGAAATGTGGTTTCCGATAAGCCAAAATTGCCAGGGTGATTATAGCTTCTTTTAACTTTTTAAAAGCCTTCTGACATTCCTCTGACCAATTGAACTTAGAGTCTTTTATGAGCAGCTTATTAATTGGAAGTATTATCTTTGCTGTGCCCGGTATGAATTTCCTGTAATAATTTGCTAACCGTAAAAACGCTTGCACCTCTTTTTTGTTCTTAGGAGCTGTAATGTTTTTGAGCATTCCACTTTACTGGGGTTGGGAAGAGCTCCCTTCTAAGAGCACTTGTGACCTAAATATACTTCTTCTCGCGTCAGGAGCTGGCACTTACTGACGTTAAGTTTTAAAATATTTCCTCTCAGTCTTTCGAAAACCTTTATTAACCTTTTCCCATGCTGTTCTAAATTACTTCCATCCTCCACTATATCAGCAAGATAAACAAAGCAATCTATTCCTTGTAGGCCTGTCAATACATGATTCATTATACGTTGGAACGCTGCAGGCGCTCTCGTTAAACCAAACGGCATCCTATTAAATTCAAAATGTCCTAAAGCTGAACTAAATGCTGTTAACCAATAGCTAAATTCAGCGTAGAAACATATCTACTGCATCCTAACTGATCTAAAATCTCATCAATCCGTGGTATTGGAAACACTTGTTTAATTGAGGCCTCATAAAGGTTCCTATAATCGATAACCATCTTTTCCACATTTCTTTGGCACTAGCAATAAAGATATTAAGCACTAGCAATAAGATATTATTACAAGATATTATGTTATCCTCTAACATATTCTCAACCTGATTGTTAACTTCCTCCTGTGCGAATGAGGGAGACGATATTGCTTTTGATTTGGTGGTGGTGGTGCTTGGGGACAATTGGTCTCTTAGCTCATCTATTTGGAAATGCAGTATTATTATAGTGAGTTTTTTTTTTTTTTTTTTTTTTTTTGTATGACGACTGGAGGTGTGGACTCTCATGAATGATCAGTGGACCGTCCCACTGACATGCACGACTCACCATACGATATGTATTGGTGCCTACGTACTAAACCACACCCCCTCGCACTTCAACCACTCTCCTCTGCGGGACTGCCGTTAGCTATTACTTCGCAGATTCTGGTTAGTAATCATGCTAAATCTTCGTGCGTTAACACACTACCAAATGTAATTATTAGGTATTTTT
Source organism: Thecophora atra (assembly GCA_937620795.1). Classification (NCBI taxonomy): domain Eukaryota; kingdom Metazoa; phylum Arthropoda; class Insecta; order Diptera; family Conopidae; genus Thecophora; species Thecophora atra. Next base: position 40,341,086 of record OW569398.1, read on the forward strand.
AGCTTGCCGCATGCCTAAGCCTTTCGAGTCTTCGTAACTCGATCAAAATTTTAGTGAGCATGTTGTTCAAGACCTCCCAGTTCTGGCCGGACTGGAGCATAAGCTGCATCACATTTGCAGGGTTGTCCAAGCGTGTGGTCTCCGTAGAGAACCTCGGGCATTTAAGGAAAACGTGTTCCGCGTCTTCATCTTCTGCACAAAACGGGAATAGAGGAGAGCAGTCGTGACCAAATTTGTACAAGTACTTCCTGAAACAGCCATGCCCAGACAGGAATTGTGTCAAGAAGTAGTTGACATCGCCGTGTTCCCTATAGATCCATGAGGCTATGGTGGGAATAAGCTTAAGAGTCCATCTACCCTTCGTGGAAGCGTCCCAACGAGCCTGCCATGCCACAATGGAGTTTTCTCTCTCCTCAGTACGTATTTCATTCTCTGAGGTGTGTTGTAACAACCTGCGATCGTATATGCGTTTCATCTCATCCGCCCAAATATCAATAGGCAGCAGCCCTGATATTACGTACGCTGCATCTTCGGACTGTTGCTGAACCCACTAATGATTCTCAACGCACAAAGCCTGTGTACTGATGCGAGTTTCCTTCGCAGAGAACTTGCCTGCAATGCCTGAGACCAGACTGGCGAAGCATACAGCATAATGGAGGTCACGACAGTAGCAAGTAGCTTACGCCTAACCATCTTCGGGCCACCAACGTTTGGGAATATCCTAGCCAACCTTGCTTGCGCTCTTGCCGCCTTTTCCGCCGCGTAACACACATGATCCTTGAAGCTCAGCCTATTATCTAGCATGACTTCCAAGTATTTAATACAACGCTTAGATGTAATAGTTGTGGCTCCTACCTTAAGGTTGATTAGTTCGACTTTCTTGCGACTTGATATCAGCACCGCCTCAGTTTTGTGCTCTGCCAACGTCAGATGGACCGTATGCAGCCATTCCTTAACCTGTGCAATTGCTGTATTTGCGACCGCCTCTAATTGATCGATTTGCTTTGCTACCACCACTATCGCGATATCATCAGCGAAACCTATTATTGACGTTCTCGCTGGCAGCGGGAGCCTTAAGACTTCGTCATACATCAGGTTCCAGAGTAGCGGCCCAAGTACCGATCCCTGAGGAACTCCTGCAGTGACTCCTAGATTTTCTTGGCCGTTGTCACTCTCGTAGAGGAGTTTTCTATTGCGAAAGTAACTGCCTAATAATCCAATAATGTAAGGCGGGGCTTCCATTTTGTCGAGCGCTCTTTTGATGATGTCAAGGGTTATAACGGCGCAGTATTCCTTTTTTCCCCCTTTCCAACGATCGCCAGCAATTGCGTCCCTTGCGCTATTGACAACTAATTTTATCGCGTCGATTGTAGATCGTGATTTCCTGAAACCGTATTGTCGATCAGATATGGCAGACTTTTCCTCGGCTGACGACAGGAGTCGATTACAGATGATACCTTCCAGTATTTTGCCCATGGTGTCCAAAAGACAGATTGGTCGGTAAGAAGCCGCTTCTCCGGGGCTTGTCTGCTTTCGGAATGATGACCAACTTCTGTTTTTTCCAGCGGATAGGGAAGACACATTCCTCCAGACATTTCTGGTATGTTTGCAAGAACATATCAGGCCTTGAGGATATTGCTGACTTAATAATGACATTCGGGATGCCATCCGGACCCGGGGCTTTGTTATCGCCAATTTTCGCCCTGGCCTTTTGCAGTTCTTCTAGCGAAATTGCTGGGGCTGTTCCGTTGCTTATGCCATGTTCGATATTCCACGGGCTTAGTGGTCGTGTCGGGAAAAGGGTTGAGACAATCTTCCGGAGAAGGACAGGACAGCCAATCCTTGGAGAGTTAAATCCTTTAAGCTTCTTCATTACAATTTTATACGCTGTACCCCAAGGGTTAATATCGACTTGCTCACACAATTGGTTGAAGCGGTCTCTCTTGCTAGCCTTGATTTTCTTGGACAGCTGTGATCGTAAGGCTTTGAATTTAGCTTCATTTTCCTCAAATAACGGGCTGCCTCTGGACCTTTGCTTTCGCCTTCTCGCTTTAAGACACTCTGCTCTCGTAGAGCGAATGTCGTGGGTCCACCAATAACATGGATGCGACTTCCCAAAATCATGCTTCCGCGGCATTGAAATGTCGCAGAGGTTTTGCATAGCGGCCGTGAGTTTCTGCGCAAGCTCTTCGGCAGACCCTGTACCTACATCGCACGTTGCGAGAAATTCCTCCGCCGTTTCTTTGTCAAAGGCTTTAGTATCCCATTTGGGTTTTTTCCTCAAACGCTGACGAGCTTGTAAATTACGACGTCCGCCGATGTCAATCATTATTGCTTGGTGGTCGCTGTGTGTGTAATGTTCGCTGACCCACCACTTAGTTGCCTGCGCCATACATTCACTAATAAATGTTATGTCGATGATTGACTCCGCGTTAGCCTTCCTAAATGTACTTTTATAGCCATTGTTCAGAAGATCCACATTCAGTGCCGAAAAGGACGCCAGCAAGCTGTTTCCTCTTTGGTTGGTTGATTTACTGCCCCACTGAGTCGCCCATGCATTAAAATCACCTGCTATTACGACTGGAGATCTGTCTCGAGCGTCTAGCACTAGTCGGTCCAGCATTGTTTGAAAATCGCTATGTAACCAACTAGGTGGGGCGTAGCAGCTGTAGAAGTGGATACCCGATACTTTAGCTCTAATGAATCCTGAACTCTCACTACTTAACTCTTCAAACGCCCAGTGTCCGCAGGCCCAAATAGCTGCTTTGCCTTGTTTTTCAGTCACCCAATTTGGCGATACGGGCACTTTATAGGGTTCGCTTAACAAGGCCAAATCGATATTAGATTCTCGTATAAACTGCTCCAGGAGGTCTTGCGCCGCCTCGCAGTGGTTGAGATTTATCTGCACCACTTTCATGAGCCTCCTGTTTTTACTGCCAATTTAAAGACTGGGCAACGGCTACTTCCAGCGATGTGTTTTGCGTCTTTTGATGCATCTGTCTTACAGAACATGCAACAAGGCTCCTCATTACAATCTACAGCAATGTGGCCGCACCGTCTGCAACATTTAGATCGATCAAACTCACTTTTACAATGCCTAGAGGTGTGACCGAATCCAAGGCACCTATAGCATTTAGTCAAAACTTTTTGTTGCCGTATTCGGCAGTTAACCCACCCAATCCGTATTTTTCCCGCATTCAGAAGAGATGTTGCGCTATCGGTTGACACTTTAACCGCGGCTGTCTGTGTGCCACCGAATCCTCTACGCATGCTGAGAACATCTTCTTGGGCAAAGTTTATAATCCTGAATTGAGTAACAATAGCATTGAAAACCTCAGCCTTAGTTGTAACCTCATCGATATCTTTGATATCAAGCACGACTTTCTCAGATAGGCCACGGACAGCTGCTTGTTGGCCTAAACTGGTGCCAATCACAGACCTAATTTTTTCGGCCTTTTCTCCAGTTGCGTTTATTTGCAACAGCAATTGACCTTTTTGTGTTCGCCTTATCTTGGTCACTGTCTGACTCATATCCCCGATATTTGCGTCCGTTTTCATTTTATGCAAGATTTCTGCATACGAGAGCTCTCCTTTTTTTCAATTAAAATTGCTTCTGGCCTTGCCTTCTTAATAGCTTGACGTCGATTATTTTCCTTCTGCGGCCTCACCTGTATCCACTGGGCTCCAGGTTCGGGTTCCTTGCTCTTTTCAGCTGTGGCCATTAAGCGTACAGCCTTAGCATAACTTGTGGCATCTGGTGTTTTGCTCTTCTTGGATGCCGACTGAATCAACAGGTTTTCTTCTCTGGTTCGTTTGGAAATACGGGGCTGGTTTCCCTTTACTAAGGGAGAAGTCTGCGTATTACGTTCAGACGTGGGTTTTGCGCAATGACTCTGCGAATTCATAAGCGAGACAACACAAGTGTCCTTCACAGCTTCCTCATAGAGCGACGCAATATTATCAACTAAGTCTCTCATCGGTTGATGAATTGATCGTCTTCCTCCACCCATCATTTCAGTCAACTCACCTATTTTCCGACCTAGTTTTTTTAACGTCTCAATGCACTCAGAACTACCATCTTCCACCAAGCACAGCGGAGAATAACCCGTTTGCGTAGTAGTTTTTAACTCCGCCGGTATATGCAATGGCGACCTCGATATGCGAATGCTCTTAGCAAATGGATTCAGCATCTCTGATTGGTCGTCGCCATGTTTGCGCGTTGATGCTGTCAACGACGTGTCTTTCATTATTTGATGCTGCCGGCTATCTCCCGCAATATTGTCCGCATGCGTACAGTTACCTACAGGCACTATCCTTGCGTTGCGCGCCAGTGGTGTATCCATTCCTCCCACTCTCACGCCTCCTGCTTTACTATCGGTTATGTTTTGTTGTGTGTTCATTTTATTAGGGTCCCCGCTTCAAGCCGCTATCTCCGCTCGTTGTACAGTCGCTCTCGCAAGTCCCCGTGGTTATCTATGCAATGCAGAGAGGCCACGCGAGGGTTGACAATGCTCCTTATGAGAGTCATTGTTCAGAGCCAGGACGAGCGCAAGTCAGGAGCCTAGCTCAACTGAGCCTGTACCACCAACTTAATGGTGACGTAACTTCGAACGTACTTGAAGACCCGCCACGGTTTTAACGGGACGGAGGCGATTACAGCATTAACCTGAAAGCCATTTCGGCAGGAAGTCACTCCTGCGTACTAAAGTAACAGAATACTGCAATCGTCAGCCCAAGTGCAACCAATACCAAAACATTAGATATGCAACCGTTTCAAGCCATGTCGTCATCGCCTGTCTCCAGGCCGCCGCTCGCGTCTGTTAGCCAGCAAGCGGGTGCTTGCTGACCATCCAGGGGCCACCACATGGAGGTGCGAGTCGACTTGGTATCGTCAGTGGCCAGGATCGAAACTGGCCTTCGCCGGGTTGAAGGCACTCAGTATCTTTCCCTGGTATAACGGCACCCAAGACCCCCTTATTATAGTGTGTGTGTGTGTGTGTGTGTGTGTGTAGCTTTTTGGATATAGGCGGTTAGGTTCCGCCGATTGCTGAGGCGTTCAGGTGTCGCCGAATTATTCAGAGGACAGGCGAGCTAGTGTCGCCAATTTATGTCCTCGGTATTTTTCTTCTTTATAGGCGAACAAGTGTCGCCGATTTATGTAAAGAATTAATTACCAACATCGATTTTTGATTGAAGAATTAACACTAACTTTATTTTAAATATTGTAGTTCTTATATACTAAATTTTCTTAAACTAAGTTCAAAAATATTCCAACTACGTCGCGAGCGGTCAACGTACTTGATGACTCGGGTTTCGTCTTGGAGTTGATGACCCAAAGACTGCTGACGAAAAAAAAGCTTGCTAATGAAACAAATAGAATGCACGAATTGTTATGCATTGATTATGCAGGGGTGGCCAAACGTGTGGCACGCAGTACACCTCCACCCTCTTAATGAAAAAATTTTTGTTTCTTAAGGAAATAAAAATTTTTGATTTGGGAATATTTTCGAATACGCTTTTTTTTTACAATTTTATTTATATAATTTGTAGGTGTAGATTTCTTATTTTAATACAAATTTTGAATTAATTTGATTGTTGATCTTCGTTTAGATATTTTTTTAAATTATTATTATGTACAGTTTTTACTTTGTTCTTAACCTTAATTTTGCAGTTAACTCCATCTGTGCCTATTATTTTGTATGGACCATCATATTGATTGGCAAATTTCTTTTGATTATGTCTTTTTAAAAATACTAAATCTCCTGTTTTAAAGTTTACTTTGTTTATTCTTATATCATACTGTGTTTTTCTTAATAATTTTGATTTCTCTAAGAGTTATTTTGCTCTTTCGAATGGAAAATGTAGTTTTGTCTTAAGTGATATTAGGTAGTCATCTGTGTTGTGTATATGGTTTGCCGAAAACTGTTCTTTTGGAAGTGTCGCCAGTCGTCCATGTACTAGTTCGAAAGGTGTGTAGCCTGTGTCCGTATTAGGTGTAGTGTTGTAAGAAAATGTGTAGTAAGGTGTACATGTGTCCCAGTCTAGGTTGTTTGTGAACGATCGCATATATTCGTTCAGTACTCTGTGGTTTCTTTCAATTGTGCCTAGAGTTTGATGATGATACGGAGTTGATGTTTCATGTGTTATGTTTAAAAGTTTACATATATTTGAGAAAATTTCGCTTGTAAATTCCGTGCCTTTATCTGTTTTAATTATCTTGAATGTGCCGTGTCTTAAAATTATTTTTTCTACTAATGTTTTTGCTATTTCTGCTGTTTCTTTTGTGGTCATAGGATGTGCTTCTATGTATTTTGTCAGTTCGCATTGTTCTCTCAATATGTATTTGTATCCGTTAGCTACAGGTAATGGTCCTACTGTGTCTATAGTGATTGTTTGAAAAGGCTTGCAAGGTGTGTCGGTTACAATAAGTTCGTCATTTGTGTGTCTTATGATTTTATTTTTGTTACATGTTATGCATTTGTTTATAAAATCCTTTGTCATTTTTGACATTTTTTTCCATACGTATTTTTGTTTTAGTCTTGCTATTGTTCTCTTTATACCGTTATGACCTCCATGTGGCGTTGTATGGTGTTCTTAGATTAATTTTTCTTGGTTAGATATTTATATCACGCGATTTTTTTCATAAAAATTTTTCATTAAAGTAAGATAATTCATCATTGAAGTCATTTGTTATCTATGCACAAAGGAGCCCGTGGAGTTAATCAACTCTAAAGTTGATTAATCGTAAAAAAAAATCGAGTATAAGCTAAAGCCCCTGCAGTTAATCAACGCTAATGTTGATTAATCGTAAAAAAAACAGGTGTGAGCTAAAGCCCGAGAAGTCATACAGCACTAGCTGTATGATCGACTTAAAAATAAATGTATTTGCCTTACGGCGCCAAAAATGAAAAAACTCACGAATGAGATAAAGTCTCGGGAACATTTTTATCGTTGCACAAATGCTCCAATTTTTTTGTTGTTTTTGGGGCTGTTTTTGGTGTTGTTTTAGACCCCAAAGACCCCAAAATTTCTTGCCGCCGGCTTCTAGTTACTGAGATATAGCCCTTCAAAATTTAAAAATTAGATGGTGCATATCTCCTAAACTATAAGAGATATCGGGTTGAACTAAATACCGTTAGATATTTATATCGCGCGATATTTTCATAAAAATTTTTCATTAAAGTAAGATAATTCATCATTGAAGTCATTTGTTATCTATGCACAAAGGAGCGCCGCAGACGAAAAATCTTTCATCCACACACGACTACATTCTACTACAAAGAATTTTTAACAAATAGCGGTATTCTAACACATTCCAAGTTAATACCACGATCATCGATGCAAAATTTCAGCACTAATATTATTCATAAAAAGTGGACTAGGATAGTTGGAAAAACGTATCAAATTAGTATGCAATATTGATCTTTAAACTCAATTTTCTCGGAAACTATGGGACCAATTTTAATAAAAAAATACCAGGATACGAGTAATTCGGTCAGTTTATATAAAAAGTATATTATAATGCCATGTTATTATGTATTTTATTTAGTAAAAAAATAATTAGTTGTAAAAAAAAAGTACTAAAAACATTAAAAGCAGTTTTCAGAGAAAACTATAGGTTATACGGTAAGAACACCTTAACAGAAGTGAAAGATATTGGAAATATCTATCTAACGGTATTTAGTTAGATATCTCCCGATATCTCTTATAGTTTAGGAGATAAAGACCATCTAATTTTTAAATTTTGAAGGGCTATATCTCAGTAACTAGAAGCCGGCGGCAAGAAATTTTGGGGTTTTTGGGGTCTACAACAACACCAAAAACAGCCCCCCCAAAAAAAACAAAAAAATTGGAGCATTTGTGCAACGGTAAAAATGTGCCAAAGCAGCACTTGAATTAAGGTTGTTGGGAATTGTAACTTCTGCATTGAACGCAAAAATAAATCACGGTGGAAGATTCTATGCTTCTTGTTAGCATTGTCTTCCCATCAGATGTGGTTGCTGTTGTTGTTGTTGTCGCTTTCCATATGTCTGGTTATGGAATCAGGTTTTGCTCTTGTTGTTGTTTCTTGCTTCTTGTGTTGTGGTTTATTGTAAGCAGGCAGTCGGTGGTTGTTGTTATTCTTGTTTTGTTAGTTGCTGTATTCTTCTTCGTTTCTGCTTCTGCAATTATGTCGGTATGTATGTATTTACATATTTTGCTATTGCTGGTCGGTGTGCAGTATGTATTTGATCAGCTGGTTGATCTCATATGCATCGCGGTATGTAATTGAATTTCTGGTGACGGAATATATGTAATTCAGTATGTATATCCGTTTACTCAGTTTATTGTCTGCAAGCAGATGAGTGTTTTCGGCAGAAGTATTTGAAACGATGCTTGGATCGTTACAATTTGCACAAAGAAACCCTGCCCCCGTGCGAACGTCCATCTTCGAACCATCCGCATACAGGTGAATGCTTCGGTCCATATCATCCAGTATCTCTGTCCCCCAATCCCCTCTGCTACTTATGGTGGACTCCACTAGCCTTATGGACATGACTTCCGGAATACGGTCACACTCCAAATTACTGGGTTCTATGTCCACAAGATTGAGTATGGCCTGGTGTTTAGTGGTGTGGCTGCCCATATGCCAAGACCCCAAAAACTTCAATCTTGCCGCTAATACTGCAGCCTCATACTTAACTTGTGTATCTATAGGGCGAATGGAGATTATAGCCTCCATCGCCTTTGTTGAGGTAGTGGCCATCGCTCCACAATTTCCGGGGCAGCATGATCGCTGCACTCTCTCTAGTGGCTTTACATTTCGCCTAATGTTTAGTGCATGCCACCAGACTATACATCCTTTGCTGGAACCCAGTCCTTCCCTGTCACCAGTCCAGGTTGCGAGTGAGTATTCGATAGAAAATTCTTGACTTTGGCTACTTCATTGACTGAGTCAACCTGTTCACAGAAATTCCTCCAAGAGTCTCTTTTGGAGGAAGCAAAAGATTTAGTACGCGCAACACTTTTTTCCTCTTTATATTAACCCGATCATATTTTGTCCCTTTGCTGCTGAAGAAAGCAGCTCTGCCAATTTTTCCAAAATACATTGGCGTTGGAGCCAACTCGTTTGTTGTCGCCCCGCACATAGTTATAGTCACTAACAACACGGTTGCCGCCAACCTCATCCCGACGTTATATTCCAAAAGAATATTTCTGTTAAGAAAAAAAATCTACAAATTTTAAAATGTTATATTATTAAAAGTTACTTATGTCTTATTATTTATTTTTTATGACCCAGAGCATTTCCCCAACGCATTATGTAAAGTAATTTATATAAGCTTATGGAACGATTTCTACTTTCCCTTGATGTTTATTACTGTAGTAATAGGACTTTTTATTTGTACCATCCTATACCGCCCTATTTATATTGGAGAACATTTATTTTTCCTCGTCTGATTCTTAATTAAAACCTTATCTCCTATTTCCTCTATTTCTTTTGGGTAAATTATCAAGAACCAGAATTGGGGTGTCGGTTTTAATTTGACTTCGGTCCTGTCTTTTCAATTCTTTTTCCCTACTTTGTGCACGGGTTTGGACCCAATCCTCCAAATATTCGAAATGTGGTTTCCGATAAGCCAAAATTGCCAGGGTGATTATAGCTTCTTTTAACTTTTTAAAAGCCTTCTGACATTCCTCTGACCAATTGAACTTAGAGTTTTTTATGAGCAGCTTATTAATTGGAAGTATTATCTTTGCTGTGCCCGGTATGAATTTCCTGTAATAATTTGCTAACCGTAAAAACGCTTGCACCGCTTTTTTGTTCTTAGGAGCTGTAATGTTTTTGAGTATTCCACTTTACTGGGGTTGGGAAGAGCTCCCTTCTCAGAGCACTTGTGACCTAAATATACTTCTTCTCGCGTCAGGAGCTGGCACTTACTGACGTTAAGTTTTAAAATATTTCCTCTCAGTCTTTCGAAAACCTTTATTAACCTTTTCCCATGCTGTTCTAAATTACTTCCATCCTCCACTATATCAGCAAGATAAACAAAGCAATCTATTCCTTGTAGGCCTGTCAATACATGATTCATTATACGTTGGAACGCTGCAGGCGCTCTCGTTAAACCAAACGGCATCCTATTAAATTCAAAATGTCCTAAAGCTGAACTAAATGCTGTTAACCAATAGCTAAATTCAGCGTAGAAACATATCTACTGCATCCTAACTGATCTAAAATCTCATCAATCCGTGGTATTGGAAACACTTGTTTAATTGAGGCCTCATAAAGGTTCCTATAATCGATAACCATCTTTTCCACATTTCTTTGGCACTAGCAATAAAGATATTAAGCACTAGCAATAAGATATTATTACAAGATATTATGTTATCCTCTAACATATTCTCAACCTGATTGTTAACTTCCTCCTGTGCGATTGAGGGAGACGATATTGCTTTTGATTTGGTGGTGGTGGTGCTTGGGGACAATTGGTCTCTTAGCTCATCTATTTGGAAATGCAGTATTATTATAGTGTGTTTTTTTTTTTTTTTTTTTTTTTTGTATGACGACTGGAGGTGTGGACTCTCATGAATGATCAGTGGACCGTCCCACTGACATGCACGACTCACCATACGATATGTATTGGTGCCTACGTACTAAACCACACCCTCTCGCACTTCAACCGCTCTCCTCTGCGGGACTGCCGTTAGCTATTACTTCGCAGATTCTGGTTAGTAATCATGCTAAATCTTCGTGCGTTAACACACTACCAAATGTAATTATTAGGTATTTTTAGCTTGCCGCATGCCTAAGCCTTTCGAGTCTTCGTAACTCGCTCAAAATTTTAGTGAGCATGTTGTTCAAGACCTCCCAGTTCTGGCCGGACTGGAGCATAAGCTGCATCACATTTGCAGGGTTGTCCAAGCGTGTGGTCTCCGTAGAGAACCTCGGGCATTTAAGGAAAACGTGTTCCGCGTCTTCATCTTCTGCACAAAACGGGCATAGAGGAGAGCAGTCGTGACCAAATTTGTACAAGTACTTCCTGAAACAGCCATGCCCAGACAGGAATTGTGTCAAGAAGTAGTTGACATCGCCGTGTTCCCTATAGATCCATGAGGCTATGGTGGGAATAAGCTTATGAGTCCATCTACCCTTCGTGGAAGCGTCCCAACGAGCCTGCCATGCCACAATGGAGTTTTCTCTCTCCTTAGTACGTATTTCATTCTCTGAGGTGTGTTGTAACAACCTGCGATCGTATATGCGTTTCATCTCATCCGCCCAAATATCAATAGGCAGCAGCCCTGATATTACGTACGCTGCATCTTCGGACTGTTGTTGAACCCACTAATGATTCTCAACGCACAAAGCCTGTGTACTGATGCGAGTTTCCTTCGCAGAGAACTTGCCTGCAATGCCTGAGACCAGACTGGCGAAGCATACAGCATAATGGAGGTCACGACAGTAGCAAGTAGCTTACGCCTAACCATCTTCGGGCCACCAACGTTTGGGAATATCCTAGCCAACCTTGCTTGCGCTCTTGCCGCCTTTTCCGCCGCGTAACACACATGATCCTTGAAGCTCAGCCTATTATCTAGCATGACTTCCAAGTATTTAATACAACGCTTAGATGTAATAGTTAAGGCTCCTACCTTAAGGTTGATTAGTTCGACTTTCTTGCGACTTGATATCAGCACCGCCTCAGTTTTGTGCTCTGCCAACGTCAGATGGACCGTATGCAGCCATTCCTTCACCTGTGCAATTGCTGTATTTGCGACCGCCTCTAATTGATCGATTTGCTTTGCTACCACCACTATCGCGATATCATCAGCGAAACTTATTATTGACGTTCTCGCTGGCAGCGGGAGCCTTAAGACTTCGTCATACATCAGGTTCCAGAGTAGCGGCCCAAGTACCGATCCCTGAGGAACTCCTGCAGTGACTCCTAGATTTTCTTGGCCGTTGTCACTCTCGTAGAGGAGTTTTCTATTGCGAAAGTAACTGCCTAATAATCCAATAATGTAAGACGGGGCTTCCATTTTGTCGAGCGCTCTTTTGATGATGTCAAGGGTTATAACGGCGCAGTATTCCTTTTTTCCCCCTTTCCAACGATCGCCAGCAATTGCGTCCCTTGCGCTATTGACAACTAATTTTATCGCGTCGATTGTAGATCGTGATTTCCTGAAACCGTATTGTCGATCAGATATGGCAGACTTTTCCTCGGCTGACGACAGGAGTCGATTACAGATGATACCTTCCAGTATTTTGCCCATGGTGTCCAAAAGACAGATTGGTCGGTAAGAAGCCGCTTCTCCGGGGCTTGTCTGCTTTCGGAATGATGACCAACTTCTGTTTTTTCCAGCGGATAGGGAAGACACATTCCTCCAGACATTTCTGGTATGTTTGCAAGAACATATCAGGCCTTGAGGATATTGCTGACTTAATAATGACATTCGGGATGCCATCCGGACCCGGGGCTTTGTTATCGCCAATTTTCGCCCTGGCCTTTTGCAGTTCTTCTAGCGAAATTGCTGGGGCTGTTCCGTTGCTTATGCCATGTTCGATATTCCACGGGCTTAGTGGTCGTGTCGGGAAAAGGGTTGAGACAATCTTCCGGAGAAGGACAGGACAGCCAATCCTTGGAGAGTTAAATCCTTTAAGCTTCTTCATTACAATTTTATACGCTGTACCCCAAGGGTTAATATCGACTTGCTCACACAATTGGTTGAAGCGGTCTCTCTTGCTAGCCTTGATTTTCTTGGACAGCTGTGATCGTAAGGCTTTGAATTTAGCTTCATTTTCCTCAAATAACGGGCTGCCTCTGGACCTTTGCTTTCGCCTTCTCGCTTTAAGACACTCTGCTCTCGTAGAGCGAATGTCGTGGGTCCACCAATAACATGGATGCGACTTCCCAAAATCATGCTTCCGCGGCATTGAAATGTCGCAGAGGTTTTGCATAGCGGCCGTGAGTTTCTGCGCAAGCTCTTCGGCAGACCCTGTACCTACATCGCACGTTGCGAGAAATTCCTCCGCCGTTTCTTTGTCAAAGGCTTTAGTATCCCATTTGGGTTTTTTCCTCAAACGCTGACGAGCTTGTAAATTACGACGTCCGCCGATGTCAATCATTATTGCTTGGTGGTCGCTGTGTGTGTAATGTTCGCTGACCCACCACTTAGTTGCCTGCGCCATACATTCACTAATAAATGTTATGTCGATGATTGACTCCGCGTTAGCCTTCCTAAATGTACTTTTATAGCCATTGTTCAGAAGATCCACATTCAGTGCCGAAAAGGACGCCAGCAAGCTGTTTCCTCTTTGGTTGGTTGATTTACTGCCCCACTGAGTCGCCCATGCATTAAAATCACCTGCTATTACGACTGGAGATCTGTCTCGAGCGTCTAGCACTAGTCGGTCCAGCATTGTTTGAAAATCGCTATGTAACCAACTAGGTGGGGCGTAGCAGCTGTAGAAGTGGATACCCGATACTTTAGCTCTAATGAATCCTGAACTCTCACTACTTAACTCTTCAAACGCCCAGTGTCCGCAGGCCCAAATAGCTGCTTTGCCTTGTTTTTCAGTCACCCAATTTGGCGATACGGGCACTTTATAGGGTTCGCTTAACAAGGCCAAATCGATATTAGATTCTCGTATAAACTGCTCCAGGAGGTCTTGCGCCGCCTCGCAGTGGTTGAGATTTATCTGCACCACTTTCATGAGCCTCCTGTTTTTACTGCCAATTTAAAGACTGGGCAACGGCTACTTCCAGCGATGTGTTTTGCGTCTTTTGATGCATCTGTCTTACAGAACATGCAACAAGGCTCCTCATTACAATCTACAGCAATGTGGCCGCACCGTCTGCAACATTTAGATCGATCAAACTCACTTTTACAATGCCTAGAGGTGTGACCGAATCCAAGGCACCTATAGCATTTAGTCAAAACTTTTTGTTGCCGTATTCGGCAGTTAACCCACCCAATCCGTATTTTTCCCGCATTCAGAAGAGATGTTGCGCTATCGGTTGACACTTTAACCGCGGCTGTCTGTGTGCCACCGAATCCTCTACGCATGCTGAGAACATCTTCTTGGGCAAAGTTTATAATCCTGAATTGAGTAACAATAGCATTGAAAACCTCAGCCTTAGTTGTAACCTCATCGATATCTTTGATATCAAGCACGACTTTCTCAGATAGGCCACGGACAGCTGCTTGTTGGCCTAAACTGGTGCCAATCACAGACCTAATTTTTTCGGCCTTTTCTCCAGTTGCGTTTATTTGCAACAGCAATTGACCTTTTTGTGTTCGCCTTATCTTGGTCACTGTCTGACTCATATCCCCGATATTTGCGTCCGTTTTCATTTTATGCAAGATTTCTGCATACGAGAGCTCTCCTTTTTTTCAATTAAAATTGCTTCTGGCCTTGCCTTCTTAATAGCTTGACGTCGATTATTTTCCTTCTGCGGCCTCACCTGTATCCACTGGGCTCCAGGTTCGGGTTCCTTGCTCTTTTCAGCTGTGGCCATTAAGCGTACAGCCTTAGCATAACTTGTGGCATCTGGTGTTTTGCTCTTCTTGGATGCCGACTGAATCAACAGGTTTTCTTCTCTGGTTCGTTTGGAAATACGGGGCTGGTTTCCCTTTACTAAGGGAGAAGTCTGCGTATTACGTTCAGACGTGGGTTTTGCGCAATGACTCTGCGAATTCATAAGCGAGACAACACAAGTGTCCTTCACAGCTTCCTCATAGAGCGACGCAATATTATCAACTAAGTCTCTCATCGGTTGATGAATTGATCGTCTTCCTCCACCCATCATTTCAGTCAACTCACCTATTTTCCGACCTAGTTTTTTTAACGTCTCAATGCACTCAGAACTACCATCTTCCACCAAGCACAGCGGAGAATAACCCGTTTGCGTAGTAGTTTTTAACTCCGCCGGTATATGCAATGGCGACCTCGATATGCGAATGCTCTTAGCAAATGGATTCAGCATCTCTGATTGGTCGTCGCCATGTTTGCGCGTTGATGCTGTCAACGACGTGTCTTTCATTATTTGATGCTGCCGGCTATCTCCCGCAATATTGTCCGCATGCGTACAGTTACCTACAGGCACTATCCTTGCGTTGCGCGCCAGTGGTGTATCCATTCCTCCCACTCTCACGCCTCCTGCTTTACTATCGGTTATGTTTTGTTGTGTGTTCATTTTATTAGGGTCCCCGCTTCAAGCCGCTATCTCCGCTCGTTGTACAGTCGCTCTCGCAAGTCCCCGTGGTTATCTATGCAATGCAGAGAGGCCACGCGAGGGTTGACAATGCTCCTTATGAGAGTCATTGTTCAGAGCCAGGACGAGCGCAAGTCAGGAGCCTAGCTCAACTGAGCCTGTACCACCAACTTAATGGTGACGTAACTTCGAACGTACTTGAAGACCCGCCACGGTTTTAACGGGACGGAGGCGATTACAGCATTAACCTGAAAGCCATTTCGGCAGGAAGTCACTCCTGCGTACTAAAGTAACAGAATACTGCAATCGTCAGCCCAAGTGCAACCAATACCAAAACATTAGATATGCAACCGTTTCAAGCCATGTCGTCATCGCCTGTCTCCAGGCCGCCGCTCGCGTCTGTTAGCCAGCAAGCGGGTGCTTGCTGACCATCCAGGGGCCACCACATGGAGGTGCGAGTCGACTTGGTACCGTCAGTGGCCAGGATCGAAACTGGCCTTCGCCGGGTTGAAGGCACTCAGTATCTTTCCCTGGTATAACGGCACCCAAGACCCCCTTATTATAGTGTGTGTGTGTGTGTGTGTGTGTGTGTGTGTGTGTAGCTTTTTGGATATAGGCGGTTAGGTTCCGCCGATTGCTGAGGCGTTCAGGTGTCGCCGAATTATTCAGAGGACAGGCGAGCTAGTGTCGCCAATTTATGTCCTCGGTATTTTTCTTCTTTATAGGCGAACAAGTGTCGCCGATTTATGTAAAGAATTAATTACCAACATCGATTTTTGATTGAAGAATTAACACTAACTTTATTTTAAATATTGTAGTTCTTATATACTAAATTTTCTTAAACTAAGTTCAAAAATATTCCAACTACGTCGCGAGCGGTCAACGTACTTGATGACTCGGGTTTCGTCTTGGAGTTGATGACCCAAAGACTGCTGACGAAAAAAAAGCTTGCTAATGAAACAAATAGAATGCACGAATTGTTATGCATTGATTATGCAGGGGTGGCCAAACGTGTGGCACGCAGTACACCTCCACCCTCTTAATGAAAAAATTTTTGTTTCTTAAGGAAATAAAAATTTTTGATTTGGGAATATTTTCGAATACGCTTTTTTTTTACAATTTTATTTATATAATTTGTAGGTGTAGATTTCTTATTTTAATACAAATTTTGAATTAATTTGATTGTTGATCTTCGTTTAGATATTTTTTTAAATTATTATTATGTACAGTTTTTACTTTGTTCTTAACCTTAATTTTGCAGTTAACTCCATCTGTGCCTATTATTTTGTATGGACCATCATATTGATTGGCAAATTTCTTTTGATTATGTCTTTTTAAAAATACTAAATCTCCTGTTTTAAAGTTTACTTTGTTTATTCTTATATCATACTGTGTTTTTCTTAATAATTTTGATTTCTCTAAGAGTTATTTTGCTCTTTCGAATGGAAAATGTAGTTTTGTCTTAAGTGATATTAGGTAGTCATCTGTGTTGTGTATATGGTTTGCCGAAAACTGTTCTTTTGGAAGTGTCGCCAGTCGTCCATGTACTAGTTCGAAAGGTGTGTAGCCTGTGTCCGTATGAGGTGTAGTGTTGTAAGAAAATGTGTAGTAAGGTGTACATGTGTCCCAGTCTAGGTTGTTTGTGAACGATCGCATATATTCGTTCAGTACTCTGTGGTTTCTTTCAATTGTGCCTAGAGTTTGATGATGATACGGAGTTGATGTTTCATGTGTTATGTTTAAAAGTTTACATATATTTGAGAAAATTTCGCTTGTAAATTCCGTGCCTTTATCTGTTTTAATTATCTTGAATGTGCCGTGTCTTAAAATTATTTTTTCTACTAATGTTTTTGCTATTTCTGCTGTTTCTTTTGTGGTCATAGGATGTGCTTCTATGTATTTTGTCAGTTCGCATTGTTCTCTCAATATGTATTTGTATCCGTTAGCTACAGGTAATGGTCCTACTGTGTCTATAGTGATTGTTTGAAAAGGCTTGCAAGGTGTGTCGGTTACAATAAGTTCGTCATTTGTGTGTCTTATGATTTTATTTTTGTTACATGTTATGCATTTGTTTATAAAATCCTTTGTCATTTTTGACATTTTTTTCCATACGTATTTTTGTTTTAGTCTTGCTATTGTTCTCTTTATACCGTTATGACCTCCATGTGGCGTTGTATGGTGTTCTTAGATTAATTTTTCTTGGTTAGATATTTATATCACGCGATTTTTTTCATAAAAATTTTTCATTAAAGTAAGATAATTCATCATTGAAGTCATTTGTTATCTATGCACAAAGGAGCCCGTGGAGTTAATCAACTCTAAAGTTGATTAATCGTAAAAAAAAATCGAGTATAAGCTAAAGCCCCTGCAGTTAATCAACGCTAATGTTGATTAATCGTAAAAAAAACAGGTGTGAGCTAAAGCCCGAGAAGTCATACAGCACTAGCTGTATGATCGACTTAAAAATAAATGTATTTGCCTTACGGCGCCAAAAATGAAAAAACTCACGAATGAGTGCTCCAATTTGCACTCATGCAAATGCACAAATGCTCCAATTTTTTTGTTGTTTTTGGGGCTGTTTTTGGTGTTGTTTTAGACCCCAAAGACCCCAAAATTTCTTGCCGCCGGCTTCTAGTTACTGAGATATAGCCCTTCAAAATTTAAAAATTAGATGGTGCATATCTCCTAAACTATAAGAGATATCGGGTTGAACTAAATACCGTTAGATATTTATATCGCGCGATATTTTCATAAAAATTTTTCATTAAAGTAAGATAATTCATCATTGAAGTCATTTGTTATCTATGCACAAAGGAGCGCCGCAGACGAAAAATCTTTCATCCACACACGACTACATTCTACTACAAAGAATTTTTAACAAATAGCGGTATTCTAACACATTCCAAGTTAATACCACGATCATCGATGCAAAATTTCAGCACTAATATTATTCATAAAAAGTGGACTAGGATAGTTGGAAAAACGTATCAAATTAGTATGCAATATTGATCTTTAAACTCAATTTTCTCGAAAACTATGGGACCAATTTTAATAAAAAAATACCAGGATACGAGTAATTCGGTCAGTTTATATAAAAAGTATATTATAATGCCATGTTATTATGTATTTTACTTAGTAAAAAAATAATTAGTTGTAAAAAAAAAGTACTAAAAACATTAAAAGCAGTTTTCAGAGAAAACTATAGGTTATACGGTAAGAACACCTTAACAGAAGTGAAAGATATTGGAAATATCTATCTAACGGTATTTAGTTAGATATCTCCCGATATCTCTTATAGTTTAGGAGATAAAGACCATCTAATTTTTAAATTTTGAAGGGCTATATCTCAGTAACTAGAAGCCGGCGGCAAGAAATTTTGGGGTTTTTGGGGTCTACAACAACACCAAAAACAGCCCCCCCAAAAAAAACAAAAAAATTGGAGCATTTGTGCAACGGTAAAAATGTGCCAAAGCAGCACTTGAATTAAGGTTGTTGGGAATTGTAACTTCTGCATTGAACGCAAAAATAAATCACGGTGGAAGATTCTATGCTTCTTGTTAGCATTGTCTTCCCATCAGATGTGGTTGCTGTTGTTGTTGTTGTCGCTTTCCATATGTCTGGTTATGGAATCAGGTTTTGCTCTTGTTGTTGTTTCTTGCTTCTTGTGTTGTGGTTTATTGTAAGCAGGCAGTCGGTGGTTGTTGTTATTCTTGTTTTGTTAGTTGCTGTATTCTTCTTCGTTTCTGCTTCTGCAATTATGTCGGTATGTATGTATTTACATATTTTGCTATTGCTGGTCGGTGTGCAGTATGTATTTGATCAGCTGGTTGATCTCATATGCATCGCGGTATGTAATTGAATTTCTGGTGACGGAATATATGTAATTCAGTATGTATATCCGTTTACTCAGTTTATTGTCTGCAAGCAGATGAGTGTTTTCGGCAGAAGTATTTGAAACGATGCTTGGATCGTTACAATTTGCACAAAGAAACCCTGCCCCCGTGCGAACGTCCATCTTCGAACCATCCGCATACAGGTGAATGCTTCGGTCCATATCATCCAGTATCTCTGTCCCCCAATCCCCTCTGCTACTTATGGTGGACTCCACTAGCCTTATGGACATGACTTCCGGAATACGGTCACACTCCAAATTACTGGGTTCTATGTCCACAAGATTGAGTATGGCCTGGTGTTTAGTGGTGTGGCTGCCCATATGCCAAGACCCCAAAAACTTCAATCTTGCCGCTAATACTGCAGCCTCATACTTAACTTGTGTATCTATAGGGCGAATGGAGATTATAGCCTCCATCGCCTTTGTTGAGGTAGTGGCCATCGCTCCACAATTTCCGGGGCAGCATGATCGCTGCACTCTCTCTAGTGGCTTTACATTTCGCCTAATGTTTAGTGCATGCCACCAGACTATACATCCTTTGCTGGAACCCAGTCCTTCCCTGTCACTAGTCCAGGTTGCGAGTGAGTATTCGATAGAAAATTCTTGACTTTGGCTACTTCATTGACTGAGTCAACCTGTTCACAGAAATTCCTCCAAGAGTCTCTTTTGGAGGAAGCAAAAGACTTTAGTACGCGCAACACTTTTTTCCTCTTTATATTAACCCGATCATATTTTGTCCCTTTGCTGCTGAAGAAAGCAGCTCTGCCAATTTTTCCAAAATACATTGGCGTTGGAGCCAACTCGTTTGTTGTCGCCCCGCACATAGTTATAGTCACTAACAACACGGTTGCCGCCAACCTCATCCCGACGTTATATTCCAAAAGAATATTTCTGTTAAGAAAAAAAATCTACAAATTTTAAAATGTTATATTATTAAAAGTTACTTATGTCTTATTATTTATTTTTTATGACCCAGAGCATTTCCCCAACGCATTATGTAAAGTAATTTATATAAGCTTATGGAACGATTTCTACTTTCCCTTGATGTTTATTACTGTAGTAATAGGACTTTTTATTTGTACCATCCTATACCGCCCTATTTATATTGGAGAACATTTATTTTTCCTCGTCTGATTCTTAATTAAAACCTTATCTCCTATTTCCTCTATTTCTTTTGGGTAAATTATCAAGAACCAGAATTGGGGTGTCGGTTTTAATTTGACTTCGGTCCTGTCTTTTCAATTCTTTTTCCCTACTTTGTGCACGGGTTTGGACCCAATCCTCCAAATATTCGAAATGTGGTTTCCGATAAGCCAAAATTGCCAGGGTGATTATAGCTTCTTTTAACTTTTTAAAAGCCTTCTGACATTCCTCTGACCAATTGAACTTAGAGTTTTTTATGAGCAGCTTATTAATTGGAAGTATTATCTTTGCTGTGCCCGGTATGAATTTCCTGTAATAATTTGCTAACCGTAAAAACGCTTGCACCGCTTTTTTGTTCTTAGGAGCTGTAATGTTTTTGAGTATTCCACTTTACTGGGGTTGGGAAGAGCTCCCTTCTCAGAGCACTTGTGACCTAAATATACTTCTTCTCGCGTCAGGAGCTGGCACTTACTGACGTTAAGTTTTAAAATATTTCCTCTCAGTCTTTCGAAAACCTTTATTAACCTTTTCCCATGCTGTTCTAAATTACTTCCATCCTCCACTATATCAGCAAGATAAACAAAGCAATCTATTCCTTGTAGGCCTGTCAATACATGATTCATTATACGTTGGAACGCTGCAGGCGCTCTCGTTAAACCAAACGGCATCCTATTAAATTCAAAATGTCCTAAAGCTGAACTAAATGCTGTTAACCAATAGCTAAATTCAGCGTAGAAACATATCTACTGCATCCTAACTGATCTAAAATCTCATCAATCCGTGGTATTGGAAACACTTGTTTAATTGAGGCCTCATAAAGGTTCCTATAATCGATAACCATCTTTTCCACATTTCTTTGGCACTAGCAATAAAGATATTAAGCACTAGCAATAAGATATTATTACAAGATATTATGTTATCCTCTAACATATTCTCAACCTGATTGTTAACTTCCTCCTGTGCGAATGAGGGAGACGATATTGCTTTTGATTTGGTGGTGGTGGTGCTTGGGGACAATTGGTCTCTTAGCTCATCTATTTGGAAATGCAGTATTATTATAGTGTGTTTTTTTTTTTTTTTTTTTTTTTTTTGTATGACGACTGGAGGTGTGGACTCTCATGAATGATCAGTGGACCGTCCCACTGACATGCACGACTCACCATACGATATGTATTGGTGCCTACGTACTAAACCACACCCTCTCGCACTTCAACCACTCTCCTCTGCGGGACTGCCGTTAGCTATTACTTCGCAGATTCTGGTTAGTAATCATGCTAAATCTTCGTGCGTTAACACACTACCAAATGTAATTATTAGGTATTTTTAGCTTGCCGCATGCCTAAGCCTTTCGAGTCTTCGTAACTCGCTCAAAATTTTAGTG
The DNA here is from genome assembly GCA_937620795.1 of Thecophora atra. Classification (NCBI taxonomy): domain Eukaryota; kingdom Metazoa; phylum Arthropoda; class Insecta; order Diptera; family Conopidae; genus Thecophora; species Thecophora atra. The sequence continues at coordinate 40,362,690 of OW569398.1, forward strand.
AGCATGTTGTTCAAGACCTCCCAGTTCTGGCCGGACTGGAGCATAAGCTGCATCACATTTGCAGGGTTGTCCAAGCGTGTGGTCTCCGTAGAGAACCTCGGGCATTTAAGGAAAACGTGTTCCGCGTCTTCATCTTCTGCACAAAACAGGCATAGAGGAGAGCAGTCGTGACCAAATTTGTACAAGTACTTCCTGAAACAGCCATGCCCAGACAGGAATTGTGTCAAGAAGTAGTTGACATCGCCGTGTTCCCTATAGATCCATGAGGCTATGGTGGGAATAAGCTTATGAGTCCATCTACCCTTCGTGGAAGCGTCCCAACGAGCCTGCCATGCCACAATGGAGTTTTCTCTCTCCTCAGTACGTATTTCATTCTCTGAGGTGTGTTGTAACAACCTGCGATCGTATATGCGTTTCATCTCATCCGCCCAAATATCAATAGGCAGCAGCCCTGATATTACGTACGCTGCATCTTCGGACTGTTGTTGAACCCACTAATGATTCTCAACGCACAAAGCCTGTGTACTGATGCGAGTTTCCTTCGCAGAGAACTTGCCTGCAATGCCTGAGACCAGACTGGCGAAGCATACAGCATAATGGAGGTCACGACAGTAGCAAGTAGCTTACGCCTAACCATCTTCGGGCCACCAACGTTTGGGAATATCCTAGCCAACCTTGCTTGCGCTCTTGCCGCCTTTTCCGCCGCGTAACACACATGATCCTTGAAGCTCAGCCTATTATCTAGCATGACTTCCAAGTATTTAATACAACGCTTAGATGTAATAGTTGTGGCTCCTACCTTAAGGTTGATTAGTTCGACTTTCTTGCGACTTGATATCAGCACCGCCTCAGTTTTGTGCTCTGCCAACGTCAGATGGACCGTATGCAGCCATTCCTTCACCTGTGCAATTGCTGTATTTGCGACCGCCTCTAATTGATCGATTTGCTTTGCTACCACCACTATCGCGATATCATCAGCGAAACTTATTATTGACGTTCTCGCTGGCAGCGGGAGCCTTAAGACTTCGTCATACATCAGGTTCCAGAGTAGCGGCCCAAGTACCGATCCCTGAGGAACTCCTGCAGTGACTCCTAGATTTTCTTGGCCGTTGTCACTCTCGTAGAGGAGTTTTCTATTGCGAAAGTAACTGCCTAATAATCCAATAATGTAAGGCGGGGCTTCCATTTTGTCGAGCGCTCTTTTGATGATGTCAAGGGTTATAACGGCGCAGTATTCCTTTTTTCCCCCTTTCCAACGATCGCCAGCAATTGCGTCCCTTGCGCTATTGACAACTAATTTTATCGCGTCGATTGTAGATCGTGATTTCCTGAAACCGTATTGTCGATCAGATATGGCAGACTTTTCCTCGGCTGACGACAGGAGTCGATTACAGATGATACCTTCCAGTATTTTGCCCATGGTGTCCAAAAGACAGATTGGTCGGTAAGAAGCCGCTTCTCCGGGGGCTTGTCTGCTTTCGGAATGAGGACCAACTTCTGTTTTTTCCAGCGGATAGGGAAGACACATTCCTCCAGACATTTCTGGTATGTTTGCAAGAACATATCAGGCCTTGAGGATATTGCTGACTTAATAATGACAATCGGGATGCCATCCGGACCCGGGGCTTTGTTATCGCCAATTTTCGCCCTGGCCTTTTGCAGTTCTTCTAGCGAAATTGCTGGGGCTGTTCCGTTGCTTATGCCATGTTCGATATTCCACGGGCTTAGTGGTCGTGTCGGGAAAAGGGTTGAGACAATCTTCCGGAGAAGGACAGGACAGCCAATCCTTGGAGAGTTAAATCCTTTAAGCTTCTTCATTACAATTTTATACGCTGTACCCCAAGGGTTAATATCGACTTGCTCACACAATTGGTTGAAGCGGTCTCTCTTGCTAGCCTTGATTTTCTTGGACAGCTGTGATCGTAAGGCTTTGAATTTAGCTTCATTTTCCTCAAATAACGGGCTGCCTCTGGACCTTTGCTTTCGCCTTCTCGCTTTAAGACACTCTGCTCTCGTAGAGCGAATGTCGTGGGTCCACCAATAACATGGATGCGACTTCCCAAAATCATGCTTCCGCGGCATTGAAATGTCGCAGAGGTTTTGCATAGCGGCCGTGAGTTTCTGCGCAAGCTCTTCGGCAGACCCTGTACCTACATCGCACGTTGCGAGAAATTCCTCCGCCGTTTCTTTGTCAAAGGCTTTAGTATCCCATTTGGGTTTTTTCCTCAAACGCTGACGAGCTTGTAAATTACGACGTCCGCCGATGTCAATCATTATTGCTTGGTGGTCGCTGTGTGTGTAATGTTCGCTGACCCACCACTTAGTTGCCTGCGCCATACATTCACTAATAAATGTTATGTCGATGATTGACTCCGCGTTAGCCTTCCTAAATGTACTTTTATAGCCATTGTTCAGAAGATCCACATTCAGTGCCGAAAAGGACGCCAGCAAGCTGTTTTCTCTTTGGTTGGTTGATTTACTGCCCAACTGAGTCGCCCATGCATTAAAATCACCTGCTATTACGACTGGAGATCTGTCTCGAGCGTCTAGCACTAGTCGGTCCAGCATTGTTTGAAAATCGCTATGTAACCAACTAGGTGGGGCGTAGCAGCTGTAGAAGTGGATACCCGATACTTTAGCTCTAATGAATCCTGAACTCTCACTACTTAACTCTTCAAACGCCCAGTGTCCGCAGGCCCAAATAGCTGCTTTGCCTTGTTTTTCAGTCACCCAATTTGGCGATACGGGCACTTTATAGGGTTCGCTTAACAAGGCCAAATCGATATTAGATTCTCGTATAAACTGCTCCAGGAGGTCTTGCGCCGCCTCGCAGTGGTTGAGATTTATCTGCACCACTTTCATGAGCCTCCTGTTTTTACTGCCAATTTAAAGACTGGGCAACGGCTACTTCCAGCGATGTGTTTTGCGTCTTTTGATGCATCTGTCTTACAGAACATGCAACAAGGCTCCTCATTACAATCTACAGCAATGTGGCCGCACCGTCTGCAACATTTAGATCGATCAAACTCACTTTTACAATGCCTAGAGGTGTGACCGAATCCAAGGCACCTATAGCATTTAGTCAAAACTTTTTGTTGCCGTATTCGGCAGTTAACCCACCCAATCCGTATTTTTCCCGCATTCAGAAGAGATGTTGCGCTATCGGTTGACACTTTAACCGCGGCTGTCTGTGTGCCACCGAATCCTCTACGCATGCTGAGAACATCTTCTTGGGCAAAGTTTATAATCCTGAATTGAGTAACAATAGCATTGAAAACCTCAGCCTTAGTTGTAACCTCATCGATATCTTTGATATCAAGCACGACTTTCTCAGATAGGCCACGGACAGCTGCTTGTTGGCCTAAACTGGTGCCAATCACAGACCTAATTTTTTCGGCCTTTTCTCCAGTTGCGTTTATTTGCAACAGCAATTGACCTTTTTGTGTTCGCCTTATCTTGGTCACTGTCTGACTCATATCCCCGATATTTGCGTCCGTTTTCATTTTATGCAAGATTTCTGCATACGAGAGCTCTCCTTTTTTTCAATTAAAATTGCTTCTGGCCTTGCCTTCTTAATAGCTTGACGTCGATTATTTTCCTTCTGCGGCCTCACCTGTATCCACTGGGCTCCAGGTTCGGGTTCCTTGCTCTTTTCAGCTGTGGCCATTAAGCGTACAGCCTTAGCATAACTTGTGGCATCTGGTGTTTTGCTCTTCTTGGATGCCGACTGAATCAACAGGTTTTCTTCTCTGGTTCGTTTGGAAATACGGGGCTGGTTTCCCTTTACTAAGGGAGAAGTCTGCGTATTACGTTCAGACGTGGGTTTTGCGCAATGACTCTGCGAATTCATAAGCGAGACAACACAAGTGTCCTTCACAGCTTCCTCATAGAGCGACGCAATATTATCAACTAAGTCTCTCATCGGTTGATGAATTGATCGTCTTCCTCCACCCATCATTTCAGTCAACTCACCTATTTTCCGACCTAGTTTTTTTAACGTCTCAATGCACTCAGAACTACCATCTTCCACCAAGCACAGCGGAGAATAACCCGTTTGCGTAGTAGTTTTTAACTCCGCCGGTATATGCAATGGCGACCTCGATATGCGAATGCTCTTAGCAAATGGATTCAGCATCTCTGATTGGTCGTCGCCATGTTTGCGCGTTGATGCTGTCAACGACGTGTCTTTCATTATTTGATGCTGCCGGCTATCTCCCGCAATATTGTCCGCATGCGTACAGTTACCTACAGGCACTATCCTTGCGTTGCGCGCCAGTGGTGTATCCATTCCTCCCACTCTCACGCCTCCTGCTTTACTATCGGTTATGTTTTGTTGTGTGTTCATTTTATTAGGGTCCCCGCTATCAAGCCGCTATCTCCGCTCGTTGTACAGTCGCTCTCGCAAGTCCCCGTGGTTATCTATGCAATGCAGAGAGGCCACGCGAGGGTTGACAATGCTCCTTATGAGAGTCATTGTTCAGAGCCAGGACGAGCGCAAGTCAGGAGCCTAGCTCAACTGAGCCTGTACCACCAACTTAATGGTGACGTAACTTCGAACGTACTTGAAGACCCGCCACGGTTTTAACGGGACGGAGGCAATTACAGCATTAACCTGAAAGCCATTTCGGCAGGAAGTCACTCCTGCGTACTAAAGTAACAGAATACTGCAATCGTCAGCCCAAGTGCAACCAATACCAAAACATTAGATATGCAACCGTTTCAAGCCATGTCGTCATCGCCTGTCTCCAGGCCGCCGCTCGCGTCTGTTAGCCAGCAAGCGGGTGCTTGCTGACCATCCAGGGGCCACCACATGGAGGTGCGAGTCGACTTGGTACCGTCAGTGGCCAGGATCGAAACTGGCCTTCGCCGGGTTGAAGGCACTCAGTATCTTTCCCTGGTATAACGGCACCCAAGACCCCCTTATTATAGTGTGTGTGTGTGTGTGTGTGTGTGTGTGTGTTTTTTTTTTTTTTTTTTTTTTTTTTCTTTTGTATGACGACTGGAGGTGTGGAATCTTCATAGATACCAGCGGACCGGCCCGCTGGCATGCACGATTCACCACCAAAAAGTGGCACCTACGTACTAAACCACACCCCCCACACAACACTACCACTCTCCCCCACGGAACCGCCGTTAAGCATTACTTCGTGGGGGCTGGTTAGCATTCATGCTATCTTCTTGTGTGTTATTTTACAAACGACCTACTCTATTTCTGATTTGCTCGGCTTGACGTAACTTCATAAGAACCTGTGTCACATGTGCACTTACGCGGTTCCAATTTTCAATACTTTCGAGCATGTACCTAATTGTTGATTGGGGATCGCTTAGCAGCACACTCGGTGTTCTAAAACGCGGGCATCTGAAGAACACGTGCCCGACATCTTCAGCCTCACTTAAACAGTGTGGACACTCAGACGAGCTCTCGTGTCCAAACCTTCGTAGGTACTCCCGGTAGCAACCATGACCTGTAAGAAACTGTGTCAAATAAAAATTTACCTCGCCATGGCGCCTCTGCATCCACTCGCTGACACATGGTATGAGTGTGTGAGACCATCTGCCCTTCGTTGACTCAGTCCAACGCTCTTGCCACTCAGCGATCGCGGCTGCTCTTTCTTCTAACTGCACTATATGCCTTCTTGTGTGGTCTGTTTGGAGACGATAGAATACTCTTTTTATCTCGCACGCCACTATATCAATGGGGATCACCGATGCCACTACACACACAGCGTCGGCTGAGACTGTACGGAAGGCGCTAACAACTCTCAGCATACTTGTTCTGTGGACACCCAACATCCGTCTTCTTGATGATTTAATATTTAAACCGTCGGCCCAGATTGGCGCAGCGTACAATAATATAGCATTTACAACTGAAGCTAAGAGTTTTCTTCTGGGAGGTTTCGGCCCGCCAACGTTTGGTAGAAGTCTGCTCAGTGAAGCTAGCGTTCTTGCGGCTTTGTCAGATGCATAGTTTATATGTTGCTTGAAGCTGAGGCGATTGTCCAGTAGTACTCCGAGGTATTTTATCGAGGGCACTGAGCTAATAGTTAGATCACCTATTTGCACTTTCATGTGTTCTACTTTTTTCCGGCTGGTTATAAGAAGTGCCTCAGTTTTGTGCGCTGCAAGGTCAAGGCCTACCTGATTTAGCCACGTCACAACTTGTCGTATAACCGTGTTTGCGGATATTTCTATAGCGCTTATGTGCTTTCCCACGATAACAATTGCCAAATCGTCGGCATAACCTATAGCTGTCACACCGCTTGGAAACTGAAGCCGCAGTATTCCGTCGTACATAATGTTCCACAAAAGCGGACCGAGCACGGACCCTTGTGGAACACCTGCTGTGATGTTGTAAGACTCCATACCTTTTTCACTATTGTATAACAGCTTGCGTTCAGATAGATAGCTCGCTACTATGTCGACCAAATATTTCGGGACATCAATTCCTCTCAGCGCCTTTAATATTTGTATCCAACTGGCCGTATTAAAAGCGTTTTTAATGTCTAACGTAATTAGTGCGCAGTACTCCTTTGAACCTCCTTTCCATCTCTTGCCCTCTATTGCGCTGGCTGCAATTTGAACCACTGCGTTCACTGCATCTACAGTCGACCGTGACTTTCTGAAACCATATTGATTGTCAGAAAGCGACTGCTTTTCATCTATGAATGCCTGCAGACGCTCACAAATGATTCTCTCCAGCACCTTGCCAATAGTGTCCAAAAGACAAATTGGGCGGTGTGAAGATGGTTCTTCCAGTGGCTTTTCTCCCTTGGGTATTAGTACAAGACGTTGTACTTTCCAAGTGGTTGGAAAAACGCCTTCCTCGAGACACTTTCCATACATGCATGCGAAGAGTTCTGGTATTCTAAGGATGGCAGCCTTTAGTACTCTGTTTGGCACCCCATCAGGGCCAGGTGTCTTAGCATCACAAAACCTAGCGCACGCCTCCTCCACTTCGTTGGCAGAGACTGGTGGAATTAGTGCGGAAGTTGTGCTTACGATTGTGGTTTCCCTTTGCGTCATGGGCTGTCTAGGAAATAGCGTAGATACAATTTTTCTCAATAGTGTGGCGCACGTAATCTGCGGTGATTTATTGCTCGTCAGCTTCTTCATCACGACTCTATACCCAGTACCCCAAGTGTTCGAATCCGTTTCCTCGCAGAGTTGATGAAAACAATGCGCTTTGCTAATCTTAATGGCCTTCTTTAGTGCCTTACGGGCGGTTTTAAACGAATTCAAAAGTTCTTCAAAACATGGTTTGCCGCGTGATCGCTGACAGCGTCGCCTCGCTTTGCGGCACTCTGTTCTGAGCAAGCGAATGTTATCATTCCACCAATAGCATGGTGGCGCTTTTCTACGCAGTGTTCTACGAGGCATCGACGCATCGCACGCATCAATTACTGCTGCATGTATACTCCTGGCAAACTGTTCTGCAGATACAGGAGACGATTGGTAGGCATCAATCATTACATCAAGCGCCGCTTTGTCGAAGGCTGATTCTCTCCATTTTGGACCAGTTGGTTTTCGCGCATATTTTGACAAATCTTTACGGCTCTCTATATTCAAGAACACAGCCTGATGGTCGCTGTGCGTATAGCCTTCACTTACCCACCATTTAGAGGTCCGGGCTAAGGATGGACTAACAAAAGTGAGATCTATAATCGAACCTGCGCCAGCTTTTCTATAAGTAAAACTTCGGCCATCGTTAAGCAGAACTAAATCAAGTGAAGCAAACGCATCCAACAAGCATCGGCCTCTGGCACTAGTGTGCTTGCTGCCCCACTCTACCGCCCAAGCATTGAAATCTCCCGCAATTACAACTCGCGTTCTGCTTAATGCATCTGCCACAACATCATCCAGCATCTTTTGGAACTCATCCTGGGTCCACCTAGGAGGAGCATAGCAGCTGTAGAAAGTTATTCCACTTACCTCCGCCCTTACGAAGCCCGTAAATTGATTGCCTATGTTTCGGAGTGCTGCGCCACTATACGTCCATATCGCTGAAGTACTCGACTTATCACTCGTCCACTTGCAGCTCCTTATGAGTTTATATGGCTCGCTTACTAAGACAAGATCGACGTTCTCTTCTCTAACCGATTGCTGCAGAAGGTCTTGAGCCACTTCACAGTGATTTAAATTTATTTGGAGTATTTTCATCGCTTCTTCTGTGATAGTGCGTCCCTGAAGATTGGACATCTGCTGCCTCCAGCGGTATGTTTGGCATCTTTCGATTTGTCTATCTTACAGAACATACACAGCGGTTCATTTTTGCAGTCTCTCGCCAAATGACCCTCAGTGCCACATCTGATACAACATTTTGATCGATCACATGTGTTCTTGCATTGGCTCGATAGGTGTCCGAATTCCAGGCATCTAAAGCATCGAGTCACCCTATTATTTTCCCGTATACGACAATTTACCCATCCAATTTTAATATTTCCGGCTTTGAGCAAGCTGTTCGCATTTTCTGTCGCAAGTTTAAGAGTGGCCGTTTGCGTACACCCGTAGGCTCTTCGCAAACTCACGATATCATCGATAACGAAGCCTTTTATGCCAGTATGATGAACAACTGCATCAAAAACATCCTCCTTGGTGGTAATCTCGTCTATGTCCTTTATGTCGATGGACACACGCTGCTTAAGGCTACATACTGTACCTTGCTCGCCAAGCGTGGCACCTACAGCCTTCATGAACTGCTCTGCTTTTTCTCCGTTCTCTTTCATTTGCAAGAGGAGCTCTCCTTTTTGTGTCCTTCGAATTTTAGAGACTACATCGCTCAATTCAACGAGGTTGGCATCCGTCTTAACTTTCCGCAAAATATCAGCATATGAAATACCGCAATTTGCTGTAATCATTACGGCGTCTGGTTTCGTTCTTCTGACTTGCTGCTTTTTAGTAGCTTCTTGGCGCCTTGACTCAACCATTTTCCACTCATCATCGCCCTGTGACGGCAATTTGGTTAACGCTGGCTTTGGTTGACCTATTAACGTCTGGGTGCCTGCTGGATTAGAGGCCTTCCTCTTAGCGTTCGGCGTGCCAGTCCCCAATGGTAGCCTTCTCTTGCTGCAATCTTTGGCTTTTAACAAAGGTGAAGTCTGTGAGCACTGGTTGCATCTGAGTGCACTCATAGAGCTGCTTATTTCAACTTGGCCCTCAATAGCGTACAGCCTATAGAGTTCATCTATCCTTTCTATAGCGTCGCGCATCGGCTGATGTATAGACCTCCTTTTACCGTCTTTTAACATCACAACCAAGTCTCGTATGTGCTCACCCAGTTTGCTGAAGGTTAATTGCGCACCCACACAGTTGTTGGTATTGTTGCTTGTCGGCGTCGGTAACTCTACCGCTTGTGCCTCTACTACGCCAAAGCAATTTAGCGAATCATCACGTGCATTACTTCCTTGTCCTGGCGGAGTCCTTTCTACTCTAAAACTCTTCGTAAAAGGATTCACAGAGTCCTCCATTCTTCATTCGGAATTACTCGCTGGGAAATTTTTTAGTACCTCCTGAAAGTATGCCAGAGAAGCTGGTAGTGCAGAAAAGTTTCAGTGGAGAAAAAACTGAGAACAGAAATTTTGAGCGAAGACAGTAACCACTCAAGCTCTGTACAAGAGATGTGGATTGTAGAAAAAAAGGGAAAGCTTATTCCAGTAGAAGCGATCCACTCCTGTTCACAGAAGCGATCAGCTGTTTATGATCGAAGTGCACGAATGAAAGAAGAAAGCAAGAGTAAACAGTATAGCTGATTTGGTTATTGATTTAAATGTTGCGCGGGATAAATGACAACTCATAAAGAAAAATTAAAGGCAGTAAAACCAAAACAAAAATCTGCAGTTCAATAATTTCGAAACAGACGATTTAGTGTCCAAGGTAGCACTCGCGTAAACAAATCACACGGTTCACTACACTATCGCACACGTTCCAAATGCACAATATGACTTTAATTAAGGGTTTATCGCAAGAAAAAAGCAAATTTTGTAGAGCCAAGAGAAAACACGACCAGTTTATAAACTCTCCACGCTTACGTGTGTGTGTGTGTGTGTGTGTGTGTGTGTGTGTGTGTGTAGCTTTTTGGATATAGGCGGTTAGGTTCCGCCGATTGCTGAGGCGTTCAGGTGTCGCCGAATTATTCAGAGGACAGGCGAGCTAGTGTCGCCAATTTATGTCCTCGGTATTTTTCTTCTTTATAGGCGAACAAGTGTCGCCGATTTATGTAAAGAATTAATTACCAACATCGATTTTTGATTGAAGAATTAACACTAACTTTATTTTAAATATTGTAGTTCTTATATACTAAATTTTCTTAAACTAAGTTCAAAAATATTCCAACTACGTCGCGAGCGGTCAACGTACTTGATGACTCGGGTTTCGTCTTGGAGTTGATGACCCAAAGACTGCTGACGAAAAAAAAGCTTGCTAATGAAACAAATAGAATGCACGAATTGTTATGCATTGATTATGCAGGGGTGGCCAAACGTGTGGCACGCAGTACACCTCCACCCTCTTAATGAAAAAATTTTTGTTTCTTAAGGAAATAAAAATTTTTGATTTGGGAATATTTTCGAATACGCTTTTTTTTTACAATTTTATTTATATAATTTGTAGGTGTAGATTTCTTATTTTAATACAAATTTTGAATTAATTTGATTGTTGATCTTCGTTTAGATATTTTTTTAAATTATTATTATGTACAGTTTTTACTTTGTTCTTAACCTTAATTTTGCAGTTAACTCCATCTGTGCCTATTATTTTGTATGGACCATCATATTGATTGGCAAATTTCTTTTGATTATGTCTTTTTAAAAATACTAAATCTCCTGTTTTAAAGTTTACTTTGTTTATTCTTATATCATACTGTGTTTTTCTTAATAATTTTGATTTCTCTAAGAGTTATTTTGCTCTTTCGAATGGAAAATGTAGTTTTGTCTTAAGTGATATTAGGTAGTCATCTGTGTTGTGTATATGGTTTGCCGAAAACTGTTCTTTTGGAAGTGTCGCCAGTCGTCCATGTACTAGTTCGAAAGGTGTGTAGCCTGTGTCCGTATGAGGTGTAGTGTTGTAAGAAAATGTGTAGTAAGGTATATATGTGTCCCAGTCTAGGTTGTTTGTGAACGATCGCATATATTCGTTCAGTACTCTGTGGTTTCTTTCAATTGTGCCTAGAGTTTGATGATGATACGGAGTTGATGTTTCATGTGTTATGTTTAAAAGTTTACATATATTTGAGAAAATTTCGCTTGTAAATTCCGTGCCTTTATCTGTTTTAATTATCTTGAATGTGCCGTGTCTTAAAATTATTTTTTCTACTAATGTTTTTGCTATTTCTGCTGTTTCTTTTGTGGTCATAGGATGTGCTTCTATGTATTTTGTAAGTTCGCATTGTGCTGTCAATATGTATTTGTATCCGTTAGCTACAGGTAATGGTCCTACTGTGTCTATAGTGATTGTTTGAAAAGGCTTGCAAGGTGTGTCGGTTACAATAAGTTCGTCATTTGTGTGTCTTATGATTTTATTTTTGTTACATGTTATGCATTTGTTTATAAAATCCTTTGTCATTTTTGACATTTTTTTCCATACGTATTTTTGTTTTAGTCTTGCTATTGTTCTCTTTATACCGTTATGACCTCCATGTTGCGTTGTATGGTATTCTTTGATTAATTGTTCTTGGTTTACTTTGCCATTGATTGCTATCGGAGCTTTATATATTAGGATTTTTAATTGTCTGTGTTTTCCAGTGTGAATTAATCTTTTCATTACTTCAATAAACATCTTTATTGCGCTTTCTTTCTTTATAAATTCGAATATACTATCGTTATCTTCAATTTTAGCTCTTCAATATTGTTTTTATTCATTAAGTATATTAGTTTCGCCCATACTGACTCTAGTGTCTTATCGTTGAGATTTTCGCTAATTACTACCGGTACCATTACTACGGTTTTATAATAATTATATTGTAGTGTGTTTTAGTTTGTGATAGAAGAAAAGAAAGACGTGTTAAAAAAAATGGTGACTTATTTTCCAGCTAGTCAAGCCGACATAGGCTGGCCGCCAGGCCGTGCTTTTAAATTTGGTTTTTATTGTGCACAGCGAACCACGCTAATTATGTTCATAGAACATGGTGATGGCCTTCAGGCCAAACTTTGTTCGTAAGTGAACCAAGCTATAAATATATTAGGTGATGGCCACCAGGCCAAACTTACGTTTTAGATAATGCAACCTCCTTATACTCTTGTCAAAAGAACAATTAATTTTATTTGGCTAGTTTGCCCTTTTTATACAAAATTTTATACATTGTCGCTTATTATGTAAATATATCTAGACGACTTACACTTAACTTAAAGAAATGGAAAGTGGACACCCTTTGCTTTCTTTCCTTCTTACTCTACTTACAATTAATATTTGTGTCAACCTAGCATATTCTTATTGGCGTATTGATCGCTTGGGGAAATGCATTGAGTGAAAATTAGTGCAGCGTATGCTGTGTTCCACTCAATGTACTTCACGACCAGCAGGGTGTACATGTGAGATGGTCTTTACTTTAGTTATGTTACAAAATGTTAGACCGTGGTTACACTACACCCTCACCCTTAAGAGGAAAATTAGGGGATGAAATTCACTAATTTTTCTTAACTGTAACATATTGTATTATTTTTGGTATTACATATTTTTAACATTTATGTATGTATATATTTGTATCCTTATGCTAATGTTTGGTAGGGTTTTAATTGATTATTATGTACTTCTTTTGTTTTGCCATTGCAATCTATTGCTGTATTTACACCGTTTTTACTTAATATTCTATATGGGCCTTTGTATGGGGCTTCGTTTTTTCGTCTATTGTTAGTTTTTAGTAATACTAAGTCTCCTATATCTAGCTTAAAGTGAGTATTGTTATTTTGTGTATTTTTACTTATTCTTCTATGTTTGGTTTTTATGAGTAGCTCTTGGGCTTTAGTCAACGCGTAGCGTAGTCTTGTTTTCAATTCATTTGTGTAATTATCAAAGTCGTAAATTTTTCTATTAGGACTAGGATCAATTGTTATGCAAGGAAGTTTTCCATAAACTAGTTCAAATGGTGTATAACCTGTGTCAACATGTGGTGTCGTATTGTATATAAATGTAAAGTACGGTATCCATTCGCGCCATTCGTTGTCATTTGATGTCGTGAGTAAAAATTCGTTAAGTACTCTGTGGTTGCGTTCTAAAGAACCTATTGTTTGGTGATGATATGGTGTTGAGAGTGTTTGTTTGATCTTTAAAAGTGTGCATATATTTGACATCAGTTCGTTTTTGAATTCTGTCCGACAGTCAGATTTAAGTGTCTTAAAATGTCCGTATCTTAGTATGAACTGCTCTACAAGTGTTTTCGCTGTTGTGTGAGCGTCTTTGGTTGGCATGGGGTATGCAATTACAAATTTTGTTAATTCACATTGTAGTGTTAGTATGTAGCGGTAGCCATTTGAGATCCTTAAGGGTCCGACGGTGTCTACTGAGATTATTTCGAAGCTGTTGCTTGGTGTGTCTGTCAACGTAATGGGTTCTTTTATGTGTGTAACTTGTTTATTTTTGGCACAAGTGTCGCAATACGATATGAATTTCTTTACCATTCTGTTCATGTTCTTCCATACAAATCTTTGTTTTAGTTTTAGAATTGTTTTTCTAACTCCTATGTGTCCCGCGTTGTGAAATTCGTTAATGAGTTTGTATTTTATCATGTCATCTGAGATTCGTTTTGGTGGATCGTAAATTAGTATTCTTAGTTGAGGACTTTTATGAGGACTTCTGCTTTCCATTATTCTTTCATATGCGACTTTTAGTTCTTCCTTTGTATAAATTTTAAATATTTCGTCATCACTGGCCAGTGCTAATTCTTTTATATTTTCTTTATTCATTAATGATATCAGTTTCTTCAGTGTCGAATCTAGTTTCGCTGAATTTTCACTGTATCTTGCATGCATACTTTTATCGTTGTATATATTATTAGCATTTAGTTTCTTCAGTGTCGGAACTGGTTCCGCTGAATTATCGCTAAATTCTATTTGTACCATATCCTTTCCAATGGATATTATTGTATTCGCTTTGTTATCATTATTAATTATGAAATTCACCTTTCTTATATTTTTAACGTCGCTTAAGGAAGTGCATTCCCATATGTGAAGTTGATCAGTCTTCGGGGATGTGCATTGTTCCTTGTTTAGTTCTTTATTATTCTTTTGTATGATTTGTTCGCTTGCCTCTATTTGTCTGTTTTTCATGCCTCTTGTTACAATTAGTGTCCTTTTTACCTTTGTGTCTGTTTCTGTCGGTATCATCTGTTTTAACATTTCTGAGTCTACTTGTATTCTTGATAGCGCATCGGCGTTTGTATTCATTTTACCTTGTTTATATATGATTTTAAAATCATAATCACTCAAATCTAAACGTATTCTTGTCATTTTTGATGAAGGGTTTTTATGTGAAAATAATGATATTAATGGTCTGTGGTCGGTGACGACAATGATTTCAGTGCCGTATAAATAAGGTTTGAAATAGTTGATTCCCCAATGAATTGCTAGAAGTTCTTTCTCTATAACGGGTTTATTCAAATCATGCTTCTGTAATGCTTTGCTGGCATATGAAATAGGAAAAATCCTTTCCGATTTCGCCTTGTGAAAGAACTGCTCCTAGCGCATAATTTGAAGCATCTGTGGTTAGTACGAATGGTTTGCTGAAGTCAGGATATTGTAGAAGTGGTGGGCTTACTAGTTTCTCTTTTAATGTTTCGAAAGCTACCTGGCATTCGTCTGTCCATGTGAATTTAGTCCCTTTCTTTAATAGTAAGTTTAGGCTTTTTGCTATGTTTGCAAAATCTGGTATGAATTTTCTGTAGTAATTGCAAAATGCAACAAAACGTCTTACTTCATCTGCGTTGGTGGGTGTGGGATAACTTCTTATTGTTTCGTATTTTGCTGGATCTGTCTTTACTCCATCGCGTGTTATCAGATGTCCTAGGTAAACTACTTCGGGTCTTAGGAAGCAGCATTTTTCTGGATTTAGCTTTAAATTGTATTGTTGTAGTCTGTCCAGTACCTTGATTAAATTTTGGTTGTGATGGTTGAGACTGCATCCATGTATGATAATATCATCCACATATAAGAAGGCTTCAGATTCTAAACCTGATAAGGCTATTGTGAGCATACGTTGAAAACTGTTTGACGAAATTTTTAATCCGAAAGGCGGTCTTTTGAATTGGTAGTGTCCGTTTGTTGTTGAAAATGCTGTCAATGGTCGTGACTTTTTGTCGAGTGGTATTTGGTGAAATGAACTAGTCATGTCGAGTGTCGAAAACCATTTAGCGCGTCCAAGCTTGTCTAAAATATCCTCTAAGCGCGTTAGAGGAAACTTATCACTTGTTATTCTATCATTCAGTTTCCTGAAATCTACTACCAGTCTCCATTTCCTTTTGTCTTCGGTGTTCTTTTTTGGTACTAAAAGGATTGGAGCATTGTAGGGGCTGTTTGATGGTTCGATTATGTCGTCGTGTAGCATTTTTTGTACTTGTTCATTCATTATTTGTGTGTGTGTATATGGCAGTCTGTAGTTATTGATGTAAACAGGATTGTCGTCTGTTGTTGAAATCTTTTGTGTATAGAAATTGTTTGTTGTAAGAGTGTCATTTTCGAGATGAAATACGTTTTGGTATCTTTTAAATATGCGCATTAGTTCTTGTTTTGAGTCGTTGTCTACCGAGTCAATGTTTATGGCGTCAAGTATCTTTTTTAATCTGTCTTCGTTATTTGTTCTGTTTGAAGCGTAGTTTAAAATTTCATAGTTTGTTAATGAGTCAGTTTGAATTGGAATGTCGTTTAGTGTTACTTCTTTGTTTGTTGTGTTAAGTATCCTGATGTGTGTTATTCCGTTTTTGGGTGCTATAGAATTACTCAAGAAAATCCCTTCTTCTAATTCGTTACTAAAAATTACTTTGTCTTCATTGAATTCTGTTTTTATTGCCTGTACTATTTGTGTTCTAGGTGGTATTTTGATTTTTAGTAATTTATGTCCATTTGTTTGCATAGGGAGTGTTATCTCCGTGTCATCTATTAATATTGATATTGTAAATGTTTCATAGTCTATTTTACATAGAAACTGCCTTAAGAAATCTCTACCTAATATTCCATCTGTTTCTATGGGGAATTTTTCGTCGACCAGATGAAATTCGTGGCTAACTGATTTGTTTCCTAATTCTAGATTTAAGTTTATTGTGCCTAGGGAATATATTTCGGAGTTGGTGATGCCTGTTAATTTGCATTTATTTGTTGTACAATATTCTTCGTTTTCTATTTGAGTGCATATTTTACATAGTGAGATATCTGCGCCAGTGTCTATCAGAAATGTTAGTTTTTTGTCTTTGTGTTTTACTGTTACGAAATTTGTATTGTCATCCGATATTTTCTATACTTTTATTTTTGGCTGTCCGGAATGAGCGTTCATTCCGGGCCCTGCACGTTTTCCGCATGTGTTATTCTTACTCTGCTGTGGTTGTTGTTGTTATTGTCGCGGTGTCTGTTGTAGTTGTTGTCGCGGTTTCTGTTGTAGTTGTTTGGGTTCGGACTTCTATAGTTGTTGTTGTTGTATTCGTAGCGGTTTCTGTTGTTGCTGAAGTGGGTTTCGTTGCGGGGTTTCCTGTTGTTGTTGTATTGGTTTTGCCTTTGTGAATTGAAGTTTTGGTTCCAATTACTGTTCCAATTGTTTCTGTTGTTGTTGTAGTTGTTGCTGTTTCGTGTGTTAAAAGTGTTGTTGAACCTTTGGTTCGGTTGAAATTTAATCGTATTTATCATTCTTTGTTGTGATTGTGTTTTGTCCAATTCTTGAGCAAGGTTAATTGCTTCAGTAAGTGTTTTGGGTTGCGCTGCAAAGACGGTGTTTTTTATGTTGTCATTTAAGCCGTTTTTAAAAATATTTAATCCGTATTTTTCGTTCATTTTTATGACGACTTGTTTTTCCGCATTCGTTGCGTTTGCGCCTAACTCAGCGATTTGCAGTTTATTTAAGTCATTGATGGTGGTTAATAACCTTTCTTTGTAATTTTCGACTGATTGGTTTCTTTGGACGAATGTTGTTAATTTTGTATGTATTTGTGGTATCGTGTTGGTTGTTTTGAAATGTGTTGTAAGTATGTGTTTAAGTGTTTCGAATATTTCTGGTTCTGTGCATCCACAGAGTGCTGTTTTTACACTGTCGGTTAGTTTTATGAAATAAACTAATTCTATGAGTTGTTTTTGTCCTTCTGCGTTTAGATTTTTATGTATGATTTCAATTATTTTTAAAAAACTGTCTAACTCTTTATATACACCTGTAAATAGGGGGATTGCCTTTATGGCCGTTTCTAAGTTAAACGATGACATTTTTCTTTCTAATACTCTAGCTGGATCTACAATATCTTGGTATTCTTCTTCTTCTTCTTCTTCACCTTCTTCTTCTTCGTCTTCTTTAATTCTCAATTTATTTTCTAATATTTCTTTTACTTTGCTGTATATTTTATTGAATTCTAAAGTTAGTGGAAGCTGTTCTGCGTCCTCTTCTATAAGGTCGTGAAATTGGTGTTTTAGGTCTTTTATCTTAATTAATTTTGTTTTTATTGAGTTAATGGAATAGTTCCTATTGGGTGTCTTTTTAAGATTTGTTAAAATTCTTTGTAATTCTTCTAACACTAATGACATGCTATTTTATAAATCTTTTCTTATTTTACATTTTATTCATAATTTTTTTTTTTTACAGTTTATTGTATTCTTATTCTTAAACAGGCGTAGAGGAAGCTATATTCTTATGTTTGTTTATATAATTTTTAATGTATTTATTTACTAATAAAACTATTACTATTAATAATAACATAATTAAAACGGCAATTATGTATTCCGGGATCGGTGGCAGTTTTAGTTCGTGCACTGTTTCTCTCACTTGGTTTATTTTTGTTTGCACTTGACCCATGTTGTTGTTGTTTTTATTCACGTTTTTGCTGTCTTTGGTTTTTCGCTGTGATTTTAATTATCTTGATTTTATTTAAAAACAGTTTTTTCTGCCCTTTATCAGTGCATAGTGTAGCCAACCTATGCAGTTCTGCTATCTCTTTCCGGTCTCTTACTCGTTTGCCGGCTCTGCTTCTTTTTCGAGGTTGATTTGGTGTTGTTGTTGGTATGTTTGCCTTCTTTTGCCGTGCTCTATATTCTTCTATAGAGATTGGCTTCGGTCCACTTCCCTTCGGTTGTGGCGTATATATTGGTGCTTCATCAATTGGTTCGCATACCGCTTGTGGTATGTATTCGTCGTCTAATGTTAGTACGTCGCTTTTAATAAGTTGCTCCCATTTTTCAAATATTGCATCGATGGATTCTTGTGTCATCTAATCCAGTTGCAGGATCGAAAGTTGCAGGATCGCCATGTAGTGTGTTTTAGTTTGTGATAGAAGAAAAGAAAGACGTGTTAAAAAAAATGGTGACTTATTTTCCAGCTAGTCAAGCCGACATAGGCTGGCCGCCAGGCCGTGCTTTTAAATTTGGTTTTTATTGTGCACAGCGAACCACGCTAATTATGTTCATAGAACATGGTGATGGCCTTCAGGCCAAACTTTGTTCGTAAGTGAACCAAGCTATAAATATATTAGGTGATGGCCACCAGGCCAAACTTACGTTTTAGATAATGCAACCTCCTTATACTCTTGTCAAAAGAACAATTAATTTTATTTGGCTAGTTTGCCCTTTTTATACAAAATTTTATACATTGTCGCTTATTATGTAAATATATCTAGACGACTTACACTTAACTTAAAGAAATGGAAAGTGGACACCCTTTGCTTTCTTTCCTTCTTACTCTACTTACAATTAATATTTGTGTCAACCTAGCATATTCTTATTGGCTGCGTATTGATCGCTTGGGGAAATGCATTGAGTGAAAATTAGTGCAGCGTATGCTGTGTTCCACTCAATGTACTTCACGACCAGCAGGGTGTACATGTGAGATGGTCTTTACTTTAGTTATGTTACAAAATGTTAGACCGTGGTTACACTACAATATTCATAGGATTATATTCATAGGATTGACTTACGAGCTCAAATTTTAATTTCTTTACGTTCCTAACATCAGATATGGAGATACAATTCCACATGTAGAGTTGATCAGGCTCTTGTGCAACAGCATCTTTATTCCGTGTTTTGACGTTATCTTTATCACTTTTATTATATAATGCCTTGCTTCTTGTTATGATATTTATCGTTGGTAACATTGTTTTTAATATGTCTGAATCAAGCTTAATTCTAGATAGCGCGTCCGCATTTGTATTTAATTTACCTTGCTTATATATTATTTTAAAATCGTAATCCATTAAGTCTATTCTAATCCTAGTCATTCTACTAGATGGGTTCTTATTAGTAAAAAGTGGCACAAGTGGTCTGTGGTCTGTAACTACTGTAAATGTTTTTCCATATAAATAAGGTCTGAAATGATTTATTCCCCAATGAATAGCGAGAAGTTCTTTTTCTATAACGGCTTTATTTATTTCGTGTTTATTTAAAGATCGGCTAGCATAGGATATTGGTAGGTCTTTCTTTATTTCTCCTTGGGAGAGAATGGCACCTAATGCGTAATCTGGAGCGTCAGTAGTCAGTATGAATTCCTTGTTCATGTCAGGGTATTGTAGTATTGGAGGTTCCATAATGCATTTTTGTAGGGTTTCGAATGCATTTTGACATTCATTTGTCCAGTCGAATTTTTGATTTTCTTTAGAAGGTTATTTAGAGGCTTAGCTTGTTCATGTCAGGGTATTGTAGTATTGGAGGTTCCATAATGCATTTTTGTAGGGTTTCGAATGCATTTTGACATTCATTTGTCCAGTCGAATTTTTGATTTTTCTTTAGAAGGTTATTTAGAGGCTTAGCTATCTTTGCGAAATCTTTTATGAATCGTCTGTAATAGTTACAGAATGCTACAAATCGCCTGGTGTCGTCCGCGCTTGTTGGTATAGGATAATTTTTTATGGCTTTACATTTCTCGGGAGCAGCTGTGACGCCGTTTGATGTGATTAGGTGTCCTAAATATACTACTTCTGCTTTTAAGAATTGGCATTTGGATGGATTTAGTTGAGGTTGTATTTATCAAGTCGTTCAAATATTTTACTTAGGTTTTTATTATGGTGTTGCAAAGAGCATCCGAAAACTATTATGTCGTCGACATATAGAAATGCATTAGAGTCTAGTCCAGCGAGTGCTAGTGTTAACATTCGTTGGAAACTATTGGAGGATATTTTCAATCCAAAAGGAAGCCTTTTAAACTGATATTGTCCGTCATTTGTTGAAAAAGCTGTTAAAGGTCTTGATTGTTTTTCTAATTCTATTTGGTGGAACGAACTAGTCATATCCAGAGTTGTGAAGTATTTTGCTCTTCCTATTATGTCCAAAACATCGTCCAGTCTGGTTAAGGGGAATTTGTCGTTAGAAATTTTCTTGTTCAGTTGTCTGAAATCTACTAGGAGTCTTCATTTTTTTGTGTCGTCTGTGCTCTTTTTTGGAACTATAAGTAGTGGGGGATTATATGGACTTACTGAAGGTTCTACGATATCACTATCTTGTAATTTTCGTACTTCGGATTTTATGATGTCTTTTTGTGTGATTGGCAAACGGTAATTTTTTATGTACACTGGGTTGTTGTCGATTAGACCTACGTGTTGTTTGTAGAAATTGTTAACCGTTAATTTGTCGTCATCTAAATGGAAGATGTGTTGGTATTGTTTACATAATTCTAGTAGTTCAGTCTTTGCTCTTGGATCCTCAGTGTCTATTCTTAAAATGTTTTTTACTTTATCCCATCTGTTGTTTGTTTTGTTTTGGTGTTCTGAGAGAATGTGGTAATTCCTAAGTGGTGTTACCTCAAGTGGCGGCTGTGTTATTGATATTTCCTTATCTGAAGTGTTAAGTATCCTAATGTGCTTGATGCCCTTTGATTGTATGATTGAATTGGCTATGTATATGCTTTTAGATATTTTTTTATTACATACGAGGCTATCTTCAGTTATGTTTAATTGTATAGGGTGCAGAATTTCGCTTCTTTGGGGAACGCTTATTGTGAATACTTCAGTTTTTATGTCGAAAATGTTATCCTCGTCATTTTGTGTTATAGTCACTGTCAGGGTTCCATAATCTATTTTACATTGATATTTACGCAGGAAATCTCTGCCAAGAATACCATCTATTAATATTGGGAAATTATTATCAACTGTCTGGAAGTTATGACTGATTTGACCACTACCCAAATTTACTCTAATTGTAGTAAGTCCTATTGTATTGATATTTTGATTTGATATACCTGTGATAGTACAATAATTGTTCTTATCAATAACTTCACCATTTAATGCTTTAAATTTTACGATAGATATGTCTGCACCGGTGTCTATTAGGAATCTTAAAATTTTATTGTTACATTTAATGTTTATATGATTGCTAGCATTATTATATAAATTCAGTATTTGTCTTGTTTTCCCCGAACTACCAAATTCACGTTTCCTACCATGGTAGTGGGGTTCTAATCGTTTTTTGTCTCTTCGTGTACGTAGTTTATTGTTCTATATCGATATCGGTTTTTATAACGATTACCTCGTTAACGTGTTATGTGGGTTTGTATTTCGCCAGAAGTTGTTGGAGTTTCTGAAGTGTGTATTTGTTTATTGGAATTGTTCATAGTTTCTGTAAGTTAGTATGCTGTCAGTGTGATTTTCTCTTGTTTCTTTTGCTATAGGTACGGCTTCGTTAAATGTTTTAACTCTGCTGGCCTCTATTGTTTGTCTAATTGCTGGGTTTCTAATGCCGTTTTTAAATGCATTGAAGGCTATGATGTCATTGGATCTTACTATTGTATCGTTATTAGTAGGGCTATCTAATTCAGAAATTTGTATACTGTTTAATTCAGTGATTAGAGAACTTATTTCGTCACTGTAAGCTGTTATTGTTTTGGGGCCTTGCTGAAGATGTATTAGTTCTTTGAGAACACTATTCGCTGTTTTTGTTGGTTTATAGATTGTTCTTAGACTGTTTATTAATTGTGTAGTGTTTTCTATTTTGCCACCTAAGTTTAGTTTATTTTTTATTTCAAGAGGAATGCGTGTTTCTAAAATGAATGTGCAAAAGGAATGGTTGTGCTCAGCTGGTACTCTTTCTGTCAATAGTTCAAGTAAACCTATGATTTTTGAAAAGTCTTTTCGCTGTCCCGAAAATTCTGGTATTACTTTGATGTATGTTAGGATATCAAAAGTGGTTGTTGCTATTGTTAAGATTTGTTTTATTTTTGATATATATGTCTCGAAAGAATTTATTATCTGGACGCGTTCGTCCTTGTTTACTTTTTGTAATTCGTCTTTAAGTTTTGTATGCAATTCTGATAGATATGAGTTCAACGTGTTGTAATATTTTTGCGTGTATTTTCTCTTTGGATTCTTTTTTAAATTTACTAAAATTTTCATTAGTTCATCAATAATATCCATTTATTTTATTAAAATAATGTACGTGGTTCTATGGTGCGGTATAATTATTATTTATGTATTTTGTAATTGTGCATTGCGTACCTGTCTTAGAACATATTTTTTATAGTGTGTATTTATCTTATGGATTAAATAAGCTATAGCGGCCGTGCATATAATTATAACTATTATTATTATAATTACAGCGTCTTGTGTATATAGATTATTTAAGGTGTATGTGTTTGTCGTTTCGTTGTATTGCGGTTTAGTTTGTATGAGAACCATATTTATTCTATATTAATTTTAATTTGGTTTTTGTTTTAAAGTTTTTAATTTGAATCTTAAATCATTAATTATTCTTTTATTTGTTTCTAAATTTATCTGTTTGTATAAAATGGCTATCTCCTTTCTTTTGTTAAAAGTTTTTCCGCCCCTCTTTTTTTTCTTCTTCGGGGGTGTTCGTGGCAAATGAGTTTGTATCGATTTCCTTGAAGCTTGGCGACGCCTATATTCTTCCAAACTTATAGGTTTCGGTCCTTGTGTTTTTTCTGTTGCCTTGTATTCGGGTGCGTAGTCTGGCACGGGCCCCGGATCGTATTCTGCTAGTTGCTCCCACTTCGCAAATAGGTTTACAATGTCCGTGATGGGCAGGATCGCCATGTGGTGCTTGGGTACAATTGGTCCTCTAAGCTCATCTATTTGGACATGCAGTATTATTATAGTGTGTGTGTGTGTGTGTGTGTGTGTGTGTGTGTGTGTGTGTGTGTGTGTGTGTGTGTGTGTGTGTGTGTGTGTGTGTGTGTGTGTGTGTGTGTGTGTGTGTGTGTGTGTGTGTGTGTGTGTGTGTGTGTGTGTGTGTGTACCTTTTTGGATATAGGTGGTTAGGTCCCGCCGATTGCTGAGGCGATCAGGTGTCGCCGAATTATTTAGAGGACAGGCGAGCTAGTGTCGCCAATTTATGTCCTCGGTATTTTTCTTCTTTACAGGCGAACAAGTGTCGCCGATTTATGTAAAGAATTAATTACCAACATCGATTTTTGATTGAAGAATTAACACTAACTTTATTTTAAATATTGTAGTTCTTATATACTAAATTTTCTTAAACTAAGTTCGAAAATATTCCAACTTCAGATTTTTATGCAAACTTATTCAGATTTTTATGCAAACCTTTCATCTTTACCCGATTCAGTTATCTTATTAATTGTTGCCTCTTTATGGAATGTTACATAATCATCGAAATCACTATACACCGGTTTGAAATTGTCATCCACAACGAAGTCTTTTTCTGTAGCGTTCAATGTAGGCACGTGAACTCTATTATTTCTATATAACATTTACCTATGTTTCTTTCATATAAACTAAAAATTTCAGTTTTTTTTCTGAGCGAATCTATGATGATCAGTTCCACAAATTGTCCCTGCCAAGTATACCATTTCCCGGCCAGTTTAGCTGGAGTCCCAACCTGTATAACGTTAAGCTAAGACTTGGCCAGTTATTATGTGTCACATTGACAGTTCCTGTTGTTGTAGCACAACCTTCAAAAGCTCCGTTTAAAACTTTTGTATTCGAAGTGTTGATTATTGTTTCCTTTCTGAGTGTTTTTGCTTTAACTAAACTTGTGTCTGCTCGTGTATCCACGAAAAAAAGTTTTCATTAATCGCCTCCGCGCAAGGAAATTCAATGAACACGTCATCTTTCGGCTCCTTTTCGTAGCAGTACTCATTAATATTCGCACTAAAAGTGTTGATTGTTTTATTATTATATATTTTGTTATCTTTCTTTTTGTCTTCGTTGCTTTCGTTCGCAAGTTCCATATTATTTCCATTAGCTGTGTTTTTAACCTTTTGTTGCACATGCTGCAGATTCGTAGATGGGATAACTGTCTGTGTCGACGTATAACTTATCGTCGTAAATCTCTGTGGCCTACAGTTCCTCTTCTTATTGTCGGGTTGGCCTTGCCTGGGCCCTTGGCCGTTTCCCTGCAATGATTCCCGGTTTTTCTTTGCCTGACAATCTTTACAAAATGTCCTGGCACATCACACCAACGACATGTCATATTTATATTTTGCTGCAATTTCTTGGGTCGTTCCGCTGTTGGTTTCTTTTGTGTCGATCGTTGCTGATACCCATTATTCCATGTTGTGGTCGTGCTTTTTGTCGCTTTGTTCTAAACAGATTTCTTTGAACATTGTGATACTTATGTCTAATTTTTTCTTTTACAATCGCAATGGGTTTATGTCCATATTTGCAACATTCTTGACAATATGGCGTATACTTCCTAGTAAGAAAATCTTTTCTTATGTGCCCTCTTTTGTTAGAGAAACTACAAACTATGCTTGCGTTTAGTTTGTTATTTGTATATAATCCAGCTTTTAGCCATTTGTTTTTATAACGTGAAAAGTGGCTATTTAGATCATGATGAGGATCTCTGTAGAAGTTGTTTATGTTAAGAATAAGTAGTGCTACCCATCCTTATCCTTTGTTTATCCTGTCGGGCTTCCGCTTGTCTAATATCATCAGCGACAACAACGGCTTGTTCTACCACATCTTCCAGTGTTGCCTTGTCATTTCCTATCAAATAGAGTCTTAACGTACTATTTGCCTTTTCGATTACTGCCTTTTCGACTTCATTTCTTAAAGCGTTATCTGACTCGCCTTTGTAAACATGGGTTGTGATATCTTCCGGCTGCGATCGGAGTGAAATTAACTTATCTGCGAATTGCCGAATATCTTCATTTGGCAAATGTTTCATGGTTTGAATCTCTTTCAGTACCATGTCCAACGATTTAGTTTGAAGGTAATATGCTTTTATAATATTACTTAGTTCTTCCAAACTGTTAAATTTTCTTAAATGCAAAAGACTGTTAGCATTTCCATGCAACCTCTGCTTTACACATAAAAGGAAATCTTGTATTTCTGATGTGTTGATGCTTCTTTTTGCTAGATCGCATTCTTTTATGAATTTATAGACCTCGTTACTCAGATCTATCGATGGTGCTCCTATAAATAACGGCACTAATCTGTTAACAACCTTCGCTATTTCTTCTATACCCAGTTTATTAAGATTTACTATTAATTTTTGAGGCATTATTCGATTGACTTCTGGCTCTTTTGCTGGTATGATTATGAAATAACAAAGTTTCGTGAGCTAACTAATTTGTCTTTTCAAATTTTCGTTTTCAGCCTCTAATTTCGCAATGCAATCATGCTGCAACTGTTTGGTCACACAATAATCTTCGTCTTTTCTTTTTTTTTTACGCCGAAAACTTTTTCCACGCGTTTAGTTCTTCTGTTGGTGCAATTGATCTTTGTTCAATGAAGTCAAGCAGTTCATCTATAATTAACAGCCTTATAATTGATCTATCGCGTTTACGTTTCTTTTTCGTGTTACTTTGTGCTTTTCATTGTTTAGGGAGAATTGAGAGCGCAAAATAGTGTAGAAGCCCCAAACGCAGCGCGAACGCGAACCCGAATCCGAACGTAAGAGAAAATTTGTTGGTAATTTTCATTCTTTGCAGCCCCCGTCGTGTTTCCGAGGTATAACTGAGTAGTCACTTCGTCGAAATTGGCTGTCAAACCAAGCTATTGAAAAATTATTGCGTTTGGAAGATTGAACTGAATTTTAGTATGTCAATATGTTAAGAATTTTTAAAAAGGACGGACCTATTAATAAGTATGAATATTTTTCCTTTTTTGGATTTTTGTGCGATATTATAATAACTTTATTTTCCGAAAAATAAAAAAAAATCATTCTTTTAAGTAATTAAGAAACATTACTATTTATTCAAAAATAATTTGAAAACATAATATTCATATATATTCAATAATAATAATAATAATTCATATCATATTCAAAAATATCGAAGGCAACTACTGAAGAACTTGCTGAAGAAATACGTAACAATACCGAAAAATCATAAAAGAAGCGGTACACAGACCCTGTGACATGCCTCGTAACAAGATCCGATTTCTATAATATAAAATAGGGCAAGAGTTTGACGAACTGTCGGATACTGCAATTTAGTTGCTAGTGTCATCGACCCGAGGGCTCGGTTAACCCGTGTTAAAAATAGCTGACATTGCATTGCATTAAATACCTTAAATTGTGTGTGCATTCTTTTCCGTTCAGTACTTATTAGCAACTAGTTGAACTGTAGAATAAGCAATTAAAAAGTATAAAAGCTGAATAAAATTGTAAAGAAGGGGAGTCTTAAAGTAGCAACCAAAAGACCTTGTTTCTTTTCAAACATCGGCAGACTTGCCTAATAGAAATCAAGAGGGCTAATATCGGCATCCTTGCCGGGCTCCAAAACCACTAACATCGGCATCCTTGCCAGTGGCTCATCATCTACAAGCCTAATATCGGCATCCTTGCCTGGCTCCAAAACCCACTAACGTCGGCATCCTTGCCAGTGGCTCATCACCTACAAGCCTGATATCGGCATCCTTGCCTGGCTCCAGAAACCACTAACATCGGCATCCTTGCCAGTGGCCCATCATCTATACGCCTAACATCGGCATTCTTGCCTGGCGCTACAACGTGAAGCAGTTTAACAACGTCCGAGCTCGGCCCGACGGCCGACATCGCATGGCGATCCTGCCACTCAACGATCCTATTGCGCAACAATCCTGCTGCTGAATTACCGAGTCAAGCTTTCTTCCTGTAAACCAGCCGCTTTTGCGAGGAAGTCGTGTCAACCGATCCTATTGGTCAACATTAATCACAGATGCCTTCACTTATTTCGATTGAGGACGCACTGAAGGACAAAGCATTAGGACCGAGGCCTTTGACAATCGAAGAATACCGTAAACGACAACAAAACAAGCAAGCACCAGTTTTAGAAGAAGTAAGGGTCAAGACACCAAAGAAAAGAGGCGGTAAGAAAGTAAGACGTCGTCAAGAATTAGGGAACTTGTACCGTCTAGCAGCGATAGCAGTAACCAAAGAAGAAAAAAACAACTTCATACAACAAATAAATGAAATTAAGCGGAAGTAAACAAAACTGAACCATGGGCACAACTAAATCCAGACAAGATGATATCATCGTTAACAATAATGGAACGCAGTAGTATACGTCTAGCCGGCTAGGAGACAGTTTATTTTCAATTGATGTAACAACAGTAATTGTTGTAATCGTATTACTAATAATATATAATATTGTAAAAAACCAAATTCAGAAAAAATTAGATAGAGTAGTCACAAGAAAAGTAAATACCAAAAATATAATTTGTCGTAGATTATCAGTATGAAATGTTAAATAAAATGGAATAATAGAAAACGAACACATATTACAAATACATTAAGATCTTTTCCTCAATACATATATGGATGAATTAATCCAGTTAGTAAATTCATTGCACGCAATAGTTGTTAATTTAAGACAGGACGGTCCAAATAGAAAAAGAACAAGACAAGCAGGAGAAAAAAAAATTGAGCGTATTGAAGAAATAGTGCAGGAAGTAAATCTTTTAACAACTCAGATAGAGAAGTCTAAACTTAGTAAAGAAAGCGAACAAGACTTTCTCGGATTATTGGAAGATCTTACCAGATATAAAACAGAAGCAATTGCAAGAATTTCAGCAAGCATCGTAGACGAAAAAAGTAAAGACGTAGGAATACAAATACAAGATAGAGTTATGGCTGTTTTCGACTTTAATACTGCACAAAAGCTTCCAGTCTTAAATGTAGACGTGGATTCCAAAAGCGAGAAAAACGTTAGGGATTTCCTAAATAATGTAGAGTTTTATCACGACATACTTGGGGAAGCGGAAAGGCCTATGCTCATAAAATTTTTACCCAAATGCAAAATACAGGGAAAGGCGCTGACTGAATTGGGGTCAATTGTACCAAGCTCATTTTCAGAATTGAAGACAGCACTACAGCTAAAATGCGGCGCAAGGGAAACCATTGAAGAAATTCAAACTAAGTTGACTAACTTGAAGCAAGGACGTAGACCAACAAGAGAGTTCACGAATGAACTGGAAAATTCAATTAAACGAATGACAGACCTTGAGGTAAAAGTCCAGGGTAAACATACAAGACCGATTCTAACAGCTGTCAATGAACAGAGGGGTTTGGTGTTCCTAAAAAAAGGAGTAAATGAAAGATTCAAATTGGTATTAGACAGTTCTAGACACACAAAGTTGCAAGATGCTATACAGCACCTTTCAGAATTAGATCCAAATAGCCAGGAGTCTATTAATTTTATAGGGAATACGTACAACACTGACCCAAGGGATATGTACAAAAGCAATGCTAGGAGCAATTACAGAAATAGTAGGAATAACTATCTAAGCAATAATAGAGCCTATAATCAAACTTACCATAGAAATAATGATCAAAATAGCAATCGGGGTAATTTCCAAAACTACAATAGGGGTAATTTCCAAAATTCCACAGGAAACAGATATAGGAATAATTACAATAATAGCCAACAGGATAGGAATTCTTATAATAGACGAAATCAACTACAACGCACGGATCAGCTACAAAGTAGAAGCTATAATAGGATTAATGAAAATACAAGAGGGCAGCATACCAATCAATATAGAAATAAACCCTCGAACAGAGATTTAGTAATCAATGAGGGAAACGAGACGACCTCCGAACGGGAAGCCGACCATTTGGAGGAAATTCTATAGGCCGAAGCATACCTCCAACTATACTAGCAGGGGATTGTTCAAATGGGTTATACGATATTTTCTAATAGACACAGGTGCATCGATATGAGCAATAAAACTAGAATCTATACCTGATGCACAATCAATTAACGATCAGGGACGTTAAGAACAATAGGGACATGCGAAGTAGCGTTAAACTGCTCCAACCACATTCTCGAACATTATTTCCATGTGGTGTCAAATAATTTCCCAATTGCAACTGACGGTATACTAGGGGCAGACTTTTTACGAGAACATGAGGCGAATATAAACTTGGAAACACTGAAGTTACAGTTTAAAACTAAGAACAGGACCGACGTAACCTTACGAATTTATAATCAAAACGAGTTAAGCATAGTAACGCTAGCACCGCGATGTGAGGCAACATATTGGCTCCAGTCAAAACACACAGATCACCGGATTTTTCATCCAAAGGAACTTTGCGAGGGGGTATTTTTAGCCAGCTCGATGTCTACTCCAAAGGAAGGGAAAATACCGGTACGAATACTTAACACAAGAGATAGCGAAGTTAATATTAAATGGGTGGAGCCTGACTCGGATTCACGAAGTAACTATGACGTGATTCATTTCAATACAGTAAAAATTTCACAAGAACGGGCTAATGAATTAATGAATGCTTTGGATTTAGAACAATTAAATGGAGAAGAGGAAAAGGAAGTGCATTCACTGTGTATGAAATATCATGATATATTCCATTTGGAAGGTGTTGAACTTACCGTTACGCCACTGGAGCAAGCACATATAACGTTGAAAAAAGGAATAGCACCAATTTATATAAAACCTTATAGAATACCACATTCTCAAAAGGCCGAAATCCAAAAACAGGTCGAACAAATGGTTAATGACGGTATAGCGGAACCATCCGTCTCAGCGTGGAACTCACCAAT
Source organism: Thecophora atra (assembly GCA_937620795.1). Taxonomy (NCBI): domain Eukaryota; kingdom Metazoa; phylum Arthropoda; class Insecta; order Diptera; family Conopidae; genus Thecophora; species Thecophora atra. Next base: position 40,392,738 of record OW569398.1, read on the forward strand.
ACTAGTTGTTCCCAAAAAACCCGATCCAGTCACAGGTGAAAGAAAATATAGACTAGTAATCGATTACCGAAAGGTTAATGACACAATCGAGGACGATAAATTCCCACTGCCAAACATTGCAGATATTTTCGATATGCTGGGAGGAGCTCAGTACTTCTCATGTATTGACTTGCGTCAAGGCTACTATCAAATGGAGTTAGCTAAAGGGAGCAGACCGTGTAGAGCATTCTCCACAGAAAAAGGACACTACCAGATGACCCGGTTACCAATGGGTCTAAAAATCTCTCCAAGTCTGTTCTCTCGTATGATGTCGATTGCAATGTCCGGACTAACATACTCGAAATGTTTCGTATATTTAGACGATCTCATAGTATTCGGTAGAAATCTACAAGAGCATAACAGAAATCTAGCAGATGTTTTCCAGCGACTCAAGACGGCAAATCTTAAAATACATCCTAGTAAGTGTACATTTCTCCGAAAGGAAGATCTCTATCTTGGACACATAATTTCCGAAAAAGGAATTTTTCCGGATCCTGAGAAGTCACGAGTCATTAGAAGCTATCCAGTACCTACTAACGCCGACGAAGTGCGTAGATTCGTAGCTTTTGCAAACTATTACAGGAGATTTATACCGAATTTCGCATCAATAGCAATTCCATTGAATGCTCTACTCAAGAAGAAAGTGAAGTTCGACTTCAGTGACGATTGTAAGAAATCATTTGAAACTATAAAAAACATCCTCGCAGGCCCAAAAGTCTTACAATTCCCAAACTTCGACAAAGAATTCATTTTAAGAACGGATGCATATGGATATGCGTTAGGAGCCGTGTTGGCAAATTTTGATGACAGCCCTGTAGCTTACGCAAGCAAGACTCTGAATGCAGCAGAGAAAAATTACTCAACAATAGAAAAAGAGCTACTTGCCATAGTGTGGGCAATAAAACATTTTCGGCCATATCTTTACGGCCGTCGGTTTAGGGTATTGACAGATCATCGTCCATTGGTGTATTTGTTCTCGCTAAAAGAACCCTCCAGCAGATTGACAAAATTCCGACTTCTATTAGAAGAATACAATTTCTATGTGGAATATGCACCAGGTAAAGAAAATTGCGCAGCCGACGCATTAAGCCGCGTAAAAATTACTTCAGATGATTTAAAAATATTATACACAAGAGTCAACACTAGAGCACGAACAAGACAGCAGGCGGAGAGGAAATTATGCGCAGCCGAATCAAAAATAAAACAACTCTTAACGCGTAGAGAACACAAGATTGCAATGGTAGAATTGAGAATAATGAAGAATCTCAACTGTGATGACGCATTCTCAAGCTTCAGCGATGAAGATATAATAGTAGGCCCAAACCAAGTGCATTCATACCTAGGAAAAATGTTTTATTATTACAATGGACAGATAGCACTACTGCCCGAACAGCTGCATTTGGCAAAATGTTGGCAAGGGACGTGCAACGAATCTGTGAACCATTACCCATACGAGACGTATATATTACGCGTAAGGAATTCAAAAAACTTATGGATGGCCATCCTCAACATAATAAGAATAGTTTGAAAAAACTGATGAGCGAAATATTACATTTAAAAGTGCACATTATGACAAATATAATTGAAATAACGGAATCAAGTATGAAAAGGATTCTATTAAATGATTATCACATACTACCCACAAGCGGGCACGCTGGGGTTGTGAGAATGTTAAAAAATTTGAAGAAAAAATACTATTGGACAGGTATGCAGAACGACATTATAACATACGTTAGACACTGTCAAAGTTGCCAACGAAACAAGCACATCAAACCAAACAGAGAACCACTGACTATAACGACAACTGAACTCTGAACCACTGACTATAACGACAAACTACGACGCCAAACAAATACTGCTAAAAAGCAAGCAAGACAGGAAACATAGGTACGACAGGACGTTCAAGACAAATCACAAGACCTTTGAGGAAGGTAGTTTAGTATTGTTAAAAAACGAAAGTGGGATAAAACTAGAACCAATTTATACAGGTCCCTACGAAGTTGTGGACGACACTGGAGTAAATTGCAGCATTAAGATAGGAAATAAGCGAATGACTGTTCATAAGAACTGCGTTAAGTCCTTTTACTGAGTCGGAATATGACAGAAATTCAACTAACAAATTAGTGTAGCAATGCAACGAATCCAATGAGATAAAGCAAATATTATTATAGACACATGTAGGCATAAAAACACCCGGGTTAGGATAAATCATAATGTAAAATACGTATGTTTAAATAGATAAGTAGGTTGCGTATTAAAATAGCTAAATAGAAAAGTTATGGCTAATATTATAATTAAACTAATAAGATAGCGGAAAAACACACATTTACGCAACAAAATAAATAACTTAAATGATGTTAAGTAATGTTAAAACTATTATTAAATAATGTTAAAACTATTTATAGCTAAGTATAAGTAATGTTAAAACTATTATTAAATAATGTTAAAACTATTTATAGCTAAGTATAAGTACTCAACAATAGATGAATAAGTTCAGCACAACAAGAAAAAAAAATAACCTGCTCATCAGCAGATAACATACTGTAAACAAAAGCAAAATCAACCACCAACGTAACTAAATCAAAACAACACATTTTTAAAGGAAAAGAAACGCAACACAAACTTCATTCAATTGAAACCACTATAAAAATTGTGGGTAAAATATGAAAAAAAAACAAACCAGCAACATTTAACACAGTCAACGAGTGCAGCATAAACACCAAATCAAGAAAAAAAAATTAATTTAAAAATTAAAATTAAAGTTAGGGTGAGGTGTGACATACCTCGTAACAAGATCCGATTTCTATAATATAAAATAGGGCAAGAGTTTGACGAACTGTCGGATACTGCAATTTAGTCGCTAGTGTCATCGACCCGAGGGCTCGGGTAACCCGTGTTAAAAATACATGCTTCGTAACAAGATCCGATTTCTATAATATAAAGTAGGGCAAGAGTTTGACGAACTGTCGGATACTGCAATGTAGTCGCTAGTGTCACCGACCCAAGGGCTCGGTTAACCCGTGTTAAAAATAGCTGACATTGCATTGCATTAAATACCTTAAATTGTGTGTGCATTCTTTTCCGTTCAGTACTTATTAGCAACTAGTTGAACTGTAGAATAAGCAATTAAAAAGTATAAAAGCTGAATAAAATTGTAAAGAAGGGGAGTCTTAAAGTAGCAACCAAAAGACCTTGTTTCTTTTCAAACATCGGCAGACTTGCCTAATAGAAATCAAGAGGGCTAATATCGGCATCCTTGCCGGGCTCCAAAACCACTAACATCGGCATCCTTGCCAGTGGCTCATCATCTACAAGCCTAATATCGGCATCCTTGCCTGGCTCCAAAACCCACTAACGTCGGCATCCTTGCCAGTGGCTCATCACCTACAAGCCTGATATCGGCATCCTTGCCAGTGGCCCATCATCTATACGCCTAACATCGGCATTCTTGCCTGGCGTTACAACGTGAAGCAGTTTAACAACGTCCGAGCTCGGCCCGACGGCCGACATCGCATGGCGATCCTGCCACTCAACGATCCTATTGCGCAACAATCCTGCTGCTGAATTACCGAGTCAAGCTTTCTTCCTGTAAACCAGCCGCTATTGCGAGGAAGCCGTGTCAACCGATCCTATTGGTCAACATTAATCACAGATGCCTTCACTTATTTCGATTGAGGACGCACTGAAGGACAAAGCATTAGGACCGAGGCCTTTGACAATCGAAGAATACCGTAAACGACAACAAAACAAGCAAGCACCAGTTTTAGAAGAAGTAAGGGTCAAGACACCAAAGAAAAGAGGCGGTAAGAAAGTAAGACGTCGTCAAGAATTAGGGAACTTGTACCGTCTAGCAGCGATAGCAGTAACCAAAGAAGAAAAAAACAACTTCATACAACAAATAAATGAAATTAAGCGGAAGTAAACAAAACTGAACCATGGGCACAACTAAATCCAGACAAGATGATATCATCGTTAACAATAATGGAACGCAGCAGTATACGTCTAGCCGGCTAGGAGACAGTTTATTTTCAATTGATGTAACAACAGTAATTGTTGTAATCGTATTACTAATAATATATAATATTGTAAAAAACCAAATTCAGAAAAAATTAGATAGAGTAGTCACAAGAAAAGTAAATACCAAAAATATAATTTGTCGTAGATTATCAGTATGAAATGTTAAATAAAATGGAATAATAGAAAACGAACACATATTACAAATACATTAAGATCTTTTCCTCAATACATATATGGATGAATTAATCCAGTTAGTAAATTCATTGCACGCAATAGTTGTTAATTTAAGAAAGGACGGTCCAAATAGAAAAAGAACAAGACAAGCAGGAGAAAAAAAAATTGAGCGTATTGAAGAAATAGTGCAGGAAGTAAATCTTTTAACAACTCAGATAGAGAAGTCTAAACTTAGTAAAGAAAGCGAACAAGACTTTCTCGGATTATTGGAAGATCTTACCAGATATAAAACAGAAGCAATTGCAAGAATTTCAGCAAGCATCGTAGACGAAAAAAGTAAAGACGTAGGAATACAAATACAAGATAGAGTTATGGCTGTTTTCGACTTTAATACTGCACAAAAGCTTCCAGTCTTAAATGTAGACGTGGATTCCAAAAGCGAGAAAAACGTTAGGAATTTCCTAAATAATGTAGAGTTTTATCACGACATACTTGGGGAAGCGGAAAGGCCTATGCTCATAAAATTTTTACCCAAATGCAAAATACAGGGAAAGGCGCTGACTGAATTGGGGTCAATTGTACCAAGCTCATTTTCAGAATTGAAGACAGCACTACAGCTAAAATGCGGCGCAAGGGAAACCATTGAAGAAATTCAAACTAAGTTGACTAACTTGAAGCAAGGACGTAGACCAACAAGAGAGTTCACGAATGAACTGGAAAATTCAATTAAACGAATGACAGACCTTGAGGTAAAAGTCCAGGGTAAACATACAAGACCGATTCTAACAGCTGTCAATGAACAGAGGGGTTTGGTGTTCCTAAAAAAAGGAGTAAATGAAAGATTCAAATTGGTATTAGACAGTTCTAGACACACAAAGTTGCAAGATGCTATACAGCACCTTTCAGAATTAGATCCAAATAGCCAGGAGTCTATTAATTTTATAGGGAATACGTACAACACTGACCCAAGGGATATGTACAAAAGCAATGCTAGGAGCAATTACAGAAATAGTAGGAATAACTATCTAAGCAATAATAGAGCCTATAATCAAACTTACCATAGAAATAATGATCAAAATAGCAATCGGGGTAATTTCCAAAACTACAATAGGGGTAATTTCCAAAATTCCACAGGAAACAGATATAGGAATAATTACAATAATAGCCAACAGGATAGGAATTCTTATAATAGACGAAATCAACTCCAACGCACGGATCAGCTACAAAGTAGAAGCTATAATAGGATTAATGAAAATACAAGAGGGCAGCATACCAATCAATATAGAAATAAACCCTCGAACAGAGTTTTAGTAATCAATGAGGGAAACGAGACGACCTCCGAACGGGAAGCCGACCATTTGGAGGAAAGTCTATAGGCCGAAGCATACCTCCAACTATACTAGCAGGGGATTGTTCAAATGGGTTATACGTAAAAGTTAGGCTAAATGATAAAGAGAGACATTTTCTAATAGACACAGGTGCATCGATATGAGCAATAAAACTAGAATCTATACCTGATGCACAATCAATTAACGATCAGGGACGTTAAGAACAATAGGGACATGCGAAGTAGCGTTAAACTGCTCCAACCACATTCTCGAACATTATTTCCATGTGGTGTCAAATAATTTCCCAATTGCAACTGACGGTATACTAGGGGCAGACTTTTTACGAGAACATGAGGCGAATATAAACTTGGAAACACTGAAGTTACAGTTTAAAACTAAGAACAGGACCGACGTAACCTTACGAATTTATAATCAAAACGAGTTAAGCATAGTAACGCTAGCACCGCGATGTGAGGCAACATATTGGCTCCAGTCAAAACACACAGATCACCGGATTTTTCATCCAAAGGAACTTTGCGAGGGGGTATTTTTAGCCAGCTCGATGTCTACTCCAAAGGAAGGGAAAATACCGGTACGAATACTTAACACAAGAGATAGCGAAGTTAATATTAAATGGGTGGAGCCTGACTCGGATTCACGAAGTAACTATGACGTGATTCATTTCAATACAGTAAAAATTTCACAAGAACGGGTTAATGAATTAATGAATGCTTTGGATTTAGAACAATTAAATGGAGAAGAGGAAAAGGAAGTGCGTTCACTGTGTATGAAATATCATGATATATTCCATTTGGAAGGTGTTGAACTTACCGTTACGCCACTGGAGCAAGCACATATAACGTTGAAAAAAGGAATAGCACCAATTTATATAAAACCTTATAGAATACCACATTCTCAAAAGGCCGAAATCCAAAAACAGGTCGAACAAATGGTTAATGACGGTATAGCGGAACCATCCGTCTCAGCGTGGAACTCACCAATACTAGTTGTTCCCAAAAAACCCGATCCAGTCACAGGTGAAAGAAAATATAGACTAGTAATCGATTACCGAAAGGTTAATGACACAATCGAGGACGATAAATTCCCACTGCCAAACATTGCAGATATTTTCGATATGCTGGGAGGAGCTCAGTACTTCTCATGTATTGACTTGCGTCAAGGCTACTATCAAATGGAGTTAGCTAAAGGGAGCAGACCGTGTACAGCATTCTCCACAGAAAAAGGACACTACCAGATGACCCGGTTACCAATGGGTCTAAAAATCTCTCCAAGTCTGTTCTCTCGTATGATGTCGATTGCAATGTCCGGACTAACATACTCGAAATGTTTCGTATATTTAGACGATCTCATAGTATTCGGTAGAAATCTACAAGAGCATAACAGAAATCTAGCAGATGTTTTCCAGCGACTCAAGACGGCAAATCTTAAAATACATCCTAGTAAGTGTACATTTCTCCGAAAGGAAGATCTCTATCTTGGACACATAATTTCCGAAAAAGGAATTTTTCCGGATCCTGAGAAGTCACGAGTCATTAGAAGCTATCCAGTACCTACTAACGCCGACGAAGTGCGTAGATTCGTAGCTTTTGCAAACTATTACAGGAGATTTATACCGAATTTCGCATCAATAGCAATTCCATTGAATGCTCTACTCAAGAAGAAAGTGAAGTTCGACTTCAGTGACGATTGTAAGACATCATTTGAAACTATAAAAAACATCCTCGCAGGCCCAAAAGTCTTACAATTCCCAAACTTCGACAAAGAATTCATTTTAAGAACGGATGCATATGGATATGCGTTAGGAGCCGTGTTGGAAAATTTTGATGACAGCCCTGTAGCTTACGCAAGCAAGACTCTGAATGCAGCAGAGAAAAATTACTCAACAATAGAAAAAGAGCTACTTGCCATAGTGTGGGCAATAAAACATTTTCGGCCATATCTTTACGGCCGTCGGTTTAGGGTATTGACAGATCATCGTCCATTGGTGTATTTGTTCTCGCTAAAAGAACCCTCCAGCAGATTGACAAAATTCCGACTTCTATTAGAAGAATACAATTTCTATGTGGAATATGCACCAGGTAAAGAAAATTGCGCAGCCGACGCATTAAGCAGCGTAAAAATTACTTCAGATGATTTAAAAATATTATACACAAGAGTCAACACTAGAGCACGAACAAGACAGCAGGCGGAGAGGAAATTATGCGCAGCCGAATCAAAAATAAAACAACTCTTAACGCGTAGAGAACACAAGATTGCAATGGTAGAATTGAGAATAATGAAGAATCTCAACTGTGATGACGCATTCTCAAGCTTCAGCGATGAAGATATAATAGTAGGCCCAAACCAAGTGCATTCATACCTAGGAAAAATGTTTTATTATTACAATGGACAGATAGCACTACTGCCCGAACAGCTGCATTTGGCAAAATGTTGGCAAGGGACGTGCAACGAATCTGTGAACCATTACCCATACGAGACGTATATATTACGCGTAAGGAATTCAAAAAACTTATGGATGGCCATCCTCAACATAATAAGAATAGTTTGAAAAAACTGATGAGCGAAATATTACATTTAAAAGTGCACATTATGACAAATATAATTGAAATAACGGAATCAAGTATGAAAAGGATTCTATTAAATGATTATCACATACTACCCACAAGCGGGCACGCTGGGGTTGTGAGAATGTTAAAAAATTTGAAGAAAAAATACTATTGGACAGGTATGCAGAACGACATTATAACATACGTTAGACACTGTCAAAGTTGCCAACGAAACAAGCACATCAAACCAAACAGAGAACCACTGACTATAACGACAACTGAACTCTGAACCACTGACTATAACGACAAACTACGACGCCAAACAAATACTGCTAAAAAGCAAGCAAGACAGGAAACATAGGTACGACAGGACGTTCAAGACAAATCACAAGACCTTTGAGGAAGGTAGTTTAGTATTGTTAAAAAACGAAAGTGGGATAAAACTAGAACCAATTTATACAGGTCCCTACGAAGTTGTGGACGACACTGGAGTAAATTGCAGCATTAAGATAGGAAATAAGCGAATGACTGTTCATAAGAACTGCGTTAAGTCCTTTTACTGAGTCGGAATATGACAGAAATTCAACTAACAAATTAGTGTAGCAATGCAACGAATCCAATGAGATAAAGCAAATATTATTATAGACACATGTAGGCATAAAAACACCCGGGTTAGGATAAATCATAATGTAAAATACGTATGTTTAAATAGATAAGTAGGTTGCGTTTTAAAATAGCTAAATAGAAAAGTTATGGCTAATATTATAATAAAACTAATAAGATAGCGGAAAAACACACATTTACGCAACAAAATAAATAACTTAAATGATGTTAAGTAATGTTAAAACTATTATTAAATAATGTTAAAACTATTTATAGCTAAGTATAAGTAATGTTAAAACTATTATTAAATAATGTTAAAACTATTTATAGCTAAGTATAAGTACTCAACAATAGATGAATAAGTTCAGCACAACAAGAAAAAAAAAATAACCTGCTCATCAGCAGATAACATACTGTAAACAAAAGCAAAATCAACCACCAACGTAACTAAATCAAAACAACACATTTTGAAAGGAAAAGAAACGCAACACAAACTTCATTCAATTGAAACCACTATAAAAATTGTGGGTAAAATATGAAAAAAAACAAACCAGCAACATTTAACACAGTCAACGAGTGCAGCATAAACACCAAATCAAGAAAAAAAAATTAATTTAAAAATTAAAATTAAAGTTAGGGTGAGGTGTGACATACCTCGTAACAAGATCCGATTTCTATAATATAAAATAGGGCAAGAGTTTGACGAACTGTCGGATACTGCAATTTAGTCGCTAGTGTCATCGACCCGAGGGCTCGGGTAACCCGTGTTAAAAATACATGCTTCGTAACAAGATCCGATTTCTATAATATAAAGTAGGGCAAGAGTTTGACGAACTGTCGGATACTGCAATGTAGTCGCTAGTGTCACCGACCCAAGGGCTCGGTTAACCCGTGTTAAAAATAGCTGACATTGCATTGCATTAAATACCTTAAATTGTGTGTGCATTCTTTTCCGTTCAGTACTTATTAGCAACTAGTTGAACTGTAGAATAAGCAATTAAAAAGTATAAAAGCTGAATAAAAATGTAAAGAAGGGGAGTCTTAAAGTAGCAACCAAAAGACCTTGTTTCTTTTTAAACATCGGCAGACTTGCCTAATAGAAATCAAGAGGGCTAATATCGGCATCCTTGCCTGGCTCCAAAACCACTAACATCGGCATCCTTGCCAGTGGCTCATCATCTACAAGCCTAATATCGGCATCCTTGCCTGGCTCCAAAACCCACTAACATCGGCATCCTTGCAAGTGGCTCATCACCTACAAGCCTGATATCGGCATCCTTGCCTGGCTCCAGAAACCACTAACATCGGCATCCTTGCCAGTGGCCCATCATCTACACGCCTAACATCGGCATTCTTGCCTGGCGCTACAACGTGAAGCAGTTTAACAACGTCCGAGCTCGGCCCGACGGCCGACATCGCACCCTCTCTTCAACAAGCAGTTGTACACTAAAATCAGCGTGGAAAGCAAACTGTCAGGTTTCTTTTTTCTACACATGGTTTCCGCCTGCCAATAACCAACACATTTTGTATCGGAAATTGTGATTATTAGAAGCCATACTGCATACATGGCAATCTCTTACTTTCTGCCAACAATGGCCTATGATACACGGCTAATTTTGATGCGTGCTTCTTATTGTGCACACATGTGCTTGCATTCGTGGGTAATGCGCTCATCGGTATAGCCGTGTGTCATGGGCAGCGTGGTTGTCTGCAAGAATGTTTATGCTTTTGTTTATGTTTTTTTTTTCCTCGTATAATTTTATGGGCTAACGATTTTGTTGCGATACCTGTGCTCTTCCGGTGCATGCATAAAATTATGAATAGTTTCTGTGCTTATCTTTCCGAGCTGTCGAAAATGCGAGCGCTCTTCAATTCTTTTCTCTATTCAAATCTATAGTTAATAGTGTAATAATAATATGTAACATTACACAATAAGTAATATCATACATATATAATTTATAAAGGTGCAAATTTCAATAGGATTCAATAAAACTTTAAAATATATTTATCCCAAAGATATAAAAATTCTTTATAACATAATTGAAACAAATAAAATTTAAAGCATGACAGATATTTTAATAATTACACAAATTAATATTAAAAATATATATATTTTAATAAGTATACAAAATATATATATTTTAATAATTATACAAAATAAATAGCAAAAAATGAAACCTAGAAAAGAAAAACCATGCATATTCCACCGCACTGGTCTTTCACACTCCACTGCAAAATGCCAACTACTTGATTTGTATGGGAACTTCAGCTTTTTTCTTCACGTGTCATTTCTCTCTCAAACCGAGCAGAAATAGCGTTGTTAAAAGTTCAATAATACCATTTGACTGGAAATACTGAGAATACTGTGTAATGTGTTGTTGTAACTATGGAAACACCGCCAGTTAGTGTTCCCTAATGTGAATATTGACGCTTGTTCTGTCTCTTAGTATTCAGAAACGTTTCTGAACAGCTGTTTTACGAAAAGCATAAAGCAGAACGTGTGTAAGTGTTGACGTTGAAAGTTAGAGAATAACCCCATTAATCATCCAGAGCCAAGTTCAAATTTAAGTTCACTTGTTCTTGTTTAATTATATTTTTTCTTTAACATAGAACGACAACGATTACAAGAAAACGAATGAATTAATACCGGCGTCACCGCTATTAAGAATTATTTTTTCAAAAATTTTGCCATACTTTAAATTTGTCGAAAATTGCAACAATTTATTTTCACTTGTAACAGACGAACGGCAACTTCATTAATGGATAATATTTTATTAATGTTATTTATTTTCATCACTCTTAATATCAGACTCTTAAATTATAACGATTAACCGCCGTTAGGCCGCATGACTTGACTTTTTAAGCGAGTCACGCTTAAATATATTCACCAACGACTGCGAATAATGTTCTGGTTACTACCTACCACTACCGTCTTCCTGTTCTTTGCAGTTCTTCCTGAAAATTCCGCACTAGGATGGGGTCAATAGGATAACACAACAACAAGTTGGTTCTTTGCTCAAATTTATTTTAAAGACACTTTTCACCTGTACAATCTTGGACTTAAACTTTTACTTAATTATTTTTAACTCAAACTTTTTGTGCTTAATTTTAAACTCAAACTCTTACTGCTTCTTAAATGTTAAGGCAACTGTCTTTTTATAGACTTCGAGTCGGATACATAACCCAGTTAAATATGCATCGTACAAAACTTTTCGGTAAGTTCTAGAACGCGAGCTTTGCACTGACCAACACACATGTGGTTGCTCGCAATATATGCAAGATTCCGGTATTGTGAAACCCAAATCTAGAACAAGAGCTTGACTGGGTTAAATCATAGAGAAAGAATAACAAGAGGCCGAATCAGCGAAATTTACTCGAACGCCAAATGGAAGCGGTCGGTCCGCAAGGGAAACGAAGAAACGAAATGAGTGCAAAATGCGTCCTCAAGGAGAGAATTGCAAGTTTCAATAAATTTACTCACGCATACAGCGAATATTTCTTTTTAATCATTCACTCTGTTTTAGCATTCGTGAAACTGTTTTGTGGGTTTTTTTTGGGTTTGTGTGCGAATAATTTTTAAGCATCAACATTTTTTAGCATGTAACGAGTTTTGGTCCTTAGGCTAAGATAGAACTCAGTCTGTCCAGGGTTCGTTGAAGGGGTCTCGCAACCCTCTAACATACAACGTATTCCCGAATTACTCACGACTGTCTTCGCGACAGTCTAGCACTGACTCTGTAAAGAGTTCAGCTCGGACGTTGTTTATTGGTTTTTAATATTTATTTTTTTATTATTATTCGCTTAACAATTCTTATACTTATACTAATTCTTAACAATTTTTATACCTAAAAATACGTACAATGGGAGAGGGGGATAGAGTATCCCGCAGCAGAGGGCTGCACAATATGTATCACCTAGTCAAAGCACCAAGAGAGACGCGGTGAGTGGTAGGAAGTGTAACTACTTCTCGGCAGAAGGCCTTAATATGTGGAAGGCGAGAGGTTTCTGTTAGAATGAGAGCCAAAGTGCTACTCGGCAGATGGCCTTTAATTTATTTGGTGACGTCAGAGCGTCCACCAACAAAATAGTCTCTGGTTTGGTAACTCGTTTAGGTGCCCTACCTAGTTGGTGAGCAAATAGTGTTGCTCGCCGCTGGCCGAAGCCGATAGTGCCGGACACTGGTGACCGGAGTCGATAGCAACTCGATAGTGCGGATGCTGGTGGCCGAAGCCGATAGTGCCAGATAGTGCTGGACACTGGTGACCGGAGTCGATAGCAACTCGATAGTGCGGGTGCTGGTGGCCGAAGCCGATAGTGCCAGATAGTGCTGGACACTGGTGACCGAAGTCTTAGCAGTCGAGTGCAAGCGACTTAGGATGGATTTCAACTTCTCCCTGCTGTGCATTTTGAGCATCCTATACGTCGCGTGATGGTTGAACTGTTTGAGAATTCCAACCTCTGATTACGAATAAGCGGGAAAGCAAAAGCGAATAAAATGTCTTGCTCATGTGCCGTATGCTAGTGCATTCGAAACCCGTAGTTGGCGGATTTCGTAATTTGTTTGATATGTGTTTTTTTATGTTTGTACGTAATTTTTATTAATTTATTTTAATAGAAAATATAATAAAATAAGAAATAATAATAAAAAAAAAGAATATGAAGAAATTGCTTGCCGTTGTTCGGTTTCGAACCGGCTTCCCTCGTGTTGGGATTTTTGTATGGTAGCTCAGAGAGCAGTGTTTGATGTATAAGAAAAGAATTGTAACTTGGCATCAATTATGCCTGTTACAAGCATTTCTGGAGTTTCTGATGCTTTTCTGAATTTTGTTTGCGATGACCATCGATTTATTTGAGTCAGCATGCTGGGTACAAAAAAGCCCTATAAAATATTTGATGTGGCCAACACATGACTTCCTTGTATAACGGCAATTGTATGGTTTTATTTCAAGAATGGTTGATATATTTTATTTATATTTTAAAATTGAAGTTTAAAAAATTTGAAATATTTTTACTTCCATAATGAAAAAAATTTCATAATTTAAATAGTAGTAAGTAAAAACAAGGAGGTACAAATTAGTTTCCACACAGCTTTAACTATCAATCGTAGTAATTTTGATTTCCCTGTTAAGTTCTGGTAGGGTACAACCAATTTGTATAAAAGTTTTAGAAGCATAACATTCATTTATCGTTATTATTTATGTAATTCGGATAATGCATGCTTCGTGTTCCATTGGCGAAGAGTCCTTTTGGAGCGAACCATGAAAATTGTAGCTACAAAATTGTGCCTTATGTAAGGCACAGATACAAAATAGTATGTACTTTCTAGGAGTGTTTATTTTTGAGTAATGTATGAAAGTTGAAGAAAACTATATGAGAAGTGTCCTTTTCGCGCAACCGATTGCATTCAAAAAGGGAGGTGCGTAAGAAGGTCTTATAAGGGTCTCAAATACCAAATTTCAACTTTCTACGATTCTCCGTTTTTAAGTTATTGAGGATACATACATACGTACAGGCGTGCAGGCGTACAGGCGTACATATGTACATACGTACACACGTCACGACTAAACTAGTCAAAAGGATTCCGCGATGGTTAAAATGTGTGTTACCATCAAAATATCAATATCGAAATTTTTCATGATTACAATACTTTCTTGTATTTACTACGTATACAAGGAGGTAAAAATAAATCTTTATGAATATATCTAATCTCTAAAAACTAGCAAATATGCTAAGTATTAACACAGTTCAATTTTGATATGACTAATTATAATTTTCGTTATTTTAAACTCGTAAATGTTTGTGATTTACGATTTCGAAAATAATTTTCTGCTAATTACTAAAAATTGCAAAAATTTCAGTTTTCTATAATAGTATTGATCAAGAACCTTCATCAAATTTCTAATGCAAAATTGCAGCAGTAGGCGCAAGCACAAGAAAGTAAAAACAAATGTACAAACATACAAATCCATAAGAAGCCACTAATTATAAAAAACACAAACAAAATATGTATTCACATATATTCCTTCGCCATACATACATACACTCTTCATTTGCTCCATAAAGAATCAAACAAAAAAACCCAAACAAAACAGTACTAGGAATAATGAGAAGAAGACGAATTGGCAAAATGTAACAAGGGACGAAATACTCTAACAATCTGTAAACGATCCAGTATTGGACAGAAAAAAATTCTAAGAGTACGAAAGCAAAATAAAAACTAGTAAAGGTGTTGTCTACAGCCGGGCTGTAGCCGAAATACCCTGCACCTTAAAGCTGCATATATATTCGTATACATATATAACATATATAAGATAATTATTATAATATAGTTGCTTAACTATTTCTGTGCGTTACAAACACCGGTACTAAGTGCGTTTATTCTCAAAATTTAGGTGTAGGATATAAAAATATATTGCAATACTGGGTGGATGGGTAAAAAGGAGGCGTGGCCCGCCCATTTTTTCCCAACAGAGTATTATTGGTTCACAAACTACAATATGTACACCATTATTCAGGAAACTTATATACTTTTCAATACAATCCATGTAAAACCCTCCATGACCTATGTAAACTAAAAGTGGGCGGATCACGCCCACATTTGGCATATTAACTGGAAGCATTAGTCTAAACCTCCATATAAAATTTTCTTGTCTTCTCTCAAAAAGTGATGCTGATATGGCCTTTTTTAATAGGCAAAACAGAGGTACCTGCACTCTTGATATAAAAAGTAGGCGTGGTCCTTGGGAGATTTTGCCCATTTTCAATACGAAACACCCCAACATAGCAACGACTATTTTTGCCAAATTTCATTTTGAAATCTTAATCCGTTCTCCTGTGATCGTGATTTCAACGGACAGACAGACAGACGGACAGACATCGTTATTTCAATTTTGGTGGTGATGCTGATCAAGAATATATATACTTCTCCATACCTATCTTGTCTAGTTCTATGCGTTACACACTCCGGTAGAAAGTGAATATACCCTCAACCTTAAGGTGTAGGGTATAAAAAAGCAAAACACTCAGAAATCTTCATACGATCCAGACCTGGCTACAAATTCTCAGAGCATCATTGCAAACAAACAAACTCGTGCAATAGGTATAGCATAGAGAGCGAAGCATTCATTAATCTATCAACAATTCTGTAGTGGATAGAAAAGAAATGCTCATATAAGCTTTTTAGCTTTTCCGCAGTTATTTAAACTGCTAATTACTAAAAATTGCAAAAATTTCAGTTTTCTATAATTGTACTGATCAAGAACCTTTATCGAATTTTTAATGCAAAATTGCAACAGTAGGCGCAAGCACAAGAAAGTAAAAACAAATGTACAAACATACAAATCCATAAGAAGCCACTAATTATAAAAAACACAAACAAAATATGTATTCAAATATATTCCTTCGAGATATATGTGATATTGCACGAACTCGTGCAATAAGTATAGCATAGAGAGCGAAGCATTCAGTAATCTATCAACAATTCAGTAGTGGATAGAAAAGAAATGCTCAGACGATGAATGAAAACACATTAGCATTTGCAATAGCAGAGAGAACACACTCAGGAATGAGTTAAAAAAAGATCTAGTACTGGATAGCCAGTGGAAAATATTTTTGTTCAAGATTCGGCCTTTTGTTATTCTTTCTCTATGGTTAAAACTAGCACTTGGTCACTCAATCTGAGCATGTGCTTTAATTTATTAGCGTGTGCTTAGGAATTTCACTATTATGGTGCATCCAAAAATATATCCGCTTATTTAATTTATGAATTTTTTAAATTTTGCTTCATGCTTTGTTTAAACTTTCCGCTTAAGCATTTAAGCTTTGAATTTTTAAGCTTAAACGATTGGTTCCGACCTACAACAAATAGCGTACTACTTTGCATACTACTTACGTCGTTTCGTACTAAAATGAAAAAAAAAAAAATTAGGTTCTATAGTTGCGTAGAATTCGCTTCTGTTGAGATGCTCTGAAGCATCTATGTGATTGATAGTTTTCTCTATCTTGATCTTATGCAAATTAATTGCTTGTTAAATTGTTTAAATCGTATTCTTGTCTATTATGATGATTATTTTCTTAAATAGTACACTTAAATATAGCTTGGAAGAATGTATGAGCCCGTTTTCACCATCTAGTATGCATCACGTACCACTTGTTCTTCAAGTTGAGCTATATGTGTTCTTTAAATTACCTAAAATGAAAGATAACCTTAATTTTTATTTTAAAAAATGCAATTTTGTTAATATTAATGATATTATAAAGGGTACTGATTGGAGCAGTAAGTTCTCCAATAAAGATACAGCTACCTGTTTTCATATATATATACATTCATTCAGAATATATATATATTCCTTCCTGATATATATATACTGAACTAATGAATGATGCATGTTTGAAGAATGTTATATCAGGAAGGAATATATATATATATATATATATATATATATATTCGGAACTAATGAATGATGCATGTTTGAAGAATGCTCCTTTAGCTAAGCCGAATTTGTATAAATTTTCATGGTACACAAAAGAGTTAAAACATCTGTAGGTACCTCCATCGTTTGAAGGATTTTACTGCTCTGGAAAAATTCTTGTATAACAACTACATCATGAATTTTGAAGCTAATATTAAAAGCCATCCAAAGGCTTTTTGGCAGTTTATTCAGTCGAAAAAAACCATTCTGATATTCCTTCCTTGATGACATATGGGATTGTTGCAAATTCTGCAAGTAAAATTCGAGATCTTTTTGCTGATTTCTTTTTTTCAAATTTTGAAACTGAATATGTTTCAATTGGTAGCTCCTTTTTTAAAAACAGCTCGTCATGTGTTAACTTCGGCTCGTTAAGTATTAATGTAATGTAATGAGTGGTATTAACGATTTGTAGTTGCATGCCCGAGCTGCTTATGATGGTTTGTCTTCTCTATTGTTGAAAAGATGTGCTTCGACAATTTTCAGGCCTCTATGCCATATTTTCAATTTGTTGATAGTTGGAAAATGGCACTTATTATGCTGGTCTTTAAAAGTGGTAATAAAAAAATTATCTCAAACTATCGCCCAATTTCTAAGCTCTTGACTATGTTAAATTGTTCGAAGTTATTGTAAAAAAACTGTTTGTTTTCTCCTTTCAGAAAGATTGTTTCCACCAATCAGCAGGTTTTGTTGCTGGTCGGTCTACTGTTACTAATTTTGGCTGTCTTCACTAAATACTGCTTTTCTGTTTTTGAAGGAAGATACCATGTTGATGCGTTATATACTGATTTTTCCAAAGCCTTTGAAAAGGTGTCGCATAAAATTCTTTTGTTAAAATTAAAACATGTAGGTTTTTATTCTGTTTTCCTGCAATGGATAAAATCTTATTTATCTAATAGGGTTTTTCTAGTAGTAGTAGATGGCACTAATTCAACTCCTTTTACTGCTACTTCTGGTGTGCTACAAGAGCTTCTTCCTTTTTGTTAATGATATTGGTTTCCGATTTTTTTTAATACGAATTTCCTACTTAATGCAGACGACTTAAAAATTTATCATATAATTCGTCAGGCAAATGATAGATGTTATATTCAAAATGATCTCAATTCTCTGGCTAATTGGTGCCAAAAAATTTTTTGGCTTCGAATCATAAAAAATGCTTCCATGTTACTTTTTCTAAATTAAATGTTAATATATACACTTTGTTTTCGTTATCGAACACTTCCTTAAAAACTGTTTGTGAGATATTTGATTTGGTAGTACTCCTTGATTCTAATTGAACGTTTGTAAACCACCTAAATGTTATCATTCCTTAAGCCTACTATTAGCTTTTGTACGCTGTATTAGCTCTGAATTTCAAGACTTATATACCTTTAGCTTTTGTTGTCTGCTTTTGTAAGGTCCAGACCATAAATCACATAGATTGGAAACTCACTGAGAATGAAAAAGCATAGCTAAAAATCAGCGTTTTTTATACACTGGTGAATTTTGTTGTAATACCTCTGTAGCCAAAAGGAGATAGCAAATTAACTCTGTCTGATTCACTATAAATAATTTAAAGCAGTTGCCACTATAACAAAAGTAAGAAATAGTGCGAGCATTATTGAAGAAATTTGGGGGATTTCGTATGCAATTCAATAAAATATTATTAATAAAGTAATCGAATAATAGTATAAATATATAAATAATATAATATATTATTATTATAATAATATAATATATTATTATTTATTATAATAATAAATATATAATAATATATAAATGTTAAATAATATTATTGACTAACATTTATGTTGTTTCCACACCTGCAATGTGGTAAACATTAAGGGGCGTTGCCGATTTTTTTGTGGTGTTCTGTTTCCCTGTAGGCCTATGTCATCCATGCAACTACAGCTACAGATAATATTGTATTAAGATTTAGAAAAACATAAATTTTACTTCATAATAAAAACGTAAACAGTAAATTCTTCAAAGTTAATCCTACAGAAGAGCCTATTGTTTTTCTATGTATGCTACATTATTAATCATTAAGCATTGGTCTGGGCAGCATTTTTCTCATGCGTTCTACCAGCTAAAAGTATACTACACCTTTTCCCCTTGTAAATCAGAAAGTATCACTTGTAAATCAGAACGCGTCACTTTAAATTCAGAAAGCGTCGCTTGTAAATCAGAAAGCGTCACATGTAAATCAGAAAGCGTAACTTGTAAATCAGAAATCCCAGAGAAAATTGCAAATGATAATAGACATAAGAAGCCATCGTTTCGTATCTGTGTCTACAAGACGTTTGGGTTTGGCTTCGAATCCCATTTTTTTGGTTATTTTTTCCATTAATTTTTAATTAAATTGTTTTTTTATTGTTGCTTAATTATATTTATATTTGAGCTCAACAGTATTTTTTAACTACAGACCTCTTGTATGTTATACTATTTTTTCGAGTTTTTAATTGATTTATTTAAACAAAAAAATAATGAATAAATGAATTTAAATATAAAAGCAGATGGAAAAGCAGATTACTATAACATATCAAAAGTGCTGATGGCTTTATAATCCGACGACAGGAAAAATTTTCTCTGCTAAGGTCTCCGAATAGCTCATAGCTAAACAAAAAAAATTACGTCAATTCACTGATTCTGTTCTTTGGCTCTTTTTTTTTTTAAAGTGTGCATTTTCTCAATATAATAAATAATAAGAATGTACCAAAAATGAAATCCAACTGTATGCGAACGAAAGCTTCAGAGCATTCGCTTCTTAACAGAAGCGAATTTTGCGCAACGAAAGAATCAATATGCCATTTTCGTACGAAACTACGTAAGTAATACGCAAAGTGTTGTTGTGAAAAGAAGATCAGCGATTGGCTCATTATTGAATAGAAATGAATGCGAAGCAACGAGTATATATTGCAAAGAGATTTCAACGCAGGCTGCTCGTTACAGAGCACTTCGAGATGGTGCGCGGACTTAAGATGACCGCGAAAATGAAGCCCTAGAAAACGTCGAAAGCGAGCATACTGGAGAAACTACATGTTCGTGTGTAGACACGAGACGACGATCATAGCAAAGCAGAATTGTATTCTCGCTTAAGGAGTGAACGCTGGACAAACATTAGCTATTGAATTGTTATTGAGTGGAAAGGAATAGAAAGATTCCGTAATTTGAAGGAATTCCACTTTGTTTTCGTCGATTGCACTAACAAATTATATGTAGTCCGTCCGTCTGCGAAGGTTGATTATTTTGTTTTTGCGCGGTTTCTTGCGTTGATATTATGGCGAAGTTTTATATTTTCAGCTTGTGGTCATATTTTGCTTTCTATTCAATTTGCTCCTTTCGCACTTATTGAGTACAATTTTAATGCGGGAATAGAAAAAGATACTGCTCCTTTAAAAAGTAGTTAGCTTACATATGTATATTAATTAGTACAGATTAGTTAATTAATTAATTGTTACATTAATTCATTTAAGCTTTCCTAAATATACGTACTTCTTTATAATTCTAAAATTAAAATCAGAATATTAAAAAAAAAATTAAAAAACAATTTTAGGGAAATTAAAAAAAAATTTAATAATTAATGTCTAATGACTTAATACCATATGTACTTGTTATGCGAAGCAACGAGCATATATACACAAAGAGATTTTACTCGTTGCTTCAAAAAAAGATCAGGTCGCAACAATTAGAACTATGAACAACTATAAAGGAATGGATAACGCCGACTGCGGAGCAGCAGTAAGAAACAACAAACGAAGCTCATAAGTAAAATTTTATGACATCAATGAGTCGAGGCATTGCAAGCAAAAGAGATTTGCAATGACTGCGAAAGGGTAGGAGAAGGGAAAGAGAAGACTTCTTGAATTGAAGAAATTCTATTTTGTTTTGCTCGACTGCACTAACAAAATAAAGGCAGGCTGTCCGTCTGCTAAATTTGAATATGTTTTTTGTGCTTGGTTTTGTTTTTTACGTTGATCATTTGCTGATGTTTGATTTTTATACCCTACACCTTAAGATTGAGGGTATATTCACTTTCTACCGGAGTGTGTAACGCATAGAACTAGACAAGATAGGTATGGAAAAGTATATATATTCTTGATCAGCATCACCACCGAAATTGAAATAACGATGTCTGTCTGTCTGTCCGTTGAAATCACGATCACGGGAGAACGGATTAAGATTTCAAAATGAAATTTGGCAAAAATATTCGTTGCTATGTTGGGGTGTTTCGTATTGAAAATGGGCAAAATCGCCCAAGGCCCACGCCTACTTTTTATATCGAGAGTGCAGGTACCTCTGTTTTGCCTATTAAAAAAGGCCATATCAGCATCACTTTTTGAGAGAAGACAAGAAAATTTTATATGTAGGTTTAGACTAATGCTTCCAGTTAATATGCCAAATATGGGCGTGATCCGCCCACTTAAAAAAAAATTTTTTTGTTTTTATTATTATTATTATATATATATTGTATATTTATTATTAGATATATAATATATATATTGTATATATATACGAGTATATTATATCGCACCACTTCTAAATATATATACGAGTATATACGCAGCTTTAAGGTGTAGGGTATTTCGGCTACAGCCCGGATTTACTAGTTTCAGTTTCAGGGCATTTCAGCATCACTTTTTGAGAGAAGACAAGAAAATTTTATATGTAGGTTTAGACCAGCGATGTCCAAACTCACAATGTCACATTTTAAGCATGTGCATGAACGACTGCTCAACCTGCACTGAAAAAAATTAAAAAAATTACTTCGAAGTACGAAGCTTTAGTTTTTTTGTTAAATTCTGCTACGATTATCGCAACACATTTAAAGTTTCAACAAACATGTACAAGCCTGAAAAGTATCACACCTCAATTATTTGCTAAAGTTTTACGTATCTTTATCTGAGAGCGACGGAAAACGATATATTAGATGCGTTAATATAAAGAATTGAGCTTATTCGTAACAAATCTTTTAGATTATACATAAAATATGATTTTTGCAATAAAACAAAATAATACTATATAATATAAAGGAAAAATCCGCATGAACACAAACAGCGATAATTTTTTTGGGTGTAACCAAATCAAAGTTTCATGGCTGCTGACGTAATTTCGGCAAATGCACTCATTGTATACATATTAAGGTGCTCAAAAATTGAGTGGCCGAATGGCTGCTCATGGGCGACGCTGGTTTAGACTAATGCTTCCAGTTAATATGCCAAATATGGCCGTGATCCGCCCACTTTTAGTTTACATAGGTCATGGAATAATTAGACGTGTTTTTTCTTTAATGGATATATCCTTATTATCGCCGTTATACAAAGTATCCCCGCCAAAGAATATTTAATTTGACTTGGCAGCACTGTTATAACCTATTGAAATGCTACAATCCATTGGCAGCGGCTCCAACACGATGAGAATTATACATGCCTTGAACTTTCATGTGGGTGAAAGGAAGATGAAGCGCATATTAACTTGTACATTTAAATGATTCAAAATCGACATGATTGTTTTGTGTTAGCGTCTTCTTCTCTGCTCCTCTGGCGGTCTTGTTCACCGCCAAATAATACGATATCAAAAAAAATATAACAGGATTACAATAATAATAAAACATTTGGCATTATTATTTTAACTCAGACAGTAGTCTTTGATGAAAATTGAGAAAATCTGACTATTTTACTAAATCGGGCATAATAAAAAGGGCTTGATTTGTGTAAAGTACTTGCTCCAGCCGGTCCACAGATACTCTTACTTGTTTTTTCTTAACAAGAGGATGATGGGCAGGGGGAGGGGGAACTAGGGTTCTTATACATATTACTAAGGAAGCAAGACTGTTATCATCTTAAACAAATTTATTCCCTTAGGTCACCATTGTGTAACTACACTCATCAAAATGAATAAATTTGTTTTATTAGCTGTTTTACTTTCAATAAAAATGTTAGTTGCTCACCATTCCAATACTTCACTGGATGACTTAATTAGTAACATTTTCAATACGACTGACAGTAAAGCTGGAGTTTTCGAATCTAGTATTAAACCAACAACAACAACCATATCAACCGTAGAACAGGAACCCGAAAATAATAAGTCTTGTGGATATCAACGACAGTGTGTACCTCGCTTTCTTTGCAAAAACGAGAAAATAATCGCAGATGGAGCAGGCATAATTGATATTCGAATAGATGGTACTGTATGTGGGTATCTGGAAGTGTGCTGCGCGACTAATAATAGGGTATTATTACCATAATAGGGACTATGTCACTTATATTTTATAATAATATAATTTTGAATTTTTTAGACGAAGAGTACAATTATCAGCCCCGTCCCCCGAGTAAAGCACCAGGGGTGCGGATATCGCAATCCAGATGGCGTAGGATTTAGAATTATAGGTGACAACGACAACGAAGCGCAATTTGGAGAGTTTCCGTGGATGGTAGCGATAACACGGGAAGAATCAGGGCCGGGAGAGAATCTAAATTTGTATGAGTGCGGCGGTGCACTAATTGCCCCAAGTGTTATTCTAACCGCTGCACACTGCGTGCAAAATCGTCACCCACAGAATTTGGTGGTTCGCGCCGGCGAATGGGACACGCAAACCATGAGCGAAATCCTTCCTGTTCAAAACCAACATGTGCAACACATTATAGTACATGAAAAATATAACAAAGGTTCACTTTATAATGATATTGCTCTTCTGTTTGTATCCAGCCCGTTCGAATGGGAAGAAAATGTCCGGCCGATTTGCTTACCCCCTCTTGAGGCCAGCTTCGATTATTCACGATGCTTTGCAACTGGATGGGGCAAAGATAAGTTCGGAAGAGACGGCACGTATCAAGTAATTTTAAAGAAAATTAACTTACCAATTATGCCGAGAGACATATGTCAGTCGAATTTGCGTACAACGCGTTTGGGAAAATACTTTGAATTACATGAAAGCTTCATATGCGCTGGAGGAGAAAAAGGCAAAGACACTTGTAAGGGAGATGGTGGATCACCATTAGTATGCCCAATTCCTGGTCAAAAGGATCGTTTTTATCAGGCTGGTATTGTTGCCTGGGGAATTGGATGCGGGGAAGAAGATATCCCAGGCGTGTATGCCAGTGTTTCACACCTTCGTCAGTGGATTGACGAAAAATTGAACAGGCGTGAAATCGCTTTTAGTTTTTTCACACCGTAAAGAAATACATTATATTAAAGCTCGTATTATAATTAAAAACAGTATAAAATATTCAGATATGGAAATAAATATTTTTTTAGATACGATTTATAGATTATTCATAATCTATTTTAAAATTTTGGTTTTTGGAATCCAGGATTTTTATCCAAAATTTTAGTGAAGTTTGATTGTACACTTTGCTATGCACTTAGCTTTAAACATAAGATTCGATAAAGGAAAATAAGGTAACGATGTTCCAGTTAGAGGATTTCAGCAATGGCAAATCGGCATCAACCGCGTTAAGTAAAAGTTTCTCGCGAGAAGAATACTATGGGGTTTTTTGTAGAACAGCTCTATATAGCTTTCAGATGAGCAGTAGCTAAGTTGAGCGCAATTGAATGAAAAAAACAAACGTATGCGAACACATTCACTGGGTTTTGCAGAATGCTTACTTAAACTTTATTGAGGAGAATATCCTCATTAAAAAAGTCTTAAGGAAGCCCGGCCTACATTCAGCATTCATCATTATCGCGTAACCACACTAGAAACGGCTCGTTGAATTTTATTTCCAGGCCAAATTTTTATTCCACAGAAATCTTCATATAACCTCCATCCGTCTTCTGCAAGATTTGCTTCACCCGAGAGATACATAAGAACATTATCAGCATAGGCATGAATTGAGCAGCATTTAAAGATAGAAAAATACCATTTATGTAGAGTGAGAAAAATAAATGGCCAAGGGCCGACCCTTGAGGCACACCTTTCATTACAGGCATATAAGCCAAGGAGTTCACACATTTCAGTCGTCCTCGTAGATTTTTTTTTTATTTTTTTATTTATATAGAGGCAGGAGATGCATTTACGCACTAACACCGGTACGGTTGCCGAACCAACTCCCCGATAGTGTGGGACTCCCACTCAGGTGGACTACCCACTGAAACCTTCCTCTTCGGTGAGGATAACGAAGCAGACCAGAGCAAGTGGTCCCTTTTCGCCCCCACGGCCCCGGTCACTACGAATGGCCAAAGGAATCGACCTCTCGTCTCATGACCAGGTCCCTTGTTAATGCTAACGCATTCTTGAACCAAGAGTCTATACGTCCGTCAGCAAACTGATCGCACATACCAAGCCGTCCTCGTAGATAATCTTGAATTAAATGCACTGCACTCTCGCAAAAACGAAGAAAATAGCATTGTCGAAAGCTTTGCAAAAATAGAATCGACAAATAAGTGTGCAAAATCCCCTTTCATACTCGGGTATAAGAGGCCTTAGGCAGACATAATAGCAATATTATTGGTCTGAAATTCTTGGGTTCACTTGCTACTGGTTTTTTTCCATAATTTTGGAAACGTAGAAGATGCTAAACAAAAATTCAATAACTGGGTCAACAGCCAAAGTGTATAAGGGACAATAAGTTTTCAGAATCTTATCTGAATATTGTTGTCAATTGATCTTCATTACACCAATAGCCAATTCAGCTTCAATAACTGCATTGAATTTAAAATAGAGTTTTGTTTAATACCTAAGTATTAAAAGGGAGTAAAAGTAAAAGGTGTATTAAAGCCTACAAAAACATTAATAGTCTTTATGCATTTCACATTAGTACAAGTACAGTAATTTTGCGCGCCAACAACGACTACTAATCTCGAGTTATTCTTTTTATTTTGTCATTTATAATATTGAATTATGTATTTTCTGTTCCGCAGTATAAAGTTATTTAATTTTTGATTTAAAATATTGAATTATTTAATTTTTATTTACTTAATTAAAATTATTAAATAAAAACAAACCTAAGAAACTCGAGAGATCTTTATGAATCTATGGTGTTGAATTCAGCTATTTTATTTAATTAATTAGTACCACCCAAGTTCTACTATTCCTGCTTATGATTACCACGTAATGGATACATGATTCTATATCTTATTACTGTTACGTTATATCAGAATAACATAGTAGTCTAAACTTGCCTTTAAGAACAAACCACTGAACAAGAATTTAGTATGTGTAAACGATGAGCGAAGCCGAGAAGGAAAAGCAGCATCACGAGCATAAATCACATAGATTGGAAACCTAGAAAAATCAGCTGCTAGAAAAAATGCCCGGGTTTTGTATGTGTAATTCTTCTACGTGAACTCACCAATGGTTAAATGATTAAAACTCACCGTTTTCAAGCAAGTCTCTTACATTTTTCTACACTTTTCCACTTTTAAATCAGAAAGCGTCACTTGTAAATCAGAAAGCGTCACTTGTAAATCAAAAATTATCATTTGAAATTTTCTCTGGCATTTCTGAATTAAAAGTGACGCTTTCTGATTTTAAAGTGACGCTTTCTGATTTACAAGTGACACTTTCTGATTTACAAGTGAAAAATGCTGCCGAGACCAATGCTTAGTGATTAATAATGTAGCATACATAGACAAACGATAGGCTATTCTGTAGGATTAACTTTGAAGAATTTACTGTTTACGTTTTTATTATGAAGTATAATTTTTGTTTTTGTAAATGTTAATACAATATTAGCTGTAGCTGTAGTTGCATGGGTGACATAGGCCTACAGGGAAACAGAACACCATAAAAAATCGGTAGCGCGCCTTAATGTTTACCACATTGCCGGTGTGGAAAAGACATAAATCTTAGTTAATAATATTATTTAACATTTATCTTCGTAAGCAAGAAGAAATCCCACAAATTTCTGCAATAATGCCCGCACTATTTCTTACTTTTCCTATAGTGGCAACTGCTTAAAATTATTTATGGTGAATCAGACAGGGTTTCACTAGCTATCTCCTTTTGGCTACAGAGGTATTACAACAAAATTCACCAGTGTTTAAAAAAACGCTGATTTTTAGCTATGCTTCTTTATTCTCAGTGAGTTTCCAATCTATGTGATTTATGATCACGAACTTGAGAAGAAAACGAATAGTCAAGTGAGACAGTGAGGGAGAGTCAGAGTAAAACGCGTATGCAAATCTTTCGGTAAATTCAATTGAAATATGCAAACGGGTTAATATTTAATTTCGCGGCAAATTAGATTTGCTTTCGACGTATGGTGAAACTCGAGGGCTAACGAATTCCTGTTCACTTATGCCACGATCTCGAGGCCTTTCGCATTCTTGTTCGTTCGATTGCACATTTATTGCGTTCGTAGTCATCTGTCCTGTCGATTAGTTGCACCTTGTTGTCATAGTTATCCCGGAATCGCATAGTCAAGTCCAGATAGCCGGTTGCGCCGCTCATCACACGAAGTGTTTCACATTTTCTCAACCACACCAGGTCCTTCTCGGCTGGCCGTCATTCAGCGTAACTATTGTCTATTTGTAAGAACACGAAAGCTCAAATAAAGTGTATTTGGTAAAACCTAAAATCAATAAATTTCTGTACCGAGCCGGACGAACGGAAGCTTCGTTACAAACTAAATAAATATTAATCTACACATATGCACTTTTGATACTGTCGACGAGGAGAAAGCTATTCCGTTTTTAAAAATAGATGAATTTTTGGTTGATGATGTTTTTTTTTTTTTGCCAAGGCCGTTTTGAGATTGTGTTGTGCGAGCAACGAACATATAAAGCGGTTACATGATATCCTACTCCGTATTTAAAAGTTATAAGTTCGATACTTAGAGAAATTATAAAGGAATGAATAACGGCGACTGCGTAGCTGCCGCAAAAAGCAACAAAAATGTGTATAGCTTCGAAACGAAGCTAAGAGGTAACAAAATTTTATGACTTCAATGAGTCGGGGCATTGCAAAAATACTACACTTGTAATGAGTGGGACAGGATAAGAAGATTTTTTGAATTCAGGCAATTCTACTTTGTTTTCCTCGACTCGTCGAAGATCTAGCATATGCTGAACAGGCCTGAAGCACGTTGACGAAGAGTCCAGTTCGCTTACTTATCATCAAGCCGAAGTACGCCGAAGGCTTACGAAGTACACTGACGAAGAGCCCAGTTCGGTTACTCGTCAGAACCTCATGTATAATTATGCTTACAAAGGCACGCATAACGGAAACCCACGAAGATCATCGTTTGACAAGGAGGGAAGTATCAGCAGCCATATGGAACCAAGTCGTACTCATTTCTAGTTTCTAGTGTAAATAACAATTTCCCAGTATAAATAAAAGTTTGCTAGAGTAAATAAGAATTATTACTCAACGATCAAACACGATAATATAAAGTCCTGTGACACAGAAATTTATTATTATTTTTTAAAATTTAAAAATTCTGTGTTTTTCAAAGAATACATTTTAAAACTACTTATAATTTTGAGCAGTTCAGTGCTTTTGCTAAATAATTTTTCTTATTTTAATTTAATATTTAAAAATAATAACACCAATTTAACATTTCTATATACTCGTGTTTATGTTTATTATGTGACTACTTTAATATTGTATTCTTAAAAATACAAAAAAAACCAGACATAATTCTTGTTGATATTATGTTTGCATAGTCCCGAAATTAGTCCCAATCCCGGGATTTAATATTTTAGGTCCTGAAAATCCGGCATTGAAAATTTTTTCCCGCTTCAAATTCCTAATTCATTTATTTCATTTTCATTTCATTTATATTTGCTAACAATCCTAAGATAATATAATCCTATAAATTGATGGTTGCCTAAACAATATTGAGTTTATAATAATAATAATATATATAATAATACTAATTATATTATTAAGACTAATACTAATAAGACTAAAAGTAAATGATTATTAATTGAAAAAAAGGAGAAAGGGTAAACAGACGAGAAGGAAGCAAATGGAGATTAATTTCCATTTAGAAATAAGAAAAGTTCAGACCTAAATTTGTCCCGGTTGGTAGTTCTCCTAATGGCCGCAGGAAGAGAGTTCCATGGTCTGACGGCACTCACATAGAACTGCCTTCCAGACGCATGGTTGGAAAACCTAGGCAGGATCAAGGTAATCGCCATCTTCGATAGCGAGAACATGATTTCATCAAATAAATATTCCGGCTGCTTAGTTTGTATTATTTTATGCAAAAAGAGCAGTGTTCTTAACTTTAAAAGATCACCAGGCGCGCAGTCAAAGATTGATGCTGATAGACTCGATATATTATAACGAACTATTTTTCATTGCTAGGATATGCTCGAGGTTGTCCTGGAAAATAAAGAAGAACACGTCTACATTTATGGTTTTTCTAAATTTCAATTTGTTTATTGTTCACTTTTATTATCTTATATCTACTACAATTTTCGCTTGTAATCTACGGCTTAATTCTAGGGCTTCAATTGAAAGCAATATCGAGTTGTATATAACGGTACAAATATATATATATTATTGTTATGTTACGTGAGTAACTCTTTAAAGGAAGATACTTCCCAAGTGGAACGGGTCGCCCTAATTTGTGTCCTGGCGTAAACGCCGCTGGACGAGAAGGAGTGCCTTTATGTTGGCACGTCCTGTGACCTAAGACGCCTTGCTGAGTTGCTGGCGTAGAATTAAAATGAAAAGCCTTGAATAGTTTCTGGCTAGATTAATTCTTAACTTTATTTTGGATCGCTCGGGTTTTTATACCCTAAGTGATTCCATTTCTCTAAGAGTGTAAATATACAAGCAATATTAATATATATGGCTAAACTATTCTTTCTTATACTTAATTCTATGCATAGTTATTTCTTTATGCTTCACATTCTTATTCGCACTCAAAATTTCTATTTGTTTATAAAATTTATTGAACCGATACCCAATCATTGACGCGATTCGAAATTGGGCGTTTCAAGGTTCGTGTTACAACGTGTGACGCTGAGTCGCGGTCATCAGCGAGTTAGTGGGTCAGTGCATGCAAAGTGCATGCTCTGCATTTATTGAATGTTACAGTATGTTGTTGTGTACAGGAGCGGAGTGCGGTCAGTGGATACACTACATTATATAACTTGTTTTCGGGAAGTAAGAATATCATTTGCGT
The DNA here is from genome assembly GCA_937620795.1 of Thecophora atra. Taxonomy (NCBI): domain Eukaryota; kingdom Metazoa; phylum Arthropoda; class Insecta; order Diptera; family Conopidae; genus Thecophora; species Thecophora atra. The sequence continues at coordinate 40,422,992 of OW569398.1, forward strand.
ATATATGGGATCAAGGAAGGTTTATTGGGAATACATTGAGCACATATGCCTGTGTCCGTTTGCGTTTGGCTTCAGCATGTGACCAAAATGTGCGCTCCGCCAAAGTGCAGATGAAAACTATGTACAAGGGATATTCGTGTGTCACTGGACTAGTGCACGGACTAGTCTGACGAGATCTGAATAAGGTTTCAGCGTGTGAGCACTCCACCAAATGCAGATGGAAACTATGAACAAAGGATATTCGTGTGTCACTGGACTAGTGCAGGGACTAGTCTGACGAGATCTGAATATGGTTTCAGCTTGTGAGCTCTCCACCAAATGCAGATGAAAACTATGAAACAAGGATATTCGTGTGTTACTGGACTAGTGCAAGCACTAGTCTGACGAGATCTGAATATGGTTTCAGCTTGTGAGCTCTCCACGAAATGTGGATGAAAACTATGAACAAAGGATATTCGTGTGTCACTGGACTAGTGCAAGGACTAGTCTGACGAGATATGAATACGGTTTCAGCTTGTGAGCTCTCCAACAAATGCAGATGAAACCTATGAACCAAGGATATGCGCTTGTCACTGAACAAATGCAAGGACTCGAAACGAAGGAGCAAGGATATCGAGAACTGATCTTGGTTTCAGCTTGTCATGGCTCCGCCAAAATGCAAAAAGAACAAGTAGTAATAATTTGTAAACGACTTACCCCTTTGAGTGTTGAATTCAAAAAGCCCTGAGTGTAACTTTGCTGCGGCTTTTATACTACTCGTATAACAGTAGTACCTTATTTTTGTTTTTGTACACTGGCATTCCATTAATCCCTTTGTTTACTTACTTTTGCTTTGCTTCGAGTTGTGTTCTGTTGTTGTTGTTACGCAAAGAAAACTGGTTTCGCATGTGCTGTTGATCGTCTTCGCTTTGTTTTTGGCTGATTTACATATGTTGCGTTGTTGTTGCAGTAAAACCAGTATTATGTGTACGCTGGATGGCCTTAAGTTAATCCCTTTGTTTACTTAAATTGTGTCGACTGTTGAATTTTATGTATCAAAATTGCATATTTTGCATTTTATAATGCAGATTTAAATCCACTTTGAATTGGGTGCGCACAATTCCAGGTTACTGCATTCCTTGAAGACGACCTTCAAGGAATCAGCTCAGGTGGGGAGCAGGCCAGGTTCTACACCAGTAATTGTATCGAAAGTTAATAGTTAACTTTCGTTACAATATAAAGCGAGCGATATTGTTGAAAACAACATTGTATTTCCTCAATGAAAGATAGTCTAGATTGTGAAAATTTTCACATCCATAGGTGAGCATCGGAAATAGTAAAGCCTTAGCCAAAAGAAGTTTCGTCGAAGTAGGTAAAAAGTGCTGAGTCTGCCACAACACTCGTAACCCACCATAAACTATACCGATATTAGCACTTATATGCGATGACCATGAAAGCCTGTCATTGAAGACTACTCCTAAATTTTTGGATGAATCAACATAGTTAATGACATCGCTACCTATGCATACGTTCGGCAGAGTGCATGAGATCAAATGCTTCTTATAAATTGGCAAAACTTTAGATTTGGTGGAATTGAGGCTCAGTCCGTTGCAACAGGCCCAAGCACTAATCGATTCAAGATCATTATTGAGCAGTTCGATTGAGGTGTTAATTTCATTGATAGGACAACTGAAGATCAGCTGAACATCATCAGCATACCTATGTAGGAAGCAATTATGTACAGCTTGCGGTAGATCATTCACGTAGAGCAAGAATAGGAGAGCAAATTAGATTTGCTTTCGACGTATGGTGAAACTCGAGGGCTAACGAATTCCTGTTCACTTATGCCACGATCTCGAGGCCTTTCGCATTCTTGTTCGTTCGATTGCACATTTATTGCGTTCGTAGTCATCTGTCCTGTCGATTAGTTGCACCTTGTTGTCATAGTTATCCCGGAATCGCATAGTCAAGTCCAGATAGCCGGTTGCGCCGCTCATCACACGAAGTGTTTCACATTTTCTCAACCACACCAGGTCCTTCTCGGCTGGCCGTCATTAAGCGTAACTATTGTCTATTTGTAAGAACACGAAAGCTCAAATAAAGTGTATTTGGTAAAACCTAAAATCAATAAATTTCTGTACCGAGCCGGACGAACGGAAGCTTCGTTACAAACTAAATAAATATTAATCTACACATATGCACTTTTGATACTGTCGACGAGGAGAAAGCTATTCCGTTTTTAAAAATAGATGAATTTTTGGTTGATGATGTTTTTTTTTTTTGCCAAGGCCGTTTTGAGATTGTGTTGTGCGAGCAACGAACATATAAAGCGGTTACATGATATCCTACTCCGTATTTAAAAGTTATAAGTTCGATACTTAGAGAAATTATAAAGGAATGAATAACGGCGACTGCGTAGCTGCCGCAAAAAGCAACAAAAATGTGTATAGCTTCGAAACGAAGCTAAGAGGTAACAAAATTTTATGACTTCAATGAGTCGGGGCATTGCAAAAATACTACACTTGTAATGAGTGGGACAGGATAAGAAGATTTTTTGAATTCAGGCAATTCTACTTTGTTTTCCTCGACTCGTCGAAGATCTAGCATATGCTGAACAGGCCTGAAGCACGTTGACGAAGAGTCCAGTTCGCTTACTTATCATCAAGCCGAAGTACGCCGAAGGCTTACGAAGTACACTGACGAAGAGCCCAGTTCGGTTACTCGTCAGAACCTCATGTATAATTATGCTTACAAAGGCACGCATAACGGAAACCCACGAAGATCATCGTTTGACAAGGAGGGAAGTATCAGCAGCCATATGGAACCAAGTCGTACTCATTTCTAGTTTCTAGTGTAAATAACAATTTCCCAGTATAAATAAAAGTTTGCTAGAGTAAATAAGAATTATTACTCAACGATCAAACACGATAATATAAAGTCCTGTGACACAGAAATTTATTATTATTTTTTAAAATTTAAAAATTCTGTGTTTTTCAAAGAATACATTTTAAAACTACTTATAATTTTGAGCAGTTCAGTGCTTTTGCTAAATAATTTTTCTTATTTTAATTTAATATTTAAAAATAATAACACCAATTTAACATTTCTATATACTCGTGTTTATGTTTATTATGTGACTACTTTAATATTGTATTCTTAAAAATACAAAAAAAACCAGACATAATTCTTGTTGATATTATGTTTGCATAGTCCCGAAATTAGTCCCAATCCCGGGATTTAATATTTTAGGTCCTGAAAATCCGGCATTGAAAATTTTTTCCCGCTTCAAATTCCTAATTCATTTATTTCATTTTCATTTCATTTATATTTGCTAACAATCCTAAGATAATATAATCCTATAAATTGATGGTTGCCTAAACAATATTGAGTTTATAATAATAATAATATATATAATAATACTAATTATATTATTAAGACTAATACTAATAAGACTAAAAGTAAATGATTATTAATTGAAAAAAAGGAGAAAGGGTAAACAGACGAGAAGGAAGCAAATGGAGATTAATTTCCATTTAGAAATAAGAAAAGTTCAGACCTAAATTTGTCCCGGTTGGTAGTTCTCCTAATGGCCGCAGGAAGAGAGTTCCATGGTCTGATGGCACTCACATAGAACTGCCTTCCAGACGCATGGTTGGAAAACCTAGGCAGGATCAAGGTAATCGCCATCTTCGATAGCGAGAACATGATTTCATCAAATAAATATTCCGGCTGCTTAGTTTGTATTATTTTATGCAAAAAGAGCAGTGTTCTTAACTTTAAAAGATCACCAGGCGCGCAGTCAAAGATTGATGCTGATAGACTCGATATATTATAACGAACTATTTTTCATTGCTAGGATATGCTCGAGGTTGTCCTGGAAAATAAAGAAGAACACGTCTACATTTATGGTTTTTCTAAATTTCAATTTGTTTATTGTTCACTTTTATTATCTTATATCTACTACAATTTTCGCTTGTAATCTACGGCTTAATTCTAGGGCTTCAATTGAAAGCAATATCGAGTTGTATATAACGGTACAAATATATATATATTATATAACTTGTTTTCGGGAAGTAAGAATATCATTTGCGTATATATGGGATCAAGGAAGGTTTATTGGGAATACATTGAGCACATATGCCTGTGTCCGTTTGCGTTTGGCTTCAGCATGTGACCAAAATGTGCGCTCCGCCAAAGTGCAGATGAAAACTATGTACAAGGGATATTCGTGTGTCACTGGACTAGTGCACGGACTAGTCTGACGAGATCTGAATAAGGTTTCAGCGTGTGAGCACTCCACCAAATGCAGATGGAAACTATGAACAAAGGATATTCGTGTGTCACTGGACTAGTGCAGGGACTAGTCTGACGAGATCTGAATATGGTTTCAGCTTGTGAGCTCTCCACCAAATGCAGATGAAAACTATGAAACAAGGATATTCGTGTGTTACTGGACTAGTGCAAGCACTAGTCTGACGAGATCTGAATATGGTTTCAGCTTGTGAGCTCTCCACGAAATGTGGATGAAAACTATGAACAAAGGATATTCGTGTGTCACTGGACTAGTGCAAGGACTAGTCTGACGAGATATGAATACGGTTTCAGCTTGTGAGCTCTCCAACAAATGCAGATGAAACCTATGAACCAAGGATATGCGCTTGTCACTGAACAAATGCAAGGACTCGAAACGAAGGAGCAAGGATATCGAGAACTGATCTTGGTTTCAGCTTGTCATGGCTCCGCCAAAATGCAAAAAGAACAAGTAGTAATAATTTGTAAACGACTTACCCCTTTGAGTGTTGAATTCAAAAAGCCCTGAGTGTAACTTTGCTGCGGCTTTTATACTACTCGTATAACAGTAGTACCTTATTTTTGTTTTTGTACACTGGCATTCCATTAATCCCTTTGTTTACTTACTTTTGCTTTGCTTCGAGTTGTGTTCTGTTGTTGTTGTTACGCAAAGAAAACTGGTTTCGCATGTGCTGTTGATCGTCTTCGCTTTGTTTTTGGCTGATTTACATATGTTGCGTTGTTGTTGCAGTAAAACCAGTATTATGTGTACGCTGGATGGCCTTAAGTTAATCCCTTTGTTTACTTAAATTGTGTCGACTGTTGAATTTTATGTATCAAAATTGCATATTTTGCATTTTATAATGCAGATTTAAATCCACTTTGAATTGGGTGCGCACAATTCCAGGTTACTGCATTCCTTGAAGACGACCTTCAAGGAATCAGCTCAGGTGGGGAGCAGGCCAGGTTCTACACCAGTAATTGTATCGAAAGTTAATAGTTAACTTTCGTTACAATATAAAGCGAGCGATATTGTTGAAAACAACATTGTATTTCCTCAATGAAAGATAGTCTAGATTGTGAAAATTTTCACATCCATAGGTGAGCATCGGAAATAGTAAAGCCTTAGCCAAAAGAAGTTTCGTCGAAGTAGGTAAAAAGTGCTGAGTCTGCCACAACACTCGTAACCCACCATAAACTATACCGATATTAGCACTTATATGCGATGACCATGAAAGCCTGTCATTGAAGACTACTCCTAAATTTTTGGATGAATCAACATAGTTAATGACATCGCTACCTATGCATACGTTCGGCAGAGTGCATGAGATCAAATGCTTCTTATAAATTGGCAAAACTTTAGATTTGGTGGAATTGAGGCTCAGTCCGTTGCAACAGGCCCAAGCACTAATCGATTCAAGATCATTATTGAGCAGTTCGATTGAGGTGTTAATTTCATTGATAGGACAACTGAAGATCAGCTGAACATCATCAGCATACCTATGTAGGAAGCAATTATGTACAGCTTGCGGTAGATCATTCACGTAGAGCAAGAATAGGAGAGGCCCCAAAATTGAACCTTGAGGTTCACACCTGAAAAAAACGGTAAGAAAGACGACATATTTCCATTAACAACAACTCTTTCCTGCCTGTCTGTCAAGTACGACCGGATTAGCTTACTTGATTGAATAGAAAAATTAAAATTAGATACTAGTTTATTATATAAAATGGTACGGTTCACAGTATCAAAAGCTTTCGAGAAATCGAGTAAAGTCAGAAAGGGTACATATGATTTATCCGTAGCTTTCCGCAGTTTCTCAATGACAAGGGTCAAGGCTGATATGCAGTTTCTTTTGGATCGAAAGCCAGACTGACAGTTGCTAAGCAAATTATTGCTGGAAGTAAAAGCCAGAATTTGATCACAAACTAACCTTTCAAAACCTTAGAAATATAAGGCAAGATCGAGATTGGTCGGAAGTCATTTCCATGCGACATGGAGTTCTTCGAAATAGGAATAATTTTCATATACTTCAACTCCACTGGAAATACAGAGGTGGTAATAATTGAATTAAAACTAGTAAAGGTGTTGTCTACAGCCGGGCTGTAGCCGAAATACCCTACACCTTAAAGCTGTATATATACTCGTATATATAAGATATATAAGATAAACTATAATTATAGCTGCTTAACTATTTCTGTGCGTTACAAACACCGGTACTAAGTGCGTTTACTCTCAAAATTTAGGTGTAGGGTATAAAAATATACTGGGTGGATGGGTAAAAAGGAGGCGTGGCCTGCCCATTTTTTTCCCAACAGAATATTATTGGTTCACAAACAACAATATTATGTACACCATTATTCAGGAAACTTATATACTTTTCAATACAATCCATGTAAAACCGTCCATGACCTATGTAAACTAAAAGTGGGGGGAGCACGCCAATATTTGACATATTAACTGGAAGCATTAGTCTAAACCTACATATAAAATTTTCTTGTCTTCTCTCAAAAAGGCATGCTGATATGGCCATTTTTAATAGGCAAAACAGAGGTACCTGCACTCTCGATATAAAAAGTAGGCGTAGTTCTTGGGAGATTTTGCCCATTTTAAATATGAAACACCCCAACATAGCAACGAATATTTTTGCTAAATTTTATTTTGAAATCTTAATCCGTTCTCCTGTGATCGTGATTTCAACGGACAGACAGACAGACGGACAGACATCGTTATTTCAATTTCGGTGGTGATGATGATCAAGAATATATATACTTTTCCATACCTATCTGGTCTAGTTCTATGCGTTACACACTCCGGTAGAAAGTGAATATACCCTCAACCTGAAGGTGTAGGGTATAAATATATGTAATTAATTTCAAAATGTACGGTAGGATAAGATTAATGAATCTAGGACAAATACCATCAAGCCCAGCGGCATTTGACTTAATGGACAAAAGAGCTTTCATGACCTCATCATCATTGACACAAGTAAGACCAAAATTATCTATGTCCTCGTTAAGAGGTTGAATGCTGGATACTGTGGCAAGCTGCAGAAATTTGCTGATGTGATAAAAACCTTGCATTAACCTCTTCGTAGTCAAAGTCTCTTGATACATCAGAAGTGTTTTTGCCAACGCCTAGATTTCTTACTTTAATCCAGAAGGATTTTTTCGACTGATGTTTGTTAAATTTCATTCCAAAGAACCTAGCCTTGGAGGCTCTGATCTTGGGGATAACTTGATTGCGAAGGAGTCGAAAAAGAACGAGATACTCACTAAGTTTAAACTTCTTAAACTTTCTGTACGCAACATCACGCTGACGCAAAAGAAGAACAATATTGTTAGTTAGCCACACTGGTTTATAATGATTGATCACTTTTGTCATTAGCGGGACGTGTTTATTATACAAGAGGTTAGTATTATTTGATATAAACTCAACTTGATCATTAACCGCGGGCATATAATAAACACTATCCCAGTTGATAGTTGCTAAGTCATGTTCTCATGAGAAATAATTAATGCGATTATAGTTTCTATACCGAATCGTATCCACATTAGCAGACCTATCAGCCTTATTATAGAAGTACGTCAAAAATAATAAATCGTGCATAGAAAAACCTGGAGCATTCAGTTGCTGATGTAGATGAACGTTGCGCATATTATTAACAAAAAAAAAGATCTATGAGACTACAAGATCGACTAGAGAAGTGAGTGGGCATAACTTTATTAGCTAAGTTCAAATCTAAAGATAGCATAGTCTGTATGAATTCTTTTGATTCCCTATTATTCAGGACGTTACAGTTGAACTATCCGCAAACAATTATTTCCGACGTAGTACACGAAAGTTCTTCTAGAGTTGTCAAAAAAGGCTGAAGGCATACACGTTTGTTAGGCCGGTAAACTGTGCTGAGCAAGATTTTCCTGCTTAACTGATGTATTTCGAGAAAAAAGTACTCAAAAGAGCAATCCCAACTAGAACTTGCAATAAATCTGCAAGTAATGTCATTCTTAACAAAGATTGCCACACCTCCACCCAGTCGCCCAGAGCGATCCGAACGAATCACTTTATACCCAGCAAGCCTGTAAAAGCTATTTGAAACCTCTGGATGGAACCAAGTCTCCGATACACATAAAATATCAATAGCTGAGTTTATGAAAATCTGGATAAATTCATCAATATTTGAGGGCAGGCTTTGTGCATTAAAATTAACAATATGAAGGCCTGAGTTTTGTACGCCAAGTATTCTTAACATATAAGCTAAAGAATTACTACCACCACGACCATGCAACCCTCTATGATTATTAGTATGTAAAGATATCGCTTACTCAAAGTCGGCAATAAAATAGGTAAAAAACCCGCAAAGACAATATAAAAGTCAAGAACAAAGGTAGGAGTAGACATAAGAAATAAAAGAATAATTAGAAGAAAGTTGATGGGGAGAAAGTAGTGAAGTAGATTTGAACAGAGAGAAAAATTTGTGTAACTTTTAGATACTAATATTTTTATCCACGATAGTTTCAGCTGCATTGTCTTCGATTATTACAGAGTTCTCGAGTATAACAGCGTTGAGCATCTCAGGAGATTTAATCTGTAAACTAACACCTCTCTCCGTCAGTTTAACGAAAACAAGTCCACGCCGAATGTAAGCAGCAAAAATTTGTTTCCTTCTCTTCAGATTGGTCGCTCTTAATGAAAGTTCTCGATTTCTTTTTGTGAGGCTTTCGTTCACATAAAAACTCGATTGTGAAGAGAAACCCATGTCACGGAGACAGAGAGGGCGATTTGCGGCCTTTCGATAGTCTGCTGTAGCTTTTAGAAACCGGTTTCTCTCTTGATAACGTGCGAAGTTGAGAATAATTAGTGGTGGAGCCGCAGAGTGTTGGGAACCGTTTTTAGATCGCATATTACACCTAATAGTTGCGCATTTGGAATAATTGCTATGTAGATCCTCATTTTCCAGCTCAGGAACTCCAAATACACCAGCATCATGGGAGATCTCGCGTCGCTCTAAAGTGTCTACACGATCCTGAACGTCATCAATATTCTGCTGCAGGCTAGAGGCAATAACCAAAGTCGATTCAGCAACCTCAACCAGAACCGATAGAGCAGTGATTGTCTGTCTCATATCCTCGAGTTTCTTCTCCGAACAAGCGTCGATATTAACTAAAAGGCTTTAAATTCCTCGTGGATACAGCTAAGCTCACTTTGTAGTTTAACAAAAGCATCCTCACGCAATTTGCTAATTTCACTTTTAATAACCTCAGTAAGAAAAGCACTTTGCTGAGTAATACGTTCATCAAGTAAGCGCGGCAAAAATGTAGAAAGGACACTGCCTGCATTCGGCGTAGTAGGGGTGTCCCGCGAAGAAGCGCCCGCTGTGACTTTTGCACTTTGCTTTGACCTCAAATTCGTATGTGGCACTTTGTTGGAATAAAAACACTTTTGAATTATTTATTGGAAATTGTTAAAATATTATATTGATTTCTGCTCTTTCGAAACGAATCAGATTAGTCGATCGCCAAAATGATTATTAAATATTAAATTGAAATACGGCAGACTAACAAAGCCACTCTGTCACTCACTATTATCGAAGAACTCTGAAAAATACGTCTACTTCTAGTTACACATCACTTAAAAACCAAATTATTATATTATATACACATATAATATAAAACATAAACTAATTGTGCCTTTCAACTATCGAACGATATCAACTAGAGGTTGTAAGTAAAGGTAAGGATCAATGAAATTGAATGAGCCACAATTGCAGCAATCCACTGCTGTTTACTAAATACCAAACACAGTAATAAAAAAAAATTTTTCTTGAGTGTCATCGATCTAAAGAAAGGAGTTCCGTAACCATAATCATAAAACAACAATAATAATAATAGCATACACAACAACGAGACGATTACGAGTGCTAAAACATCGTTTTGCTGCACAACAAGAACAATTCTTACCGAACAGAATTGTTTGAAAAGAAGAACAACAGCATCTACAAAATCACAGTTTTTATTTTATTAGCACTAATTGATTAAAGAGAAGAACAGCATCTCCAAAATCACAGTTTTTATTTTATTACCAATGTCCAAAATAACGATCACTTTGTAAACATAATATCATTGATACGGTGTTTAATTACATTAACGCTGCGAAGGTAAAATTTTCGATTTTTTGATTTTTTAAGCTCTCGCTCTGTGGATTTTTTTGGTTAAATTCATTGATTAAGTATATTTTGGTAATAGTTGATTTTTTTATACAACTATTCTGTGAATCTAGTGCGTGAAACTCTTTTTGGAGTTTATTATAAAACAAACTTAAATAACATAGTTATTAAATCATTTCCGCAATCAAAATTTTTTACTTCTCTTCTTTGTATTTTAATTTTAATTATAGAAAAAGTCTCTAAACATAAACTAGTAGACAAACCCTTTTTTTTCCTTTACTTAACAATTTCTGTGTTCAAAAGTTATAGTTCGGTAGCGTTTTAATAAATATTTAATATGGCATGTAGTTTGGAAAGCCGCAGTACTCAGAATGATTCTGAGCGGCTCCTTTTGTGCTGGCTGTGTGATTCTAAATTCCATGTGAAGACCGCGGGAGTAACAGGAAAAGTTGCGGATTTGATCGGTGTTGCAGGTAGCCTTCGCTGGTCGTGACCAAACAGCCGAATGACGGAAGTGGACATTATAAAGCTTTTACATCAAGTACGCTTGAAATTTAAGAATATTGGAAAATGGTATGAAAATGTTATCAAAAACTATAAATGTGTGTTATCACTCCCTTACAAAAAAACTTAAGAGAGAAAAAACTCGACTTATCTAGAGATAAATCTGATCCTACTGATAAGCTTTATCTTTATCTGTCCACCTGATCCACCCCACCTTATTAATCTGCTGAGTCCTGATCCATCTATATTGGAGGTATAAAGCCTTATTTACCGCCAATTGCTGCCACTACGATTGATAACAAAATTAAATCGAATAATAATGGAACGGAGTCGGGAATTTCTAAAACTAACGAGGTAAATTTCTAAACCAAAAAGGTCAAGCACAATGGTGTTCCCGCTTAAAAAAAAAATTAAAAATAAACTTAATTTTGATACAACAATCTTGTATTAAAATATATCAATTTTGTAGCAAAATGTTAGACTTTTTAAAAGCTACTTATTCCTCAAAGGGTTGCTTAGCCAATAGCTTAAATGAATACCCATACTCCATTTCGTCTGGATTGATAAGTCTGCCCATTTTAGATGGAAATACTGTTCTAAAGACATTAAATGACCTTAAATGTAACTACAGCTGGGGCTACCTGATAGATCCGGTCCCCAAACCAACTAGTGCTTTGAAATTCTGTGCAGGTGAGCTAGCTGCACCTATTACAGTTTTAATTCAGTTCTCCTTACGCACTGGATATTTCCCAAGAGTATGGAGATCTTTATTTATTATTACTCTTCACAAATCTGATGTGATATCAAGAATTACCGTAATATTGGCGAAATAAGTGCTTCGCCTAAACTTTTTGAGAAGATAATTACTGAGCAAACCTCGCGGTGCATTCATGTTCTAATTTTGCTTATGCAGCATGGTTCTTGCAAAGGCAAATTAACGACAACAAACTATTTGAATTTGCATCGTAAATTATCAATAGCTTTAAAGATTCTATGCAACCTGATGTCATATATATTGACTCCAATAAAGCTTTCCACGTAGTTAATCATTATCTTCTATTACACTAGCCTACAAATTAACATTTTTTTTTTGTAACGGGCTGTTTGACAACATATTCTAAAAGATTTTGGTCCGTTGATTCCAAAAATGATAAAATAAAAAAAAAATGAAACGAGCCGTTTTCGAGATATCGGTTTTTAAGTTTTTGGCCACTTTACGTTAAGGTCCATCCACTTGAAGAGTCACTAAACTAAAGAGGAAGGATGCACGCATATTTTTTGCTAACATTATTGTAAAATCCGCAAGATAGTTTAAAAGCTTTCGCTGAAATCGTAACTTCCAAAGAGGAATTTTTTGAGAAAAAAGTAAAAAAACCGATATATATTTGTATGTAAAAATATGTTCCCGAAACTTTTTTACCCTTTTTATTTTTTGTATCGATAGATTGGACATTTGCGCGAATCAAAAGCCTAATATTTAAGCCTAATATCAAAAAAATCTGCACAGAAATGGTTTCTTAGTGCGCGTTTAAGTAAATTCAGTGCTTTTCGCAAAAAGTACTAAATTTTGAAAATAAAGATAAATACATTCTCTGCTCCTTCCTATGTTCTATTTCAAAATTGAAGCTTTGCAGTTGTAATGACCAGCGCGCCAATTTTCCTGTTAAGTCTTTGATTGACATGACCCATTTCAAACTAGCATGATCTGTGATGACTGTAAATGGCATCATCTCGACATAAGGTCGAAATTTCTTTATAGCCAGCACCGCTGCCAGACATTCCTTTTCTGTGACGCTGTAGTTACGTTGAAGCCGAATAAAACGCCACATGCCGTCCATTTTTTTCCGCGCCATTATCTCGCTGAAATAAAACTGCACCCACTCCAATATCAGAAGCGTCACATTGTATATAAAAGCGTTTGTTAATCATCATGTCTCAGCACTGGTGCCATAACTAAAGCTCGCTTTAATTTGAAGAACGCTTTGTTAGCGTCCGCTGCTATAGAGAACTTTGTTCCCTTCTACAAGGTATCAGTCATAGGGACTGAAATTGCCAAAAAATTGTGGATGAAACGTCGATACCAACCTACTACTCCTAAGAATCGTCGGACTTCCCTCGTGGATCTAGGCACAGGAATTCTCTCAATTGCTTCTATCTTATCAGGATCAGTACGTAAGAAACCTCCACCAACTACAAAACCTAAATACTTCAGTTCTTTAAAACAGAATTTCGATTTTTGTAAACCTATTGTTAAATTCGCTTCTTTCAGATGCCTCGCTACCTGTCGGAGAATGTGTAAATTGGTCTCGAAGTCTGCTGCGATTATCAGTAAATCATCCAGATATACGAACACATTAGTCTTCAACGTCTCTAGAATTACCTTGTCCATTAAGCGACATAACCTCTGCGCAGCGTTACAGAAACGTAATGGCATCACTCGAAATTGATACAGTGGGCGGCCTGGTATTGTAATTGCCGTACATTCTTTTGATCGCTAGCGCTATTTGCCAGAAGGCATACTTCAAGTCGACGCTACTTATGAAATGAGTATAATCGATTCTGAAAGATATTGGAACGAATTTCCGTCATCCCTTGTCAAATTTGGTTTGGAGACAAACCGGTTTCGGCGATGTGCCATCTTCAGTGTCTAATTTCGTTCTGAAATGTCTTAACGTCATACGCTTTCTTATATGCTTTTTGGTCAGGTATGGCCTATGTGCCCTTCATGTTTGTTTAGCAGGTAGCAGTTATTGTTTTGTCTGTCTGTCTCTTTCTTGCTTGTTAGCAGGTAGCAGGTAGCAGTTAGTTCTTTGTTGTCTTCAACCAGGTACCTACTTCTTTTCAGTTGTCGATATTTTATTAAATTAAATTATTTCGAGGGTGTCATTGCTGATATCTTCCCCAAAATTTGGTAGCTTGTTTACTGGCAGGTAGTAGTCAGTGATCTTGTTGTTGTTGTTGTTGTTGCTTTGACATGTTTCATTTGCGTCCTCCGTTCTTGTATGATGTCTGTTATGATTTCTGTAGATTAATTTCAAGGGTTCGAACATTACGTCCGATGTAGTATTTGTTTGTTCGTTTATAATTCGTCCATCAAATGTTTTCTGTTTGTAGATTTCCATGTTTTCTAGTGCGTTCAGGCGTCGTCCCTTATGTTGAACGTGCAGTAACTTAACCATTGTTTTGATGTGCGTAGGTGTACATTGGTTATCTATCAAGTGGGTTGCGAAGTTGGATTCAATTGATGTGTGTGGTTTTTTTGTTTTCTTGTTGTAATCTCTGATGTGCTCCCGGACTCTTGTTTTTATTTTGCGTCCTGTTTGTCCTATGTAGCTGTACTGGCATTTGCATGTTAATTTATATACCCCTTGCTTGTTCAGTGGGTTGTTTGAAGACAAGCACAAACGAGGACGACCCACTGAACAAGCAAGGTGTATATAAATTAACATGCAAATGCCAGTACAGCTACATAGGACAAACAGGACGCAAAATAAAAACAAGAGTCCGGGAGCACATCATTTATATACCCCTTGCTTGTTCAGTGGGTCGTCCTCGTTTGTGCTTGTCTTCAAACGACCCACTGAACAAGCAAGGGGTATATAAATGATGTGCTCCCGGACTCTTGTTTTTATTTTGCGTCCTGTTTGTCCTATGTATATAAATTAACATGCAAATGCCAGTACAGCTACATAGGACAAACAGGACGCAAAATAAAAACAAGAGTCCGGGAGCACATCAGAGATTACAACAAGAAAACAAAAAAACCACACACATCAATTGAATCCAACTTCGCAACCCACTTGATAGATAACCAATGTACACCTACGCACATCAAAACAATGGTTAAGTTACTGCACGTTCAACATAAGGGACGACCCCTGAACGCACTAGAAAACATGGAAATCTACAAACAGAAAACATTTGATGGACGAATTATAAACGAACAAACAAATACTACATCGGACGTAATGTTCGAACCCTTGAAATTAATCTACAGAAATCATAACAGACATCATACAAGAACGGAGGACGCAAATGAAACATGTCAAAGCAACAACAACAACAACAACAAGATCACTGACTACTACCTGCCAGTAAACAAGCTACCAAATTTTGGGGAAGATATCAGCAATGACACCCTCGAAATAATTTAATTTAATAAAATATCGACAACTGAAAAGAAGTAGGTACCTGGTTGAAGACAACAAAGAACTAACTGCTACCTGCTAACAAGCAAGAAAGAGACAGACAGACAAAACAATAACTGCTACCTGCTAAACAAACATGAAGGGCACATAGGCCATACCTGACCAAAAAGCATATAAGAAAGCGTATGACGTTAAGACATTTCAGAACGAAATTAGACACTGAAGATGGCACATCGCCGAAACCGGTTTGTCTCCAAACCAAATTTGACAAGGGATGACGGAAATTCGTTCCAATATCTTTCAAAATCCAACCCTGTCGGAAGCATCAACGAAAATCTAAATATAATCGATTCTACTTAATATTCCTTCGATGTTCTGAAAAGGATATGCATCTTTCACCGTTAATTGATTCAGCTTGCGTTCATCAATATCTAACCAGTTTTTATCTGGTTTGCGAACTATTGTCGTCTGATTACTCTATACACTATTGCTCTCTTCGATCACTCCAAGCTCAAGCATTTTATCCACTTCTTCGTACACTATTCATTGTACTGCTGGTGATGTTGGATAGTATCTTTCCCTCACCGGTACTGCGCCTTCGATTAACTGTATCTTATATTTCTGGAGTGAAGTGTGACCCAGACCATTCTGTTCAAAAGTCAAAAATAGGTTTTTCACTTCTTCCAGTTGCTGCATTTGTGCTGCAGACAGCGTTTTCGGATTTCGTATTCTGGTCTTCGATTTATGCTACACCTAACACGTCTACTGCTAAACTGTATGCTCGCCAATTTTTGTGGCTAACATTCACCTTGCCTAAAATGTTAGGTTGCTGACCAGCAGCCGTTTTTACTACCGAATGAAAAGGAAGAACCTCAAGCTCTTAATTTTCTACTAATTCTCTACAACCATTTCCCAAAATGCTGACGGATGCACCTGTGTCTAACAGTCCTCGTAACGTCTGTCCCCTAATTACTATTTTGGCGAAAAATCTTGGATCGTTTTTGCTAACCTTGCGTGGCTTTTCCTCGGTTTTTGTACTCGCCTCGTTGTTGTGTACTTACTCCTATCCCGATCAGAAACTAAATTCCTTGATCCATACGGCGCAAGCCTCTCTAAATGGACAACTTTAATTTTACCTCGTTTTTGTGTGTTTGACTGTATGCGATACACCACATCATTCAGTCGCTTAATGACTTTGTACGGACCCTCCCACGATGTTTGCAGCTTAGTAGCCATGCACTGCGTGCAGTTTTTGATCCATTCCGCTACCGCTTCTTGACAGTTCACCCAATAAAATCGTGTTTAATCTTCTCCACAGTTTTTGTAACACCGAGATGGCCGCCACTTGGTCCATTGTGAAATTCTTTTAATACAGCATCTATTCGCGACTTTGGTAGAACAATCAAATCACGAGTTTGCTTAGCGTCGTTACTTTCCCAGGAACGATGCAGCACTCCGTTTTTCAGCCTCAAACTGCTCCATTGTGCCCAATACGCCTTGGCATGCGGACTTTCTAATGCCATTTCTCCTTTGCTTGGACATACCTTCGCATCTTTCAACTTTGGAGCAATGCTTACATTCGAGTGTACACGGTCGTCGAGATAAAGCATCTGCGTTTCCATGTTGTCCACCTTTTCGATGCTGTATTTCACAATCGTAACTCTGCCTTTCTATCAAGCGCGCAATTTGACCTTCTTAGTTTTTGAACTGAAGTAGCCATCTTAAAGCCGCGTGATCTGTCCTTAATAAGAAATGCTGCCCATACAAATATTTATGGAAGTGTTTCACGCATTCAACTACTGCCAACAGTTCACAGGCTAGTGACACAATAATTTATTTCTGGCTTACCCAGGACTCTACTGTAGTATCCCATAACTTTTTCTTGAATACCGATGATCTGCGATGGTGCACCTCCAATGCCATGTGCGCTGGCATTTGTGTCCAACACGAACTTCTCACCAGGAACTGGATATGCCAACATTGGAGCAGTACAAAGCAACTCCTTCAGCTGCTGAAAGGCATCTTCTTCTTCCATTTTCCACACAAATTTACAATTCTTCTTTGTTAAATTATGTAGACTTCCTGCAACATTGGCAAATCCGGGTACAAAGCGTCGATAATAAGTACAAAGCCCAAGGAAACTTCGCACTTCATTAATATTAGTTGGACGAGGCCAATTTCATACAGCTTTTATTTTGCTTTCTTCCGTGTGAGTTCCTTTAGTAGTGATTTTGTGGCCCAAATACGTAACTTCGGTTTTGAATAGTTTGCATTTCTTTGGATTCAACCGTAATCCAGCGGAATTAACGCGTTGAAACACTTCCTCCAAATTTTTAAGGTGGTCATCAAAATTATTGCCCATGACAATGTTTTTCAATGTAGCCCTTTCAACACGTGTTCCATCAAGCGCTCAAAAGTTGCTGGAGCATTGCATAATCCGAACGGCATCACAGAGAATTGCCACAATCGTCGCCGATGCTGAAAGCCGTTTTCTCACGATCAGATTTTTGGATATCTACTTGCCAATAACCGCTTTGCAATTCCAATTTTGAGATGTGCACCAGATAACGTCTCCAAAGTTGTGCACCAGATAACGTGTCCAAAGTGTCATCTATTCGCGGAAGTGGGTAGCTGTCCTTTTTCGTGACATCGTTCAGCTTTCGGTAGTCAACGCAAAATCGATTGCTTCCATCTTTCTTTTTAACTAGCACGACCGGTGAGCTCCATATAACAATAACTCTGTCTTTCCGCATTTCAGCTATCAAATGCTCCGCTTCTTCCCGTTTCGCCAGTGGGATTCTGCGTGGAGCTTGCCGGATCGGTCGTGCATCGCCAGTGTCTATCCGATGTTGTACGATAGCAGTTCTTCCAAATTTATTTCCATTGCTTGCAAATACAGCTTTATATTTTTGCAATAAATGTTTGGTTTTAGACTTTTTTGGTTCACTTACCTCATTCAACCAGTGACCCATTATAGCAGGCGATTTTATTGTTTCTTGCAAAGCAATGTCTTTGCGCTCCTGGGTGCGATTGTCGCAATTTATTATGGCTTCTACTGCTTGGCAATGCCCTATTAGCGCTCCTTTCTCTAAGAGGATCGGCGACGCGAACAGGAATTTGCTTACTCCGTTCTGTTTGCAGTGAGGTTCGTCCAACCAGTATATTCGCCGTGTCATCTGATACGTCTACTACACACAGCTGGACCGCTCCACTATCTCCCTCCACGGAAGCCCATAGAACCGCTTCTGATTTTGGGGGAATCTGTTGGCGATGGCTAACACTCACCTTCATAATTTGAGGCCGTTCATATCCAGTATCTCCGTTCATATCTCGGTATCTCCATATTTCGACACGTCAGCCACTTTTTCTTCAGGTCACCAGGAAGGTATTCACTTGCAGCATTCCAATCTGAACACGACAAACCAGTTTTCCGAAAATCTCAGCTTCCTCTCCTATAGCAGTTCGCAGTTTGCAACCAACCAGCACCTTGATATCATCTCGTACTAAATGTGCTCGAATAATGGAATGTGTTGCGCCTGTGTCCAGCATCAAGTCCAGCGACAGCCCGTTTACAGCTCCACTTACTGTTAAGTTGTTGCTACGACACATTTGCGAGACACAGACAGTGAGGCAATCAGTTGCGGAAACCAGCTCACGCCCCTTTTTGGGCTGGTCGGTTTTAGTTTAACGATTCTGTTTTAGTAGAAGCACCACTTAATTTTTCGGCGCTTCTCTTTCTGCCACTCACTGATGTATTGCAGTTTCTTGCAAAATATCCAATTTTCCCGCAGTTGTAACATTTTGCGTCCGAGCTCTTGCGCGAGATCGGCGTCATTCGTGATATCGTCTGCCTTAATTCCCTGATGGTCTTTTCTAACGACTCATTTGCACCAACCTCCAGTCGATGAACCTTGTGCGATGGTCTGGTAAAAAGACTCGCTGTCTCCTGCGTCAGGGCAAACGAAACTGTTTCGGCGAAGGTCTTCTTTGGCATAGAGTAGACTGCGCGTTTCGTATCCACATCTCGTATACCATTCATAAACGCCTGGATCTTCAGTAGTTCGATTAATTCTGTGGGTGCATCCGCGTTGGCCAATTGTGCGAGTCGCTCGATTTCTGTTGCATATGCCTGTAACGGCTCGTTATTCTTTTGGAAGCGAATCATCAGATCCATCTGGAGCATTTGCTTTCGGTAATCGCTACCGTATCGCCGCTCAATCGCTGCCATCAACGCATCATAATTACCTCGCTCGTGTTCAGGAACCGTTTGCAAAACTTCAGCAGCGGAACCCTTCAACGACATCACCAAAGCTGCCACTTTGTCTGCCAACGTCCAGTGATTCGTTTGTGCCGTTGTCTCGAACTGGAGTTTAAAGATTTTAAACGGCACAGTTCCGTCGAAGGTTGGCGCTTTCAATTTTGGTGCACTAACTGCCGCAACAGGTCCACTCAACTGTACATCTCGTATATGACCACCCAGCCGCAATATTTCTGCCTTCAGTGTGTGCAATTCATTTTGCGTTTGCGATTGTAACCTGCGAACTTTATCTTCTACTTTATCTGGCCTCGCCTGCAGTTCCGCAGAATTTCCTTCAATGCGCAAAAGTTGCTCCTGCAGTTGTGATATATTTTGTGCCATCTGCTGCGCCATTGCTGCTAAAAGCACATTCATGTCGAATGCTGGAGCTGCTTGCGTCTCTAGCAACTCGTGTTCAACTTTGGATGCAGCTTCGCAGATGAACTCATGTGTTTCAACGTCGGTAACCTCTTTCTTCATAGCGTCACGTAACCGCGTTTGTAGCTCTGCTTTATTTCCTGACACGAGTAAACAACCCGACTCCAACTCTTGCCTCAGCTGTGGTATTTTCAAGTTAGCGAATTTCATTATTATTTTAAATTATTCAACAATCCCACATCTGACACCAATTGTTACGTGATTTCTAAAATTACCTCTTCAACTCTCTTCAGGTTCGATCACTGGATTGTGAATAATTGTAAATTCGAAATAATAAAAAGTCGTTAGTTTCAAATAATAAATGAACTATTTATTATTGCTTGTTCTTATTTTAACACTTCTTTACTATCGCTGTTTATAACTTGTACACTTAACACTTATACACGAATTCTTATTAGAAGCTATTCAACTATTTTATTCTTATTCAACACTTTTCAAACTGTTACTTCCACGATGTCACTTTGTTGCTTTCCAAAATCAAACTGTCTTTGCTGCTGTGATTTGTGTCTATTTATACTGTTCGATAATTATCGCTACGTTATCGTCAGACTACTCCAGATCTGACTGGATTGTCGAGAATCTTCCCTTTCTATGAATTGTTTGTTACAGCAATGAATCATGTTCTATTGTGTATGCTGCGTTATGGAAATATCAAGTAACTTTTGGATCTTTCGCTAGCGCTCGATAGATGTCATTGTATTCCAGAAGTATGTGGACTGTGATTTGGAAACACTCGTAAATATTGCACATATCGGCGTGTAGATGGCGCTGTATATCACATTATAGTAGTTATTGCATGACGTATAGATGGTGCTGTAGTTTCGCCACACTGCC
The DNA here is from genome assembly GCA_937620795.1 of Thecophora atra. Taxonomy (NCBI): domain Eukaryota; kingdom Metazoa; phylum Arthropoda; class Insecta; order Diptera; family Conopidae; genus Thecophora; species Thecophora atra. Next base: position 40,443,646 of record OW569398.1, read on the forward strand.
CTCCACTTAAGTCTGATCGGCACGACTTTCCTTTCCTTTCCTTTTTTGAACTCGTCGCAGAAATATAGAGCATGTGGTTGTTGTTTGCACAGCTTACAATTTTGAGATTTTGGTTTGTGGTCAATGGCGGAAGTGAACACCTTGTGGTTTCCAGGTTTTTCCTTGTGCTTGAATCCTAATGCTTCTAGTGACTGGAATCGAGCTTCCAAAAATGAGAGGAACGTGCATAGTGTGGGGACCTCTTTTGGGTTAGCCAACGACTGCTCTATCAGTGCATGCGTGGCTCGATCAATCTTGCGAATTAAGATGTGTATGAGCAGGGGGTCCCAACCATTCGAAGATATGCCCAAATTTTCTAAACACTGCAGACACTCTTTCGTTGTGTCATGAACATTCTTGATGAAGTTGACGAATGCACCATATTCATTGCGACAATGCCACCAACTTTGTAGGAGCGAAAAACCAACTTCAAGATTTAACGGAAATTGTGCATAGTCAAGAGGCTCAGGAAAAAATTAAAAGGTTCGGTCATGATCGCAGAATTGAATTTCAATTCATACACCCCCGTTCGCCACACGTTGGGGGGCTATGGGAAGCAGCTGTCAAGTCAGCTAAGCATCTCTTCTATAAGGAGGTCAATGCAGCTTCTCTAACATACGAAGAAATGGAAACAGTGTTTACTGAGATCGAAGCCATTTTGAATTCACGGCCGGTAACTCCAATGTCCGACGATCCGAATGAATTTAAAGCTCTGACACCAGGACACTTCTTGATTGGAGAACCCCTCACTAGTACTATTGATCACAGTGCTACTGAATATAAAGGAAACCTACATCAGCGATGGAGAACGGTATCATCACTGAACAAGGAGTTTTGGCATCGTTGGACCTAAGAATACCTCTGCGAATTGCAACATAAGTATAAGTGGAAGCAATCTTCCTCAAATATTAAGGCAGGGACCATAATAATTTACCATCATTAAAATGGAAGCTCGGCCGAATAATACGTCCGATCTGTGGTGATGATGGACTAGTGCGAGTTGCCGAAGTTCAGACCGCATCAGGGGCTATCACACGCGTCATTCATCGATTAGCACCATTACCTAACACGAACAGTGAGTCCCACTTACCAATCCCCTGCAACTCAGGATCCCAGTAGCAATGAGCTCCAGATCAGTGGCCGCCGTAAAAGATCAGCGGCAGTGGAACAAAACTCTACCAAATGTTTTCGTGGCCTTAGCACTGCTCCAGTGCTATGTCTTAAAAGATGATTCTACCACCATCACAGCGCATTCTACTTTATGAGACCTCTTTCACTAGCTCCTTCCTTCCAAAAATTAATTTAGTCGAAATAATCACCAACGACAAGAACCTGCCAGTACTAATAGCAAACTATCGCCATAGTAAAACCATTTCAACGCATCTACATGAGCTCCGAACACAAATACAGCAACTTCAGCAGTCAGAAACGAAGTCCCTTAACAAATACGTACCAGAAGATTACCATCTCGGCATCAGCTTCAGCACACTTTTCATTGTTATCGTTATAATCCTCATTTTCATCACCAGATGGTTCACCAGACATCGTTCGAAAACATCAGTGTCCGGTCCAATTGCTGCGCCGAGAAATAATCAGACTTTGAAATCAACCTGGACGAGCACCATTAGTTGAGAACCCTCAACGGGCCGGAGGATGTTCATACCATATCACATTTTTTTTGTATTTTTTTGTGTGCACAGTGTGCACTAAGGCCAGCGCTGCTTCCTCACATCAGCATTCTTATCTCTCACAAACTATTTCCAAAAGCGGCGCATTTCCGCGACGCTCCCACAGGCGTCGTATTCCACGACGCTCCAACCCAAGCCATTCCCACAAGCGTCAGCACATTTTTGGCGTTCGCTTATTCCCACAGGTGTAGCAGCGTGCTAGAATCGTCGACTGAGGCAGCAGCGCTGAGCCTAAAATTGGTATAAATACCAAAATATTGCATAATAAATGTCAGAATTAAATCAAAACTGTTGTCGTCAACTACTTGGGATTCAACTGGTTCTGCACTAGTTGTTTCAATCTTACAATCTAATCACTTACAGGATCAAATCTTTGGTTCAACTGGTTTTGTACTAGTTGTTTCCAATCAAACTCAACAATTAAAACTTTCATCCAATTAAGGATTCATTCGATTAATTAAAACCTGGTTAATTAGCTCGTATTGAACTTGCTATTTACATTCACGTCAAAAGAGGCGTGAACACCACCTTACTAGTGAATTTTATTACCCGTTTGCAAACTGCGTATGTTTCCGCGTATTTTTGAATGTACTATGGTACTTAAGTAGTGTTACTATATTACTACTTTTTGAGGAAAAACATGTTTTCGCTACATTAAAATTACACTAATGTGTTTGAAATCCTTAATTGATTATGTAATGCCTTATCTCATTTCCCTTTTTAAGTTATTTTTAAAAAACGAAATTTATTAAAATACAATTTTAGTACCATACACTTTTGGCAATTTCGTACTGTAATAATTTCATGAAATTCCTTATCTTTTCACCTCAAAGAAGAAGAAGTAGCATTTCATAATTTTATGTATAATATAATAACATAAAAACATTAATTATTAATGCTGTCATGTAATTGAACTCTTGAACAATATTGTCAAATACATATTGACACATATATATATATATAGCAGAATTCTTTTTTGAAGAGTGCAGTAACATAAACGAGTGTTTGCTTTATGGCCGTAGCAACAGCAGCATAGTTCAAAAAGCCAATCAGATGTGATGTCCCGTGGTGAATAACACCTACAGTGTACGTGAAGAAATCGACAAAACGAAGTCGCAAATCTTCGGAAACCCGAGCGAGTTATCTCTGTTGCTCTACGTCATACTCTCACATCAACAATGAGAGAATGTGTTTCAAAATTATATCCGAGTTCAATATATTACATGGCTATTACATAAATATCAGCACGCAACATAAATCATTAAAAAACACAGCTAAGATGAATGTTACAGTTTATTTATATAATTTCCTATATTTGATTTGCAAACAAAGTTTAGCAATACACAAACCTTATGTCAAACCTTTAAGCGAAATTATGAATGCGAAAAACTGTACTGCTAAACTTCTGTTTGCAAATAATCGTGTATAGGATATTATATAAACAAAGTTGAATGGAACAGCGGCGCAGGTATCAGTGCTGTGTTTAAGTTTGACAACAGTTTTTTTGCTTACTGAGTGATTCGTACATTGATTTCAGAGATAATGAGATGTGACACTCCGTCGGCTTTTGCTAACTAACTAGACAAAATTTCGTTCGGGTTTTCGCAGTACATATATTGGAATGAAATGTCATTTCAGATTTTAGTTTGTTGCGTGTGGCCTAAATCTGAAAACAGTTCGGGAACCAATATCGGTAAGACAACACGGATTAACAACAACAGAATGATGAATGACAAGGCAGCATCAGATGAAGAAGCACAAGCACAGTCCACCACACTACAACGAGTAAGGTTTCACAGGGTCAGCCTCGTGACGCCGCCAGAGAAGACATTCGACAACACAGCGATAGCGATCTTTCCACCGGGAAGAGGTGGCATTGCCATATACAACGCCGACTACCGCTGTCTGTCCGAGGGCCAGTGGTTATCAGATGTCATCGTGGACTTTTACCTTAAATGGATAGTTCAACAACGACCGGAAGCGGAACAAGAAAAGATCCACGTGTTTGGCTCTCAATTTTTCACTTTGCTGTCGCAATGCACATCCGCTCCATTGCAGTACGAGCGTGTCGCTCGCTGGACGCGGCGAACGAATTTGTTCAGCAAGACGCACATTTTAGTACCGATCCTAGCAAACCACCATTGGATGCTGGCAGTCATATGTCATATGTGTATCCAAGGACAGATAAGGCGAAATACTCCTGTTTGATTCTCTAGCGAACCATGCGAGGACAAACGTAGGACCTCTATTGGCAAACTATATTCGGAAAGAAGCTAGACGTGAGCAGGATACATGGCACGCCGCCGAGTCAATTTGGACCTACACAGCAGTGGACACGCCGCAGCAGGACAACTTCAACGATTGTGGGCTCTTCCTACTCCACTATGCCGAAAGGTTCCTCTCCGAGACCAGCCGCAATTACAGGACACCGCTCGCCCAGTGGTTTCCACTTTCCGAGGTGCAAGGAAAGCGTCGAGAAATTGAGGCAGTAGTACAGGCCCTTGCAGATGCGGAACGCGCCGAATTGCTACCACCACTAAAGTTCAGAGAAGCGTCCCATGAATCTGGCGAGCCGGACCAGACGACCAAAAGTGCAGGACAGCAAACCATCGAAAGCCCGAAACGCAGCTTCATAGAGGAGGAGCCGAGCCTAGCCTAGCCAATCGTCCCGGTCAGCGTATGTAAAAACTCTGCCACTACATGATCAACCACAACCGGAGGAAGCAGAAAGACCACCCAGCGTATTAGACGCATACTTTGGCGACGTCTCCACCCCACTGGGAGGCGAAGTCGAATTATTATGGTCAAACAGCGAGGCGACACTCACGGCGACCGATATAACACCGCTGACATTCGACGAGGACACCATGATGTTTGGCCAGGATAGCAAATAAGACTTCGACGGTGCCGACATGACAAACCCGCCCCAAACTATAACGGCCTACCGCGTTATCACATCCCCGGTTACGGCGCCGTCATCTCCGATGAAGAAAGTAACAGCTGTAGAACGTCCGGATACGGCGCAGCCCGCCTCCACCGAAAATCCACCATGGCATACGATTACACCATAGTGTACTGGTCTAGTAGCGGACGACGCTACGCTCGGCGAACTCTTCTGGGAGCTACCACAGGTCGAAAGTCCGACTCTTTCACCTCAATGGACACGTGACGAAGCCAGAAGAGACGATCATACCATCGCTGGCGAAGGAAGAATTTCACCACTAACGGCCGAAGAAGACGCACTCCTGGAAGCGATCCTTACCGAACACGTAGAAGATCCAGATCTCGCACCACCCATAAGCCCGCTTCTAGCGCTAATCGGCGATGGAGACAGCTCGGAGGTTGGAATCAAGGTGGCCACCGTAAGACCGGAGTCGCAGTCCAAGGTGGGCCCTGACATCCCCTTGGAGTTGCACACTATCATCCAGCAACGCCAAAAGGATCGCAGACCGGGCGCAAAACTCAGCTTCTGGCGCATCATCGGGGAACGGAAGTGGAGAGTTCGCATCAATTAAACAGGCCAGGTGAGCGTCTCCTCGGTGGAAGTAAGGGGAAGATGTAATATCCCATACACCATCATATACATATCATATACACCATACCCATTTTTAAACTAGCATATATTGTTACAAACATTATGTATCACACCACTGGTGCAGTAAATTTAAGTCACCACACCATTTTTTCTGCTTATTTCTACATTTAAATTATGTCATATGTAAATACATTTCTCCCATACATGAATTACAACTTATTTAAGAAACAAACGTTATGAAGTTAATATGTAAAACACATATACAGAAATAATAAATAGACATAAGAAACTTTAAATTAGAGTATACATTAAACAGAAAGAGTGTTGTGAGGGAGGGAAGAGAGCAGACATAACTTTGTTCAGCGATAGAACAGCCGAAAGTCACCCGAGTATCCACACACACACACACACCTACATCGACGCTGCCTTCCAGCGCAGACGCAGAGCGACACAATCAGTCAATACACAGCGCACAACGTAGGAGGGAGGAAAGCAGAGAATATTCAAGCGTGGAATACACACACACGCCACAAATGCACGTTGGCATTCCAGCGAAGCTCAACTATAAAAGCAGCAGTAAACAGAGCTCTGTCTCTCTGGTGATCAGTAACTGCCGACGCGTGAAGAACACAACCAGCAAGCAAGGCGGAAGTACTTTATAGATTCTGACTATCAACGCGATCATTCACAGATCAGACACTGCCTTTTGATACCAGACAGGGAACGTTTTGCAGGGGTTTCACTTGTTTTCAGAAGGAGGCCTTTTACTCCGCTGATTCTCGGAAAACTCCTTCATAACTCGCGCTATAGGTACTCCTGGATTTCCTAAGGGTGGCCTTTTACACCCGCAAGGTCCACGAGTCCACGTCGACGCAACCGACAATCCTAATTCGGTTCATACGGGAAAGAACGGTGAAACCCGCGGAATAGGTACTCCTGAGTTTCATTAGGGTGGCCTATTACACTCTTAAAACCCACGAGGCCTCGCTACTACTTACTTACCCACGGAAACGGAATCGATAGTCAGATCGGAATCAGCAACGCTCATTTAACGTCGTCATCGTTAACGACGTTATTGCCACCGTCAACGACGTCATCGCCATCGACTACGACGTCATCGCAATCGTAAACGACGTCATCGTCAGCAACGCCTGTTTAACTTCGACATCGTTAGCAAAGTCATCGCAATCGTAAACGACGTCATCGTCAGCAACGCCCATTTAACGACGTCATTGCCATCGTCTACGATGTCATCTCCATCGTCCACATCGTCATCAACAACGCCCATTCAACGTCGCCATCGTCAACGACGTCATCGCCAACGTCACGCCGTCATCGTCAGCAAGCCATCGCCACAGTTACGGCGTTACCACCGTACCTCCTCCCGCACACTCTTTCTAACCCAACATTATAATAAGGCTGTAAGATATAAATAATAAAAATAATCTGCCAAAACGCAACGACAGGGTTATCTTTTAATAAATTTTCTGTCACGAACCCCGGACAACCGACGAGTTTTGTCCCAGCCTTTGCCCGCCTAGAGAAGGTGTTCGTTACAAACTGTATAGAATAAATAAACTTTAAGGAAGGCGCCATAACAATATGGCGCCCAATTGAAACAGCCTGTGATTTTTCCTTCGCGGCGTACCCCAAACCCGATGGCTTGTGCAGATTAAGAAAATAGATTAGCCCAATTGCACGGATAGAGGGAATACGCGCGGGGCAAAGTAAACTGTATAGAATAAATAAACTTTAAGGAAGGCGCCATAACTATATGGCGCCAAACTAAAAAGGAGCTTAGTGTTTTTCTTCCGCTGTGTGTCCGGAACCTGATGTCTTGAACGGACGAAAACGCCGAACTCAAAGGTATCAGGCGAAGGATATATAGCGGACGAACATCCGCGAGGTAAATTAAGTAAACACTACTAAGAAAAAAAATATGTAATTTTGAAATTGAAAAGGAGATTGCGTTCTTTTTGCGATTTTTTTTTTGAGTTATAATTGAAATAAACAAAATCAGTTTAGTTAGCATGGAAGTGCGTCTGGAACCTGGTGACTTAGAATGGCAAAATCAGCCAAAATAACTCCATCAGGTGAATGAGGCGCAGCAGACAAAGAAGCAGTCCAGCGGCTTGGAACAGTTTTAAAACACGCTAATCCAAATGTAAAAAATTTAATACTAATGAGAAGAAAAGAAGTAAAACTAAAAATGGGAATGATGTAATCAAATAGCTGATTTTAATGACTTGGAGCGTTACATACTCATCCAATGATGAATCCAACTGCATTAGGTTCAGCTAATCAATATAATAATTAAAAACCCATAATCGTAGTAGTTATAGCGACAAAGAAAATCGTTTCACGTGTCCAGTAGCGCCCGCGAAATAAAGTAACTTCCTGAAACGAAGAGCAAAAGAATAAAAATTAATTAATATCAGATAAAGGAAAAATAATTGTTCAAAGAATACGCAATCTGATGAAGAAGATGAAGCAAGCAGTTTCTTCAATAGCATCGAAAGTGGTCAGCGGTGATCACTGGGAACCTCAAAGAAAAGGTTATGATTAAATGAAATTTTTACGGATAATCAAATATATTGAAATTTTACAAGATGTTCTAGATTAAGTGAAGTCCTCTTCACGGGTTCCTCCGCCCTCTTCCACCACCACCGAGAAGAATCCCAATATATTTCTGTAAACAAAAAGTATTAGTTAAAATTTACATTTACAAATTCAAATACGACCTGATTTAATAAAAGTTATTTCTCAGTCATTGTAGCGCTGTGTTAAAGAGTTATTTGAATTGAATTTGTGTATTTATCTGAATTTTGTTAGTGAGGTTTTAAGTTAAATGGTTAAGCACACGTTTCCATTACATTGCTTATTACGTGTTGGTTCCATTTATGAGTTATAATAATAATTTTCTGTTATATGTAAACTTTGTCTTGTATCAGTAATTTGGGCATATACATTAATAGTTTAATCGCATATACCCATATATATATATCTATATATATATATATATATATATATATATATATATATACATATACATTTACTTATTTTGCGTAATAAAGTTTTTCTATAATTCATTACTTCGTGCAGGAGGAAATTATAGGATTTTTGGTTAGAAGTAGTAGTTGAGGAATAAATGCAAAGTTCAGTAGAAAGTTTTTAAGATATCGCGTTAGCAAATCTGTCGGCAATAACATGTGCCTGCTTGAAGACCTTAATGGAAAGAAGATCGGGACGTATCACAGTAAAGACATTGAACAATAAAGACCGATTATGGAGTGATCAACTGACGCGCAAAGCGATGATCTGGTGCAAAAGGGCAATATTTTTGTAGAATAGTAGGTTAGGATTAAAGTGCGATATTTGTGTTACATTTTTGTGGAACATCTTAACGACTATTTACTTTTCATGTAACGTGCACGTCCTAACTGGTTTTGAAGCAGCGTCAAGTATATTTGAAGAAATAGTGGAGTTTAATTATAGGCATTGGAGTACCGTCCAACATTGCTACATTAAGTAGTCCAATCTATGTGGTATGCTCCAAAATGCACATGCGATTGGTACCTGTAAAATAAAATGATTATATAAGAGTAAAAAATTTTATACAAACCACGCGTAGCTGGTTAAGCAGAGCTGGTGATGCCCGGCTAGTACAGCGGTGATCTAAGAGACTATCAGGGTCGTGGGCGATTTCCTTCTTTGGGCACCTCGTTAGAAATGATTCTGTTCCTGAAAATATTAAAGCGCACACTATTGGAGTCTAGCTGGACGCAACGAGTCCAATAGTGTTTTGTTGCGTGTGGCCTAAATCCGAAAAGAGTTCGGGAACCACTGGAAACCTTTCTGGTAGTACGGTGGAAGCCTGGAAGTGTTCCTCGGGAAATAATTGGAAAAAATATGTATGCTTGGATGACAAGTAAGGGGGATAAATGAAGTGAATAAAAGAAATTCAATGGAAAATTTCCGAAGGCCAAGTAGCGGATCTAGGAACAGAACAAAATTTGAGGTTTGGAAGTAAAAGAGTTCGATATGAAAGGGATTGAAGTTTTAGCTGTCTCGTTAATAAAGAAATAAGTAAATCTTTATATGCACACATATATATATATATATGGCGGAAAAAGCCGATGGCCGCATAAGTGTCAGTATTCTTTTTGTTTGGTGTCACGAACCATATCTCACGACTTTCAACTTTATTATTCAAAGTCGAGATACATTAAAAGTGGAAAAATCCTGTAAACTCCAGAGGAATTGATTTTCATCGGGGAGCGTCTACAATTACTGATGCCACGCCCAGGAATAAGAGAACACCCTTTGAATGGCTTGGGGGACCCGCAAAGCTAAGGCAGATAAAGATGGTATCCCGCAAACAAAATGCTGAAAACAGATAATTGTGAATTAAGCATAATTTTTGTTGAAGTTAAGAAAGGAAATTTTTTCTTGCCCCAGAGCAAAGGCGCTCATGTGTGCAAGCAAATAAGTTGTTAATCTTCACGTATTTGAGTTTTATAATATTTGTTTTTTTTTGTTTGGATAATACTTGCTAAATAAATTGAATATCTATGTTTATACATATATATATATATATATATATATATATATATATATATATTTATGTTAAGTCATTTTAACTAGTCAGAAATGTCTATGTAATTATTCATTTATTCGGCGAAAACTATTGTTTATTTGTGAGGAAGAAGCGGCCCATGGTAGCCGCATATTAAGGGTTTGGGGCAATTGACCTCTTTGCCCTAAGAGAACTCTCTCAAGGCCGTGGGTGACCCATATCAGGGAGGGGGTCCATTTTTTTTTTGTATGGGCCAAAGTTGCCAAGGATCACGTGAGGCTACCGTTAAGCTAGCGATGTCCAGATCGTGAATGTGAAGTTCAACGTAATTGAAGTACAAGAGAAAAAAACATGTTAAATTATCATTATTATTAATTATTGTACAACAAAGAATATATGCAATTATCATTGTCATTAAAAGACTTGTTCTATTAATAGAAGAAAATGGAGTGATTTACTGGCGGGGTATCAATCGGTGGTGGGTTTGAAGAGAGGAGAGGAGGGGACGGTTTGGAGGACATTATTGTTGTTGTGTCCCGATCCCGTGTGAGACAGGGTTGAGAACTCGCACTGCGTCCTGAGCTAGCCGGACCATAGTCTATGCGGGAAACGAAGGGTCACATAACAAGTTGTCAACAAAAATTTAGCGAGGGAGGTTGTGTAAGTATTTTTTTTAAAAAAAAATTTAATAAATGTAAACAATTTTGTAATAATTATGCTTCTCAACAGATGGTCGCTATGGAGAAGGATTTTTTTTATTGATTTTGAAAAATATGTCTGTACGAGTAATGGAGGGGAGCTGGCTGCTGCTGGGATAAACTTGGTTGTGGTTGATTTCACTGCTACATGGTAAGATAATACAAAATGATGATAACTTCGAAAATAACTAGGCATTTTTTATGATTAGATTTATCCTTGGTATAGTGGGCGGAAAAGTAATTTATCCTAACATGTACCGTACTTGAATATGTATAATTACTTTTATTAAAGCATTGGTGACTTCATATTGCTATGAACAGGATATGACGTAAGTTGTCTGCATATCGATATACATGTATCTTTTTATAACTGAATTTTTTATTAGCTTGGATTCAAAGGATCTTCAAAGTGGACAGCCAATAAACTTGCGTTACGTTAAATTCCAAAACTTACAAAATATTCAATATTATGTGAGAATCAATCCAACAGAGAGGTTACGCAAATCGACTACGTTGGATTCATTGGATCGCCTTTGATGACCAGTAAAATGACTGATTTCAAGCGCGTTGTTGGGAAAAAAGGCGAAAGTCATTGAAAACACATTTGTTTGGGATAATTAAATAAATTTTTATACATTATTCTAGAAGATCTGCCTATATAAAAAGCCACAACAGTTCGACAGCAAACCATAACAAAATTGATATAACTTTATATAATTATTTTTGTAATTTATTTTTAATGTTTGCATTTACAAATATGTATTTTTCGATTAAATTTACTTTATCATAGTAACATAAAAACGCAATGCATTTCATTTACATTATTAATCCTAAAGCTATAAAATTCATATTCATTTCTGTTTTTGCACTCAAATAGACATAAAACGATAATAATTTATATAATTACAATTGGAATAACTTGATTAACAGCCACATTCCCGATACTCGCTCGCGTCTCAGACGCTCCGTAGTTGTTTATTCTCTTTTGTCGTTTTCGTAGTTTTTCCTTGTATTTGACGCCAGCGTCGATGTTTTTTGAAGAAACTGCGCTGCCAAAAACCCAGACGGGACGCAGTCGCTCGCTGGCGTTTACTGTATAATTTTGTTGGTATTTTACCTGCTTTGCAGACCTTATCAGTTGTCAATCTTTAGTCGAGGCATTCCGGAAAAACCGAGTCGATTCGAAATGAGACGGGAACAAAACACTTGCCGACTTGAACAAAAATGTTGTGGTTGACAGAAATTTTTGTAACGAAGTTTTTAATGAATAAATTTATAATTGCTAAAGAAATTTATTTATCAATTATTAAATTAATAGTTACTAATTTATTAGTTATTAAATTAATAATTACTAATTTATTAATTGTTGAAGTAATAACTAATAATTTATTAATTATTAAAGGTAGATTTATTAAATTATTAATTATTTATTTGTTAATAAAGAACCTAATTTTAATTTTAAATTATCAAAATGTATTTCACAAGTGCTACGGTTTTATGTAAGGCTTCATTTGCGAACAAAAATAGAAATGATATCGCGTGCTGCTTGCTATATTACACGAACAAGTCAAATGGAGGTTCTAGTTATTATTATTATGATAAGGCAAATAGTTGCTTTTTGCTTCATACATTGTTGCCACACACTCATGTTCATATTTTATATCCAATAATATATGTGTCCACTAGGATTCTCACGTAGTTGAAATCGAAGTGACTGCATTTTTTTGTGTTTTTGAAAGTGCTTCCAAACTATATCACCAAACTACAAAAAAGTTTCCCGTGGACGGCAACACTATTCGGTCTGCAAACTACGACAGTCTGCAAAGCATAACATCAGGTAAAAAAAGCAAGACGCTGATTGACGCTGGCAGATGCTTGGATTACAGAATACAAAGTCTGTCTCAGTTTCGGCTACGCTGGCGTCTCGGGCGCTCACAGCGAGTGAGTATCGGGAATGTGGCCGTAAGTGAAATGACAGATTCACAATTTTTACCTAAACTGTTTAATACTGTTTAACCCCAGTACGAAATTGAAAAAAAAGTATGTTGGGAGAATTGTTCTATAACAATGATAATTTAATAGTACAAAAAAGGGAAAGCTGAATTGAAGCATTAATTAATTCGTTAGAGATTTTTAACAGCAATATTGCATTTTTTATGTTAGAAAAATAGGTTTTTTGCTAAATAGTAGTAAACTAACAACAGTACTTAAGTACGTAGTTTGCAAACGAGTAACAAATTTCACTGTTGAGGTGAAACCAAAATGTAGAAATGCCAATACTGCATTCAATGTTATTCCATTTTACAGAAATTAATAACCTAAATTTATATAACATTTTTAAAAATAACACATAATTTCCTTTTTTGCAAGTATAAGTATGCATAAAAATATTATGAAAGATTTTCATAAGGAGTGCATAAATTATAGTTGCTAACCGAGCTAACGAAATACACGAAACTATCAAATGCATTAACATTTATAATAAAAACAACCAGAAATCTATCGAATTTGTTGTCCTTGCAAAAAATAACAGTGTTCAAACACTTTCCTATGCTGCCGCAACAAAAATTTTTAAATTAACCTAACAGTTTTTTATATGCAGAACACGTTAAAATATTATTTTCCAACCACCAGCAAATAACTTTAATATTTACACAATACATATGATGTAATAATACAAAAATTAATCAGTATACGATTAATCAATATATTTTATTAATTTTATTCATGGATACAATAGAATTGAAATCTCAAAACATAGTTCTGACAAATGTAAAAACATGTAAATAAAGTGGTAGCTACAAGAAATTGAGGTGAAAAATCACTTCAACGGGGTTTCCTGGGTCATTTTCTTCAAGCTAACCGCATTTTTTCGGGGTCTCTTGCGTCATTTTCTTCACGCTGCCCGCACTTCTTTGACGATTTGTTGAGTTTTTTCACCAACACTACTATAAAATTTCCAAGTTTGTTACGAATACTTCTAAACTTCTGGAACCCGCTTGAGGACCCGAACACTGGCTGGAACGAGTGTCGCATCTCGTTATCTCTGATTAATTTCATTAAATTTAAATGTCAAGTTATATAATTAGTAAGATTACTGCATTAAATGAATTGGAAAAACAGTCTGATAATGAAACGGAAAACTCATTAGCGAAGGAAGCTCAAGTATGGTTTAAAAGCAAACTTTTAATGTATTATTTCGCTTCACCGAACAAAATTATGGCGTCGTCATTATCAATATAAATACATACATATGAATGGAAGCATTATCATAGGTTTTCGGCTATGTTAAAGACATGGACGGAGTAATGGCATATGTTTACCGTTGCACAAATGCTCCAAATTTTTTTTGTTGTTTTCGGGTCTCTAGTTACGGAGAGACAGCCCTTTGAACTTTGACTTTAATATACTTTTATTGAAAGTATTTTTATCGTAAGCCCCATATTTTTGGGTACCAAACGATTTTATGGGGTCATTCTCTAACTTTCAACGTCAACACTTGCACACGTTCTGCTTTATGCTTTTCGTAAAACAGCTGTTCAAAAACGTCTGCAAACGCTGAATTAGCGAGCAAGCGTCAGTTCACATTAGGGAACAGCGATTGACGGTGCTTCCAATATAAATCTTGCTTGTATTGTTTGCAACAATACTTCTCAAAGTGTTTGTGTGTTTTCCAGTCATAAGGGCATTCTTGAACTTTTAGCAACGCCATTTCTGTCCGATTTTTGACAGAAATGAAGCGTGAGGAAAAAAGGTTGACGTTTGGGTACCTAATAGATTGTTTTTCAGCGAATTTAATAATAATGGCATCTTCAACAAAAAGGTGAGTGTAATTTCTGATATTCAATTATTATTTTTAATCAATAATTCAATTAATATTTCCAATTGTATAAAATTAATATAAATACAATTGCAGATTAACAACAACTGAGCAGTTTCAGCAATTGCTAAGCCAAATGCGGGAAAATCCTGCCTTGGCAACTGGGACTCCCGTATTTGGTGAAAGCAAGGTGACGGTGGAGAAAAAGTGGGACTAAACGACAAGAGTCCTCAATAATCTGGGCCCTCCAATGAGAAAAACTGCTGAGGGAAGAAGGTTAAAAAATTAAATAAAATTTGTGGTCGCGCAAGTTGGCTTCATATTTTATCGCTATTTTAGATCTGGTATGATATGAAAACGAGGACCAGAAAGAAGATGTCGGAGAATGCCGCTTCAAGAGTAAAAACAGGAGGCGGTCCTTTTAGAGAAGTTCCGCTGAGTGCTCTTGAAAAAGAGACTATAGATGTAATGAGCTACGGCTCAGTTGCGGCTCCTCGGGGAAGATTCTTGGGTATACCACAAAAAAAACCCCACCTCATTTACTATGCGAGAAAATTCCAAGTAAGTTTTTCTGCAAAGGTGATATGAGCTATCTTTTATTTTTCGCATTTTAAAATTACAGGCGTTCCTCCAGTCTCGCCGTCATCAGAATTAGTTCTGGATTTCTCGATGCATGTATCTGACGACAACGAGATGGCAGAAAACATCAACCCATCTGAATTAGTAGTCCCGAATGCACTTGAAGTAGTAGTCCCGAATGCACTTGAACTAGTAGTCCCGAATGCATCGGTACCACAAAGTCAGCCGAAAAGCCAACCAGTTTACTGCCGAAACAGACGAGCGCAGCGCACGTCGCTGCTGAGCGACCATAACTTGACGCAGTCCGCAATTTTGCAGGAGATGCGCGAGCACAACAAGCTGCTAAGGACAGCGCTAGAAAAAAACACTGCAGCGATACTGCGGTTGGGCGATATTATCTCGAAGGCAGCAAACTGCGGGCAAGCACTAAACGCGTCGCTTAGTCTTAAGTTGTGACATGAAGTCTGTAATATTTACTCAATTTTTTAGTCTAGTTTTAAGTTGTGACATGAAGTCTTTTATATCTAAATACTTTGTTTTTTGACTCTGTATTTACTTTATAATTGGTTTTTAAAACGTTCCTTTCTTTAAAATAAAATTCTATAACAAATTCCAAATGTTTTTGTTGTGAAGTTCTTACTTCTGTTTTTATTGAAATGTATTTGTAAGTTAATACATAAACAATTTTTATATCGCAGTTTTATAAAACAACCGATTGTGTGTTCTTTGTTAACTGCGAGCCATTTCCCTCGCCAACCGTTCGCGAGTTGTTCTGCCAGCTCTTGTGGGCTCGTTTCCAGGCTCGTCATCGTCGTGGCTGTTTGCGGAATCGGTGTTCTGACTCTCCTCCGGCTCGCAATAGTTCTTGTAAAATATGAAAATGTTGTGCAAAATACAACAAGCATATATTATTTTTGTGGCCATCTGCGGAGAATAGTGGAGGCCCCTTTCCTGGTTGATGCTTCGAAATCTGCTCTTAATAACACCGAAACAACGTTCGATTGTATTTCGAGCACTACACAGTTTCGTATTGTAATCGACCGCATGGCTCTCTGCTGGGCTCCTGTATGGTGTCATCAAGTAAGGGAGCAGACCATAACCGGAATCTCCTGCAATATGCACGTTTGTCTAATTATTGCTTATCAAAAATACAAATTCTAATTATCGTACCTAGAAGCCACGTATTGCGTTTTCCCACATCATATTGGGAAGAGAAGTGTTCTTCGGCAGCACTCACTCTCCAGATGAATGCGTCGTGGTTTGCACCCGGATGCCGTGCGTCAACGAATCGTACCACTAGATCGTAGTCGCAAATCTGTAAATAAAGCACCAGAAATATAATATATTCATGTATTATATATTATCTCACCATGAGCGCATTTATACCTTTACGATTATAGTATAAATGACTTTCGTTATGCGTCGGCGACATTATTTTAATGTGTGTACCATCCACACACCCTATAACACCAGGGATTCCAAATTTATCCAAAAATTTTTGTTTTGTCCTGCATTCCTCCTCCGCCGTTATTTGTAATCGAACCCATTTTGGCGCTAAGAACTCTTCAAAAATTCGCAAATTCTCATTAATAATGCGGGAAACACTGGCTTGACACATTGACGAAGCATTTTCGTTTCCAACGCCTGTTTGATAGTTCCCGGTTACCGCGAATCGTAGAAATGTTGCCGGTTTTATAATTGCCGGAATAGCTGTGCTTCTTGCTTGTGCATCATAGTATTGCGAAACCTCATTTAAAATTTGAACGAAGCATTCTTTCTCCATGCGAAAGTTCTTTTTAAATCTAGCATAAAACAATATAAATATCAAACCAAATAAGATATATATATCACAACTATTATATTTCCGATATTAATTTACATAATTCATTAAACACTCACTCTTGGTAGGGCATATCCAATACACTGCCATTTTTTCTCAATTCTCTGTTCCTAATTCGGCAGTAGGTGTCAGGATTTGTATCATCATCAGTGCTGCTCGACGAAAAGTCTTCGAATATCATATTTATTTATTTATTTATTAATATTGCTGTTTTTCGCGAATTTGAATTGAATTACAAGTCAATCCAACAAAATAAATGCTAGTAAAGAGAAGTTAGAAAACCAATGCTCACACAACAAAATCATTGAATGCATGATATTATAAGAGGAAACAAGACAGCTATGTGTATACCACACTCGAGTGTATATACAGCAAGCATTCGGTAGTGGAAGTAGTCTGGAAAGTTCAACGAAAGGCAGTTCGCTCAACGAAAATCAGGGGAAAAGATTGTGAATAGTAATTTAAGAACGTTAACGTTCGGTGGGAACGTTTTCCGACGTCCACGTTAAAAGTTAAAGAATGACCCCATTAATGTTTTTTTACCTCATAAATTTTTTGCAAAATAAAGTACATTTTAAAGTAGCATTATTGGATGTTTTTTTCAAATTCGGTGCCTGTAAAGGCTCATCCAGACTGAGTCCGTTTTACGTTCTTTACATTCTTTACTCCGTTTGCGTCATAATAGTCTGTTTCCATAAACACGATTTAGTTGTATTTATTTAATAATAATAATATTAGGTCGCAAGTAGTTATATATATACATATATTTTTTATAATAAATAATAAAAAGAAACTATATAAAAGAATTTCACTAATAACAATTAAAATAATTTTCTGAAAAATTTGTCTTTGGACCGTGGTTTTTCATCCGCCGCGTATCTCTTAATCCGTGCAATTGGGCTAAGCTATTTTTTTAGTCTGCAGAAACCATCGCTTTTGAGAAAATCGGCGAAGGAAAAACCACAGCCTTTTTCATTTCGGCGGCATAATGTTATGTTACCTTCGCACTTGGTGGCAACTCATCGTGCACTTCACCGGGCTAGCTCGTCACTCAGCGTGGTTCTCAACCCTGCTGCCATAACTCGGTTGATAACAATAAAATTTCCTGCAAAGGAAATTTCATTCTCACAAAAAAAAAACTTTTTTTTTTCTTCCTTTCTAAATATCTACTCCAGCCATTGCAATTAAACCTCTTCTACCCCAACGATAATGAATTAACGCCGCATAATAGTTAATGTCTTTTCCATGATATTGATTATAATGTTTAAAGGCTTATTAAATGTTAAATCTAGCTGTGACACAATGATTGGGATTAGTATACAAAAAAGATTTAATATTTGGACTACATATATATATTGATACACGTTTATCTTAACTTCCTTTTTTTCCTGTAGGTATCGTGCTGCAGTCACAGAACACCAACTTTAATGGTATGCCACCTCTCAATCTACACCCAAACTTGTAAGGATCCTAAGGAGCTCCCTATAGACCTTATAGATTAGCGAACTCTTTTCTTCAACATATTCGCTCCCGATTATCACTCCTATTTGCCCTACGTCGACATCACGAAACCTTCACAAAACACCACAAAATAGTTTAAAAAACACAAATTATAACTTCGTTTACGACGTTTCGAATTTTCGTAAATTCTGAGTACTTTCTACTAAACAATTATATATATATATATATATATATATATATATATATATATATATATATATATATATATATATATATATATATATATATATATATACATTCTATTTGCTTCCAGAAAGTAATTTAATTAATAAAATAACTAAATTGCATCTTAAGCAAGAATAATCGTCTTATGAATCTCATTTGTGGACTCAGGACTCGGCAATAGAATAAACCATAACTCATACAATTGACGTTCTCTTGTTGATGGGACACATTAGTTTTCTTTTGTTTTCTCGTTATACCCTACACCTTAAGGTTGAGGGTATATTCACTTTCTACCGGAGTGTGTAACGCATAGAACTAGACAAGATAGGTATGGAAAAGTATATATATTCTTGATCAGCATCACCACCATAATTGAAATAACGATGTCTGTCCGTCTGTCTGTCTGTCCGTTGAAATCACGATCACAGGAGAACGGATTAGGATTTCAAAATGAAATTTGGCAAAAATATTGGTTGCTATGTTGTGGTGTTTCGTATTGAAAATTGGCAAAATCGCCCAAGGACCACGCCTACTTTTTATATCGGTAGTGCAGGTACCTCTGTTTTGCCTATTAAAAAAGGCCATATCAGCATCACTTTTTGAGAGAAGACAAGAAAATTTTATATGTAGGTTTAGACTAATGCTTCCAGCTAATATGCCAAATATGGGCGTTATCCGCCCACTTTTAGTTTACATAGGTCATGGAGGGTTTTACATGGATTGTATTGAAAAGTATATAAGTTTCCTTAATAATGGTGTACATAATATTGTAGTTTGTGAACCAATAATATTCTGTTGGGAAAAAAATGGGCAGGCCACGCCTCCTTTTTACCCATCCACACAGTATTGCAATATATTTTTATACCTTACACCAAAATTTTGAGAGTAAACGCACTTAGTACCGGTTTGTAATCTTATATATACGAGTATATATGCAGCTTTAAGGTGTAGGGTATTTCGGCTACAGCCCGGCTGTAGACAACACCTTTACTAGTTATAACCTACACCTTAAGGTTGAGGGTATATTCACTTTCTACCTGAGTGTGTAACGCATAGAACTAGACAAGATAGGTATGGAAAAGTATATATATTCTTGATCAGCATCACCACCAAAATTGAAATAACGATGTTTGTCCGTCTGTCTGTCTGTCCGTTGAAATCACGATCACAGGAGAACGGATTAAGATTTCAAAATGAAATTTGGCAAAAATATTCGTTGCTATGTTGTGGTGTTTCGTATTGAAAATTGGCAAAATCGCCCAAAGACCACGCCTACTTTTTATATCGATAGTGCAGGTACCTCTGTTTTACCTATTAAAAAAGGCCATATCAGCATCACTTTTTGAGAGAAGACAAGAAAATTTTTTGTGTAGGTTTAGACTAATGCTTCCAGTTAATATGCCAAATATGGGCGTGATCCGCCCACTTTTAGTTTATATAGGTCATGGAGGGTTTTAGATGGATTGTATTATTGTGAACCAATAATATTCTGTTGGGAAAAAATGGGCGGACCACGCCTCCTTTGTACCCATCCACCCAGTATTGTAATATAGTTTTATACCCTACACCTAAATTTTGAGAGTAAACGCACTTAGTATCGGTGTTTGTAACGCACAGAATTAGTTAAGCAGCTATAATTATAATTTATCTTCCGAATTTGGTCGTGATGAATATATTATATCGCACCACTTCTAAATATATATACGAGTATATATGCAGCTTTAAGGTGTAAGGTATAAGGTATGATATGAGCCTCATACATAAATGCAAATATATATATAGCATACACAAACAAACATTGCTACACACTAAATGGTGAACATATATATATATATAGGCTAAACAGCTTTTTTTTTATCACAAATTGGGTATGTATGTGTAAATTTTTTTTCTTTTTGCTTATCTGCTTGCTTAATGCGTGTCCTGCTTAGATCAGTTCCAGGATTCGATCGCTGTCCGGGGATAATTCGCCTTCTTCGTATACGGTTGTCTCCTGTGCTCCTTTGGCGCTGTCTCAGGACCTTTTCACCCATATATATATAGTGATGGTATTAAATGTTCGCAGAACAAAAAATCTGAGTGAATATTGTAATATGTCTTGTATTTATAGGAAATTTAATACACGTTTTTATTATGCGTATAATACCTAACTAGATATTTGGGTTCCGTTTACAAAGTAAAATGATTGTTTATATTTCAAGACTTTTATTTTTTGCATAAATAATACATTTCAGATTCTCAGCTTTCTAGTTGTTAACATTATAGAACCTTTTATTTCCTTAATGATTGTAGTTCATATCGAGGACTTCAAATTACTTCGTTAGCTGCATTTTAACTTTAACTTAATCCAGTCCTCATGAAAGACTTCAATAATATTTTTCTTACTTATTTATGTGAATACAAAAAATGAATTATACATCTTCTCTAAAAATAATTTATAAATTTAGGTTATGAATTAATAGAAAGAAAATTGCATCAATGTAGTATTGGCATATCTACATTTTCATTTCCACCTTACTAGTGAATTTTATTACCCGTTTGCAAACTGCGTATGTTTCCGCGTATTTTTGCATGTACTATGGTACTTAAAAAGTGTTACTATATTACTACTTTTTGAGGAAAAACATGTTTTCGTTACATTAAAATTACACTAATGTGTTTGAAATCCTTAACTGATTATGTAATGCCTTATTTCATTTCCCTTTTTGAGTTATTTTTAAAAAACGAACATTATCAAAATACAATTTTAGTACCATACACTTTTGGCAATTTCGTACTGTAATAATTTCATGAAATTCCTTATCTTTTCACCTCAAAGAAGAAGAAGTAGCATTTCATAATTTTATGTATAATATAATAACATAAAAGCATTAATTATTAATGCTGTCATGTAATTGAACTCTTGAACAATATTGTCAAATACATATTGACACATATGTATATATATAGCAGAATTCGTTTTTGAAGAGTGCAGTAACATAAACGAGTGTTTGCTTTATGGCCGTAGCAACAGCAGCATAGTTCAAAAAGCCAATCAGATGTGATGTCCCGTGGTGAATAACACCTACAGTGTACGTGAAGAAATCGACAAAACGAAGTCGCAAATCTTCGGAAACCCGAGCGAGTTATCTCTGTTGCTCTACGTCATACTCTCACATCAACAATGAGAGAATGTGTTTCAAAATTATATCCGAGTTCAATATATTACATGGCTATTACATAAATATCAGCACGCAACATAGTTCATTAAAAAACACAGCTAAGAGGAATGTTACAGTTTATTTATATAATTTCCTATATTTGATTTGCAAACAAAGTTTAGCAATACACAAAGCTTATGTCAAACCTTTAAGCGAAATTATGAATGGGAAAAACTGTACTGCTAAACTTCTGTTTGCAAATAATCATGTATATGGTATTATATAAACAAAGGTATATTAAGGCACGGTCAGACAGAACGCGACAATAATCTACGCCTGGCGGATATATCTTGTTTGTTTCTGTGAATAAAAGAATGCCGTACTGGTATTACATGATTTAATTGCATGGGATTTGTCACTTTCTCTAAGGAAATTGGTGATCTGACATGAAAAATTTCTCAGGCAAAAAGTATTTCTTTCTCAAACGAAACATTAGTGCAGGAATTGTCAGTAGTGTAAAAATTGTTGTCTTCATCTTAAAAATAAATTGAAGTGTAGTAATTGAAACAGTAAAATATGTCTTCCGAAGAAGAACTATTGTTGCTGCTACTTTCGAAAAGGAGAGCTAAACGAAGGCGGCTGTGGGTTAGTGAAATAAATCAAGCAAGGGAGCTGTTTAGCGAATTCCACCATCTATACCGAGATTTAAAAAATGATGACGAAAAATTTTGGACATATTTCCGGATGACACGAAGCAAATTTGAAGAGCTTCATAAGCTGCTGAAACCACAAATTGAAAAAATGTGTACCAATTGGCGATCATCTATCAGCTCAAAAGAAAGACTAGCAGTTTGTTTGAGGTAAAGAACAGAGATAAAGTTAATCTATTGTATTATTTTAATCAAACAATTGCATTATTTGAAAATAGATTTTTAGCAACAGGAGATTCTTTCCAAACGATCGCATTTTCTTATCGGATGGGCCGCTCTACCGTTGGTTATATTATAGATGAAGTGTGTCAAGCGATTTGGATAGTGTTGCAACCAACGCAAAAGCCGACACCAACAGACGAAGTGTGGAGGTAGTCAGAGAATGGCTTTAGGGTTATTTGAAACTTCCCAAATTGTATTGGAGTCATCGATGGAAAGCATGTCTGCATAAAGGCCCCTCCCAAAAGCGGATCTAGCTTTTATTGCTATAAACAATTTTTTTCGATTGTTTTATTGGCCATTGTAGATCCGTTCTATAAATTCACAATGGTCGATATTGGCAGCTATGGGTGACATGGTGACAATGCAATTTTTGAGAATTCTCAATTATTTAAACGTTACCTTCAGCATGGTAGCATTTTACCACCAAAGCCTCTCCCGGGGACAGAAGAACGTGTTCCACATGTTTTTGTCGGAGACAAAGGTTTCGCTTTGCAAACATATCTCATGAGGCCTTTTTCGAGAGCAGCGACTATCCGGGATGAAAGAAAAAAAAATTTCAACAAACGTTTAAGCCGCTCTCGCCGAATCGTGGAAAATGCTTTTGGCATCTTGTCGCAAAAGTGGAGAATTTTTCGGCGTCCCATTGAATGCGATGTGGACAAAACCGTGAACATTGTGAAGGCAGCTTGCGTGCTCCACAATTATGTATCTTCTGATGAGCATTGGCCAGATACAGAAGATGTTTCGATGGCTGCCTTGACACCAGCGCAACCCACTAATGTAAAAAGCACGAATGCAGCATTTTTTGTAAGAGAGAAGTTTGCAAACTACTTTTACACCGGATAATATTCAAAAATTTCAAATAAAAAGCTCTCTTTTGCTCAACTTTGTACTGCTTTTTATTAAATCATATTTATATTCTTAAAACTAACATGCAAAAAATGCAAACAATGTAAAAAATGTAAAAAATGTAAAAAAAAATAAATAAAGCTTCTTGCTCTTACATTATTCTTGGCACATATTGATTATAATTAAATGGAAACTAATGAAATGAAAACTAATAGGAACTATTCTTAAAACTAAAAGGAACATAAATAAAGGCACAGGTTTTTTACGGCCATTCTCCTTGCAAGTAAACCAGTTGCTCGGCTGCCGAATTTTTCTCTTCTATTTCCCTCAGCTCAATCTCCGAGAACAGCTCAGCCAAACGTAATTTTGTTTGGGCTTGGTTTCTCGGAGAAAACTTCTTAAAAGTTTCCGCATAGGACAGGAACAGGTGGTCCGTTCTGTCCAAAAGAGCTTCATTTGCTTTTCTTTTATTTAGATACGCTAGAATAGCACCATCAACTTCTTGATGCTGTGCGTTTGGAGCTTTGCGCTTCCGTTTGTTGTGAGATCCTGGTGCATCTTGGGTGGCAGTGCTACTTAAAGTTGTAGCAAGTTCTGCTTGCGCACCCGTGTTAGTGATAATGAAACTTACCAGTGCAAAACATTTCGTTGGCAATTTTTTGCCAAATTTCCTTTTTTCTGAAATTGTTTTTCTATTCCGTATGGCTTGTGTTGTATAAGCACTCATGCTGCCTTACAAGTGCAATTAGTTTTTCTGACATTTTCAAAATAACAAATTAAACGAATTAAGGAACAGTAAACTAAAAACCGAAATCAAAAAGAAACAATAAATTTAAGTAAAGCAAATTGCTCTTAACTGCTCAACAAATACACACAATTTGCACAAGATTCTGTAAAATTTCACAACGCTGTACTCGGCGGAGAATCGTACGCCGAGGTGCGCGTTTTCAGTGTGACATGCGCCATAAGAACCTGTGTGTTACAACTCAGAAACCAACCGCTCCGCCCGGCGTGGCGTAATTATCGCGTTCTGGTTGACAGTACCTTTAGCTGGTCTTCCAAACAAACTACAACCGCTGAATGGAAAGAGCGGCGCAGGTATCAGTGCTGTGTTTAAGGGTGTTATTCACAAGGTTGCCTTTGTCGTCTTAAGCGACAAAATTATCGTTTTTGTATTCTGAAGTCAGACGTCGTCTCTCAGTTCTCGGAAAACCGATTGCTTTGAGGCGACAACATCAAAAACGTAAGAAAAGTGTATTAACAAGTGTGACAAAAGCTACTTTGTAAGGCGTCACGCGACGCCTTTAAGGCGCCACCTTTTTTGGTGTCATCTTAGGTGTCGACTCTTACAAAACTTGCACTATTTCGATTTCTTCTATTATATTTTTATGAATATTCAGCAGTTAGCGGTAAAAGTAATACTACTAATAAATGTAATATACTTGCATACGAAAATGGTATAGTAGTTATAGTTCTTGTAGTTTTTACATAAATATTTTTCCCGTGTATATGACAAAAGTTTTATTTATTTTATTTTAAAGAAAAATGTGTGTAAGTTTAAAAATGCGGAAAACGTTGTGGGCGTGGCTACTTTACAAAGTAAAATGTAGGTTAAAGGTAATTATAAAATATACTCCGATGTAAATGTTGCAACCGAATGCCTCCAATTCTGTGTGATGTGCCGTTACTTTCTAAGAATTTCGAAAGATGCATTAAAGAATTGTGAGTGTTTCTCCGCATTATGGAAATGGAATCGCAAAAGAAAAGGTGCAGTGATAAATTTATTAGATGGCATAATAATATTAAAAACGTTTCTGGAATATAGTTATTCTTTCACAACCGCAGCGCAGTTTGAGTTGTTGTTAAGTGAAATGGAGCGGGCGCCACACCTCGCACGAGGAACTCTACTATTCAGCAACAACAAAACAAAAGTGGAAGAAGACTGGAAAAAAATCGGGAATAAATTAAATACAAACGGTCCTCCGATTAGAAGCACTTTAGAGTGGAAGAAGGTTAGTTAATTATCTTCTTAATTCTGCTAATGGTTGAAGAATAACGACTTCATCAATTCAAGATATGGCGAGGCGTGATAGCAAGTGTCAAAAAAAAAGCTAAGCGAAGCTGAAAAAGAATTTCGAAGTACTGGCGGCGGACCCAACCGCGGTATTGTATTAAGTCAGCTGGAGGAGCGCATTGCAGATTTGTTACGCACGAGACTGATGACGAATACATCGGGAGCGGTGTTTTGTTTTGGCAATTAGCCCATCCGTCGAACCGTTGAAGAGTATTCTGCTATTCCCTCAACCTCATCTGCTGCAAAACGCTACGCCCCGCAAGATATAGATGATCCCCCTACAAATAGGCACCTACCTGCATTATTGCACGAATGTAAGTAATTTAAATTTTTTTATGCAAATCATAAGTTCGCAGCGAATAATATTACAGCTGAAGAGTTGTTGATCTCCTTTCTTCTTGAAGAAGACAACGATGTCGTGGAAGAAGTGCCGACACCTCGTCCAGAACAACAGAGACAGAGGGCATTAACAAAGACTAAGTTTCAGGAGAAGCAGCTCATGTTATTAGAAACACAGGTAAATTTGTTATACTCCTTGCATTAGAAAAAACTTGCAAACATTCCTTCAGATTGCCAATCACATGAAAATGATGAATGTTCTGTCACAAACAACATCTTTAAAAGATATTGCAAGCGTGTCTGTGGAGTGGATGCAATTTTTTCGTAAGGAGGCAGAGCGGCGCGATTCAGCGGCAAAGGCTTTGCTTAACCTAAATAACTCATAACTTGGTTATTCACCACTTTATGTGGTATTCCTATTTCGTTTTTCCCTCAAGTAGTAGTACATGGCGGTGGACATTATGGAAGCCATCTCTACGTGGAACACGAGATGAGCGAGTAACGAAACTGAAAAGGTCGTAAAAAGCTGCCCTACGCGATTCTCATTTTTCATACTAAAGACCCCATCTTTTGGTATCCTTCGTAAATGTTTCTCTGTAAGTAAAAAAGTGGTGTTTGCGTTTCGGAACAGAATAGCTCCGTCCTCTTGCGGCCAAGTACTCCTGTGAGTGGATTTTCGCGCTAGTGGTTCGTGTTCTCACATGGAGGTGGACATTATGAGGTAAGCGACATTACCTGAAAATTTCTCAACTGCTCTGAATAACACCT
Organism: Thecophora atra; assembly: GCA_937620795.1. Classification (NCBI taxonomy): domain Eukaryota; kingdom Metazoa; phylum Arthropoda; class Insecta; order Diptera; family Conopidae; genus Thecophora; species Thecophora atra. Next base: position 40,470,209 of record OW569398.1, read on the forward strand.
TAAAAACACTTGAAAAGTTTGTAAATCACCGTCACATAAGCCACGCGTTTATGGGCATTTTACGAGGTTAAGTGTATACGGGACACATATTTTTATATATTATTTTTTATATATATTTTTTTATATATATTTTTTTATATATATTTTTTATACATATTTTGTATATATTTTTTTTACATTTTTCATGTATTTTTTATACATATTTTTATACCCTACACCTTAAGGTTGAGGGTATATTCACTTTCTACCGGAGTGTGTAACGCATAGAACTAGACAAGATAGGTATGGAAAAGTATATATATTCTTGATCATCATCACCACCGAAATTGAAATAACGATGTCTGTCCGTCTGTCTGTCTGTCCGTTGAAATCACGATCACAGGAGAACGGATTAAGATTTCAAAATGAAATTTGGCAAAAATATTCGTTGCTATGTTGGGGTGTTTCGTATTGAAAATGAGCAAAATCGCCCAAGGACCACGTCTACTTTTTATATCGAGAGTGCAGGTACCTCTGTTTGCCTATTAAAAAAGGCCATATCAGCATCACTTTTTGAGAGAAGACAAAAAAATTTTATATGTAGGTTTAGACTAATGCTTCCAGTTAATATGCCAAATATGGGCGTGATCCGCCCACTTTTTAAAAAAATTTTTTGTTTTTATTATTATTATTATATATATATATATTGTATATTTATTTTTAGATATATAATATATATATTGTATATATATACGAGTATATTATATCGCACCACTTCTAAATATATATACGAGTATATATGCAGCTTTAAGGTGTAGGGTATTTCGGCTACAGCCCGGCTGTAGACAACACCTTTATTAGTTTGTATACTTTTTTATATACTTTTTATAATCATATATTTTACATATTTTCATATTTTGCGTATATTTATATGGTGTTTTGTTAAATGGTTTCTCCAGCAACATATAATTCACCAGTAAATAGTTAATAATTTTCACATAATGCAATCATGCAATGTACACATAACATGCTCTCACTCATGTGGAAAAGAAAAACATGGTTCATCTGCCAGAAAATAACTCTTCCGCTCCACGCATTATGGAGATTTAGCCTTCCACTGAATCCGTTTGTCGACTCCAACGGGAATGTATAAAGAGGAATGTTAAACAGTTTGATTGCGGGCATAATCCTCAAACATCTTGTGAATACATTATCCGAACGGTTCAGGAACTAGAAAAAAACGGTCTTAACCACCTTTGGTTTAGCGATTAAAAGCTCACTGATGAGACCTTTTGGGCATTGGTCGAAAAGCTTCTGAGTAGCCTTTGTAGTACGTCTATACGTAGGTTAAGGTCTAAGGACTTAGGCGTCAAGAACACAAAAATGTTTAAATAAAGAATTAAAAAAGTGAAAAGTTAAAAATTAAAAAATCAGCCAATGCGGAAAACACATGTGAGAAACCGAGGCAGCTCACTGCTTAAACCATTTTCTGTTCAATCTCCATATTGATTCTTCTGCCTCTTAATGTACCGATCTACTATTCCTTTTATCGATTATAGCTTTTATTTCCTTCTATTTTATTTTTATTTACTATTTGCTTTGCTTACCTGTAATTGGTGTTTTATCGGACTTAAAATCTATATTTTATTATTTTCATTTCATTTAATTTTACTTTTATTAATATTTCAGTATTTTGTTTTATTACTATTCTATTTGTATTTCTATTTTTTACTCTTTATTTTTATTCTACATTTATTTATTATTTTTTACCCTTATTCTTTACCTTTATTATTTGTATATACTTTTTATTTTTAATTAATTTTTAATTTTTCTTTTATTTTTAGTTAATTTTATTAAATTTTATTTTTATTTTATTTTTAATTAATTTTTATTAAAATTGTCTCAAAAATTGTTTTCACACAGTGAAACAAACAGTCCTCCAAAACAGTTTCCTGCGTCTAGGGAAATTTTGTCCTGCTGGCTTTTTATAAAATAATCCTCTGGCTACCAATCAACTATGATTCATTTCCACTCAACAGCCCGCAGTATCCTTTGGTTGCCACTGACTAGTAATATTAGCTCCTAGGTAGAAGGTTAGATAAGAACTGTTTGTTAATAATATATAGTAATTGCACCTGACTCACGTGACTGCCGACTTAGGAGACGGGATTCCGAGTGAACATCCTGACAACTACGAACTTATACAGTGACAGGCCATTCATTGTAGTTCCTTGTTACACCCTTCTTCGGCCGATAGCCGTCTCATAAAAGTAAGAATATTAAAAACATCTCATCTCATTTTATTTTTAACTTTTAACTTTAAATAAAAACTTTTTTACAATAAATATTTTTTCTATTCTATTTTTAATTTATATTGAAATAAATTACGCAATACTTTGCGCGACACGATCGCGTATGTTGGCAGCCTCGCAAGGCGTTGGGCTTCTGCTATCGTCTTTAAAGCTGTTCTCAGCATATGGCCAGTCATTTTTGTAATAAATGCTGTAACGAACTCCGGTTCTCCGGTTTTCCAGCTGGGATATGCTCAGCGGCTATCCAGGCGTTCGGTACAGAAATTTATTTGGGTGAGACGCTCTAAGGTTAAATGGCTTTTTATTTGTTCACCTTTATGATTTCTGTCATACAATATTCATTTAACTAAACTAGTGAGCGAGAGGGAGAGACTTATTTGACGGTGGACCACTGTGCTGCTTGTCTTGATGCTGATGCGCCGGACGTTGTTGCGGCGAACGATGGTAGCTAGATGAAGGTCACGTCGTTGACTGTGGCGTGGCAATGACTGTTTGGAGCCACTCAGTGTCGTTGTCTGGAGCGCTGAGTGGGACTCCAGGCGTTGCAATGGCGTCGATGTGTCGGACGTTGGGGTGGCGATCGAATGCAACTATGATGAACCTCACGCCGTTGAACGTGGCGTGGCCGTGACTACTTGGAACCACTCAGTGTCGTTGTCTGGAGCGCTGAGTGGGACTCCAGGCGTTTCAATGGCGTTGATGTGTCGGACGTTGTTGCAGCGATCGATGGTAACTATGATGAACTTCACGCCGTTGAACGTGGCGTGGCAATGACTACGTGGAGCCACTCAGTGTCGTTGTCTGGAGCGCTGAGTGGGACTCCAGGCGTTGCAATGGCGTCGATACGTCGGACGTCGGTGTGGCGATCGTTGATGGCGTTGACAAATTTCGTATCTTTATACTTGGCTGTTCGCTGCTTGGAACTACGCTCTGATCGAAGATGGGTTGCTCGTTGTACTGGCGTCGTTTGAGTCTCGTCGTGGCAGGTTGGGTCCGCTGTCTTGAACTCTTAGTAACTCACGTGCTCTAAAGCCTCTAGAGTTATATATGTGAGATCCACGGACTCTAAAGCCTCGAGGATCCATATAACTTAAAGACTCACGGACTCTGAAGCCTCGAAAGCCTATATACTTGTAGATCCACGGACTCTAAAGCCTCGAGGATCTATATAACTTAAAGACTCACGGACTCTGAAGCCTCGAAAGCCTATCTACTTGTAGATCCACGGACTCTAAAGCCTCTAGGATCTATATAACTTAAAATTACTTAAAGACTCACGGACTCTGAAGCCTCGAAAGCCTATATACTTGTAGATCCACGGACTCTAAAGCCTCTAGGATCTGTATAACTTAAAATTACGTAAAGACTCGCGGACTCTGAAGCCTCGAAAGCCTATATACTTGTAGATTCACGTGCTCTGAAGCCTCTAGAATCTATATAACTCACAAAATAAAGTCTCCTAATGGTCGTTAAGCGTGGGGCGTCTATTTAAGTCAAAGGTCTGACGGCAAATCAACGAAATCAACCAATTCTTCGACGTAGCAAGCAACCGCACTCGTTGAAGCGTATGAACTCACTGACTAGCGCGCTGGAATTTAACTTCCTTCGTATTCTGCAGGCGATACTGCGTATGTGATCAGAGCAATTGTGCTCTCTGCTCGAAACGTGGCTGAGGTGTCAAGCGGCGATGTAAAATTATATCTCCAGCAGAGCAAGCAACCGTGCTCGTTGAAATCTGCTGACTGACTAAAAATGTGAAGCAGCGACGTAAGATAGCTGGCAGAGTGGAGCAAGCAACCGTGCTCGTTGAAGTCTGCTGACTGACTCAAGATGTGAAGCAGCGACGTAAGATAACTGGCAGAGCGGAGCAAGCAACCGTGCTCGTTGAAGTCTGCTGACTGACTGAAGTTGTGCAGCGGCGACGTAGATATCTGGCAGAGCGGAGCAAGCAACCGTGCTCGTTGAAGTCTGCTGACTGACTGACCGCTGTGCTTGAATGCAACTCTTGTTAAGCTGGTTTCTGCTTATTCTCGTGTGTGTGGTTTTATGCGTATGCGTCGGTGACGCCTGGTTGTCGCTTCTCTCTCTCTCTCGCTCTGTTCTTATGTATAACTTATTTACTAACAATTCTTTGCTTTGTATTCGTTGTTCTGTTATTTGTCTTAAGCATTAGATACAGAAATATACAGGTCTTGTGCTTAAGTGCTAGTTGTAGCAAGTATTAAGATTTTGTTATTTTAGCTTACGTACTAGTCCTAATATAAGTTTATTTTTATTAAATTCATTGTTTTGTTAGTTTAGCTTACGTACTAGTTATAAAAATACTAGTAATAAGATAGGTAATAAGAAAGAATATGAAGTTAGTAGAGTAAGTAATAAGATGAACAATAAAATAGATTAAGCATGATGAAATGTGTGTCCATAATTTCGCTTAAAAATTATGGCCGTCACACCACCTCCCCTCTTTGCGGCCATTATTTGCTGAGGCGCCAGGAGACGCTTCCTAAGTAAGGCCAACAGGGCATCTTGCAGTGCGACTCGATCCTCCAGGTATTCCGCTTCTTCGACTAGGTTTTCTGCGGTTCCCTCCCTTGTGCGTTCAAACGTGTCGTCGTTGTTTTCCTGCATGTTGCGCGTGTGTCTGTTCGCTATGAGATGTGAATTACGAATGAAGATCCTTGTTGTGTTGCGCTCCTTTATATAAGCAACGACGGCACGTGTTGGCGATGGTTGGTGCGACTGTGGATTGGCTGAAGATGCTCTCTGGCTGTCGCCCTCGTCGTCTACGGGATCAGACGCGTAGTGATAATTTTTGATGTAGGGGATGTGAGCGGTACGGTCACATCTCTTGCTGGGCCGTGTGAGTTTTACCATAACTGGCGAACTGGACCCTTTTACGGTGTAAGGTCCGTCGAAACGAGGTGCTAGTTTAGCTGCAAATTTGTGGACCGCCTTTGATGTTGTGTCCACTCCCTCGTCGATGCAGCGTAGCACCACTCGAGGCTGTTTCCATGTTGGTGGTTAGGACGGGGCCTCATCATCTTCCATGACGTTCCTGAGCCGCTTAAGCGTTACCCGTGGCACTTTGTCGGTAGGGTTATTCAGAGGGATCCCGCGCTCAGGGCCGAGTAGTTGTGTCTTTGCCTGCTGGTCCTGGTTTGCTGGCAAATGCTGACGGAATTTTTGCTTTGTCCGCTTAAATTTACCGTCATTGTGTTTAGTCATGTTGCGTGGGCGGCCGTTCGCTGTCAGATGCGGTTTACAACTGATTTTGTTCGCTGTGGTGTGCTCGGTGAGATGAGCAGTAGTGTCGTGTGCTGACGATGGTTGATGGGAACGCGTAGTTTGTTTGAGTGGCTGTTGAAGTTCATCGAGCAACTGTGCCACCCCTGTACGGGTCTCTTCATCGTTGCTGTTGGGCGGGTAGATTTCAAGCGTCAAGCCTGCGAATTCCAGTGTCGCTCCGATACCGGCGAGAAAATCTAACCCTAAAACAAGGTCGTCGACGACTTGAGGAATAATTAAAATACTCATGTTATGTGTCCTATTACCGACGGAGACACAAACTTTCAGTGCCTTGGTTATGGTTTCTCTTTGTCCGTTTGCCATGTTAACGATGGTCCTTGTGGGAATTATTTTAGTGGGGTCTGCGAGTTTTTGTGCGTAGTGTTCACTGATGAAGCTCCTACTTGCACCGGTGTCGATCGTCGCGTTCATTACGCAGTCATCTAATGCTACCGTGGCGAGGATACCTTGCTTTGTATATTGAAGTTTGCTTACGGAGCTTGAGTGTTTCCTCCTTTCGTCCTTGCATCGCCACGATACGTAGGAGGATGCTGTTTGGTTTCTCTGGTCCTTCCTGCAACAGTCTTTTGTAAGGACGTTTCGTCGACCGCACTGCCAGCAGTGATATAATACGGGGTTCTGGCATCTGCTTCTGAAGTGTCCTCTCTGCCCACATCGTCGGCAAGCCCTGCTGACATCTACCCTTGCGTTGTCGTCGGCCTCTGTTACCTGCCGGTGTTTTATATTCGATGGTGCTGAGGGTGTTGTCTTGCGGTCCGCTACAATTTCGGAGCCCAATAGGTTTTCGTAGTCGCCGACAAGATCTAGCAGCTCTCGCAGTGAATGAAATTCGCCCCGTTTGACATAAAGCTGGATTTCTCGGCTACTGTTTCGGTATATGCGTTCCAACTGTTCGCTCCGTGTTCGGTTGGTATGTCGCATTAGACCCTGTATGACAAGAACGTGTCGTTCTCTTACGTCATCTTCTAACCGTTCGAAGAATCGTGGGGGTAAGAAAAACTTGGCAAAGTCGGTCTTAAAAGTGCTCCACCTCTCCCAGCGGCAGTTATTACTTCTGTACCACTGTAACGCTCGGTCCTGAAGCAATTCGGGTAGAGCTCTCGGTATGTGATCGGGGTTACATCCGTAGGCTTCCACCAGTTCCTCTATTCTCTCTATAAAAATCAGCGGATTTCCTTCGCCGTTGTATTTTACGCCCCACTTACGTACTCGGTCCATCAGAGAGGCTGTCGTGGCCAGTGTTGCTGCTGCTTCGGCGCACGGTGTATGGGGTGACCAAGGTCGAGACATTTGCTGTGGTACGGTGGTGTTGTAACTTGCTGTTGACATCGTCGGTAAGTGTAGCGCTAGTTTGTCTTCGAAGTGTGGTACCTGCAGTTGTACCGGTGACTTAGTTATCGTTTGGGTGTTGCTTGCTGTTGACTGCATCGTTACTGGTGAGTTGTTGACTGGTGTTACTGTTCCGGATGCTGGCGAAGCATCTCTCCTGTGTTTCGCTTCCAACTCTTCCAGTCGCTGAACGGTGACCGGTTCATGGTCGCCTTTCCCTACGAATTCGGCAAGGCGCTTACGTACTTCATCTGCATTACCTTCTGTGTCTAGTCCGAATTCCTGCGCATATCTGTGAAGCTCCTCTTTACGGACATTGCGTAACCAGCTAAGCCGTACCATGATGAGGTTATCGCTTCGCGCAACGATAGAATAAATTTCAATGTAATCACTAGTGCGATGGTTAATATTGTATGCTTAGAGGGTCCCTGCTCGGGCGCCACTGTAACGAACTCCGGTTCTCCGGTTTTCCAGCTGGGATATGCTCAGCGGCTATCCAGGCGTTCGGTACAGAAATTTATTTGGGTGAGACGCTCTAAGGTTAAATGGCTCTTTATTTGTTCACCTTTATGATTTCTGTCATACAATATTCATTTAACTAAACTAGTGAGCGAGAGGGAGAGACTTATTTGACGGTGGACCACTGTGCTGCTTGTCTTGATGCTGATGCGCCGGACGTTGTTGCGGCGAACGATGGTAGCTAGATGAAGGTCGTTGACTGTGGCGTGGCAATGACTGTTTGGAGCCACTCAGTGTCGTTGTCTGGAGCGCTGAGTGGGACTCCAGGCGTTGCAATGGCGTGGATGTGTCGGACGTTGGGGTGGCGATCGAATGCAACTATGATGAACCTCACGCCGTTGAACGTGGCGTGGCGGTGACTACTTGGAGCCACTCAGTGTCGTTGTCTGGAGCGCTGAGTGGGACTCCAGGCGTTGCAATGGCGTTGATGTGTCGGACGTTGTTGCAGCGATCGATGGTAACTATGATGAACTTCACGCCGTTGAACGTGGCGTGGCAATGACTACGTGGAGCCACTCAGTGTCGTTGTCTGGAGCGCTGAGTGGGACCAGGCGTTGCAATGGCGTCGATACGTCGGACGTCGGTGTGGCGATCGTTGATGGCGTTGACAAATTTCGTATCTTTATACTTGGCTGTTCGCTGCTTGGAACTACGCTCTGATCGAAGATGGGTTGCTCGTTGTACTGGCGTCGTTTGAGTCTCGTCGTGGCAGGTTGGGTCCGCTGTCTTGAACTCTTAGTAACTCACGTGCTCTAAAGCCTCTAGAGTTATATATGTGAGATCCTCGGACTCTAAAGCCTCGAGGATCCATATAACTTAAAGACTCACGGACTCTGAAGCCTCGAAAGCCTATATACTTGTAGATCCACGGACTCTAAAGCCTCGAGGATCTATATAACTTAAAGACTCACGGACTCTGAAGCCTCGAAAGCCTATCTACTTGTAGATCCACGGACTCTAAAGCCTCTAGGATCTATATAACTTAAAATTACGTAAAGACTCACGGACTCTGAAGCCTCAAAAGCCTATATACTTGTAGATCCACGGACTCTAAAGCCTCTAGGATCTGTATAACTTAAAATTACGTAAAGACTCGCGGACTCTGAAGCCTCGAAAGCCTATATACTTGTAGATTCACGTGCTCTGAAGCCTCTAGAATCTATATAACTCACAAAATAAAGTCTCCTAATGGTCGTTAAGCGTGGGGCGTCTATTTAAGTCAAAGGTCTGACGGCAAATCAACGAAATCAACCAATTCTTCGACGTTGCAAGCAACCGCACTCGTTGAAGCGTATGAACTCACTGACTAGCGCGCTGGAATTTAACTTCCTTCGTATTCTGCAGGCGATACTGGGTATGTGATCAGAGCAATTGTGCTCTCTGCTCGAAACGTGGCTGAGGTGTCAAGCGGCGATGTAAAATTATATCTCCAGCAGAGCAAGCAACCGTGCTCGTTGAAATCTGCTGACTGACTAAAGATGTGAAGCAGCGACGTAAGATAGCTGGCAGAGCGGAGCAAGCAACCGTGCTCGTTGAAGTCTGCTGACTGACTCAAGATGTGAAGCAGCGACGTAAGATAACTGGCAGAGCGGAGCAAGCAACCGTGCTCGTTGAAGTCTGCTGACTGACTGAAGTTGTGCAGCGGCGACGTAGATATCTGGCAGAGCGGAGCAAGCAACCGTGCTCGTTGAAGTCTGCTGACTGACTGACCGCTGTGCTTGAATGCAACTCTTGTTAAGCTGGTTTCTGCTTATTCTCGTGTGTGTGGTTTTATGCGTATGCGTCGGTGACGCCTGGTTGTCGCTTCTCTCTCTCTCTCGCTCTGTTCTTATGTATAACTTATTTACTAACAATTCTTTGCTTTGTATTCGTTGTTCTGTTATTTGTCTTAAGCATTAGATACAGAAATATACAGGTCTTGTGCTTAAGTGCTAGTTGTAGCAAGTATTAAGATTTTGTTATTTTAGCTTACGTACTAGTCCTAATATAAGTTTATTTTTATTAAATTCATTGTTTTGTTAGTTTAGCTTACGTACTAGTTATAAAAATACTAGTAATAAGATAGGTAATAAGAAAGAATATGAAGTTAGTAGAGTAAGTAATAAGATGAACAATAAAATAGATTAAGCATGATGAAATGTGTGTCCATAATTTCGCTTAAAAATTATGGCCGTCACAATGCATATGTTTATATATGTTTAAATGCAAAGCACAACACGCATTTATTATTTTTATCACCTTCTCCGGTTTATAGTGCAAAGTCCGCTCACCATTCACGCACCTGAATCGCTTTTTAAGCACACCGAAACATCTCTCGACGACAATTCGTGCCTTCGAGTGCCTTTGGTTGAAGGTGACTTCGTATGGCAATGAGGCGTTCCTGTACGGCGTCAGAAGATAAGGCATCAACTGATAGCCGGAATCACCTCCAATTTTTAGAATATCATCTTCAACATTGTATAAAAAGTTACATTACCCAATGGCCAAGTGTTTCGTTTGCCATTACTGTATGCTGCTTTCAAGAACGCATCTGCAGGGCAAATGCATCATGATTTTCGCCAGGATTTCTTGCGTCAACACACCTAATGACCATGTCTTGGTCACATATCTGTCAAATAGCTTATTTATGAACGTTTTTCAATTAGATATAGTTATAAACATAGCTACGTTATACTACATATTAGTCTTTATTTACAATAGTATTTCATCAATATAAATAATAAACTATAAATTGACAAAACCTTACCATCATGGCGTTTATGCTGTAGTATCGCTTCCTATTATAATAGAGATGCCGCAGATCTTGGCCAAGGAACATATTCTGACGTGGGTTACATCCACACAACCAACCACTCCAAGAATTCCAGATTTCGAAAAGAAATGTGTTTTTGCTGAGTTTTCTTCGTCGTCTGACATCGAGATCCATTTAGGGCAGAAATAGCTTTCAAATACCATTAAGCTACACGTAGGTGTAGCTTTTAAATCTACACGTAGGTACAGCAGTTAATTTCGTTTCCCATCAATATGATTTCAATAAAACAACTACTACTTACTGAGATGCCGGTATGCTGAAAACGTCCGAGGTGTCCCTCATTTGCCGGTTTCTTAAGCGACTATCCTCATTTTCGCTATCACTGTCCACATCGTCAACTAAAAATTCCGCTAAAGAATCCATTTTTAAGGTCGTATCTTTATTTTATTAATGAAATTCCTGCACGCACTTTTTACACATTCACAAAAATATACTTTCGGAAAATGTAGACAAACATGAGTATAATTTTCAGAGTTGCATGTCAGAAAAGAGAAAAAAATTTTTTAGAATTTCTTTACTTTTACTTTTACTTTTTATTTTTTAAACTTTTTAGAAAACCAAAAAAGTTACTACAAAAATTGAACAATGATGGCTAATAATTTTCCCCACAGCTATTCCATATTTTTGCTACATTTTTTAGCTAAATTTTCATAAAAGAAATACAATTTTACAGGACGATTATCTCTTTGCAAAGAATTTTGCTTATGAAACACAGCTCCTAATACCTAAAATTTGAGTGGCAACAGTAGAAGGTCCACCATCTTTCAATAAGTGCCGAAGTGCTTATGAGTAGAGGCCAATGTGACATAAGGTAGAGTCGCCTTTGCCAAAGGCAACTTTGTGAATAACACCATAAGTTTGACAACAGTTTTTATTGCTTACTGAGTGATTCCTACATTGATTTCATTAGATTAAAATGTCAAGTTATATAATTAGTAGGATTACTGCATTAAATGAATTGGAAAAACAGTCTGATACAAGAATAGTAGAATACAAGATTGCGCAGATCAGGTTTCAAAAATATTTCGTTCTGCGCATCTACGTCATCGTTGCGAAAGAAAATGACCGAACTGTCAAAATGTATGCATGTTGATATTATGTTGATTGAAAGATATACGTAAGAAAATAAAATTCGAAATAATAAAGCGACAAGAAATGTATGTTCTGTTGACTTTTTATTAACTTCATTTTTAATATATGCACATCAAGAATGATAGAATACATTTTTTAAAACTTGGAAAAGCTATGTAAGAGTATTACACAGCTTTCGTTTCTTTTTGTGGGCATTTTCTTTAATCTCTTTATTCAGTTTCCTGATTTTAAAGAACATTCTAGCCCGGAAGAAAAGCTTCTTTACTTCCCATGGCAGTCGATATGGGATTATAACTAATATCACTAATATTTTTGGAAACACTGATGGGGTTTTCAGTATTACACCTAAATTCAATTCAATTTGTATGCACAACACAGGAAATTCGCAAATATTACGTCACACAACAGCGACACCGCTTGTCAAAATTTTTGACATCCAATAACGGACCTGCGCAATGCGTAATCTTGTATTCTATCATTCTTGAGTCTGATAATGAAACGGAAAACTCATTAGCGAAGGAAGCTCAAGTATGGTTTAAAAGCAAACTTTTAATGTATTATTTCGCTTCACCGAACAAAATTATGGCGTCGTCATTATCAATATAAATATATACATATGAATGGAAGCATTATCATAGGTTTTCGGCTATGTTAAAGACATGGACGGAGTAATGGCATATGTTTACCGTTGCACAAATGCTCCAATTTTTTTGTTGTTTTCGGGCCTCTAGTTACGGAGAGACAGCCCTTTGAACTTTGACTTTAATATACTTTTATTGAAAGTATTTTTATCGTAAGCCCCATATTTTTGGGTACCAAATGATTTTAATGTTTTTTTACCTCATAAATTTTTTGCAAAATAAAGTACATTGTAAAGTAGCATTATTGGATGTTTTTTACAAAATCGGTGCCTGTAAAGGCTCATTCAGACTGAGAACGTTTTACGTTCTTTACTCCGTTTGCGTAATAATAGTCTGTTTCCATAAACACGATTTAGTTTTATTTCGCTCTAATCCACTTTAATCGGCTAAATCCAGCTCTTAATCGGATTTACCTCCATTGAAGTTTTGTTTGATTTAGTTGAAATCCAAGCATAAAAGTAGATTTAGGAGTTTTCATCGCTGGTTCGAATCTGCTGCTTTGTAAAAGGCTAGTAAAAGGCTAGACCACATTATATACTGGCATTTATATTAGTGCAAGAATGATAGAATAGAAGATTGCGCAGGTGCGTTATTCTGGTTAAACTAACTTGCCAGTGGACTTTCCAGTGTGCAACGTCATTAGGGGTAGTTCATGTTCGACTGTTGGGCAAAGACGTTGTGTTTTGTGTTATTTAAAATTTACTTTTCATTTATTTTCGTCTTAATAAATAATCAGTAGTTAACTTTATTCAACATGCATACATGTTCCGTAAAAGGATGTAAAAATGCTAAAAGCGGTGTCACTGCGTGCAGTTATTTCACCTTTCCTTCCGATCCACATATTGCAAAAAAATGAAATTATGCAAAAAATGGAATAAAAAACACAATTATTACATAATTACAACCATTTTCCTAACATTTAAAAATATGTATTCCTGTATTTTACTATGTTTTACTTGCTTACTGTTATTTTACCACTAATGTTAATTAAATATTAGGTCGCAAGTTGTTATATATATACATATATTTTTTATAATAAATAATAAAAAGAAACTATATAAAAGAATTTCACTAATAACAATTAAAATAATTATCTTAAAAATTTGTCTTTACATTAAATTCTTGCAGATTCAGGAGAAATTTTCTATGCAAGGCACAACAGAAAGAAAACAGTTGCTACATAAGAAAAGGTAGTAGTTAATTTATAAGAATGGATCGTATATGACTCTAAAAACTGCACTTAACATATTATTATGAAGACATTTTCCGAAAAACGAATAATGGCCATTTTTTTTTCTTTTTTTCCACTGTTCACCTCAGCTCGCGGCTGTTCGTCCGCCATGTATCCTTCGAAGGATGCAATTGAGTTTGCCGATATTGATAATCCAAGCCACTCGGCTCGAGACACATGGTGAGGGACAACGCGCGCCGTTTCCTTTTATTGATCGGACGCCATTTTTTTGTTACGGCGACTTTTCTTTATCAACAAAAAAAAAAAAAGTGATATATCCATCTTGGACCGTGGTTGTTCATTCGCCGCGTATCCCTTAATCCGTGCAATTGGGCTAAGCTATTTTTTTATTCTGCACAAACCATAGGTTTTGAGATAATCGGCAAAGGAAAAACCACAGCCTTTTTCATTTCGGCGTCATAATGTTATGTTACCTTCGCACTTGGTGGCAGCTCATCGTGCACTTCACCGGGCTAGCTCAACCCTGCTGCCACAACTCGGTACATAACAATAAAATTTCCTGCAAAGGAAATTTCATTCTCATAAAAAAAAAACTTTTTTTTTTCTTCCTTTCTAAATATCCACTCCAGCCATTGCAATTAAACCTCTCCGTCGCCTCTTCTACCCCAACGATAATGAATTAACGCCGCATAATAGTTAATGTCTTTTCCATGATATTGATTATAATGTTTAAAGGCTTATTAAATGTTAAATCTAGCTGTGACACAATGATTGGGATAAGTATATAAATAAGATTTAATATTTGGACTACATATATATATATTGATACACGTTTAACTTCCTTTTTTTTCCTATAGGTATCGTGCTGCAGTCACAGAACACCAACTTTAATGGTATGCCACCTCTCAATCTACACCCAAACTTGTAAGGATCCTAAGGAGCTCCCTATAGATCTTATAGATTAGCGAACTCTTTTCTTCGAGATATTCGCTCCCGATTATCACTCCTATTTGCCCTACGTCGACATCACGAAACCTTCACAAAACATCACCACAAAATAGTTATCAAAAACCCAAATTATAACTTCTTTTACGACGTTTCGAATTTTCTTAAATTCTGAGTACTTTCTACTAAACAATTATTTATATATATATACATTCTATTTGCTTCCAGAAAGTAATTTAATTAATAAAATAACTAAATTGCATCTTTTAAGCAAGAATCGTCTTATAAATCTCATTTATGGACTCAGGACTCGGCAATAGGATATACCATAACTCATACAATTGACGTTCTCTTGTTGATGGGACACATTAGTTTTCTTTTGTTTTCTCGTTATACCCTACACCTTAAGGTTGAGGGTATATTCACTTTCTACCGGAGTGTGTAACGCATAGAACTAGACAAGATAGGTATGGAAAATATATATTCTTGATCAGCATCACCACCATAATTGAAATAACGATGTCTGTCCGTCTGTCTGTCTGTCCGTCTGTCTGTCTGTTTGTTGAAATCACGATCACAGGAGAACGGATTAAGATTTCAAAATGAAATTTGGCAAAAATATTCGTTGCACTGTTGTGGCGTTTCGTATTGAAAATGGGCAAAATCGCCCAAGGACCACGCCTACTTTTTTTATCGAGAGTGCAGGTACCTCTGTTTTGCCTAAAAAAGGCCATATCAGCATCCCTTTTTAAGAGAAAACAAGAAAATTTTATATGTAGGTTTAGACTAATGCTTCCAGTTAATATGCCAAATATGGGCGTGATCCGCCTACTTTTAGTTTACATAGGTCATGGAGGGTTTTACATGGATTGTATTGAAAAGTATATAAGTTTCCTTAATAATGGTGTACATAATATTGTAGTTTGTGAACCAATAATATTCTGTTGGGAAAAAAATGGGCAGGCCACGCCTCCTTTTTACCCATCCACACAGTATTGCAATATATTTTTATACCTTACACCAAAATTTTGAGAGTAAACGCACTTAGTACCGGTTTGTAATCTTATATATACGAGTATATATGCAGCTTTAAGGTGTAGGGTATTTCGGCTACAGCCCGGCTGTAGACAACACCTTTACTAGTTATAACCTACACCTTAAGGTTGAGGGTATATTCACTTTCTACCTGAGTGTGTAACGCATAGAACTAGACAAGGTAGGTATGGAAAAGTATATATATTCTTGATCAGCATCACCACCAAAATTGAAATAACAATGTTTGTCCGTCTGTCTGTCTGTCCGTTGAAATCACGATCACAGGAGAACGGATTAAGATTTCAAAATGAAATTTGGCAAAAATATTCGTTGCTATGTTGTGGTGTTTCGTATTGAAAATTGGCAAAATCGCCCAAGGGCCACGCCTACTTTTTATATCGATAGTGCAGGTACCTCTGTTTTGCCTATTAAAAAAGGCCATATCAGCATCACTTTTTGAGAGAAGACAAGAATATTTTATATGTAGGTTTAGACTAATTTTTCCAGTTAATATGCCAAATATTGGCGTGATCCGCCCACTTTTAGTTTACATAGGTCATGGAGGGTTTTACATGGATTGTATTATTATGAACCAATAATATTCTGTTGGGAAAAAAATGGGCGGACCACGCCTCCTTTTTATCCATCCACCCAGTATTGTAATATAGTTTTATATCCTACACCTAAATTTTGAGAGTAAACGCACTTAGTATCGGTGTTTGTAACGCACAGAAATAGTTAAGCAGCTATAATTATAGTTTATCTTCCGATTTTGGGCGTGATGAATATATTATATCGCACCATTTCTAAATATATATACGAGTATATATGCAGCTTTAAGGTGTAAGGTATAAGGTATGATATGAGCCTCATACATAAATGCAAATATATATATAGCATACACAAACAAACATTGCTACACACTAAATGGTGAACATATATATATATATAGGCTGAACAGCTTTTTTTTTTATCACAAATTGGGTATGTATGTGTAATTTTTTTTTCTTTTTGCTTATCTGCTTGCTTAATGCGTGTCCTGCTTAGATCAGTTCCAGGATTCGATCGCTGTCCGGGGATAATTCGCCTTCTTCGTATACGGTTGTCTCCTGTGCTCCCTTGGCGCTGTCTCAGGACCTTTTCACCCACATAAATATAGTGATGGTATTAAATGTTCGCAGAACAAAAAACATGAGTGAATATTGTAATGTCTCTTGTATTTATAGGAAATTTAATACACGTTTTTATTATGCGTATAATACCTAACTAGATATTTGGGTTCCGTTTACAAAGTAAAATGATTGTTTATATTTCAAGACTTTTATTTTTTGCATAAATAATACATTTCAGATTCTCAGCTTTCTAGTTGTTAACATTATAGAACCTTTTATTTCCTTAATGATTGTAGTTCATATCGAGGACTTCAAATTACTTCGTTGGCTGCATTTTAACTTTAACTTAATCCAGTCCTTATGCAACACTTCAATAATATTTTTCTTACTTATTTATGTGAATACAAAAAATGAATTATACATCTTCTCTAAAAATAATTTATAAATTTAGGTTATGAATTAATAGAAAGAAAATAGCATCAATGTAGTATTGGCATAGCTACATTTTCATTTCCACCTTACTAGTGAATTTTATTACCCGTTTCCAAACTGCGTATGTTTCCGCGTATTTTTGCATGTACTATGGTACTTAAGTAGTGTTATTATATTACTACTTTTTGAGGAAAAATATGTTTTCGCTACATTAAAATTACACTAATTTGTTTGAAATCCTTAATTGATTATGTAATGCCTTATCTCATTTGCCTTTTTGAGTTATTTTTAAAAAACGAACATTATTAAAATACAATTTTAGTACCATACACTTTTGGCAATTTCGTACTGTGATAATTTCATGAAATTCCTTATCTCTTCACCTTAAAGAAAAAGAAGTAGCATTTCATAATTTTATGTATAATATAATAACATTAAAACATGAATTATTAATGCTCTCATGTAATTGAACTTTTGAACAATATTATCAAATACATATTGACACATATATATATATATATATATATGCTATGCTGCTGTTGCTACGGCCATAAAGCAAACACTCGTTTATGTTACTGCACTCTTCAAAAACGAATTCTGCTATATATATATATATATATATATATATATATACGTTTGAAGAGTGCAGTAACATAAACGAGTGTTTGCTTTATGGCCGTAGCAACAGCAGCATAGTTCAAAAAGCCAATCAGATGTGATATCCCGTGGTGAATAACACCTACAGTGTACGTGAAGAAATCGAAAAAACGAAGTCACAAATCTTCGGAAACCCGAGCGAGTCAGCCATCTCGTTATTGCCTTAAACACATAGAATATCGCGCAGCGATGTCGCTCTCTGCAAATTGTCAAAAATCAGCGCTGCTGAGGCACGGCAGAGAACAGCTAGCATATAAGAACTCACAACAATCAACAGAAGAAGAACAAGAGCAGCGACCAAAATGGAAAATTTTCCATTTTGATCGCCGTCGCTGGCAGAGGCAGCGGCGAACTGTCATTTTTTTCTAGCCTATGTAATTTTGACAATTGGCGGAGAGCGACATCGCTGCGCGATCTGCTATGTGTTCAAGACATATCTCTGTTGCTCTACGTCATACTCTCACATCAACAATGAGAGAATGTGTTTCAAAATTATATCCGAGTTCAATATATTACATGGCTATTACATAAATATCAGCACGCAACATAGTTCATTAAAAAACACACCTAAGATGAATGTTACAGTTTATTTATATAATTTCCTATATTTGATTTGCAAAAAAAGTTTAGCAATACACAAACCTTATGTCAAACCTTTAAGCGAAATTATGAATGGGAAAAAGTATACTGCTAAACTTCTGTTTGCAAATAATCATGTAAAGGATATTCTAAAACTTTATATAAACAAAGTTATATAAACAAAGTTATATTAGCTGGTCTTCCAAACAAAATACAACCGCTGAATGGACACAGCGGCGCAGGTATCAGTGTTGTGTTTATTAGCCACATTCACAAAGAGTATTTAAGACGTTGCCGTTGTCTATATCAACCACGTGACAGCATTTTGTAGCCAGAAAGTCAACGCGTTGTCTGATATTGTCTTGGTCTCAAGCATAGATTAGTAGATGAGACACTCGAAAATGTCCCTTATACACTAATGCATTTTTGCTGGAATTGCACTGATACAATGAAAGAAAACTTTGATTCGCTGCAAAAAAAGTGTAGCCTCTCCGTAAAAAAGTGTAGCCTTGCCGTAAAATAATGTAGCCTCGCCGCAAAAATTTTGTAGCAAGCACTGATGGAAAATTTATTTTAAGGGGGTTGTTTATCGAAACGTCAAAATAAATAATTATAAATATTATGTTTTTTATCCGTGAAAAACATGTATAAAACATAGTTTTAATGTTAATAAATATATTCTATAACATTTTACACAGCATTTTCTAATTTGCTTGGTTATATTTCCTATAAATGCAGTCGGTAATCAAAACTTTTTTGTTATAAATACACAATTATGCGCCTAATTGCGAAAGTATTTTAGAATGCTGTTAGCAGAATAGTATAAATGAAACTGAATACAAATTATTACAAAATAGTTGCAAATTATACGTTATTGGCCTAGTTGGGGCTCCAAAACCCTTTAGCACATACGGTTGCACTGGTAAAAAATCGTACACATTGTTTGATAAAGAAACAAGAACAACAATGGGGTATCTCTCACGTATTGTATACGTGAGTTCAACATACCAAACAATCAAATGTCAAACCGACTTTTTGAAACGGCGAATAGCGAGTGTCACATCTAGTAATCTATGGTCTCAAGACAACCAGTTGTCTATTTTTGTGTCTTGGCTAAGGGCTTACATGTTCAACGTAATGAAATGGTACCCAGAAAGACAATACTAGTCGTTGCGTTGTCTACAAGTAGACAATATCAGTCCAAAACAAGACAACACCAACTTAGGTGTTGTCTTCGGTGTCGACTGATAGTAAAAAAGAAATTTTTCAGTGATTTATATATTATAATGAACTGATGTATGTATGAAAATTCACAATTTGTATATAAGCTTTTCCCTAACAACTGGTAGAATCCATAATTCGGGAAATTTTGATAAATTTCCCATTTCTTTGAGTTTTATATTTGCAACATGAATTTCGTTATTTATTTGCAAAAAGACATGTTTGTATATTTTTTATTCATAATTTCGCTTGACGATTTGGTATAAGTTGTTGAAGGTGCTCAAATTTCTGTAATCGTTTTTGAATTAACTGTTTCAATGTTTCATTAAAAAAAACATGTACTATTATAATATAGGCATTGGTATATGCGGATATAATATAGTGGGCATTTTCTGTCCAAATAAAATACGACACAATATAAAAAAAATTTTTAATGCTGCAACTGTTGTAAAAGTGTGTCCGTTATTTTCTTGAGAATTTTGAAAGCTTGTTCGTTAAAAGCACAAGTTCATTCACAACAGCGAAATGGATACGGTGAAGAAAAAGTAAATATATAATACATATTTTGCAATTAATAAGATAATAATTTTAATTTTAATAATAATTTTCCGTCATTGACTAATAAATTTCAGCCTTCAATACACCACAAGTGCTCACTTCGAGCTGTTGATTAAAGAGTTGGAGAAGTTGCCTGAATTGGCCACTGGAGTGCCACGTTTTGGTTGCTATAAGAACGACAACGCGGAGGAATGGGAGCGCATCAGTGGTATACTAATTCTACTAATGGTATACATAATTCCAACGGACCTCCTTACAGGGAAGCAGCGGATTGGAAAAGGGTCAGTAATGTAGAATGCCAGTTGAATTTTAGCTAATCTACTTATAAATAACGATTCACAGATTTGGCGCGATTTGAAAGCGCGAGTTAAGAAGAAGCTGGGCGACTGGAGCGCTGAACTGAGAGCGACCGGTGGTGGCCCTCACAAAGGTTTCTCCCTCACACCTTTAGAGGATGCTGTAGCGCGAATAACGCACATGAGAAAAAGCGCTGCGCCGACAGGGCCTTGTTATGGATATGGTGGGGCTCCAATAAGGCGAAACGTGCCGGAACAGCCGAACATCTCGACAGTCGATTCCTGATGTTGCGGTGGCTGACGGTAATGTTGCTTCTTACTAAATGTTTACAATATTATTGCATTTTAGAATTCCATTTCAAGCACAAACGGATTCCATACAGGATGAGCTGGATTTGGTGCTGGATGAGCCAGAGGATGCCCTAAACACCAGTGCTGCGATGGTAAATGCGGAAGAAGTTGCCAATCCGCCTCCAAAAAGAGCAAGTCTCATAGGAAACGACTTCCAAAGGCAGCATCTCTCATTGCTCCAAGGCGAGGTGAGTTTTTCTAGCATTGGAAAACATATGCAGAAGCATATGATATTGGTTAAGGCTCAGGTTCCAATTTCCTCATTTTTTTCAGATGAACAACCACCAGAAGCTGCTGGATATTCTTGGTGGCATTGCAGGGAGCCTTAAGGAGATGGCTACTGCGTCGAAGGAAGTAGCCATCACCTAAAAAGAAATTCTCACTGAAACAAAGGCTTTAGTGTCAATTGCCGCGGAGCTGTTGCCGCTAAATCGACGGAGAGAGGAGGAGAACCGAGGCGAAGCTGCGGATGCTCTGCTCCAATTAAATCGGCAGTTTCCATCTTAGCCAATATCTACATTCAATATTTACATTCTTATACAAAATAAAAACATATGTTTATAAATATTAAAATATATATATTTATGACAGAGATGTTTATTTGTTGTCATATAATAGCAGTAATAGTAAGCGGTAATAGAAATAGCAGTAATAGCTTATAGTAATTTTAAAGCAGACTTCGAGCGATGCGGTTACGGATATCTGCCGCTATATCGGATGTTGGCTCTTCAAAGTGGCCATCTTCGGGTTGAACTACGTCGAAGGCGTAGCATGCATTTATAATTTGTGTGCATTTATCCGGGCAATAGTGAAGACCGCGCTCTCCGTGTATCGAGCGAAAACGGTTTTTCAGCTCTCCAAAACACCGTTCCACCAAATTACGTGCCTTACAGTGCCTTTTATTAAACTCCACTTCATGCCTTTGCACAGGGCTCCTATAAGGCGTTATTAAATATGGCAGTAACTGATAACCAGAATCGCCTGTAAGTTGGTAAACAGAATTAAGCAAACCAATCTTTGCATTAAAAATTTTACATATATCCTACCTAATATCCACGTATTGCTCCTTTTATTGCTGTAAGCCCTCTTTAGTTCGTAGTCCGCAGCGCTGATCCTCCAAACGTATGCATCATGGTTTGCACCAGGATGGGTGGCGTCGACATAACGTATGGTCATGTTCTGGTCACATATCTACAGGGTAAGATTATTACGAGAAATATTAAGAGAACTTCACAGTATCATTTAAATAAGTGAACTTACAATCATGACATTTATGCTATAATAGCCTTTTCTATTATAGTATAAATGCTTGAGTTCGTGCCGTGGTAAGGCAATTCGTACATGTTACCATCTACACAACCAATCACACCGGGCAGACCGGAGTTGGCATAAAAATATGTTTTGGCGTCATTTTCCGCTTCGGGCGTCGTGGCCATCGAGATCCACTTTGCGCAAAAGTGATCTTCAAAAATTTGCAGAATCTCAGTAATCATCCTGGAGGCACTCGTCTGCGACATCGAAAACAGACAGGAGTTCGATACGCATTTTTGGTACGTACCTGATACCAAAAATCGCAAAAAAGGTTGCGAATTTCAGCTCGGGCCGAATAGCAGCACTTGTGGATGTTGTCTTCATCTTCGGCACGATTTCAGAAAAAATTTGCTGGAAGCATTCCTTGCTCATGCGGAAATTCGCCTTGAACCTATGCAATTATTAAGGAATACATATATACATATTCATATATAATAGAAAATATAAAAACTTACTCATACTCGGGCAAATCAAATATATTTGACCCATTCCGAAGTTGTCGATTTCGAACCCGAATGCTTTCGAACCCAACGTTTTCCTCGTCTTCGTAATAGTAAACACTCACCAGTGAAAACATTTTTGTGCACAAAATATTGTATGCCAACGCGATTGTAAAGACAACGATGTAATTATTTCAGAATTTTTTGAACAATTCCAAATATCCACCAGAATTTCCAAATATTTTCCACTTTTCAGAGTTGTAAGTTTTTCAAAAGATAAAAAAGTTGTTCATATTTAATGCATCACTTTATGCAAAAAATACAATAAAAAACCGAAGCAAATGATCTTCGGATAATTTCTTAAGATTACCTTTTATTTTTCCAGCATTTATATACCCTCATTTGAAGCAGATAAAAATTTTACAAACTCTATAATTAACAAAAAAATAAAATGCTTCCATAAATACAGTTTGGTATCACTAATCTTGGCAGCACTAGCCATAGCTTGAACACAAATCTACATATCATAAAACAAATAACGTAATGCTGAAGACTGCGACGTAAGAGAGAGTCTATCATGAACAGTAGACTTTCAGAATCCCAAGTCAAAGACAACGAAGACAAGGCAACGACATGTGTAGGACAACAGCGTTGTCTATCGAGTAGACTTTTTTTTTTTTTTTTTTTAAATGAGGGGACCGCATCGAAAGCCTTCGAACGGGACTTTAACCCGCTAAAACCCCTCCCCCAGGTCTGTTTGTCCCCCCGGAACTACTGCTAAGTATTACGTCGGGAGGCAGACAGAGCACTAATGCTCAAGCGTCATACAGTCCGTTCGTCCTCATCCATCCGTCAGTATCTTAACTAAAGCCCTGCTCGTCTACGTTTGGTAGCCCCCTGCCAGCTATTGCTGCCTGTCTCCTTTCTTTGTCGGCTGACATCAACTTCGCGTGTATGCGGCCAGTCATGGAACACACCGCCCTCCAGCAGCCTTCCGAGGAGATCATTACCTCCACCAGATTTTCGGAAGCAAATCTGTTGAGTAGACTTTGTGAATGTGGCTACGTGCGCGTAAATAGCAACGAAAGTTAGCAACGATTTTTAGGGTGTTTTTTTTTGGAAGCTGTTTGCAAAGCAAAAATAAGTTGAATTTTTAAAAAATCATTAAAAATAAACCATACACCGTAGAAAAATTTTTAGTATACAGTTCGAAAGAGAAAATTATTCTATTTTTGATTATGTTAACACAAAAAATCTACTTAGTCTATAAACCCCTTTTTTGGTAAATTCCAAAATGAATTTGTGGAAGCCATTATAAAACACCGTTTTTTCAGGTGTAAAAAATTTTCTTACACAATGGCAAATAAACTCTCTGAAAGAGGATTTTTTTCCTAATTTTTCCATATATCAACCAACTCTCTAGCTAACTTGGTTCCCGAGATATTTTAGATGATGACCTCGCGGGCTCAGCCGCCGGTACTGTGCATCAAAACACTCGGCCGTTCTCAATGAAGTTGTAATACAATAAAATAATAACCCAAGTTAAATTTCTTTGTAATTTTTAAAAAATTGTAGAAAGAAATTTTCAAAAATCTTCGAAAAATTATTTGACCCTTAAAAAATAACCCTTCCTGCAGCTAACGCCGTTCCCCAGATAATTGATATAAAGGCCTATTATATTTACGTAACATATCTATTCACTCCGGTGCACGGATTTCATATGACAACTCATATTTCGGAGAAATGCAATTTTTCCAAAAATTTTGATGCATAAACGAAGTCTGTAGCATTTATAGAGACGCAGAAAATGGAAAATGAAAATTATTTCCTCCATTGTTTACAATTGGATGTGACCACGTGCTTTTCTTGGAAACAGCAATGCGTAAACAAACAGCGTACAGAAAAAAATGCAGATTTTGGTAGGTTTTTTTTGGAAGAAGGATTCTTTTTTTTGAAATGACCGTTGTAAGGACTGAAAAAGGAGTTTATTCCACATCATATAAAGCAAAGACCAGGAAAATCTACTGAAGCGTTTTTATTCTATTCCTTTGCAAAGTTAGTGCCTTCTAAAGGCACGGTCAGACAGAACGCGACAATAATCTCCGCCCGGCGGAGATATCGCTGGGTATGTCAGACAGAGCGCGGCACAGCGTGCGATTATACAAATCAGCTGTTTGTTTCTGTGAATAAAAGAATGCCGTACTGGTATTACATGATTTAATTGCATGGGATTTGTCACTTTCTCTAGGGAATTTGGTGATGTGACATGAAAAATTTCTCAGGCAAAAAGTATTTCTTTCTCAAACGAAACATTAGTGCAGGAATTGTCAGTAGTGTAAAAATTGTTTTCTTTATCTAAAAAAAAAATTTAAGTGTATTAATTGAAGCTGTAAAATATGTCTTCCGAAGAAGAACTATTGTTGCTGCTACTTGCGAAAAGGAGAGCTAAACGAAGGCGGCTGTGGGTTGGAAAATGATGATGAAAAATTTTGGACATATTTCCGGATGACACGAAGCAAATTTGAAGAGCTTCATGAGCTGCTGAAACCACAAATTGAAAAAATGTGTACCAATTGGCGATCATCTATCAGCTCAAAAGAAAGACTAGCAGTTTGTTTGAGGTATTATTGTATTATTTTAATAAAACAATTGCATTATTTGAAAATAGATTTTTAGCAACAGGAGATTCTTTCCAAACGATCGCATTTTCTTATCGGATGGGCCGCTCTACCGTTGGTTATATTATAGATGAAGTGTGTAAAGCGATTTGGATAGTGTTGCAACCAACGCATATGCCGACACCAACAGACGAAGTGTGGAGGGAGTCAGACAATGGCTTTAGGGATATTTGGAACTTCCCAAATTGTATTGGAGCTATCGATGGAAAGCATGTCTGCATAAAGGCCCCTCCCAAAAGCATATCTAGCTTTTATTGCTATAAACAATTTTTTTGCATTGTTTTATTGGCCATTGTAGATCCGTTCTATAAATTTACAATGGTCGATATTGGTAGCTATGGGCGACATGGTGACAATGCAATTTTTGAGAATTCTCAATTTTATAGACGTTACCTTCAGCATGGTAGCATTTTACCACCAAAGCCTCTCCCGGGGACACAAGAACCTGTTCCACATGTTTTTGTCGGAGACGAAGGTTTCGCTTTGCAAACATATCTCATGAGGCCTTTTTCGAGGGCAGCGGCTATCCGGAATGAAAGAAAAAAAAAATTTCAACAAACGTTTAAGCCGCTCTCGCCGAATCGTGGAAAATGCTTTTGGCATCTTGTCGCAAAAGTGGAGAATTTTTCGGCGTCCCATTGAATGCGATGTGGACAAAACCGTGAACATTGTGAAGGCAGCTTGTGTGCTCCACAATTATGTATCTTCTGATAAGCATTGGCCAGATACAGAAGATGTTTCGATGGCTGCTTTGACACCAGCGCAACCCACTAATGTAAGAAGCACGAATGAAGCATTTCTTATTAGAGAGAAGTTTGCAAACTACTTCTACACCGGATAATATTCAAAAATTTCAAATAAAAAGCTCTCTTTTGCTCAACGTTGTACTTCCTTTTATTAAATCATATTTATATTCTTAAAAATAACATGTAAAAAATGTAAAAAAAAATAAATAAAGCTTCTTGCTCTCACATTATTCATCGATTCATCATTCAGGAACTATGTATTCTTAAAACTAAAAGGAAAATAAATAAAGGCACAGGTTTTTTTACGGCCATTCTCCTTGCAAGTAAACCAGTTGCTCGGCTGCCGAATTTTTCTCTTCTATTTCCCTCAGCTCAATCTCCGAGAACAGCTCAGCCAAACGTAATTTTGTTTGGGCTTGGTTTCTCGGAGAAAACTTCTTAAAAGTTTCCGCATAGGACAGGAACAGGTGGTCCGTTCTGTCCAAAAGAGCTTCATTTGCTTTTCTTTTATTTAGATACGCTAGAATAGCACCATCAACTTCTTGATGCTGTGCGTTTGGAGCTTTGCGCTTCCGTTTGTTGTGAGATCCTGGTGCATCTTGGGTGGCAGTGCTACTTAAAGTTGTAGCAAGTTCTGCTTGCGCACCCGTGTTAGTGATAATGAAACTTACCAGTGCAAAACATTTCGTTGGCAATTTTTTGCCAAATTTCCTTTTTTCTGAAATTGTTTTTCTATTCCGTATGGCTTGTGTTGTATAAGCACTCATGCTGCCTTACAAGTGCAATTAGTTTTTCTGACATTTTCAAAATAACAAATTAAACGAATTAAGGAACAGTAAACTAAAAACCGAAATCAAAAAGAAACAATAAATTTAAGTAAAGCAAATTGCTCTTAACTGCTCAACAAATACACACAATTTGCACAAGATTCTGTAAAATTTCACAACGCTGTACTCGGCGGAGAATCGTACGCCGAGGTGCGCGTTTTCAGTGTGACATGCGCCATAAGAACCTGTGTGTTACAACTCAGAAACCAACCGCTCCGCCCGGCGTGGCGTAATTATCGCGTTCTGGTTGACAGTACCTTTAGCTGGTCTTCCAAACAAACTACAACCGCTGAATGGAAAGAGCGGCGCAGGTATCAGTGCTGTGTTTAAGGGTGTTATTCACAAGGTTGCCTTTGTCGTCTTAAGCGACAAAATTATCGTTTTTGTATTCTGAAGTCAGACGTCGTCTCTCAGTTCTCGGAAAACCGATTGCTTTGAGGCGACAACATCAAAAACGTAAGAAAAGTGTATTAACAAGTGTGACAAAAGCTACTTTGTAAGGCGTCACGCGACGCCTTTAAGGCGCCACCTTTTTTGGTGTCATCTTAGGTGTCGACTCTTACAAAACTTGCACTATTTCGATTTCTTCTATTATATTTTTATGAATATTCAGCAGTTAGCGGTAAAAGTAATACTACTAATAAATGTAATATACTTGCATACGAAAATGGTATAGTAGTTATAGTTCTTGTAGTTTTTACATAAATATTTTTCCCGTGTATATGACAAAAGTTTTATTTATTTTATTTTAAAGAAAAATGTGTGTAAGTTTAAAAATGCGGAAAACGTTGTGGGCGTGGCTACTTTACAAAGTAAAATGTAGGTTAAAGGTTATTATAAAATATACTCCGATGTAAATGTTGCAACCGAATGCCTCCAATTCTGTGTGATGTGCCGTTACTTTCTAAGAATTTCGAAAGATGCATTAAAGAATTGTGAGTGTTTCTCCGCATTATGGAAATGAAATCGCAAAAGAAAAGGTGCAGTGATAAATTTATTAGATGGCATAATAATATTAAAAACGTTTCTGGAATATAGTTATTCTTTCACAACCGCAGCGCAGTTTGAGTTGTTGTTAAGTGAAATGGAGCGGGCGCCACACCTCGCACGAGGAACTCTACTATTCAGCAACAACAAAACAAAAGTGGAAGAAGACTGGAAAAAAATCGGGAATAAATTAAATACAAACGGTCCTCCGATTAGAAGCACTTTAGAGTGGAAGAAGGTTAGTTAATTATCTTCTTAATTCTGCTAATAGTTGAAGAATAACGACTTCATCAATTCAAGATATGGCGAGGCGTGAAAGCAAGTGTCAAAAAAAAAGCTAAGCGAAGCTGAAAAAGAATTTCGAAGTACTGGCGGCGGACCCAACCGCGGTATTGTATTAAGTCAGCTGGAGGAGCGCATTGCAGATTTGTTACGCACGAGACTGATGACGAATACATCGGGAGCGGTGTTTTGTTTTGGCAATTAGCCCATCCGTCGAACCGTTGAAGAGTATTCTGCTATTCCCTCAACCTCATCTGCTGCAAAACGCTACGCCCCGCAAGATATAGATGATCCCCCTACAAATAGGCACCTACCTGCATTATTGCACGAATGTAAGTAATTTAAATTTTTTTATGCAAATCATAAGTTCGCAGCGAATAATATTACAGCTGAAGAGTTGTTGATCTCCTTTCTTCTTGAAGAAGACAACGATGTCGTGGAAGAAGTGCCGACACCTCGTCCAGAACAACAGAGACAGAGGGCATTAACAAAGACTAAGTTTCAGGAGAAGCAGCTCATGTTATTAGAAACACAGGTAAATTTGTTATACTCCTTGCATTAGAAAAAACTTGCAAACATTCCTTCAGATTGCCAATCACATGAAAATGATGAATGTTCTGTCACAAACAACATCTTTAAAAGATATTGCAAGCGTGTCTGTGGAGTGGATGCAATTTTTTCGTAAGGAGGCAGAGCGGCGCGATTCAGCGGCAAAGGCTTTGCTTAACCTAAATAACTCATAACTTGGTTATTCACCACTTTATGTGGTATTCCTATTTCGTTTTTCCCTCAAGTAGTAGTACATGGCGGTGGACATTATGGAAGCCATCTCTAC
This sequence comes from Thecophora atra, assembly GCA_937620795.1. Classification (NCBI taxonomy): domain Eukaryota; kingdom Metazoa; phylum Arthropoda; class Insecta; order Diptera; family Conopidae; genus Thecophora; species Thecophora atra. Next base: position 40,498,683 of record OW569398.1, read on the forward strand.
GTGGAACACGAGATGAGCGAGTAACGAAACTGAAAAGGTCGTAAAAAGCTGCCCTACGCGATTCTCATTTTTCATACTAAAGACCCCATCTTTTGGCATCCTTCGTAAATGTTTCTCTGTAAGTAAAAAAGTGGTGTTTGCGTTTCGGAACAGAATAGCTCCGTCCTCTTGCGGCCAAGTACTCCTGTGAGTGGATTTTCGCGCTAGTGGTTCGTGTTCTCACATGGAGGTGGACATTATGGGGTAAGCGACATTACCTGAAAATTTCTCAACTGCTCTGAATAACACCTTAAAAACACTTGAAAAGTTTGTAAATCACCGTCACATAAGCCACGCGTTTATGGGCATTTTACGAGGTTAAGTGTATACGGGACACATATTTTTATATATTATTTTTTATATATATTTTTTTATATATATTTTTTATACATATTTTGTATATATTTTTTTACATTTTTCATGTATTTTTTATACATATTTTTATACCCTACACCTTAAGGTTGAGGGTATATTCACTTTCTACCGGAGTGTGTAACGCATAGAACTAGACAAGATAGGTATGGAAAAGTATATATATTCTTGATCATCATCACCACCGAAATTGAAATAACGATGTCTGTCCGTCTGTCTGTCTGTCCGTTGAAATCACGATCACAGGAGAACGGATTAAGATTTCAAAATGAAATTTGGCAAAAATATTCGTTGCTATGTTGGGGTGTTTCGTATTGAAAATGAGCAAAATCGCCCAAGGACCACGTCTACTTTTTATATCGAGAGTGCAGGTACCTCTGTTTGCCTATTAAAAAAGGCCATATCAGCATCACTTTTTGAGAGAAGACAAAAAAATTTTATATGTAGGTTTAGACTAATGCTTCCAGTTAATATGCCAAATATGGGCGTGATCCGCCCACTTTTAAAAAAAATTTTTTGTTTTTATTATTATTATTGTATATATATATATTGTATATTTATTTTTAGATATATAATATATATATTGTATATATATACGAGTATATTATATCGCACCACTTCTAAATATATATACGAGTATATATGCAGCTTTAAGGTGTAGGGTATTTCGGCTACAGCCCGGCTGTAGACAACACCTTTATTAGTTTGTATACTTTTTTATATACTTTTTATAATCATATATTTTACATATTTTCATATTTTGCGTATATTTATATGGTGTTTTGTTAAATGGTTTCTCCAGCAACATATAATTCACCAGTAAATAGTTAATAATTTTCACATAATGCAATCATGCAATGTACACATAACATGCTCTCACTCATGTGGAAAAGAAAAACATGGTTCATCTGCCAGAAAATAACTCTTCCGCTCCACGCATTATGGAGATTTAGCCTTCCACTGAATCCGTTTGTCGACTCCAACGGGAATGTATAAACAGGAATGTTAAACAGTTTGATTGCGGGCATAATCCTCAAACATCTTGTGAATACATTATCCGAACGGTTCAGGAACTAGAAAAAAACGGTCTTAACCACCTTTGGTTTAGCGATTAAAAGCTCACTGATGAGACCTTTTGGGCATTGGTCGAAAAGCTTCTGAGTAGCCTTTGTAGTACGTCTATACGTAGGTTAAGGTCTAAGGACTTAGGCGTCAAGAACACAAAAATGTTTAAATAAAGAATTAAAAAAGTGAAAAGTTAAAAATTAAAAAATCAGCCAATGCGGAAAACACATGTGAGAAACCGAGGCAGCTCACTGCTTAAACCATTTTCTGTTCAATCTCCATATTGATTCTTCTGCCTCTTAATGTACCGATCTACTATTCCTTTTATCGATTATAGCTTTTATTTCCTTCTATTTTATTTTTATTTACTATTTGCTTTGCTTACCTGTAATTGGTGTTTTACCGGACTTAAAATCTATATTTTATTATTTTCATTTCATTTAATTTTACTTTTATTAATATTTCAGTATTTTGTTTTATTACTATTCTATTTGTATTTCTATTTTTTACTCTTTATTTTTATTCTACATTTATTTATTATTTTTTACCCTTATTCTTTACCTTTATTATTTGTATATACTTTTTATTTTTAATTAATTTTTAATTTTTCTTTTATTTTTAGTTAATTTTATTAAATTTTATTTTTATTTTATTTTTAATTAATTTTTATTAAAATTGTCTCAAAAATTGTTTTCACACAGTGAAACAAACAGTCCTCCAAAACAGTTTCCTGCGTCTAGGGAAATTTTGTCCTGCTGGCTTTTTATAAAATAATCCTCTGGCTACCAATCAACTATGATTCATTTCCACTCAACAGCCCGCAGTATCCTTTGGTTGCCACTGACTAGTAATATTAGCTCCTAGGTAGAAGGTTAGATAAGAACTGTTTGTTAATAATATATAGTAATTGCACCTGACTCACGTGACTGCCGACTTAGGAGACGGGATTCCGAGTGAACATCCTGACAACTACGAACTTATACAGTGACAGGCCATTCATTGTAGTTCCTTGTTACACCCTTCTTCGGCCGATAGCCGTCTCATAAAAGTAAGAATATTAAAAACATCTCATCTCATTTTATTTTTAACTTTTAACTTTAAATAAAAACTTTTTTACAATAAATATTTTTTCTATTCTATTTTTAATTTATATTGAAATAAATTACGCAATACTTTGCGCGACACGATCGCGTATGTTGGCAGCCTCGCAAGGCGTTGGGCTTCTGCTATCGTCTTTAAAGCTGTTCTCAGCATATGGCCAGTCATTTTTGTAATAAATGCTGTAACGAACTCCGGTTCTCCGGTTTTCCAGCTGGGATATGCTCAGCGGCTATCCAGGCGTTCGGTACAGAAATTTATTTGGGTGAGACGCTCTAAGGTTAAATGGCTTTTTATTTGTTCACCTTTATGATTTCTGTCATACAATATTCATTTAACTAAACTAGTGAGCGAGAGGGAGAGACTTATTTGACGGTGGACCACTGTGCTGCTTGTCTTGATGCTGATGCGCCGGACGTTGTTGCGGCGAACGATGGTAGCTAGATGAAGGTCACGTCGTTGACTGTGGCGTGGCAATGACTGTTTGGAGCCACTCAGTGTCGTTGTCTGGAGCGCTGAGTGGGACTCCAGGCGTTGCAATGGCGTCGATGTGTCGGACGTTGGGGTGGCGATCGAATGCAACTATGATGAACCTCACGCCGTTGAACGTGGCGTGGCCGTGACTACTTGGAACCACTCAGTGTCGTTGTCTGGAGCGCTGAGTGGGACTCCAGGCGTTTCAATGGCGTTGATGTGTCGGACGTTGTTGCAGCGATCGATGGTAACTATGATGAACTTCACGCCGTTGAACGTGGCGTGGCAATGACTACGTGGAGCCACTCAGTGTCGTTGTCTGGAGCGCTGAGTGGGACTCCAGGCGTTGCAATGGCGTCGATACGTCGGACGTCGGTGTGGCGATCGTTGATGGCGTTGACAAATTTCGTATCTTTATACTTGGCTGTTCGCTGCTTGGAACTACGCTCTGATCGAAGATGGGTTGCTCGTTGTACTGGCGTCGTTTGAGTCTCGTCGTGGCAGGTTGGGTCCGCTGTCTTGAACTCTTAGTAACTCACGTGCTCTAAAGCCTCTAGAGTTATATATGTGAGATCCACGGACTCTAAAGCCTCGAGGATCCATATAACTTAAAGACTCACGGACTCTGAAGCCTCGAAAGCCTATATACTTGTAGATCCACGGACTCTAAAGCCTCGAGGATCTATATAACTTAAAGACTCACGGACTCTGAAGCCTCGAAAGCCTATCTACTTGTAGATCCACGGACTCTAAAGCCTCTAGGATCTATATAACTTAAAATTACTTAAAGACTCACGGACTCTGAAGCCTCGAAAGCCTATATACTTGTAGATCCACGGACTCTAAAGCCTCTAGGATCTGTATAACTTAAAATTACGTAAAGACTCGCGGACTCTGAAGCCTCGAAAGCCTATATACTTGTAGATTCACGTGCTCTGAAGCCTCTAGAATCTATATAACTCACAAAATAAAGTCTCCTAATGGTCGTTAAGCGTGGGGCGTCTATTTAAGTCAAAGGTCTGACGGCAAATCAACGAAATCAACCAATTCTTCGACGTAGCAAGCAACCGCACTCGTTGAAGCGTATGAACTCACTGACTAGCGCGCTGGAATTTAACTTCCTTCGTATTCTGCAGGCGATACTGCGTATGTGATCAGAGCAATTGTGCTCTCTGCTCGAAACGTGGCTGAGGTGTCAAGCGGCGATGTAAAATTATATCTCCAGCAGAGCAAGCAACCGTGCTCGTTGAAATCTGCTGACTGACTAAAAATGTGAAGCAGCGACGTAAGATAGCTGGCAGAGTGGAGCAAGCAACCGTGCTCGTTGAAGTCTGCTGACTGACTCAAGATGTGAAGCAGCGACGTAAGATAACTGGCAGAGCGGAGCAAGCAACCGTGCTCGTTGAAGTCTGCTGACTGACTGAAGTTGTGCAGCGGCGACGTAGATATCTGGCAGAGCGGAGCAAGCAACCGTGCTCGTTGAAGTCTGCTGACTGACTGACCGCTGTGCTTGAATGCAACTCTTGTTAAGCTGGTTTCTGCTTATTCTCGTGTGTGTGGTTTTATGCGTATGCGTCGGTGACGCCTGGTTGTCGCTTCTCTCTCTCTCTCGCTCTGTTCTTATGTATAACTTATTTACTAACAATTCTTTGCTTTGTATTCGTTGTTCTGTTATTTGTCTTAAGCATTAGATACAGAAATATACAGGTCTTGTGCTTAAGTGCTAGTTGTAGCAAGTATTAAGATTTTGTTATTTTAGCTTACGTACTAGTCCTAATATAAGTTTATTTTTATTAAATTCATTGTTTTGTTAGTTTAGCTTACGTACTAGTTATAAAAATACTAGTAATAAGATAGGTAATAAGAAAGAATATGAAGTTAGTAGAGTAAGTAATAAGATGAACAATAAAATAGATTAAGCATGATGAAATGTGTGTCCATAATTTCGCTTAAAAATTATGGCCGTCACACCACCTCCCCTCTTTGCGGCCATTATTTGCTGAGGCGCCAGGAGACGCTTCCTAAGTAAGGCCAACAGGGCATCTTGTAGTGCGACTCGATCCTCCAGGTATTCCGCTTCTTCGACTAGGTTTTCTGCGGTTCCCTCCCTTGTGCGTTCAAACGTGTCGTCGTTGTTTTCCTGCATGTTGCGCGTGTGTCTGTTCGCTATGAGATGTGAATTACGAATGAAGATCCTTGTTGTGTTGCGCTCCTTTATATAAGCAACGACGGCACGTGTTGGCGATGGTTGGTGCGACTGTGGATTGGCTGAAGATGCTCTCTGGCTGTCGCCCTCGTCGTCTACGGGATCAGACGCGTAGTGATAATTTTTGATGTAGAGGATGTGAGCGGTACGGTCACATCTCTTGCTGGGCCGTGTGAGTTTTACCATAACTGGCGAACTGGACCCTTTTACGGTGTAAGGTCCGTCGAAACGAGGTGCTAGTTTAGCTGCAAATTTGTGGACCGCCTTTGATGTTGTGTCCACTCCCTCGTCGATGCAGCGTAGCACCACTCGAGGCTGTTTCCATGTTGGTGGTTAGGGCGGGGCCTCATCATCTTCCATGACGTTCCTGAGCCGCTTAAGCGTTACCCGTGGCACTTTGTCGGTAGGGTTATTCAGAGGGATCCCGCGCTCAGGGCCGAGTAGTTGTGTCTTTGCCTGCTGGTCCTGGTTTGCTGGCAAATGCTGACGGAATTTTTGCTTTGTCCGCTTAAATTTACCGTCATTGTGTTTAGTCATGTTGCGTGGGCGGCCGTTCGCTGTCAGATGCGGTTTACAACTGATTTTGTTCGCTGTGGTGTGCTCGGTGAGATGAGCAGTAGTGTCGTGTGCTGACGATGGTTGATGGGAACGCGTAGTTTGTTTGAGTGGCTGTTGAAGTTCATCGAGCAACTGTGCCACCCCTGTACGGGTCTCTTCATCGTTGCTGTTGGGCGGGTAGATTTCAAGCGTCAAGCCTGCGAATTCCAGTGTCGCTCCGATACCGGCGAGAAAATCTAACCCTAAAACAAGGTCGTCGACGACTTGAGGAATAATTAAAATACTCATGTTATGTGTCCTATTACCGACGGAGACACAAACTTTCAGTGCCTTGGTTATGGTTTCTCTTTGTCCGTTTGCCATGTTAACGATGGTCCTTGTGGGAATTATTTTAGTGGGGTCTGCGAGTTTTTGTGCGTAGTGTTCACTGATGAAGCTCCTACTTGCACCGGTGTCGATCGCCGCGTTCATTACGCAGTCATCTAATGCTACCGTGGCGAGGATACCTTGCTTTGTATATTGAAGTTTGCTTACGGAGCTTGAGTGTTTCCTCCTTTCGTCCTTGCATCGCCACGATACGTAGGAGGATGCTGTTTGGTTTCTCTGGTCCTTCCTGCAACAGTCTTTTGTAAGGACGTTTCGTCGACCGCACTGCCAGCAGTGATATAATACGGGGTTCTGGCATCTGCTTCTGAAGTGTCCTCTCTGCCCACATCGTCGGCAAGCCCTGCTGACATCTACCCTTGCGTTGTCGTCGGCCTCTGTTACCTGCCGGTGTTTTATATTCGATGGTGCTGAGGGTGTTGTCTTGCGGTCCGCTACAATTTCGGAGCCCAATAGGTTTTCGTAGTCGCCGACAAGATCTAGCAGCTCTCGCAGTGAATGAAATTCGCCCCGTTTGACATAAAGCTGGATTTCTCGGCTACTGTTTCGGTATATGCGTTCCAACTGTTCGCTCCGTGTTCGGTTGGTATGTCGCATTAGACCCTGTATGACAAGAACGTGTCGTTCTCTTACGTCATCTTCTAACCGTTCGAAGAATCGTGGGGGTAAGAAAAACTTGGCAAAGTCGGTCTTAAAAGTGCTCCACCTCTCCCAGCGGCAGTTATTACTTCTGTACCACTGTAACGCTCGGTCCTGAAGCAATTCGGGTAGAGCTCTCGGTATGTGATCGGGGTTACATCCGTAGGCTTCCACCAGTTCCTCTATTCTCTCTATAAAAATCAGCGGATTTCCTTCGCCGTTGTATTTTACGCCCCACTTACGTACTCGGTCCATCAGAGAGGCTGTCGTGGCCAGTGTTGCTGCTGCTTCGGCTCACGGTGTATGGGGTGACCAAGGTCGAGACATTTGCTGTGGTACGGTGGTGTTGTAACTTGCTGTTGACATCGTCGGTAAGTGTAGCGCTAGTTTGTCTTCGAAGTGTGGTACCTGCAGTTGTACCGGTGACTTAGTTATCGTTTGGGTGTTGCTTGCTGTTGACTGCATCGTTACTGGTGAGTTGTTGACTGGTGTTACTGTTCCGGATGCTGGCGAAGCATCTCTCCTGTGTTTCGCTTCCAACTCTTCCAGTCGCTGAACGGTGACCGGTTCATGGTCGCCTTTCCCTACGAATTCGGCAAGGCGCTTACGTACTTCATCTGCATTACCTTCTGTGTCTAGTCCGAATTCCTGCGCATATCTGTGAAGCTCCTCTTTACGGACATTGCGTAACCAGCTAAGCCGTACCATGATGAGGTTATCGCTTCGCGCAACGATAGAATAAATTTCAATGTAATCACTAGTGCGATGGTTAATATTGTATGCTTAGAGGGTCCCTGCTCGGGCGCCACTGTAACGAACTCCGGTTCTCCGGTTTTCCAGCTGGGATATGCTCAGCGGCTATCCAGGCGTTCGGTACAGAAATTTATTTGGGTGAGACGCTCTAAGGTTAAATGGCTCTTTATTTGTTCACCTTTATGATTTCTGTCATACAATATTCATTTAACTAAACTAGTGAGCGAGAGGGAGAGACTTATTTGACGGTGGACCACTGTGCTGCTTGTCTTGATGCTGATGCGCCGGACGTTGTTGCGGCGAACGATGGTAGCTAGATGAAGGTCGTTGACTGTGGCGTGGCAATGACTGTTTGGAGCCACTCAGTGTCGTTGTCTGGAGCGCTGAGTGGGACTCCAGGCGTTGCAATGGCGTGGATGTGTCGGACGTTGGGGTGGCGATCGAATGCAACTATGATGAACCTCACGCCGTTGAACGTGGCGTGGCGGTGACTACTTGGAGCCACTCAGTGTCGTTGTCTGGAGCGCTGAGTGGGACTCCAGGCGTTGCAATGGCGTTGATGTGTCGGACGTTGTTGCAGCGATCGATGGTAACTATGATGAACTTCACGCCGTTGAACGTGGCGTGGCAATGACTACGTGGAGCCACTCAGTGTCGTTGTCTGGAGCGCTGAGTGGGACTCCAGGCGTTGCAATGGCGTCGATACGTCGGACGTCGGTGTGGCGATCGTTGATGGCGTTGACAAATTTCGTATCTTTATACTTGGCTGTTCGCTGCTTGGAACTACGCTCTGATCGAAGATGGGTTGCTCGTTGTACTGGCGTCGTTTGAGTCTCGTCGTGGCAGGTTGGGTCCGCTGTCTTGAACTCTTAGTAACTCACGTGCTCTAAAGCCTCTAGAGTTATATATGTGAGATCCTCGGACTCTAAAGCCTCGAGGATCCATATAACTTAAAGACTCACGGACTCTGAAGCCTCGAAAGCCTATATACTTGTAGATCCACGGACTCTAAAGCCTCGAGGATCTATATAACTTAAAGACTCACGGACTCTGAAGCCTCGAAAGCCTATCTACTTGTAGATCCACGGACTCTAAAGCCTCTAGGATCTATATAACTTAAAATTACTTAAAGAATCACGGACTCTGAAGCCTCAAAAGCCTATATACTTGTAGATCCACGGACTCTAAAGCCTCTAGGATCTGTATAACTTAAAATTACGTAAAGACTCGCGGACTCTGAAGCCTCGAAAGCCTATATACTTGTAGATTCACGTGCTCTGAAGCCTCTAGAATCTATATAACTCACAAAATAAAGTCTCCTAATGGTCGTTAAGCGTGGGGCGTCTATTTAAGTCAAAGGTCTGACGGCAAATCAACGAAATCAACCAATTCTTCGACGTTGCAAGCAACCGCACTCGTTGAAGCGTATGAACTCACTGACTAGCGCGCTGGAATTTAACTTCCTTCGTATTCTGCAGGCGATACTGGGTATGTGATCAGAGCAATTGTGCTCTCTGCTCGAAACGTGGCTGAGGTGTCAAGCGGCGATGTAAAATTATATCTCCAGCAGAGCAAGCAACCGTGCTCGTTGAAATCTGCTGACTGACTAAAGATGTGAAGCAGCGACGTAAGATAGCTGGCAGAGCGGAGCAAGCAACCGTGCTCGTTGAAGTCTGCTGACTGACTCAAGATGTGAAGCAGCGACGTAAGATAACTGGCAGAGCGGAGCAAGCAACCGTGCTCGTTGAAGTCTGCTGACTGACTGAAGTTGTGCAGCGGCGACGTAGATATCTGGCAGAGCGGAGCAAGCAACCGTGCTCGTTGAAGTCTGCTGACTGACTGACCGCTGTGCTTGAATGCAACTCTTGTTAAGCTGGTTTCTGCTTATTCTCGTGTGTGTGGTTTTATGCGTATGCGTCGGTGACGCCTGGTTGTCGCTTCTCTCTCTCTCTCGCTCTGTTCTTATGTATAACTTATTTACTAACAATTCTTTGCTTTGTATTCGTTGTTCTGTTATTTGTCTTAAGCATTAGATACAGAAATATACAGGTCTTGTGCTTAAGTGCTAGTTGTAGCAAGTATTAAGATTTTGTTATTTTAGCTTACGTACTAGTCCTAATATAAGTTTATTTTTATTAAATTCATTGTTTTGTTAGTTTAGCTTACGTACTAGTTATAAAAATACTAGTAATAAGATAGGTAATAAGAAAGAATATGAAGTTAGTAGAGTAAGTAATAAGATGAACAATAAAATAGATTAAGCATGATGAAATGTGTGTCCATAATTTCGCTTAAAAATTATGGCCGTCACAATGCATATGTTTATATATGTTTAAATGCAAAGCACAACACGCATTTATTATTTTTATCACCTTCTCCGGTTTATAGTGCAAAGTCCGCTCACCATTCACGCACCTGAATCGCTTTTTAAGCACACCGAAACATCTCTCGACGACAATTCGTGCCTTCGAGTGCCTTTGGTTGAAGGTGACTTCGTATGGCAATGAGGCGTTCCTGTACGGCGTCAGAAGATAAGGCATCAACTGATAGCCGGAATCACCTCCAATTTTTAGAATATCATCTTCAACATTGTATAAAAAGTTACATTACCCAATGGCCAAGTGTTTCGTTTGCCATTACTGTATGCTGCTTTCAAGAACGCATCTGCAGGGCAAATGCATCATGATTTTCGCCAGGATTTCTTGCGTCAACACACCTAATGACCATGTCTTGGTCACATATCTGTCAAATAGCTTATTTATGAACGTTTTTCAATTAGATATAGTTATAAACATAGCTACGTTATACTACATATTAGTCTTTATTTACAATAGTATTTCATCAATATAAATAATAAACTATAAATTGACAAAACCTTACCATCATGGCGTTTATGCTGTAGTATCGCTTCCTATTATAATAGAGATGCCGCAGATCTTGGCCAAGGAACATATTCTGACGTGGGTTACATCCACACAACCAACCACTCCAAGAATTCCAGATTTCGAAAAGAAATGTGTTTTTGCTGAGTTTTCTTCGTCGTCTGACATCGAGATCCATTTAGGGCAGAAATAGCTTTCAAATACCATTAAGCTACACGTAGGTGTAGCTTTTAAATCTACACGTAGGTACAGCAGTTAATTTCGTTTCCCATCAATATGATTTCAATAAAACAACTACTACTTACTGAGATGCCGGTATGCTGAAAACGTCCGAGGTGTCCCTCATTTGCCGGTTTCTTAAGCGACTATCCTCATTTTCGCTATCACTGTCCACATCGTCAACTAAAAATTCCGCTAAAGAATCCATTTTTAAGGTCGTATCTTTATTTTATTAATGAAATTCCTGCACGCACTTTTTACACATTCACAAAAATATACTTTCGGAAAATGTAGACAAACATGAGTATAATTTTCAGAGTTGCATGTCAGAAAAGAGAAAAAAATTTTTTAGAATTTTTTTACTTTTACTTTTACTTTTTATTTTTTAAACTTTTTAGAAAACCAAAAAAGTTACTACAAAAATTGAACAATGATGGCTAATAATTTTCCCCACAGCTATTCCATATTTTTGCTACATTTTTTAGCTAAATTTTCATAAAAGAAATACAATTTTACAGGACGATTATCTCTTTGCAAAGAATTTTGCTTATGAAACACAGCTCCTAATACCTAAAATTTGAGTGGCAACAGTAGAAGGTCCACCATCTTTCAATAAGTGCCGAAGTGCTTATGAGTAGAGGCCAATGTGACATAAGGTAGAGTCGCCAAAGGCAACTTTGTGAATAACACCATAAGTTTGACAACAGTTTTTATTGCTTACTGAGTGATTCCTACATTGATTTCATTAGATTAAAATGTCAAGTTATATAATTAGTAGGATTACTGCATTAAATGAATTGGAAAAACAGTCTGATACAAGAATAGTAGAATACAAGATTGCGCAGATCAGGTTTCAAAAATATTTCGTTCTGCGCATCTACGTCATCGTTGCGAAAGAAAATGACCGAACTGTCAAAATGTATGCATGTTGATATTATGTTGATTGAAAGATATACGTAAGAAAATAAAATTCGAAATAATAAAGCGACAAGAAATGTATGTTCTGTTGACTTTTTATTAACTTCATTTTTAATATATGCACATCAAGAATGATAGAATACATTTTTTAAAACTTGGAAAAGCTATGTAAGAGTATTACACAGCTTTCGTTTCTTTTTGTGGGCATTTTCTTTAATCTCTTTATTCAGTTTCCTGATTTTAAAGAACATTCTAGCCCGGAAGAAAAGCTTCTTTACTTCCCATGGCAGTCGATATGGGATTATAACTAATATCACTAATATTCTTGGAAACACTGATGGGGTTTTCAGTATTACACCTAAATTCAATTCAATTTGTATGCACAACACAGGAAATTCGCAAATATTACGTCACACAACAGCGACACCGCTTGTCAAAATTTTTGACATCCAATAACGGACCTGCGCAATGCGTAATCTTGTATTCTATCATTCTTGAGTCTGATAATGAAACGGAAAACTCATTAGCGAAGGAAGCTCAAGTATGGTTTAAAAGCAAACTTTTAATGTATTATTTCGCTTCACCGAACAAAATTATGGCGTCGTCATTATCAATATAAATATATACATATGAATGGAAGCATTATCATAGGTTTTCGGCTATGTTAAAGACATGGACGGAGTAATGGCATATGTTTACCGTTGCACAAATGCTCCAATTTTTTTGTTGTTTTCGGGCCTCTAGTTACGGAGAGACAGCCCTTTGAACTTTGACTTTAATATACTTTTATTGAAAGTATTTTTATCGTAAGCCCCATATTTTTGGGTACCAAATGATTTTAATGTTTTTTTACCTCATAAATTTTTTGCAAAATAAAGTACATTGTAAAGTAGCATTATTGGATGTTTTTTACAAAATCGGTGCCTGTAAAGGCTCATTCAGACTGAGAACGTTTTACGTTCTTTACTCCGTTTGCGTAATAATAGTCTGTTTCCATAAACACGATTTAGTTTTATTTCGCTCTAATCCACTTTAATCGGCTAAATCCAGCTCTTAATCGGATTTACCTCCATTGAAGTTTTGTTTGATTTAGTTGAAATCCAAGCGTAAAAGTAGATTTAGGAGTTTTCATCGCTGGTTCGAATCTGCTGCTTTGTAAAAGGCTAGTAAAAGGCTAGACCACATTATATACTGGCATTTATATTAGTGCAAGAATGATAGAATAGAAGATTGCGCAGGTGCGTTATTCTGGGTAAACTAACTTGCCAGTGGACTTTCCAGTGTGCAACGTCATTAGGGGTAGTTCATGTTCGACTGTTGGGCAAAGACGTTGTGTTTTGTGTTATTTAAAATTTACTTTTCATTTATTTTCGTCTTAATAAATAATCAGTAGTTAACTTTATTCAACATGCATACATGTTCCGTAAAAGGATGTAAAAATGCTAAAAGCGGTGTCACTGCGTGCAGTTATTTCACCTTTCCTTCCGATCCACATATTGCAAAAAAATGAAAACACAATTATTACATAATTACAACCATTTTCCTAACATTTAAAAATATGTATTCCTGTATTTTACTATGTTTTACTTGCTTACTGTTATTTTACCACTAATGTTAATTAAATATTAGGTCGCAAGTTGTTATATATATACATATATTTTTTATAATAAATAATAAAAAGAAACTATATAAAAGAATTTCACTAATAACAATTAAAATAATTATCTTAAAAATTTGTCTTTACATTAAATTCTTGCAGATTCAGGAGAAATTTTCTATGCAAGGCACAACAGAAAGAAAACAGTTGCTACATAAGAAAAGGTAGTAGTTAATTTATAAGAATGGATCGTATATGACTCTAAAAACTGCACTTAACATATTATTATGAAGACATTTTCCGAAAAACGAATAATGGCCATTTTTTTTTCTTTTTTTCCACTGTTCACCTCAGCTCGCGGCTGTTCGTCCGCCATGTATCCTTCGAAGGATGCAATTGAGTTTGCCGATATTGATAATCCAAGCCACTCGGCTCGAGACACATGGTGAGGGACAACGCGCGCCGTTTCCTTTTATTGATCGGACGCCATTTTTTTGTTACGGCGACTTTTCTTTATCAACAAAAAAAAAAATAGTGATATATCCATCTTGGACCGTGGTTGTTCATTCGCCGCGTATCCCTTAATCCGTGCAATTGGGCTAAGCTATTTTTTTATTCTGCACAAACCATAGGTTTTGAGATAATCGGCAAAGGAAAAACCACAGCCTTTTTCATTTCGGCGTCATAATGTTATGTTACCTTCGCACTTGGTGGCAGCTCATCGTGCACTTCACCGGGCTAGCTCAACCCTGCTGCCACAACTCGGTACATAACAATAAAATTTCCTGCAAAGGAAATTTCATTCTCATAAAAAAAAAACTTTTTTTTTTCTTCCTTTCTAAATATCCACTCCAGCCATTGCAATTAAACCTCTCCGTCGCAAAGGAAAGGAAATTTCATTCTCTTAAAAAAAAAACTTTTTTTTTTCTTCCTTTCTAAATATCCACTCCAGCCATTGCAATTAAACCTCTCCGTCGCCTCTTCTACCCCAACGATAATGAATTAACGCCGCATAATAGTTAATGTCTTTTCCATGATATTGATTATAATGTTTAAAGGCTTATTAAATGTTAAATCTAGCTGTGACACAATGATTGGGATAAGTATATAAATAAGATTTAATATTTGGACTACATATATATATATTGATACACGTTTAACTTCCTTTTTTTTCCTATAGGTATCGTGCTGCAGTCACAGAACACCAACTTTAATGGTATGCCACCTCTCAATCTACACCCAAACTTGTAAGGATCCTAAGGAGCTCCCTATAGATCTTATAGATTAGCGAACTCTTTTCTTCGAGATATTCGCTCCCGATTATCACTCCTATTTGCCCTACGTCGACATCACGAAACCTTCACAAAACATCACCACAAAATAGTTATCAAAAACCCAAATTATAACTTCTTTTACGACGTTTCGAATTTTCTTAAATTCTGAGTACTTTCTACTAAACAATTATTTATATATATATACATTCTATTTGCTTCCAGAAAGTAATTTAATTAATAAAATAACTAAATTGCATCTTTTAAGCAAGAATCGTCTTATAAATCTCATTTATGGACTCAGGACTCGGCAATAGGATATACCATAACTCATACAATTGACGTTCTCTTGTTGATGGGACACATTAGTTTTCTTTTGTTTTCTCGTTATACCCTACACCTTAAGGTTGAGGGTATATTCACTTTCTACCGGAGTGTGTAACGCATAGAACTAGACAAGATAGGTATGGAAAATATATATTCTTGATCAGCATCACCACCATAATTGAAATAACGATGTCTGTCCGTCTGTCTGTCTGTCCGTCTGTCTGTCTGTTTGTTGAAATCACGATCACAGGAGAACGGATTAAGATTTCAAAATGAAATTTGGCAAAAATATTCGTTGCACTGTTGTGGCGTTTCGTATTGAAAATGGGCAAAATCGCCCAAGGACCACGCCTACTTTTTTTATCGAGAGTGCAGGTACCTCTGTTTTGCCTATTAAAAAAGGCCATATCAACATCCCTTTTTAAGAGAAAACAAGAAAATTTTATATGTAGCTTTAGACTAATGCTTCCAGTTAATATGCCAAATATGGGCGTGAGCCGCCTACTTTTAGTTTACATAGGTCATGGAGGGTTTTACATGGATTGTATTGAAAAGTATATAAGTTTCCTTAATAATGGTGTACATAATATTGTAGTTTGTGAACCAATAATATTCTGTTGGGAAAAAAATGGGCAGGCCACGCCTCCTTTTTACCCATCCACACAGTATTGCAATATATTTTTATACCTTACACCAAAATTTTGAGAGTAAACGCACTTAGTACCGGTTTGTAATCTTATATATACGAGTATATATGCAGCTTTAAGGTGTAGGGTATTTCGGCTACAGCCCGGCTGTAGACAACACCTTTACTAGTTATAACCTACACCTTAAGGTTGAGGGTATATTCACTTTCTACCTGAGTGTGTAACGCATAGAACTAGACAAGATAGGTATGGAAAAGTATATATATTCTTGATCAGCATCACCACCAAAATTGAAATAACGATGTCTGTCCGTTGAAATCACGATCACAGGAGAACGGATTAGGATTTCAAAATGAAATTTGGCAAAAATATTCGTTGCTATGTTCTGGTGTTTCGTATTGAAAATTGGCAAAATCGCCCAAGGACCACGCCTACTTTTTATATCGATAGTGCAGGTACCTCTGTTTTGCCTATTAAAAAAGGCCATATCAACATCACTTTTTGAGAGAAGACAAGAAAATTTTATATGTAGGTTTAGACTAATGCTTCCAGTTAATATGCCAAATATGGGCGTTATCCGCACACTTTTAGTTTACATAGGTCATGGAGGGTTTTACATAGATTGTATTGAAAAGTATATAAGTTTCCTTAATAATGGTGTACATAATATTGTAGTTTGTGAACCAATAATATTCTGTTGGGAAAAAAATGGGCAGGCCACGCCTCTTTTTTACCCATCCACCCAGTATTGCAATATATTTTTATACCCTACACAAAAATTTTGAGAGTAAACGCACTTAGTACCGCTGTTTGTAACGCACAGAAATAGTTAAGCAGCTATAATTATAGTTTATCTTATATATCTTATATATACGAGTATATATGCAGCTTTAAGGTGTAGGGTATTTCGGCTACAGCCCGGCTGTAGACAACACCTTTACTAGTTATAACCTACACCTTAAGGTTGAGGGTATATTCACTTTCTACCTGAGTGTGTAACGCATAGAACTAGACAAGGTAGGTATGGAAAAGTATATATATTCTTGATCAGCATCACCACCAAAATTGAAATAACAATGTTTGTCCGTCTGTCTGTCTGTCCGTTGAAATCACGATCACAGGAGAACGGATTAAGATTTCAAAATGAAATTTGGCAAAAATATTCGTTGCTATGTTGTGGTGTTTCGTATTGAAAATTGGCAAAATCGCCCAAGGGCCACGCCTACTTTTTATATCGATAGTGCAGGTACCTCTGTTTTGCCTATTAAAAAAGGCCATATCAGCATCACTTTTTGAGAGAAGACAAGAATATTTTATATGTAGGTTTAGACTAATTTTTCCAGTTAATATGCCAAATATTGGCGTGATCCGCCCACTTTTAGTTTACATAGGTCATGGAGGGTTTTACATGGATTGTATTATTATGAACCAATAATATTCTGTTGGGAAAAAAATGGGCGGACCACGCCTCCTTTTTATCCATCCACCCAGTATTGTAATATAGTTTTATATCCTACACCTAAATTTTGAGAGTAAACGCACTTAGTATCGGTGTTTGTAACGCACAGAAATAGTTAAGCAGCTATAATTATAGTTTATCTTCCGATTTTGGGCGTGATGAATATATTATATCGCACCATTTCTAAATATATATACGAGTATATATGCAGCTTTAAGGTGTAAGGTATAAGGTATGATATGAGCCTCATACATAAATGCAAATATATATATAGCATACACAAACAAACATTGCTACACACTAAATGGTGAACATATATATATATATAGGCTGAACAGCTTTTTTTTTTATCACAAATTGGGTATGTATGTGTAATTTTTTTTTCTTTTTGCTTATCTGCTTGCTTAATGCGTGTCCTGCTTAGATCAGTTCCAGGATTCGATCGCTGTCCGGGGATAATTCGCCTTCTTCGTATACGGTTGTCTCCTGTGCTCCTTTGGCGCTGTCTCAGGACCTTTTCACCCACATAAATATAGTGATGGTATTAAATGTTCGCAGAACAAAAAACATGAGTGAATATTGTAATGTCTCTTGTATTTATAGGAAATTTAATACACGTTTTTATTATGCGTATAATACCTAACTAGATATTTGGGTTCCGTTTACAAAGTAAAATGATTGTTTATATTTCAAGACTTTTATTTTTTGCATAAATAATACATTTCAGATTCTCAGCTTTCTAGTTGTTAACATTATAGAACCTTTTATTTCCTTAATGATTGTAGTTCATATCGAGGACTTCAAATTACTTCGTTGGCTGCATTTTAACTTTAACTTAATCCAGTCCTTATGCAACACTTCAATAATATTTTTCTTACTTATTTATGTGAATACAAAAAATGAATTATACATCTTCTCTAAAAATAATTTATAAATTTAGGTTATGAATTAATAGAAAGAAAATAGCATCAATGTAGTATTGGCATAGCTACATTTTCATTTCCACCTTACTAGTGAATTTTATTACCCGTTTCCAAACTGCGTATGTTTCCGCGTATTTTTGCATGTACTATGGTACTTAAGTAGTGTTATTATATTACTACTTTTTGAGGAAAAATATGTTTTCGCTACATTAAAATTACACTAATTTGTTTGAAATCCTTAATTGATTATGTAATGCCTTATCTCATTTGCCTTTTTGAGTTATTTTTAAAAAACGAACATTATTAAAATACAATTTTAGTACCATACACTTTTGGCAATTTCGTACTGTGATAATTTCATGAAATTCCTTATCTCTTCACCTTAAAGAAAACGAAGTAGCATTTCATAATTTTATGTATAATATAATAACATTAAAACATGAATTATTAATGCTCTCATGTAATTGAACTTTTGAACAATATTATCAAATACATATTGACACATATATATATATATATATATATATATATAGCAGAATTCGTTTTTGAAGAGTGCAGTAACATAAACGAGTGTTTGCTTTATGGCCGTAGCAACAGCAGCATAGTTCAAAAAGCCAATCAGATGTGATATCCCGTGGTGAATAACACCTACAGTGTACGTGAAGAAATCGAAAAAACGAAGTCACAAATCTTCGGAAACCCGAGCGAGTCAGCCATCTCGTTATTGCCTTAAACACATAGAATATCGCGCAGCGATGTCGCTCTCTGCAAATTGTCAAAAATCAGCGCTGCTGAGGCACGGCAGAGAACAGCTAGCATATAAGAACTCACAACAATCAACAGAAGAAGAACAAGAGCAGCGACCAAAATGGAAAATTTTCCATTTTGATCGCCGTCGCTGGCAGAGGCAGCGGCGAACTGTTATTTTTTTCTAGCCTATGTAATTTTGACAATTGGCGGAGAGCGACATCGCTGCGCGATCTGCTATGTGTTCAAGACATATCTCTGTTGCTCTACGTCATACTCTCACATCAACAATGAGAGAATGTGTTTCAAAATTATATCCGAATTCAATATATTACATGGCTATTACATAAATATCAGCACGCAACATAGTTCATTAAAAAACACACCTAAGATGAATGTTACAGTTTATTTATATAATTTCCTATATTTGATTTGCAAAAAAAGTTTAGCAATACACAAACCTTATGTCAAACCTTTAAGCGAAATTATGAATGGGAAAAAGTATACTGCTAAACTTCTGTTTGCAAATAATCATGTAAAGGATATTCTAAAACTTTATATAAACAAAGTTATATAAACAAAGTTATATTAGCTGGTCTTCCAAACAAAATACAACCGCTGAATGGACACAGCGGCGCAGGTATCAGTGTTGTGTTTATTAGCCACATTCACAAAGAGTATTTAAGACGTTGCCGTTGTCTATATCAACCACGTGACAGCATTTTGTAGCCAGAAAGTCAACGCGTTGTCTGATATTGTCTTGGTCTCAAGCATAGATTAGTAGATGAGACACTCGAAAATGTCCCTTATACACTAATGCATTTTTGCTGGAATTGCACTGATACAATGAAAGAAAACTTTGATTCGCTGCAAAAAAAGTGTAGCCTCGCCGTAAAAAAGTGTAGCCTCGCCGTAAAATAATGTAGCCTCGCCGCAAAAATTTTGTAGCAAGCACTGATGGAAAATTTATTTTAAGGGGGTTGTTTATCGAAACGTCAAAATAAATAATTATAAATATTATGTTTTTTATCCGTGAAAAACATGTATAAAACATAGTTTTAATGTTAATAAATATATTCTATAACATTTTACACAGCATTTTCTAATTTGCTTGGTTATATTTCCTATAAATGCAGTCGGTAATCAAAACTTTTTTGTTATAAATACACAATTATGCGCCTAATTGCGAAAGTATTTTAGAATGCTGTTAGCAGAATAGTATAAATGAAACTGAATACAAATTATTACAAAATAGTTGCAAATTATACGTTATTGGCCTAGTTGGGGCTCCAAAACCCTTTAGCACATACGGTTGCACTGGTAAAAAATCGTACACATTGTTTGATAAAGAAACAAGAACAACAATGGGGTATCTCTCACGTATTGTATACGTGAGTTCAACATACCAAACAATCAAATGTCAAACCGACTTTTTGAAACGGCGAATAGCGAGTGTCACATCTAGTAATCTATGGTCTCAAGACAACCAGTTGTCTATTTTTGTGTCTTGGCTAAGGGCTTACATGTTCAACGTAATGAAATGGTACCCAGAAAGACAATACTAGTCGTTGCGTTGTCTACAAGTAGACAATATCAGTCCAAAACAAGACAACACCAACTTAGGTGTTGTCTTCGGTGTCGACTGATAGTAAAAAAGAAATTTTTCAGTGATTTATATATTATAATGAACTGATGTATGTATGAAAATTCACAATTTGTATATAAGCTTTTCCCTAACAACTGGTAGAATCCATAATTCGGGAAATTTTGATAAATTTCCCATTTCTTTGAGTTTTATATTTGCAACATGAATTTCGTTATTTATTTGCAAAAAGACATGTTTGTATATTTTTTATTCATAATTTCGCTTGACGATTTGGTATAAGTTGTTGAAGGTGCTCAAATTTCTGTAATCGTTTTTGAATTAACTGTTTCAATGTTTCATTAAAAAAAACATGTACTATTATAATATAGGCATTGGTATATGCGGATATAATATTGTGGGCATTTTCTGTCCAAATAAAATACGACACAATATAAAAAAAATTTTTAATGCTGCAACTGTTGTAAAAGTGTGTCCGTTATTTTCTTGAGAATTTTGAAAGCTTGTTCGTTAAAAGCACAAGTTCATTCACAACAGCGAAATGGATACGGTGAAGAAAAAGTAAGTATATAATACATATTTTGCAATTAATAAGATAATAATTTTAATTTTAATAATAATTTTCCGTCATTGACTAATAAATTTCAGCCTTCAATACACCACAAGTGCTCACTTCGAGCTGTTGATTAAAGAGTTGGAGAAGTTGCCTGAATTGGCCACTGGAGTGCCACGTTTTGGTTGCTATAAGAACGACAACGCGGAGGAATGGGAGCGCATCAGTGGTATACTAATTCTACTAATGGTATACATAATTCCAACGGACCTCCTTACAGGGAAGCAGCGGATTGGAAAAGGGTCAGTAATGTAGAATGCCAGTTGAATTTTAGCTAATCTACTTATAAATAACGATTCACAGATTTGGCGCGATTTGAAAGCGCGAGTTAAGAAGAAGCTGGGCGACTGGAGCGCTGAACTGAGAGCGACCGGTGGTGGCCCTCACAAAGGTTTCTCCCTCACACCTTTAGAGGATGCTGTAGCGCGAATAACGCACATGAGAAAAAGCGCTGCGCCGACAGGGCCTTGTTATGGATATGGTGGGGCTCCAATAAGGCGAAACGTGCCGGAACAGCCGAACATCTCGACAGTCGATTCCTGATGTTGCGGTGGCTGACGGTAATGTTGCTTCTTACTAAATGTTTACAATATTATTGCATTTTAGAATTCCATTTCAAGCACAAACGGATTCCATACAGGATGAGCTGGATTTGGTGCTGGATGAGCCAGAGGATGCCCTAAACACCAGTGCTGCGATGGTAAATGCGGAAGAAGTTGCCAATCCGCCTCCAAAAAGAGCAAGTCTCATAGGAAACGACTTCCAAAGGCAGCATCTCTCATTGCTCCAAGGCGAGGTGAGTTTTTCTAGCATTGGAAAACATATGCAGAAGCATATGATATTGGTTAAGGCTCAGGTTCCAATTTCCTCATTTTTTTCAGATGAACAACCACCAGAAGCTGCTGGATATTCTTGGTGGCATTGCAGGGAGCCTTAAGGAGATGGCTACTGCGTCGAAGGAAGTAGCCATCACCTAAAAAGAAATTCTCACTGAAACAAAGGCTTTAGTGTCAATTGCCGCGGAGCTGTTGCCGCTAAATCGACGGAGAGAGGAGGAGAACCGAGGCGAAGCTGCGGATGCTCTGCTCCAATTAAATCGGCAGTTTCCATCTTAGCCAATATCTACATTCAATATTTACATTCTTATACAAAATAAAAACATATGTTTATAAATATTAAAATATATATATTTATGACAGAGATGTTTATTTGTTGTCATATAATAGCAGTAATAGTAAGCGGTAATAGAAATAGCAGTAATAGCTTATAGTAATTTTAAAGCAGACTTCGAGCGATGCGGTTACGGATATCTGCCGCTATATCGGATGGTGGCTCTTCAAAGTGGCCATCTTCGGGTTGAACTACGTCGAAGGCGTAGCATGCATTTATAATTTGTGTGCATTTATCCGGGCAATAGTGAAGACCGCGCTCTCCGTGTATCGAGCGAAAACGGTTTTTCAGCTCTCCAAAACACCGTTCCACCAAATTACGTGCCTTACAGTGCCTTTTATTAAACTCCACTTCATGCCTTTGCACAGGGCTCCTATAAGGCGTTATTAAATATGGCAGTAACTGATAACCAGAATCGCCTGTAAGTTGGTAAACAGAATTAAGCAAACCAATCTTTGCATTAAAAATTTTACATATATCCTACCTAATATCCACGTATTGCTCCTTTTATTGCTGTAAGCCCTCTTTAGTTCGTAGTCCGCAGCGCTGATCCTCCAAACGTATGCATCATGGTTTGCACCAGGATGGGTGGCGTCGACATAACGTATGGTCATGTTCTGGTCACATATCTACAGGGTAAGATTATTACGAGAAATATTAAGAGAACTTCACAGTATCATTTAAATAAGTGAACTTACAATCATGACATTTATGCTATAATAGCCTTTTCTATTATAGTATAAATGCTTGAGTTCGTGCCGTGGTAAGGCAATTCGTACATGTTACCATCTACACAACCAATCACACCGGGCAGACCGGAGTTGGCATAAAAATATGTTTTGGCGTCATTTTCCGCTTCGGGCGTCGTGGCCATCGAGATCCACTTTGCGCAAAAGTGATCTTCAAAAATTTGCAGAATCTCAGTAATCATCCTGGAGGCACTCGTCTGCGACATCGAAAACAGACAGGAGTTCGATACGCATTTTTGGTACGTACCTGATACCAAAAATCGCAAAAAAGGTTGCGAATTTCAGCTCGGGCCGAATAGCAGCACTTGTGGATGTTGTCTTCATCTTCGGCACGATTTCAGAAAAAATTTGCTGGAAGCATTCCTTGCTCATGCGGAAATTCGCCTTGAACCTATGCAATTATTAAGGAATACATATATACATATTCATATATAATAGAAAATATAAAAACTTACTCATACTCGGGCAAATCAAATATATTTGACCCATTCCGAAGTTGTCGATTTCGAACCCGAATGCTTTCGAACCCAACGTTTTCCTCGTCTTCGTAATAGTAAACACTCACCAGTGAAAACATTTTTGTGCACAAAATATTGTATGCCAACGCGATTGTAAAGACAACGATGTAATTATTTCAGAATTTTTTGAACAATTCCAAATATCCACCAGAATTTCCAAATATTTTCCACTTTTCAGAGTTGTAAGTTTTTCAAAAGATAAAAAAGTTGTTCATATTTAATGCATCACTTTATGCAAAAAATACAATAAAAAACCGAAGCAAATGATCTTCGGATAATTTCTTAAGATTACCTTTTATTTTTCCAGCATTTATATACCCTCATTTGAAGCAGATAAAAATTTTACAAACTCTATAATTAACAAAAAAATAAAATGCTTCCATAAATACAGTTTGGTATCACTAATCTTGGCAGCACTAGCCATAGCTTGAACACAAATCTACATATCATAAAACAAATAACGTAATGCTGAAGACTGCGACGTAAGAGAGAGTCTATCATGAACAGTAGACTTTCAGAATCCCAAGTCAAAGACAACGAAGACAAGGCAACGACATGTGTAGGACAACAGCGTTGTCTATCGAGTAGACTTTTTTTTTTTTTTTTTTTAAATGAGGGGACCGCATCGAAAGCCTTCGAACGGGACTTTAACCCGCTAAAACCCCTCCCCCAGGTCTGTTTGTCCCCCCGGAACTACTGCTAAGTATTACGTCGGGAGGCAGACAGAGCACTAATGCTCAAGCGTCATACAGTCCGTTCGTCCTCATCCATCCGTCAGTATCTTAACTAAAGCCCTGCTCGTCTACGTTTGGTAGCCCCCTGCCAGCTATTGCTGCCTGTCTCCTTTCTTTGTCGGCTGACATCAACTTCGCGTGTATGCGGCCAGTCATGGAACACACCGCCCTCCAGCAGCCTTCCGAGGAGATCATTACCTCCACCAGATTTTCGGAAGCAAATCTGTTGAGTAGACTTTGTGAATGTGGCTACGTGCGCGTAAATAGCAACGAAAGTTAGCAACGATTTTTAGGGTGTTTTTTTTTGGAAGCTGTTTGCAAAGCAAAAATAAGTTGAATTTTTAAAAAATCATTAAAAATAAACCATACACCGTAGAAAAATTTTTAGTATACAGTTCGAAAGAGAAAATTATTCTATTTTTGATTATGTTAACACAAAAAATCTACTTAGTCTATAAACCCCTTTTTTGGTAAATTCCAAAATGAATTTGTGGAAGCCATTATAAAACACCGTTTTTTCAGGTGTAAAAAATTTTCTTACACAATGGCAAATAAACTCTCTGAAAGAGGATTTTTTTCCTAATTTTTCCATATATCAACCAACTCTCTAGCTAACTTGGTTCCCGAGATATTTTAGATGATGACCTCGCGGGCTCAGCCGCCGGTACTGTGCATCAAAACACTCGGCCGTTCTCAATGAAGTTGTAATACAATAAAATAATAACCCAAGTTAAATTTCTTTGTAATTTTTAAAAAATTGTAGAAAGAAATTTTCAAAAATCTTCGAAAAATTATTTGACCCTTAAAAAATAACCCTTCCTGCAGCTAACGCCGTTCCCCAGATAATTGATATAAAGGCCTATTATATTTACGTAACATATCTATTCACTCCGGTGCACGGATTTCATATGACAACTCATATTTCGGAGAAATGCAATTTTTCCAAAAATTTTGATGCATAAACGAAGTCTGTAGCATTTATAGAGACGCAGAAAATGGAAAATGAAAATTATTTCCTCCATTGTTTACAATTGGATGTGACCACGTGCTTTTCTTGGAAACAGCAATGCGTAAACAAACAGCGTACAGAAAAAAATGCAGATTTTGGTAGGTTTTTTTTGGAAGAAGGATTCTTTTTTTTGAAATGACCGTTGTAAGGACTGAAAAAGGAGTTTATTCCACATCATATAAAGCAAAGACCAGGAAAATCTACTGAAGCGTTTTTATTCTATTCCTTTGCAAAGTTAGTGCCTTCTAAAGGCACGGTCAGACAGAACGCGACAATAATCTCCGCCCGGCGGAGATATCGCTGGGTATGTCAGACAGAGCGCGGCACAGCGTGCGATTATACAAATCAGCTGTTTGTTTCTGTGAATAAAAGAATGCCGTACTGGTATTACATGATTTAATTGCATGGGATTTGTCACTTTCTCTAGGGAATTTGGTGATGTGACATGAAAAATTTCTCAGGCAAAAAGTATTTCTTTCTCAAACGAAACATTAGTGCAGGAATTGTCAGTAGTGTAAAAATTGTTTTCTTTATCTAAAAAAAAAATTTAAGTGTATTAATTGAAGCTGTAAAATATGTCTTCCGAAGAAGAACTATTGTTGCTGCTACTTGCGAAAAGGAGAGCTAAACGAAGGCGGCTGTGGGTTGGAAAATGATGATGAAAAATTTTGGACATATTTCCGGATGACACGAAGCAAATTTGAAGAGCTTCATGAGCTGCTGAAACCACAAATTGAAAAAATGTGTACCAATTGGCGATCATCTATCAGCTCAAAAGAAAGACTAGCAGTTTGTTTGAGGTATTATTGTATTATTTTAATAAAACAATTGCATTATTTGAAAATAGATTTTTAGCAACAGGAGATTCTTTCCAAACGATCGCATTTTCTTATCGGATGGGCCGCTCTACCGTTGGTTATATTATAGATGAAGTGTGTAAAGCGATTTGGATAGTGTTGCAACCAACGCATATGCCGACACCAACAGACGAAGTGTGGAGGGAGTCAGACAATGGCTTTAGGGATATTTGGAACTTCCCAAATTGTATTGGAGCTATCGATGGAAAGCATGTCTGCATAAAGGCCCCTCCCAAAAGCATATCTAGCTTTTATTGCTATAAACAATTTTTTTGCATTGTTTTATTGGCCATTGTAGATCCGTTCTATAAATTTACAATGGTCGATATTGGTAGCTATGGGCGACATGGTGACAATGCAATTTTTGAGAATTCTCAATTTTATAGACGTTACCTTCAGCATGGTAGCATTTTACCACCAAAGCCTCTCCCGGGGACACAAGAACCTGTTCCACATGTTTTTGTCGGAGACGAAGGTTTCGCTTTGCAAACATATCTCATGAGGCCTTTTTCGAGGGCAGCGGCTATCCGGAATGAAAGAAAAAAAAAATTTCAACAAACGTTTAAGCCGCTCTCGCCGAATCGTGGAAAATGCTTTTGGCATCTTGTCGCAAAAGTGGAGAATTTTTCGGCGTCCCATTGAATGCGATGTGGACAAAACCGTGAACATTGTGAAGGCAGCTTGTGTGCTCCACAATTATGTATCTTCTGATAAGCATTGGCCAGATACAGAAGATGTTTCGATGGCTGCTTTGACACCAGCGCAACCCACTAATGTAAGAAGCACGAATGAAGCATTTCTTATTAGAGAGAAGTTTGCAAACTACTTCTACACCGGATAATATTCAAAAATTTCAAATAAAAAGCTCTCTTTTGCTCAACGTTGTACTTCCTTTTATTAAATCATATTTATATTCTTAAAAATAACATGTAAAAAATGTAAAAAATGTAAAAAAAAATAAATAAAGCTTCTTGCTCTCACATTATTCATCGATTCATCATTCAGGAACTATGTATTCTTAAAACTAAAAGGAAAATAAATAAAGGCACAGGTTTTTTTACGGCCATTCTCCTTGCAAGTAAACCAGTTGCTCGGCTGCCGAATTTTTCTCTTCCATATCCCTCAGCTCAATCTCCGAGAACAGCTCAGCCAAACGTAATTTTGTTTGGGCTTGGTTTCTCGGAGAAAACTTCTTAAAAGTTTCCGCATAGGACAGGAACAGGTGATCCGTCCTGTCCAAAACAGCTTCATTTGCTTTTCTTTTATTTAGATACGCTAGAATAGCACTATCAACTTCTTGATGCTGTGCGTTTGGAGCTTTGCGCTTCCGTTTGTTGTGAGATCCTGGTGCATCTTGGGTGACAGTGCTACTTGAAGTTGTAGCAAGTTCTGCTTGCGCACCCGTGTTAGTAGGGCTGTCGCAATCCAGCTCCAAAAACGATATGTCATCAGCAGTGTTATTCATTTGCAAGACATTAGTGTCCGTTGCACGCAGCTCCAGCGTGCAATCCAAAAATTGCAACTGCTGCGATAAGTCCCACTTACTTGATGTTCTGCTGGCCTGCCCTGTGGTCCCTTTTAACATCTTTTTTGAGCGAACATAACCATCTCTTAAATTTTTCCATTTGCTTTTTACCATATCAGCTGGAACAAAAAAAAATTACTATATGTAGATAAAAACTAACTAATAACTATAAAATAATAATGAAACTTACCAGTGCAAAACATTTCGTTGGCAATTTTTTGCCAAATTTCATTTTTCCTGAAATTGTTTTTTTATTCCGTATGGCTTTTATTGTATAAGCACTCATGCTGCCTTACAAGTGCAATTAGTTTTTCTGGCATTTTTAAAATAACAAATTAAACGAATTATTAAAGGGCAGTAAACTAAAAACAGAAAGCAAAAAGAAACAATAAATTTAAGTAAAGCAAATTGCTCTTATACCGCGTTTACATAAAATGGTTTTTCCAGAAATTGGAAGTAAAACTTTTTAGGACCCAAAACCACTCGTAAACTTTTTAAATACCATTGAAATTGTTGTTGCAATTCCAGCGGTAAACCGAAATGCTTTTGGGTTTTAGCTTCACATTTTAGTTTGCAACTCAGGTTCGAAATTCGGAATTATAGGAACTTATGCTTCTCCTTGTCTAGTGCCAATGTGTTAGAAAGGGACAATTACAGGCCACAAAATATTAGCACATATGTCCACACACATGGTAAAAGCTCAACTACACCAAACAAAACAAAGCAATAACAAAACACCTATTTTGCTTGACCGGATTATGTATGGAAACACTTGGAAAGCTCATCAGTTTTCGAACAGCTTAATCGGATTAAATATTTTTATGTAAACAGGGTATTAACTGCTCAACATATGGCAACGCAATAAAATGCCGTCCACAAAAGTTCTATACTCACACTCTTCAAATACACACATACTTGCACAAAATCTGTAAAATTTCACAACGCTGTACTCGGCGGAGAAACCGCGCTAGTGAGCGGATAATCTTACGCCGAGGTGCGCGTTTTCAGCATAGATTAGTAGATGAGACACTCGAAAATGTCCCTTATACACTAATGCATTTTTGCTGGAATTCCACTGATACAATGAAAGAAAACTTTGATTCGCTGCAAAAAACGTGTAGCCTCGCCGTAAAAAAGTGTAGCCTCGCCGTAAAATAATGTAGCCTCGCCGCAAAAATTTTGTAGCAAGCACTGATCGAAAATTTATTTTAAGGGGGTTGTTTATCGAAACGTCAAAATAAATAATTATAAATATTATGTTTTTTATCCGTGAAAAACATGTGTAAAACATAGTTTTAAAGTTAATAAATATATTCTATAACATTTTACACAGCATTTTCTAATTTGCTTGGTTATATTTCCTATAAATGCAGTCGGTAATTAAAACTTTTTTGTTATAAATACACAATTATGCGCCTAATTGCGAAAATATTTTAGTATGCTGTTGGCAGAATAGTATAAATGAAACTGAATACAAATTATTACAAAATAATTGGAAATTATACGTTATTGGCCTAGTTGGGGCTCCAAAACCCTTTAACACATACGGTTGCACTGGTAAGAAATCGTACACATTGTTTGATAAAGAAACAAGAACAACAATGTGGTATCTCTCACGTATTGTATACGTGAGTTCAACATACCAAACAATCAAATGTCAAACCGACTTTTTGAAGCGGCGAATAGCGAGTGTCACATCTAGTAATCTATGGTTTTCAGTGTGACATGCGCTATAAGAACCTATGTATGTGTTACAACTCAGACAACAACCGCTCCGCCCGGCGTGGCGTAATTATCGCGTTCTGTGTGACCGCCACTTAAAGCGTTCAGGGACCGTTGCTGACTATCTAAAAATTTTCTTCCCGCAAAACATAAATGCAGTTTTGAAGAGGACATTTTTCCACTTTTTTTGGTGAAAAAATTATGAACGTATGTAGCTTAGTTGTCGAGATATTAAAGAAATATTGAAATAACATTATAGTGCATAATTATAATTCATATATAAATTGTACAACTAGTAATTAATTATTAAGGATTGGAAACTCATATAAAAACAGCGTACGTGGCTGTACTTCTAATTTTCCCTGACCTACACCATTCTATTTATTGGTTCTTGCTTTGTCGCTAGCTCATCTATGGGGAAGCTTGTGTAATCCTCTCTTCTAGGAAATGCAAGCATGCTTATATGTTGTTGCTAGGCCCTACCTTGTGATTGTTGTTGCCATTTCCCTCCAAAAATGTTGGGTTTTTTCCATACATGTAACTGAATTAGTTGCTCTAAGTTACCCAGCGGGAAACTAAAGTTCATTTAAACCATTGCATTCAACAAAAAACCCAAGAAAAATATTTATTTGTTATCAATGATACCATTAATTATTTTAATAAACTTCAAAAATTTCCCTAAAGTATTTTTGCGAACTTCGTTTTATAGTTATTTATTTTAATAATAATGTAGTGCGAGAGAATACAATGCTTCATTTCTGCTACGACGAAGCAATAAAGAATCTCCATCTACTTCAATGCAGATGAACTTTGCGCTGGGTACATCGCATTGACTTAGCAACAACTTTACTGCATACATATGTATACATTTAGTAAGCTGTAATACATATATATCTACATATCTAGATGAGATTTTTATATTCTTCAATAGGGTTATTGAAGAATTTTTACAAAAAAATTTGCCGAAAACTGCACTTTTTAATGTAGCAAGTGTGCTATTTTCAAAAAACATGATTTGATAGCCAGCAACAATACTTCAAATTTTTGGTCACTGTAAATACAATTTCTTTAATATCTCGACAACTAAGCTACATACGTTAATAATTTTTTCACCAAAAAATGTGGAAAAATGTCCTCTTCAAAACTGCATTTATGTTTTGCGGGAAGAAAATTTTTAGATAGCCAGCAACGGTACTTGAAGTTTTTGGTCACTTCAAATACAATTTCTTTAATATCTCGACAACTAAGCTACATACGTTAAAAATTTTTTTCACCTATAAGCGTGGAAAAATGTCCTCTTCAAAACTGCATTTATGTTTTGCAGGAAGAAAATTTTTAGATAGTCAGCAACGGTCCCTGAACGCTTTAGAAGGCACTAATTTTGCAAAGGAATAGAATGAAAACGCTTCAGTAGATTTTCCTGGTCTTTGCTTTATATGATGTGGAATAAACTCCTTTTTCAGTCCTTACAACGGTCATTCCAAAAAAAAGAATCCTTATTCCAAAAAAAAACCTACCAAAATCTGCATTTTTTCTGTACGCTGTTTGTTTACGCATTGCTGTTTCCAAGAAAAGCACGTGGTCACATCCAATTGTAAACAATGGAGGAAATAATTTTCATTTTCCATTTTCTGCGTCTCTATAAATGCTACAGACTTCGTTTATGCATTTCGTTTTTGGAAAAATTGCATTTCTCCGAAATATGAGTTGGCATATGAAATCCGTGCACCGGAGTGGATAGATATGTTACGTAAATATAATAGGACTTTATATCAATTATCTTGGGAACGGCGTTAGCTGCAGGAAAACTTTTTAAATCCAAAATTGCAGAAAAATATCTTAATAATGTTGTAATATATGAAGTCTTGGAAGAAAATTTTTTTAATGGTCAAATAATTTTTCGAAAATTTTTTAAAATTTCTTTCTACAATTTTTTAAAAATTACAAAGAAATTTAATTAGGGTTATTATTTTATTGCATTGGAATGTTTAATGGGAATGTGTAGTTGGGATTTACAACTTCATTGAGAACGCCAGAGTGTTTTGATGCACAGTACCGGCGGCTGAGCCCGCGAGGTCATCATCTAAAATATCTCGGGAACCAAGTTAGCTAGAGACCAGTTGATACATGGAAAAATTAAGAAAAAAATCCTCTTTCAGAAAGTTTATTTTCTGAATTGAATCATAGAGAAAGAATAACAAGAGCCCGAATCTTGAATAAAAATATTTTCCACTGGAGATCCAGTACTGAATCGTTTTCTCACTCATTGCTGAGTGTGTTCTCTCTTCTATTGCAAATGCTAATGTGTTTTCATTCATCGTCTGAGCATTTCTTTCCTACCCACTACTGAATCGATGATGGATTACTGAATGCTTCGCTCTCTCCACTATCGCTATTACACATGTTTGTGTGTTTGCACTGATGCTCTGAGAATTTGGTCATACCCAGTTCTGGATCGTATGCAGATTTTTGAGTGTTTCGCAATCTTCTCTTTTGTATTGCAAATGCTAGTGTGTTTTCATTGATGCTCTGAGCATTTGTTGGCTATCCACTACTGAATCGTTGATAGATTACTGGCTTTTACTTTTACTTGGCTTTTTTCTTTTGCTTTCATACTCTGAGAAAATTTTTCTGTCTACTACTGGATCGTTTACAGATTGTTGGTGTAATTTCATTTCTTCTTACATTTTCCCTATTCGTCTTTTTTTACTATTGATTCTTTATGGAGCAAATGAAGAGTGTATGTATGTATGTCGAAAGAATATATGTGAATACACATTGATAACTTTTTACCTTTGCGATTTCTGGACATTATTTTGTTTGTGTTTTTTATAATTAGTGGCTTCGTGTGGATTTGTATGTTTGTACATTTGTTTTTGCTTTCTTGTGCTTGCGTCCACTGCTGCAATTTTACATTAGAAATTCGATGAAGGCGGTTTGGACGACCTTCTTGATCAGTACAATTATAGAAAACTGAAATTTTTGCAACTTTTAGTAATTAACAGTTTAAATAACTGCCGAAAAGCTGAAAGCTTTAGAAATTATTTTCGGAAATCGTAAAACACAAATATTTACGAGTTTAAAATAAAGAAAATTATAATTAGTCATATCAAAATTGAACTGTGTTAATACTTAACATATTTGCTAGTTTTTAGAGATTAGATATATTCATAATAGTGCTCCTGTAAAGATTTATTTTTTATAGGGCTTTTTTGTACCCAGCATGCCGCCTCAAATAAATCGATGGTCATCGCAAACAAAGTTCAGAAAAGCATCAGAAACTCCAGAAATGCTAAAAAATGTTGATGCTTAAAAATTATTCACACACACAACAGAGTGAATGATTGAAAAGAAATATTGGCTGTATGCGTGAGTAAATTTATTGAAATTTGTTAGTCTCTCCTTGAGGACGCATTTTGCACTCATTTCGTTTCTTCGTTTCCCTTGCTGACCGACCGCTTCCATTTGGCGTTCGAGTAAATTTCGCCGATTCGGCCTCTTATTATTCTTTCTCTATGGTTTAAGTTTGACAACAGTTTTTATGCTTACTGAGTGATTCGCAAGAATGATAGAATACAAGATTGCGCATTGCGCAGGTCCGTTATTCTATTTCCAAATTTTTGACAGCCGGCTTTCCAGTGCATGACCTCACACCAGGACAAATTGCTTTGACTCTGGCTGTAAAGAAGCGTATATATTGCTTTTTACGTGAAAAATTAATAAAAATTTCAACCAAAAATTAAAAATGCAGTGCAAAGTGAGAGACTGTGATAGTTTTGGTAACAACAAAGCAAGTGAAATTAGTTTCTTCAAATTTCCTCGCGAAAATAGCAGTGCGAAGTTGTGGAAATATTTTTGCCGACAAGGAAAAAGTTTCGATACAAAAAATGCAGTTAATTGCATGAAACAATTTAGTTATAATGACTTCGAAAATTAAATGCAATTTGAAATGGGTAAGCATGTTATTAAGGAATTTTTCAGTTTTATTCGGTATTAATATGTTGATTGATAGGATTTGCAAAAAAGAGACTCTTGAAGCCTAAAGCTGTGCCATCGATATTTGATCCACTTGCTAATAGCCAATTGCTTTCTTCAAAATGTGCCGAACGGAACCACAGACGGAAGAATAAGAAAGTAATCGACACTTTAATCAAGAGTAAAGATTACGATACGAAATTATTCTTCTGGGCTAGGATGTTTTTTAAAATAAGGCAATTAAATAAAAGCCTTGAAGACAATGCCTACAAAAAGAAGGATACCCTCCCAATTTATGTTAATATAAGTTCAATTATTATGTATTGTAATATAAGTTAAATTATTATGTAATTTATTTTTTAATCAATAAATTTATTATAAGTTAATAAAATAGTTTTTTTATAGTTAATACAATTATTTGGTCGTTAGACACAATTTTTTTTCTTTTCAGCGATTTAGTTGTTGTTGTCTTATTACTATATTTGATTTCGTTTTTTCTGTATAAGAAATGTTCACTTTACACAATTCTTACAATCATTTCATACAAAACCGTACAATTATTATTAATTTCAATAATTTTGCTCAATGTTTACACTTTTACTTCCTGTTTGTATACTAATTTCACAATGCGGCCATATTTCCATCCTGCTGTGACGTAGGTGCGCAGAACGAAGCATTTTTGAAACGCGATCTGCGCAATCTTGTATTCTATCATTCTTGGAGTGATTCGTACATTGAATTCATTAGATTAAAATGTCAAGTTATATAATTAGTAGGATTACTGCATTAAATGAATTGGAAAAACAGTCTGATAATGAAACGGAGAACTCATTAGCGAAGGAAGCTCAAGTATGGTTTAAAAGCAAACTTTTAATGTATTATTTCGCTTCACCGAGCAAAATTATGGCGTCGTCATTGTCAATATAAATACATACATATGAATGGAAGCATTATCATAGGTTTTCGGCTATGTTAAAGACATGGACGGAGTAATGGCATATGTTTACCGTTGCACAAATGCTCCAATTTTTTTTGTTGTTTTCGGGCCTCTAGTTACGGAGAGACAGCCCTTTGAACTTTGACTTTAATCAACGAGTATATATTGTAAAGAGATTTCAACGCAGGCTACTCGTTACACAGCACCTCGAGATGGTGCGCGGACTTAAGGTGACAGCGAAAATGAAGCCCTAGAAAACGTCGACAGCGATCATACGGCAGAAACTACGTGTTCGTGTGTATGTTCGAAGCGATGCTCATAGCAAAGCGGAATTGTATTCTCGCTTAAGGAGTGAACGCTGGACAAACAGCAGCTATTAAATTGGTTATGAGTAGAAATGAATAGGAAGATTCTATGAGTTGAAGGAATTCCACTGTGTTTTCGTCGATTGCACTAACAAAATATATGCAGTTTGTCCATCTGGCAAGGTTGAATATTTTGTTTTTGTACATTATTTGGTTTCTTCCGTTGATATTTTGGCGAAGTTTTATATTTTCAGCTTCTGATCATTTTTCGCTTTCTATTCAATTTGCTCCTTTCGCACTTATTGACTACAATTTTAATGCGGTTGTGGAAAAAGGTACTGCTGATTTTAAAAAAGAGGTCAGTTGAATAAAATAAGAACAAAGATTTTATTTATTTTAAGTACAATTAAGAAAACTAAAAAATTTTCCTCATTTGTCATTAAACATTAATTATTAAAATTTTGTTTTTAATTTCCCTAAAATTGTTTTTTAAATTTTTTTTTTGTATTAGGACTTTGCTGATTTAAAGTTTAGAATTATAAAGAAGTACGTATATTTAAG
Organism: Thecophora atra; assembly: GCA_937620795.1. Lineage (NCBI taxonomy): Eukaryota > Metazoa > Arthropoda > Insecta > Diptera > Conopidae > Thecophora > Thecophora atra. The sequence goes on from OW569398.1 coordinate 40,533,539, forward strand.
AAAGCTTAAATTAATTAATTTAACAATTAATTAATTAACTAATCTATACTAATTAATATACATATTCAAGTTAACTAACTACTTTTTAAAGGAGAATTGTAGTCAATAAGTGCGAAAGGAGCAAATTGAATAAAAAGGGAAAAATGATCAGAAGCTGAAAATATAAAACTTCGCCAAAATATCAAAAGAAAAAACCAACTAATGTACAAAAACAAAATATTCAACCTTGCCAGATGGAGAGGCTGCATATATTTTGTTAGTGCAATCGACGAAAACACAGTGGAATTCCTTCAACTCACAGAATCTTCCTATTCCTTTCAACTCATTAACAATTTAAAAGCTGCTGTTTGTCCAGCGTTCACTCCTTAAGCGAGAATACGATTCTGCTTTGCTATGATCGTCGTCGCGAGCCTACACACGAACACGTAGTTACTTCCGTATGTTCGCTGTCGACGTTTTCTAGGGCTTCATTTTCGCTGTCACCTTAAGTCCGCGCACCATCTCGAGGTGCTCTGTAACGAGTAGCCTGCGTTGAAATCTCTTTACAATATATACTCGTTGTTTAAACTAAGCGTTTAAACTGATTTTCAAAGATATACTATAGTTTAAAAGCATTGTCGGCGGCTAAATTTTAGCCGAAAATAGCCGAAAGTGTCGACGGCGGCTGTGGCTATGAGAACTTGGCGGCGGCTAGGCTTAGCCGGCTTTTAGCCGTTCGGCGCATGTCTCTGCTGATTTTTTTCTCGTTTCCCGTAAGGTCCCATGTTATTTTGACAGTTCTGTCGTTGTCGTTGTCGCCGGCAAAAGTTATGTGTTTACAGCATAATAGTTGTTCGACTCAAAAGTGAAGCTGAGCAAAAGAACATGATTCTTCCCGAACAATTTGGCTTTCAGCCACTACTGTCCACAGAACTGCAACTAGCTCGTTTAATTCAACATCTTAGAGATGGTTTGAACAAACGGGCTTCCACAGGCCTAATAATGTTCGATATCGCTTAAGCTTTCGATAGAGTTTGGCATGCCGGACTTATTTACAAATTAGCTAAACTCCAACTTTCTCATTCCTTGATTCAGCTCTTTCCTGAAAAATAGAACCTTCCAAGTAAGAGTAGACGATCACCTCTCTACGATCAGAAAAGCCAAAGCAGGTTTACCGCAGGTTTTCCCTCTTTCTTCATAGCTGCACACTCTATTCACAGCAGATATACAAAAAACCCGGCGCACAAAAATCTTGCTTTACGCTGACGACACCTGCATGTACACAACTTCAAAATCAGCCGTCTCATCCACAAACGTCTCCAAGAAAACATTCAATCTACTATTAGATATCTAACAAAATGGAAAATAGCCGTCAATGCAAACAAAACGCAAGCTATTTTCGTTTCCAGGAAGCGCTTCCAACACCCCCGAAACCTAATCGTGGACGGCGAGACGATCACTTGACAACCTACAGCCAAGTATCTAGGCCTTACCCTTGACCATAGACATAGATGGCTACAACACATTAAGGAAAAACGTAGAATCGTATCAGGCGCGTTACAGTCACTATTTCCCATCTTAGCGAGCAATAGGCTCAATCACAAAAACAAACTTGCACTATACAAGCAAGTAACTAGGCCCAACCTACTTTACGGCTCTTTAGCCTATCTAGCTGCTTCAAAATCCACTATAGCAAAATTGTCCGTTAGGAGAATTTTTAAAATCCCATGGTACGTTTCAAACAACGACATACATAGAGACCTAAGACTGGAGACAGTAAAACAGTTAAATACAGACAGAGCCTCAAAAATCTTCAATAAGCTAGATTCCATACGTAACGAGACATTGAACCCGCTCAGGGCTCCAACCTCCTACAGAAGACTAACATACCCGACATTAAAAGACTGCCTAGAATCACATAATGACTAATTGAATTGGTCTTTGCGAAATCAGATTAACCATCTTCATATGGTTACCCGCCATTTTGGAGTGAAGGTGCAATGGCACTAACTCCAAGCAACCTTAAGTTCTTAGTAGTAGTTAGTACTGCCGGCCCTAATCGCAGTAATTTCATCCAGTTATAGTGCCGTTACTACACTATACACGCCGCAAAAAAACCTTTTGGAACGCGTCAATCGCGCTATCAAAACGGTCCGCTCGCAATAGATCGGGGCAGACAATCGCGACTGGTATGAGCTTTAACCTGTAATGTTCACTCGCCTTTCTAGTACAGAGAAGGGAAACCAGACTTCGAAATCTGCCAAGATGGTTCCGCAATCAATGGTTTTCTGGTAATCCTTCCACGGACTCATCAGGACCCAATCAGATGAAGAACGAGCGAGTCACCAGCAACATCAGACAAATGCTGCCCATTGACGTATGATGAGGAAAACTCTTCACTGGTAGAACTAGAGGTTCCCACTGTCGAGAATTTCGTAATCAACCAGCCCTTTCGGGACGGTCCAGCACGTCCGCAGCGGATCTGAATTTCGCTCAGCTTTGGCTGTATCGTTTATGACTTTGTCAAAATGTATTTAGCCATACTAAGAATCTTTCAAAAGGTATTGCTGATTGCCATTGCGCAATACAATTTCAATTAAAATCGTTGAGCTTCACTCCAATTGGATTATTAAACAAAAAATGTTAACATATAATTTTCACTTATTAATTTTGAATTTATTATTATTTTAATTGTAATAGAAATAAAGTTGCACATATGTATATAAATTTTATAACATTCCTACATTGATAATTGCAAGGAATCTTGAACTACTTGAAACAAGAGAGCAACAAATGTACGAAGGTGTTTTATGTAAAAAAAAACATAAACATCTGAGGCAGAGATATATTAAGTTTGTTTACAACGAAATATGTTGTGAAGGCAAATAAGTGTTCGTGGATTTATAATATTTAATTAGCGCCAAACTTTAATAAATTCATAAACTAATATGAATAATATGGTAATGAAAAGAATTATCGCAATAATAAAAATAACTACGATTGTTGCTATTGTTTGTGAGGTGAGAGTTGCATAATTAAAATTAAACTATTAAATGAAAACATAATATAATAAACAACAAATAGGTACGTAAGCTTCTTAATCGGCGATGCCGGAGGAGATGGTGGGTTCGCCCAGTCAATCTGGCCCGCGATAGATTCGGTTTTTTCGAAACATGCATGAGGCAACTGCAGGTATTAGATAGGGAACACTTCTACCAAGCTACACGGATGGACCCTGAAAACTTCAATGTACTTCTCGAACTGCTACGTCACAGATTGCAGCGCTCCTCAAAGAGAGTTATTAGTCCAGAAATCCGTCTATCAGTTACTATTTTGTAAGAAAGCGCTGCATTATGTTTCACTGATAGCTGAAAATATTATTTGAAAATTTCAGATATTTGGCTCAAGGCACCAACATTCAAGTCCTAGCGTGGGCGCACAAAATGGGATTTTCCACCATCAGGAAAGTAATTTACGAAACGTGTGACGCTATTTGGCAGGAGCTTCATGAGTTTTATGTGGCCCCACCAAATTGTACCGATTTCGAAGAAAACGCCAAAAAGTTCTATTCAGAGTGCGGAATGCCCAATTGCTTGGGGGCAATTGATGGAAAACATGTATCAATTGTTTGCCCGAGAAAAAGTGGAAGTTTATACTTCAATTACAAGCGTAGGTTTAGCATTGTGCTATTGGCAGCTTGCGATGCTAACTATGCTTTCACTTTTGTGGATGTCGGAGCACTAGGAAGCCAAAGCGATGGCGGTGTTTTTGTACGGAGTGATTTTGGCAAAAAAATTTTAGCTGGGACCCTCGAAGTTCCACCCTCGAAATGGTTGCCTGATAGATCAAGGAAATTCCCATATTACTTTGTTGCCGATAATGCTTTCCCGTTAAAACAGAACATCATGAGGCCGTTTCCCGGGCGTAATTTGTCAGAAGACAAGGAATGCTTCAACAAAAACTTGTCCAAAGCGCGAGTCCGTATCGAAAATGCGTTTGGAATATTGACGAATCGATGGAGAGTACTTCACTCAACCATCTACGCTAAACCCGAAAATGTAGATAAAATTGTCCTAGCGACAACTTTTTAATGTTTAAAAAGGACAACAGTTACTTCAATGATGAACTGGTGGATAGATTTGTTGACGGTACTGCGGATGTCCCAAGTCATAGAGGCACCCGTGCTTTCGTACTTCCTCAATTACTTTCTCATCTATGCCTTCAATGTTAAACACTATATATAAACTAGAACTTTATTATTATAAGATGTAATTATTTCTTTTATATTGCATAATTTATATACATACGGAAGAAATTGTGCACCACGCTTCTTTCGAATTCACGATGTTCGGTGAATGTAATAATTTCACGATGTAAGAATTTCACTATGTCAATTTGAATGTAAACAAGGAGAAAAGAAGAACAAGAGCGGCGACAACTGCAGAAAATCCAAAATTTCGCAGTTTAGCGTCGCAGTTTTGCTTCGGCAGCGACGACTTTTTATTTTTTTCTCGTTTCCCGTAAGGTCCCATGTTATTTTGACAGTTCTGTCGTTGTCGTTGTCGCCGGCAAAAGTTATGTGTTTACAGCATGATTCGTACATTGAATTCATTAGATTAAAATGTAAAGTTATATAATTAGTAGGATTACTGCATTAAATGAATTGGAAAAACAGTCTGATAATGAAACGGAGAACTCATTAGCGAAGGAAGTTCAATTATGGTTTAAAAGCAAACTTTTAATGTATTATTTCGCTTCACCGAACAAAATTATGGCGTCGTCATTGTCAATATAAATACATACATATGAATGGAAGCATTATCATAGGTTTTCGGCTATGTTAAAGACATGGACGGAGTAATGGCATATGTTTACCGTTGCACAAATGCTCCAATTTTTTTTGTTGTTTTCGGGTCTCTAGTTACGGAGAGACAGCCCCATATTTTTGGGTACCAAACGATTTTAATGTTTTTTTACCTCATAAATTTTTTGCAAAATAAAGTACATTGTAAAGTAGCATTATTGGATGTTTTTTACAAAATCGGTGCCTGTAAAGGCTCATTCAGACTGAGTCCGTTTTACGTTCTTTACTCCGTTTGCGTAATAATAGTCTGTTTCCATAAACACGATTTAGTTTTATTTCGCTCTAATCCACTTTAATCGGCGAAATCCAGCTCTTAATCGGATTTACCTCCTTTGAAGTTTTGTTTGATTTAGTTGAAATCCAAGCATGAAAGTAGATTTAGGAGTTTTCATCTCTGGTTCGAAGTTCGAAATTACGGACCATATGCTTTGTAAAAGGCTAGGCCACATTATATACTGGCATTTATATTAGTGCAAGAATGATAAATACAAAATTGCGCAGGTCCGTTATTCTGGGTAAACTAACTTGCCAGTGGACTTTCCAGTGTGCAACGTCATTAGGGGTAGTTCATGTTCGACTGTTGGGCAAAGACGTTGTGTTTTGTGTTATTTAAAATTTACTTTTCATTTATTTTCGTCTTAAGAAATAATCAGTAGTTAACTTTATTCAACATGCATACATGTTCCGTAAAAGGATGTAAAAATGCTAAAAGCGGTGTCACTGCGTGCAGTTATTTCACCTTTCCTTCCGATCCACATATTGCAAAAAAAAAGAAATTATGCAAAAAATGGAATAAAAAATGCAATTATTACATAATTACAGCTATTTTCCTAACATTTAAAAATATGTATTCCTTTATTTTACTATGTTTTACTTGCTTACTGTTATTTTACCACTAATGTTAAATAAATATTAGTTAGCAAGTTGTTATATATATACATATATTTTTTATAATAAATAATAAAAAGAAACTATATAAAAAATTTCACTAATAACAATTAAAATAATTATCTGAAAAATTTGTCTTTACATTAAATTCTTGCAGATTCAGGAGAAATTTTCTATGCAAGGCACAACAGAAAGAAAACAGTTGCTACATAAGAAAAGGTAGTAGTTAATTTATAAGAATGGGAAATTTCATTCTCACAAAAAAAAACTTGTTTTTTTCTTCCTTTCTAAATATCCACTCCAGCTATTGCAATTAAACCTCTCCGTCGCCTCTTCTACCCCAACGATAATGAATTAACGCCGCATAATAGTTAATGTCTTTTCCATGATATTGATTATAATGTTTAAGGGCTTATTAACTGTTAAATCTAGCTGTGACACAATGATTGGGATAAGTATACAAATAAGATTTAATATTTGGACTACATATATAAATTGATACACGTTTATCTTAACTTCCTTTTTTACTTCCTTGTATACGTAGTAAATACAAGAAAGTATTGTAATCATGAAAAATTTCGATATTGAGATTTTGATGGTAACACACATTTTGACCATCGCGGAGTCCATTTTGACTAGTTTGGTCGTGACGTGTGTACGTATGTACGTATGTACGTCTGTACGTCTGTACGTCTGTACGTATGTACGTATCCTCAATAACTTAAAAACGGAGAATCGTAGAAACTTGAAATTTGGTATTTGAGACTCTTATAAGACCTAGTTGTGCACCTCCCTTTTTGGATACAATCGGTTGCGCGAAAAGGACACTTCTCATATAGTTTTTTTCAAATTTCATACATTACTCAAAAACAAACACTCCTAGAAAGTATATTGGGCCTTACATAAGACACAATTTTGTAGCTCCAATTTTAATGATGGTTCGCACCAAAAGGACTCTTCGCCAAAGGAACACGAAGCATGCATTATCCGAATTACATAAATGATAATGATAAATGAATGTTATGCTGCTATATCTTTTACAAAAATTGGTTGTACCCTTACAGAACTAAACAGGGAAATCAAAATTACTCCGATTGATAGTTAAAGCTGTGTGGAAACTAATTTGTACTTCCTTGTTTTTACTTACTACTATTTAAATTATTTAAATTAAGAGAAGCCTATGAAATTTTTTTCATTATGGAAGTAAAAATATTTAAAATTTTTAAAACTTCAATTTTAAAATATAAATAAAATATATCAACCACTCTTGAAATAAAACCATACAATTGCCGTCATAAAAGGAAGTTATGTGTTGCCCACATCAGATATTTTCCTATAGGTATCGTGCTGCAGTCACAGAACACCAACTTTAATGGTATGTCACTTCTCAATCTACACCCAAACTTGTAAGGATCCTAAGGAGCTCCCTATAGACCTTATAGATTAGCGAACTCTTTTCTTCGAGATATTCGCTCCCGATTATCACTCCTATTTGCCCTACGTCGACATCACGAAACCTTCACAAAACATCACCACAATAGTTAACAAAAACACAAATTATAACTTCGTGTACGACGTTTCGAATTTTCTTAAATTCTGAGTACTTTCTACTAAACAATTATATATATATATATATATATATATATATATAATATATATATACATATATATACATTCTATTTGCTTCCAGAAAGTAATTTAATTAATAAAATAACTATATTGCATCTTTTAAGCAAGAATAATCGTCTTATGAATCTCATTTATGCACTCAGGACTCGGCAATAGAATATACCATAACTCATACAATTGACGTTCTATTGTTGATGGGACACATTAGTTTTCTTTTGTTTTCTCGTTTTTTCTTTATTTTTGACAAGAACAAGAAGATTTGGTCTTTAAATTATCAGGTTGCTTTGCATATGAGCCTCATACATAAATGCAAATATATATATATAGCATACACAAAAAAAAAAGTGTTATGCAGCTGAAGTAAGTGGTCGCGTTTTCAATCGACTTCTGAAAAAAGCAGTGTTTTCTAGTGTATAATACAACTTTCTATAAGGCATTTGTGCCAAAAGTGCGCGTAGAAGCTTAGTGAGAAGATTAACTTCAATTCGCTAGCAATAGCTCGTGTATAAGTGATATTGACACAAATTTTCATTTGAACAATTTAAGACTTGAAGTTTTTAGCAAAAAATTCAGTGCCAACAGAGTGTTTCCCCGCGCTACTTTCTATTGCAACATATTAAAGGGCTAATTAGTTGAACTTTCCGTGACAGAGCAGGGCAGATTGAACTGTCAATCTGCAACAGAGCAAAAGATTGAACTGGGACATCAATGGTGTCGCAAAAGAAAGAGGAGCGAGCAGCCAAAAGAAACAGAGAAGAACATCTGATGGTTCAGTCTGCTTCTAAAAAACATAAGGTGCCTGAAACTGCGAGCTACGCCAGAGTGTTGCAGGCTGCGGCCGACTCAGAAAGAGGACTGGTTTCAAAAGACGGATGGACACAGGTGCTGTCAAGGAAGTTGAAGAAGACAGATAAGCACGTAAAGAGACCCAAACCAGAGGCTATCGTAATCGGAAATAAAGGCGAATGCACGTATGCGGACATTCTGCGCAAGCTTAAGTCAGATGACAACATAGGAGAATTAAGCCAAGCCGTGAGGAAAATACGACGAACACAGAAGGGCGAGCTACTTTTGCAACTTACGGAGTCCGGCGAGAATGCGGAGAAAGTCAGAACGGTTATTGCAAACAGCCTTGGCGAACAGGCGGAAGTCCGTGGTATATCGGAGAAAACTGTTCTGGATATCAAAGACATAGACGAGGTCACCGAAAAGGAAGATGTTTTTCTTGCGATCTCCAAACAGTTTAACTTAAAAGGATTTGCAAAGGAGGACGTACTTAGCCTACGAAAAGGTTTTGGTGGTACCCAGATAGCTTCGGTGAAGTTAACAACGAACAATGCCATTAGTCTTATAAAAGCAGGCAAAATCAGAATTGGCTGGGTCAGCTGTCGGATACGCGAGCAAGCAGTTTTAACTAAATGCTATAAATGCCTTGAATTTGGACATATTGCTCAGCAATGCAAAAATTTGGCAGACTGCCGAACGCAATGCTTTGAATGCGGACGCGAAGGTCATATTGCCAGAGAATGCAAAAATGAAGCAAGATGTATAGTGTGTCTCAGAGAAGGGAAGACAGAAGTCAGTCACGCCTCTGGAAGCTTCAAGTGCCCATCCTACCAAAAAGCAAGAATAGCACAAAAGGGCGGCAAGGACATAGCGCAACAATGAAGATACTGCAATTAAATTTGAACCATTGCGAGGTAGCTCAGCTACTACTAACGCAAACAGTACTGGAGCAGAATGTAGATGTCGCAATATTGAGTGAGCCATATGCATGTAAGACAGATGACAACTGGGCCTACGGTAAGACTAAAACATGTGCTATTTGGACTTGTTCAAACTTACCGTTTGAAAGCATGCCTGATCAGCAAGAGGAATACTTTGTACATGCGAAAATAAAAGGAATACATTTTTACAGTTGTTATATGCCTCCTAGTTTACCGCTAGAAGCCTTCACATCAGTGATAGACAAGATTGTTGCTCATGTCAGAGGAAAATCACCAGCAGTAATTGCGGGAGACTTTAACGCGTGGGCGATTGAATGGGGGAGTGTCAGAACTACTAGAAGAGGTTCGGTACTTCTGGAAGCGTTTGCCAGTCTTGACCTCGCCCTGTTAAACCATGGCTCGGCTAGCACGTATAGCAAAGCAGGTCGATGCTCTATAATTGACCTAACCTTTTGCAGCATAGCACTTGCTAGACAAACCAAATGGATGGTTGCTGACCTATACACACACTGTGATAACAACGCCTTGACGTATGAGATTTATAAGCCGGGTATTAGTAGGCATAAGGCCCCGATTAAATCCATAAGAACTAGCTGGAGAGTCAAGTTACTTGATACAGACGTTCTTGGCCTTATGATTGATGGCATGTCTTCCCCCAATCGAGGAACAGAAGAAAACGTGCAGCAGATCACAGAAGAATTGACGAAAGTGTGTGATGCATCAATGCCACGTAAGTACTCAGCTCGCAAACGAAGGGAGGCGTATTGGTGGAATGAGGATCTGGCTGTGTTACGCTCAGATACACTTAAATATAGAAGGCAAAAACAAAGACACATAGGGCAAGAAGGATATGAAATCTGGGAAAACTTGTACAAGCGAAAAAAAAACAACTTTGCAAGGCGATCAAGGAAATTAAGAAAACAACAATGCGTGTGCTTATAGATGATGTTGAGACGAACCCATGGGGAAATGCGTATAAAGTTATTTTTGCAAAAATAAAAGGAGGAAAAAGCCATATCATCAAATGCCCCAGAATGCTAGAAAAAATAGTTAAGGGACTCTTTCCGAATGACGTTCAGAGAAGTGGAGTGCACATTATGCAAAACCCCAACCCGCAAATACCTGAGGTGACAGCGCACGAGATAGCGGAAATAGCAAGGGGCATTAAGCTCAACAAAGTGCCGGGATTAGATGGCATTCCGAACGTCGTCATTAAGACAGCCTTAAATAAGCGGCCAGAGCTCTTTGCCAAAATATTGGCAACTTGTTTAAGAGAAGGTAAATTTCCGCGGGCCTGGAAACGTCAACGTTCGGTTCTTATACCTAAAGGAAAAAAGCCACCTGAAGAGCCGTCCTCCTATCGCCCCCTGTGCATGATTGATGGACTGGGGAAACTGTTAGAGAAAACTATAGCTAACCGTATGGAGAGATATACTGAAGGCATTGGCGGTCTATCTAAGCGGCAATATGGCTTCAGGAAGCAGAGGTCAACACTCGATGCAATCAGTGATGTGTGTAATTTAGCCAGGAATGCTATAGCGGGCCAGAGATGGAAAGGCGGCAGCAAAGAGTATTGTGCAGTAGTCACTCTGGATATTAAGAATGCATTTAACTCAGCGAGCTGGAAGGCGCTTTTGGAGGCTGTTCATGCGCTGCGAATGCCTGATTATCTGGTGAACATCATACAGGACTACTTAAATGACCGTATTCTGTACTACGACACTGACGATGGAGTTAAAAAACACATAATAAGAAAAGGAGTACCTCAAGGATCTGTCCTTGGACCTATCCTATGGAACATTATGTATGATGGAGTTTTTAGGGTCGGAGTACCAAGCCATGTACACATAGTTGGGTATGCGGACGACGTAGCTGTCGTAGTTGTTGCCAAGACTATTGCTGAAGTAACCATGAATTGTGCAATGGCCATTCAAAACATCAAAGATTGGCTGCATAAAGTGGGCCTGGAGCTAGCCTCGCAAAAAAACAGAAGCGGTGTTAATTAGTAGCCGGAAAAAAGTTGAAATGATGCAGATACGAGTTGATGGACACATAATCGAATCAAAACACAGCTTGAAATACTTAGGTGATGTGTTAGACCGCAGATTATCCTTCAATGATCACTTAATATATGCAAGTTGCAAAGCGCTGAGAGTAGGGCAAGCACTAGCGAGAGTAATCCCTAATATTGGTGGGCCGAAGCAAGATACCCGAAAACTGCTTGCAAGCGTCAGCACATCAACGCTAATGTATGCTGCTCCAGTCTGGGCAGACGCAACAGCCGTAAAGTCCTATATGAGAGGGATGATGAGTGCACACAGGCTGATGTCACTACGAGTATGTTGCGCTTTTAGAACAGTCTCTCAAGTTATCGCAGGAAGGCTGCCGGTGGATATAGCAGCTAAAGAGGCGAAAGCTATTAGAGCTCTTAATAACCGCAATGAAAGACAGGTGGAAAGAGATAGGTTTCGTGAACTGAGCTTAGACGAGTGGCAGCAAAGGTGGGACAGGTCGGTGAAAGGCCGTTGGACGCACCATCTTGTACCAAACATCAAGCCGTGGTACAAGAGAAAATTTGGGCAAGTCGATTACTACCTTACACAGTTTCTTTCTGGTCATGGATGCTTTCGGGAATACCTCTATAAATACAAACTGGTAAGTGATCCATTTTGTATTGCTTGTAAAACAAAAAAAGAGAACGTAGAGCATGTAATCCAAGAGTGCGTGCGATATGAGCGACAGCGAGATGCCCTCCAAGAAATGATGGGACAAAGAGTTACTCCCTTTGGAATAGTGCAGCATATGTGCAGCTCCAGCACAGCTTGGGAGGTTAGCCGCTTTATTGTAGGTGAAATAATGCAACTGCAGCGTCTTCATGAGCAAGCCGAGAACGGTAACGAACATAGACCGACCTAATAACTGACGATTGCGCAGAAATGCTCTTACGGCCTCCTGACGTAATACCTAACGGTGGTTCCGGGAGGATTACCGTGATGACGAGAGGAGATGTTTAGCGGGTTAAAGTCCCGCACTGACTAAGGCTTTTGATGCTTTTACTCCTCGTTAAAAAAAAAAAAAAAAGCATACACAAAAAAACATTGCTATACACACTAAATGGTGAATATATATATATATATATATATATATATATATATTCACCATTTAGTGTGTATAGCAATGTTTTTTTGTGTATATATATGTATATATATATATATATATATATATATATATATATATATATATATATATATATATATATATATATATATATATATATATATATAGGCTGAACAGCTTTTTTTTATCACAAATTCATTATATGTATGTGTAATTTTTTTTTCTTCTTGCTTATCTGCTTGCTTAATGCGTGTACTGCTTAGATCAGTTCCAGGATTCGATCGCTGTCCGGGGATAATTCGCCTTCTTCGTATATGGTTGCCTCCTGTGCTCCTTTGGCGCTGTCTCAGGACCTTTTCACCCATATATATATAGTGATGGTATTAAATGTTCGCAGAACAAAAAATCTGAGTGAATATTGTAATATGTCTTGTATTTATAGGAAATTTAATACACGTTTTTATTATGCGTATAATACCCAACTAGATATTTGGATTCCGTTTACAAAGTAAAATGATTGTTTATATTTCAAGACTTTTATTTTTTGCATAGATAATACATTTCAGATTTTTTTACAGCTTTCTAGTTGTTAACATTATAGAACCTTTTATTTCCTTAATGATTGTAGTTCATATCGAGGACTTCAAATTACTTCGTTGGCTGCATTTTAACTTTAACTTAATCCAGTCCTCATGAAACACTTCAATAATATTTTTTTAACTTATTTATGTGAATACAAAAAATAAATTATACATCTTCTCCAAAAATAATTTATAAATTTAGGTTATGAATTAATAGAAAGAAAATAGCATCAAAGTAGTATTGGCATATCTACATTTTCATTTCCACCTTACTAGTGAATTTTATTACCCGTTTGCAAACTGCGTATGTTTCCGCGTATTTTTGCATGTACTATGGTACTTAAGTAGTGTTACTATATTACTACTTTTTGAGGAAAAACATGTTTTCGCTACATTAAAATTACACTAATGTGTTTGAAATCCTTAATTGATTATGTAATGCCTTATCTCATTTCCCTTTTTGAGTTATTTTTAAAAAACGAACATTATTAAAATACAATTTTAGTACCATACACTTTTGGCAATTTCGTACTGTAATAATTTCATGAAATTCCTTACCTCTTCACCTTAAAGAAAAAGAAGTAGCATTTCATAATTTTATGTATAATAATAAGTATAATAATAATAATAATAACATAAAAACATAAATTATTTATGCTCTCATGTAATTGAACTTTTGAACACTATTATCAAATACATATTGACATATATATATATATATATATATATATATATATATAGCAGAATTCGTTTTTGAAGAGTGCAGTAACATAAACGAGTGTTTGCTTTATGGCCGTAGCAACAGCAGCATAGTTCAAAAAGCCAATCAGATGTGATGTCCCGTGGTGAATAACACCTACAGTCTACGTGAAGAAATCGAAAAAACGAAGTCACAAATCTTCGGAAACCCGAGCGAGTCAACCATCTCGTTATCTCTGTTGCTCTACGTCATACTCTCACATCAACAATGAGAGAATGTGTTTCAAAATTATATCCGAGTTCAATATATTACATGGCTATTACATAAATATCAGCACGCAACATAGTTCATTAAAAAACACAGCTAAGATGAATGTTACAGTTTATTTATATAATTTCCTATATTTGATTTGCAAACAAAGTTTAGCAATACACAAACCTTATGTCAAACCTTTAAGCGAAATATGAATGGGAAAAACTGTACTGCTAAACTTCTGTTTGCAAATAATCATGTATAGGATATTATATAAACAAAGTTATATTAGCTGGTCTTCCAAACAAACTACAACCGCTGAATGGAAACAGCGGCGCAGGTATCAGTGCTGTGTAAGTTTGACAACAGTTTTTATTGCTTACTATAGTGATACGTGCGCGTAAATAGCCACGAAAAGATAGCCACGATTTTTAGGGTGGTTTTTGTGGATGCTGTTTTTGGTACTGAAAATTGATAAATTTTTAAAAAATCATTAAAATTAAATTATAAACCGAATGATTAATTGTGTTATATCATTTTAAAGGAAAAATTCAGATCTTTCATTATAAAATAATTTCCAGAACCTAGTAATTCACTATAAAAGTTTTTTTCGACAAAAAGGAAAATGACTTTGTGGAATACATTAGTAAATTGTCATTTGTCATAATTTTCTGTACATTCTGCACTATTGAGGCATCATTTTTCTGAAAGGATATATTTTTCTGAGTTTTTTAAAAAAAACATGAACATTCTATCGATTTTCGGTCTCGAGATATATAAGGAAATGTCTTGCGGTGATCAGGACCTTCTGCTGTGGCTTATATGACACTAAGGCTGTGATTTTTTTTTTATTTCGCACGTATACACACACATCATACAGGATCAACTCCAAGAAGTCACTTATCAGAGTGATTTTGTTGAAAAATCGAGACAAATACACACCCGAAAATTTCAATTATGTTTAAGCGCCAGTATAGCAATGTTTCAATCATTCTGCAGTATTGAGACTTATATATTTTTGAAGAGCATTTCTTTCCTTAATTTTAAGTCCAAACATTATCACTCTAGCTACATTACAGCACGAGGTATTCCAGATTTTAGGCCAGCAGAACCGCTTCTCACGTCAGTACTTCTTGCAGGGCATTTATGATCAATTTTCGAAAATGACAACTTGATAATCTGGAAGCCGCAACTTTTTTAAAAATTTTGATACCATGTAGAAGTGTGTAGGCCAAGAAATACCTGAAAAAGACTAAAACCAGTGAATCGGAATCCTTTGTTTACGTTTTGCTATGAGCACGTGCTCTTCTTAGAAAAAGTGGAACGTAAACGAAGCTTATCGTAAACTGAAATTCGTGGCTGGCATGGTACAATTGCAGAATGAAAATCGTGGCTGGCATGTTACAATCATTCTGCATTATTGAGGCGTGGTTTTTTCGAAAGAGTATATTTTTCTCTAATTTTGAGCAAAAAAATTACCCTCCAACATACTTTGGGTCAGGAGATATAAGAGATTTTCCAAAATCGTGGCTGGCATGTTGCAATCATTCTGCATTATTGAGGCATGGTTTTTTCGAAAGAGTATATTTTTCTCTAATTTTGAATAAAAAATTTATTAGGCCAGCTATTTTAGAACGGGAGATATTTAGATTTTACTCCAACAATCACTACACATGAAAATACTTATTGCGTGCGATTTCTGGTATTTTTTCGGATATGACAACTGCACAACCCTGAAGAGGCCTCCTTTCACAAAATATTGATACTTTATTCAAGTCTTTAGCCTTAAAAATACCTGAGAAAAGTTAAAATCAATGACCTCAAATCCTTTGTTTACGTTTTGCTCTGACCACGTGCGTTTCTTAGAAAAAGCAGCACGTAAACGAAGCTTATCGTGATGTGGAACTCGTGGCTGGAGTGGAACAATCGTACTCGAAATCGTGGCTGGCATGGTATAATTGCAGAATGAAAATCGTGGCTGGCATGTTACAATCATTCTGCATTATTGAGGCGTGGTTTTTTCGAAAGAGTATATTTTTGTCTAATTTTGAGCACAAAAATTACCATCCTACCTACTTTGGGTCAGGAGATATTAGAGATTTTCCAAAATCGTGGCTGGCATGTTGCAATCATTCTGCATTATTGAGGCATGGTTTTTTCGAAAGAGTATATTTTTCCGTAATTTTGAATAAAAAATTTATTAGGCCAGCTATTTTAGAACGCGAGATATTTAGATTTTACTCCAACAATCACTACACATGAAAATACTTATTGCGTGCGATTTCTGGTATTTTTTCGGATATGACAACTGCACAAACATGAAGAGGCCTCCTTCTTGAAAATATTGATACTTCATTCAAGTCTGTAGCCTTAAAAATACCTGAGAAAAGTTAAAATCAATTACTTCAAATCCTTTGTTTACGTTTTGCTCTGACCACGTGCGTTTCTTAGAAAAAGCAGCACGTAAACGAAGCTTATCGTGATGTGGAACTCGTGGCTGGAGTGGAACTCGTGGCTGGAGTGGAACAATCGTACTCAAAATCGTGGCTGGCATGGTACAATTGCAGAATGAAAATCGTGGCTGGCATGTTACAATCATTCTGCATTATTGAGGCGTGGTTTTTTCGAAAGAGTATATTTTTGTCTAATTTTGAGCACAAAAATTACCATCCTACCTACTTTGGGTCAGGAGATATTAGAGATTTTCCAAAATCGTGGCTGGCATGTTGCAATCATTCTGCATTATTGAGGCATGGTTTTTTCGAAAGAGTATATTTTTCCGTAATTTTGAATAAAAAATTTATTAGGCCAGCTATTTTAGAACGCGAGATATTTAGATTTTACTCCAACAATCACTACACATGAAAATACTTATTGCGTGCGATTTCTGGTATTTTTTCGGATATGACAACTGCACAAACATGAAGAGGCCTCCTTCTTGAAAATATTGATACTTCATTCAAGTCTGTAGCCTTAAAAATACCTGAGAAAAGTTAAAATCAATTACTTCAAATCCTTTGTTTACGTTTTGCTCTGACCACGTGCGTTTCTTAGAAAAAGCAGCACGTAAACGAAGCTTATCGTGATGTGGAACTCGTGGCTGGAGTGGAACTCGTGGCTGGAGTGGAACAATCGTACTCAAAATCGTGGCTGGCATGGTACAATTGCAGAATGAAAATCGTGGCTGGCATGTTACAATCATTCTGCATTATTGAGGCGTGGTTTTTTCGAAAGAGTATATTTTTGTCTAATTTTGAGCACAAAAATTACCATCCTACCTACTTTGGGTCAGGAGATATTAGAGATTTTCCAAAATCGTGGCTGGCATGTTGCAATCATTCTGCATTATTGAGGCATGGTTTTTTCGAAAGAGTATATTTTTCCGTAATTTTGAATAAAAAATTTATTAGGCCAGCTATTTTAGAACGCGAGATATTTAGATTTTACTCCAACAATCACTACACATGAAAATACTTATTGCGTGTGATTTATGGTAACTTTTCTTTTTTTACTAATAGAGTTAATATTAACAAAATACTAATTAACAAAATACTTAACATATACATAATTGTATGCGAAGTAATTATTGCATGCACATATTTTTCTTTTTATGTGGTTGTGGAATACGTAAACAAGGGGCGAAGGTTACATTTTCTATGTATATTTTCACAAAATTAAATACAAGTACCCAGCAACAAAGTCATTCCTTTGGAATCGAGAGCAGAATCCAAAATTACTGGTCAATCGATTCCAAAAAGCTTTATTTTGATATAAGCACGAAGGCATACTGAAATATTGTTGAGGTTTGCGCCTGGGTAGTTGCGAAGGCAATGCAAAGTAGCGTCATTCCCCTTTGAAAAATATCATACATACATACAAGTATTGTTTTTGCTTGCAGAGTTTATAGTACTTTTCCCTTCCCTTTTTTAAAGTAAGTATGCACATCTATATACATACATGCATTCCTATTATTAAGAAAAAGGTCTGAAATTCTTGGCGCATGGCAACAACAACCACAAGGCGGCAACCATTAGCAACAACACAAGATTCCTAGAAAAGATGATTACGCATGGTCAGTGATAAAACGATCACCTTATATGAGGGTTGCCAACTGTTTTGTGCATACTAATAAGGGAACTTTTATATTTTAATAGTATTGCTTAAGGGATTTTGTTTTTTATATTTTAAAAATTAAAATATGGACATATGAACATAATGTATGTGTTTACTATATTCATACCTATACTCATTACTAGCTTTAAATATTACATCTCGAAAAAAAAAATTGGCAAATCTTTTGTTTGCTTACACTCCATTCACATGTACATATAAATATGTATTCTGTTATATATTTATTTAAAGACAGATTTGTAGAATTGTAAATGAATGTAGGTTTTCGTCACTCTATCTACATATGTATGTCACATTGTACATTGAATTGAGACTTCAATAATAGAGAAAAAAATGCAAAAGAAAACAAAATTATATACGGAGCTGATTTTAATAGAAATAAAATGAAAAAGTGAATGACCTACACCTTAAATAATATTGTCTAGGTCAGGGGCATTCTTTTTATTGCCATCACGACTTTTCGGAACTAGAGAGAACACGACTTTCCGAACTCTATGTGCACATCGTTATTTAAAATGCAAAGCAACCTAAAAAAGTCAGTTTCAGTTGAATATCCAGTATTCAGAAACTTTATATCGTTTTGAAAAGTAATGAAAAGTAATGTTATCTTGTTTTAAATTTTAGGTGCCGCTATGCTTATATGTTCATAAGGATGTTAGATGGATTTGGTGTATGAATACTATATTTAGTTACAAAAACTATATATTTAATCAAATGTATACGCATATACAGCTCTGATTTTAAATTGTTCCAAACTATATCTTTTTCTTAATACTACGATTATAGATAATTGCTTAAACATCGATATGTTCCGTCGAACGACTGAAATTTACATTTTGAAAGAAATTTAAAATAAATAGGCTACTTTTGAACAAAATAAGGGTTCTGCTTTTTTTAGATAGAAGAACTTTGTACACATATGTACATATGTATGATGTAGTGAATCGCTATCCATAAAAACAAAATTTTTAATCTTTAATAAGGTACCTTAAATATTAAGTGACGAGATATTATTATAGATAGAGTTGGAAAACCTTTCAAGTCATAAAGGTCGCGATGGCATTCAAAAGAATGCCCCTGACCTACAAAATATTATGTAAGCTTCATTGATGCCATGTTGCTAATTTTTTTATCAGAAAAATTCAGTTCAAATCTGTATATGTTTTCTTTACTTGCAATCTTCATTTAGTATAAAATGTATGACAAACATAAACTCATATCAATGGACAAACATACATTAATTCAGAGGGAAGCAGAAATGCAAATAAAAAATGTCCCTGACCTACTCAATTCCATTTATTGTTCCTGGCTTTGTCGCTAGCTCTTCTAACGGGAAGCTTCTTTTCTTATATTATTATGACTTTTTTCTTCATATGCATCTCCATATGTATGTATTGATGTAGGTACGTCTGAATTCAAGAGAAATCTCCAAAAGGGTGATTAAACCAGCGATGTCCAAACTCACACTGTCACATTTTAAGCATGTGTATGAATGGTTTCTCAACCTGCACTAAAGAAAATTAATACTTCGAAGTACGAAACATTAGTTTCTTTTTGTTAAATTCTGCTACGATTATTCCAACACATTTAAAGTTTTAACAAACACGTACAAGCGTGAAAAGTATCACACCTCAATTATTTGCTAAAGTTTTACGTATCTTTAGTTGAGAGCGACGGAAAACGATATATTAGATGCGTTAATATGAATAATTTCGCTTATTCGTAACAAATGTTTTAGGTTATACATAAAATAAGATTTTTGCAATAAAATATAATAATATTATATAATATAAAGAAAAAATCCGCCTTAACACAAACAGCGATAATTTTTTTGGGTGTAGCCAAATCAAACTTTCATGAATGCTCACGCAATTTCGGCAAATGCACTCATTGTATACATATTAAGGTGCTCAAAAATTGAGTGGCCGAATGGCTGCTCATGGGCGACGATGGATTAAACCCTACACTTGGTTACGATTAGTGTTACCAAAGCAACTATAAATATACAAAATACATGCTCGTGTACTGATTTTAATTAAAAACCTAAAAATAACTATTGGCGATGATATTTTTTAAAAAATTACATATTTTACTTTTAATATAGCATTTAAATATGTCAACTGTGTCAATCTACACTAATTTTGAGAGAAATTAGCGGCTACACTGACTACAATACTTAAAACCTAAGTTGCATATATAAAATGATTGCTGGCATGCATATGTACATATGTATGTATGAATATTTTTTGTTGATGAAATGTATTTATAAATTTAATAATGAGTTCAATTAAAAAGAAAAAACGACAACATTGATTATTACGATTTATATATAATAATTTTCCAATTAGCACATTAGAGATGGCAACCCTTAGATGAGATGATTTCTTTAAACTTAAAGTTTAAAGCATCGTCGCCCATGAGCAGCCATTCGGCCACTCAATTTTTGAGCACCTTAATATGTATACAATGAGTGCATTTGCCGAAATTGCGTGAGCATTCATGAAAGTTTGATTTGGCTACACCCAAAAAAAATTATCGCTGCTTGTGTTCATGCGGATTTTTCCTTTATATTATATAATATTATTTTGTTTTATTGCAAAAATCATATTTTATGTATAACTTAAAAGATTTGTTACGAATAAGCTCCATTATTCATCTTAACGCGTCTAATATATCGTTTTCCTTCGATCTCTAACTAAAGATACGTAAAATTTTAGCAAATAATTGAGGTGTGATACTTTTCACGCTTGTACATATTTGTTAAAACTTTAAATGTGTTGCTATAATCGTAGCAGAATTTAACAAACAGAAACTAATGCTTCGTACTTCGAAGTATTCATTTTCCTCAGTGCAGGTTGAGAAGTCATTCATACACATGCTTAAAATGTGACAGTGTGCGTTTGGACATCGCTGCTTTAAAGCATCGTCGCCCATGAGCAGCCATTCGGCCACTCAATTTTTGAGCACCTTAATATGTATACAATGAGTGAATTTGCCGAAATTGCGTGAGCATTCATGAAAGTTTGATTTGGCTACACCCAAAAAATTATCGCTGTTTGTGTTAATGCGGATTTTTCCTTTATATTATATAATATTATTATATTTTATTGCAAAAATCATATTTTATGTACAATCTACAAGATTTGTTACGAATAAGCTCAATTCTTCATATTAACGCATCTAATATATCGTTTTCCGTCCTTCTCCAACTAAAGATTCGTAAATTTTTAGCAAATAATTGAGGTGTGATACTTTTCACGCTTGTACTGGTTTGTTAAAACTTTAAATGTGTTGCAATAATCGTAGCAGAATTTAACAAAAAGAAACTAATGCTTCGTACTTCGAAGTATTAATTTTTTTCAGTGCAGGTTGAGAAGTCGTTCATACACATGCTTAAAATGTGACAGTGTGAGTTTGGACATCGCTGCTTTAAAGCAATTTAGCTTGTGTGATCCTCTCTTCTAATACTATGTTCGCACTAGCTCGAAATTGCCTTCGAAATTGAGACAATTTCATCCGAAATTGAAAGTGTTCGGACTCGCATTCACAATTTCATTTGACGTTTCATTTGTTTACTGCACAAGTTTCATTTGCATTAGGTTCTCTTCATTTTTTCAAAAAACAATTCAATCACTGCGACAGTTGTATTTATTTGTCAAACGTACTCAGTGCAGCCAGATCAATAACAATTTATTATACAAATCTATTACAAAACCATGGTTGTTTTCCATTTTGAGTCAATTTCGTTCGCAATTTCGTTGAAATTGCTTTGCCAACCCAATTTCATTTGACATATTTTTGTATGGCGAAATTGTATAAAAATTCACAATTTCAGCCGAAATTGAGCTACGCAACGAAATTGCCTAATTTCGGTCTAGTGCGAACATAGTATAAGAAATGTATGCATGCTTATATGTTGTTGCTAGGCCCACCTTGTCATTGTTGTTGCCATTTGGCGCCAAAGAGTTCGGGTTTTTTCCATAAATGTAATCTGAATTGTTTGTTCGAAGCTACCCAGCGGGAAACTCCAAGGTTCACATGTCCATCTGCATTAAAGCAAAAACCCAAGAAATTTATTATATTTCAATAGACAACAAAAATAGCCCCTAAAATAGGTATACTTGCGAACATAATTTGATAGCTATTCATTTTAATTATAATGTAGTGCGATGCTTTAAAGCAGCGATGTCCAAACTCACACTGTCACATTTTAAGCATGTGTATGAACGACTTCTCAACCTGCACTGAAAAAAATTAATACTTCGAAGTACGAAGCATTAGTTTCTTTTTGTTAAATTCTGCTACGATTATTGCAACACATTTAAAGTTTTAACAAACCAGTACAAGCGTGAAAAGTATCACACCTCAATTATTTGCTAAAAATTTACGAATCTTTAGTTGGAGAAGGACGGAAAACGATATATTAGATGCGTTAATATGAAGAATTGAGCTTATTCGTAACAAATCTTGTAGATTGTACATAAAATATGATTTTTGCAATAAAATATAATAATATTATATAATATAAAGGAAAAATCCGCATTAACACAAACAGCGATAATTTTTTGGGTGTAGCCAAATCAAACTTTCATGAATGCTCACGCAATTTCGGCAAATTCACTCATTGTATACATATTAAGGTGCTCAAAAATTGAGTGGCCGAATGGCTGCTCATGGGCGACGATGCTTTAAAGCAGCGATGTCCAAACGCACACTGTCACATTTTAAGCATGTGTATGAATGACTTCTCAACCTGCACTGAGGAAAATGAATACTTCGAAGTACGAAGCATTAGTTTCTTTTTGTTAAATTCTGCTACGATTATTGCAACACATTTAAAGTTTTAACAAACCAGTACAAGCGTGAAAAGTATCACACCTCAATTATTTGCTAAAAATTTACGAATCTTTAGTTGGAGAAGGACGGAAAACGATATATTAGATGCGTTAATATGAAGAATTGAGCTTATTCGTAACAAATCTTGTAGATTGTACATAAAATATGATTTTTGCAATAAAATATAATAATATTATATAATATAAAGGAAAAATCCGCATTAACACAAACAGCGATAATTTTTTGGGTGTAGCCAAATCAAACTTTCATGAATGCTCACGCAATTTCGGCAAATTCACTCATTGTATACATATTAAGGTGCTCAAAAATTGAGTGGCCGAATGGCTGCTCATGGGCGACGATGCTTTAAAGCAGCGATGTCCAAACGCACACTGTCACATTTTAAGCATGTGTATGAATGACTTCTCAACCTGCACTGAGGAAAATGAATACTTCGAAGTACGAAGCATTAGTTTCTGTTTGTTAAATTCTGCTACGATTATAGCAACACATTTAAAGTTTTAACAAATATGTACAAGCGTGAAAAGTATCACACCTCAATTATTTGCTAAAATTTTACGTATCTTTAGTTAGAGATCGAAGGAAAACGATATATTAGACGCGTTAAGATGAATAATGGAGCTTATTCGTAACAAATCTTTTAAGTTATACATAAAATATGATTTTTGCAATAAAACAAAATAATATTATATAATATAAAGGAAAAATCCGCATGAACACAAGCAGCGATAATTTTTTTTGGGTGTAGCCAAATCAAACTTTCATGGCTGCTGTCGTAATTTCGGCAAATGCACTCATTGTATACATATTAAGGTGCTCAAAAATTGAGTGGCCGAATGGCTGCTCATGGGCGACGATGCTTTAAACTTTAAGTTTAAAGAAATCATCTCATCTAAGGGTTGCCATCTCTAATGTGCTAATTGGAAAATTATTATATATAAATCGTAATAATCAATGTTGTCGTTTTTTCTTTTTAATTGAACTCATTATTAAATTTATAAATACATTTCATCAACAAAAAATATTCATACATACATATGTACATATGCATGCCAGCAATCATTTTATATATGCAACTTAGGTTTTAAGTATTGTAGTCAGTGTAGCCGCTAATTTCTCTCAAAATTAGTGTAGATTGACACAGTTGACATATTTAAATGCTATATTAAAAGTAAAATATGTAATTTTTTAAAAAATATCATCGCCAATAGTTATTTTCAGGTTTTTAATTAAAATCAGTACACGAGCATGTATTTTGTATATTTATAGTTGCTTTGGTAACACTAATCGTAACCAAGTGTAGGGTTTAATCCATCGTCGCCCATGAGCAGCCATTCGGCCACTCAATTATTGAGCACCTTAATATGTATACAATGAGTGCATTTGCCGAAATTGCGTGAGCATTCATGAAAGTTTGATTTGGCTACACCCAAAAAAATTATCGCTGTTTGTGTTAAGGCGGATTTTTTCTTTATATTATATAATATTATTATATTTTATTGCAAAAATCTTATTTTATGTATAACCTAAAACATTTGTTACGAATAAGCGAAATTATTCATATTAACGCATCTAATATATCGTTTTCCGTCGCTCTCAACTAAAGATACGTAAAACTTTAGCAAATAATTGAGGTGTGATACTTTTCACGCTTGTACGTGTTTGTTAAAACTTTAAATGTGTTGGAATAATCGTAGCAGAATTTAACAAAAAGAAACTAATGTTTCGTACTTCGAAGTATTAATTTTCTTTAGTGCAGGTTGAGAAACCATTCATACACATGCTTAAAATGTGACAGTGTGAGTTTGGACATCGCTGGTTTAATCACCCTTTTGGAGATTTCTCTTGAATTCAGACGTACCTACATCAATACATACATATGGAGATGCATATGAAGAAAAAAGTCATAATAATATAAGAAAAGAAGCTTCCCGTTAGAAGAGCTAGCGACAAAGCCAGGAACAATAAATGGAATTGAGTAGGTCAGGGACATTTTTTATTTGCATTTCTGCTTCCCTCTGAATTAATGTATGTTTGTCCATTGATATGAGTTTATGTTTGTCATACATTTTATACTAAATGAAGATTGCAAGTAAAGAAAACATATACAGATTTGAACTGAATTTTTCTGATAAAAAAATTAGCAACATGGCATCAATGAAGCTTACATAATATTTTGTAGGTCAGGGGCATTCTTTTGAATGCCATCGCGACCTTTATGACTTGAAAGGTTTTCCAACTCTATCTATAATAATATCTCGTCACTTAATATTTAAGGTACCTTATTAAAGATTAAAAATTTTGTTTTTATGGATAGCGATTCACTACATCATACATATGTACATATGTGTACAAAGTTCTTCTATCTAAAAAAAGCAGAACCCTTATTTTGTTCAAAAGTAGCCTATTTATTTTAAATTTCTTTCAAAATGTAAATTTCAGTCGTTCGACGGAACATATCGATGTTTAAGCAATTATCTATAATCGTAGTATTAAGAAAAAGATATAGTTTGGAACAATTTAAAATCAGAGCTGTATATGCGTATACATTTGATTAAATATATAGTTTTTGTAACTAAATATAGTATTCATACACCAAATCCATCTAACATCCTTATGAACATATAAGCATAGCGGCACCTAAAATTTAAAACAAGATAACATTACTTTTCATTACTTTTCAAAACGATATAAAGTTTCTGAATACTGGATATTCAACTGAAACTGACTTTTTTAGGTTGCTTTGCATTTTAAATAACGGTGTGCACATAGAGTTCGGAAAGTCGTGTTCTCTCTAGTTCCGAAAAGTCGTGATGGCAATAAAAAGAATGCCCCTGACCTAGACAATATTATTTAAGGTGTAGGTCATTCACTTTTTCATTTTATTTCTATTAAAATCAGCTCCGTATATAATTTTGTTTTCTTTTGCATTTTTTTCTCTATTATTGAAGTCTCAATTCAATGTACAATGTGACATACATATGTAGATAGAGTGACGAAAACCTACATTCATTTACAATTCTACAAATCTGTCTTTAAATAAATATATAACAGAATACATATTTATATGTACATGTGAATGGAGTGTAAGCAAACAAAAGATTTGCCAATTTTTTTTTCGAGATGTAATATTTAAAGCTAGTAATGAGTATAGGTATGAATATAGTAAACACATACATTATGTTCATATGTCCATATTTTAATTTTTAAAATATAAAAAACAAAATCCCTTAAGCAATACTATTAAAATATAAAAGTTCCCTTATTAGTATGCACAAAACAGTTGGCAACCCTCATATAAGGTGATCGTTTTATCACTGACCATGCGTAATCTTCTTTTCTAGGAATCTTGTGTTGTTGCTAATGGTTGCCGCCTTGTGGTTGTTGTTGCCATGCGCCAAGAATTTCAGACCTTTTTCCTAATAATAGGAATGCATGTATGTATATAGATGTGTATACTTACTTTAAAAAAGGGAAGGGAAAAGTACTATAAACTCTGCAAGCAAAAACAATACTTGTATGTATGTATGATATTTGTCAAAGGGGAATGACGCTACTTTGCGTTGCCTTCGCAACTACCCAGGCGCAAACCTCAACAATATTTCAGTATGCCTTCGTGCTTATGTCAAAATAAAGCTTTTTGGAATCGATTGACCAGTAATTTTGGATTCTGCTCTCGATTCCAAAGGAATGACTTTGTTGCTGGGTACTTGTATTTAATTTTGTGAAAATATACATAGAAAATGTAACCTTCGCCCCTTGTTTACGTATTCCACAACCACATAAAAAGAAAAATATGTGCATGCAATAATTACTTCGCATACAATTATGTATATGTTAAGTATTTTGTTAATTAGTATTGTATTTTGTTAATATTAACTCTATTAGTAAAAAAAGAAAGTTACCATAAATCACACGCAATAAGTATTTTCATGTGTAGTGATTGTTGGAGTAAAATCTAAATATCTCCCGTTCTAAATTCGCTAGCCTAATAATTTTTGTATTCAAAATTGCGGAAAAATATACTCTTCCGAAAAAACTATGTCGCAATAATGCAGAATGATTGCAACATGGCAGCCACGATTTTCATTCTACAATTGTACCATGCCAGCCACGAATTTCAGTTTACGATAAGCTTCGTTAACGTGCTGCTTTTTCTAAGAAACGCACGTGGTCAGAGCAAAACGTAAACAAAGGATTTGAAGTCATTGATTTTAACTTTTCTCAGGTATTTTTAAGGCTACAGACTTGAATGAAGTATCAATATTTTCAGGAAGGAGGCCTCTTCACGTTTGTGCAGTTGTCATATCCGAAAAAATACCAGAAATCGCACGCAATAAGTATTTTCATGTGTAGTGATTGTTGGAGTAAAATCTAAATATCTCGCGTTCTAAAATAGCTGGCCTAATAAATTTTTTATTCAAAATTACGGAAAAATATACTCTTTCGAAAAAACCATGCCTCAATAATGCAGAATGATTGCAACATGCCAGCCACGATTTTGGAAAATCTCTAATATCTCCTGACCCAAAGTAGGTAGGATGGTAATTTTTGTGCTCAAAATTAGACAAAAATATACTCTTTCGAAAAAACCACGCCTCAATAATGCAGAATGATTGTAACATGCCAGCCACGATTTTCATTCTGCAATTATACCATGCCAGCCACGATTTTGAGTACGATTGTTCCACTCCAGCCACGAGTTCCACTCGAGCCACGAGTTCCACATCACGATAAGCTTCGTTTACGTGCTGCTTTTTCTAAGAAACGCACGTGGTCAGAGCAAAACGTAAACAAAGGATTTGAAGTCATTGATTTTAACTTTTCTCAGGTATTTTTAAGGCTACAGACTTGAATGAAGTATCAATATTTTCAGGAAGGTGGACTCTTCACGTTTGTGCAGTTGTCATATCCGAAAAAATACCAGAAATCGCACGCAATAAGTATTTTCATGTGTAGTGATTGTTGGAGTAAAATCTAAATATCTCGCGTTCTAAAATAGCTGGCCTAATAAATTTTTTATTCAAAATTACGGAAAAATATACTCTTTCGAAAAAATCATGCCTCAATAATGCAGAATGATTGCAACATGCCAGCCACGATTTTGGAAAATCTCTAATATCTCCTGACCCAAAGTAGGTAGGATGGTAATTTTTGTGCTCAAAATTAGACAAAAATATACTCTTTCGAAAAAACCACGCCTCAATAATGCAGAATGATTGTAACATGCCAGCCACGATTTTTATTCTGCAATTGTACCATGCCAGCCACGATTTTGAGTACGATTTTTCCACTCCAGCCACGAGTTCCACTCCAGCCACGAGTTCCACATCACGATAAGCTTCGTTTACGTGCTGCTTTTTCTAAGAAACGCACGTGGTCAGAGCAAAACGTAAACAAAGGATTTGAAGTCATTGATTTTAACTTTTCTCAGGTATTTTTAAGGCTACAGACTTGAATGAAGTATCAATATTTTCAGGAAGGAGGCCTCTTCACGTTTGTGCAGTTGTCATATCCGAAAAAATACCAGAAATCGCACGCAATAAGTATTTTCATGTGTAGTGATTGTTGGAGTAAAATCTAAATATCTCGCGTTCTAAAATAGCTGGCCTAATAAATTTTTTATTCAAAATTACGGAAAAATATACTCTTTCGAAAAAACCATGCCTCAATAATGCAGAATGATTGCAACATGCCAGCCACGATTTTGGAAAATCTCTAATATCTCCTGACCCAAAGTAGGTAGGATGGTAATTTTTACGCTCAAAATTAGACAAAAATATACTCTTTCGAAAAAACCACGCCTCAATAATGCAGAATGATTGTAACATGCCAGCCACGATTTTCATTCTGCAATTGTACCATGCCAGCCACGATTTTGAGTACGATTGTTCCACTCCAGCCACGAGTTCCACTCCAGCCACGAGTTCCACATCACGATAAGCTTCGTTTACGTGCTGCTTTTTCTAAGAAACGCACGTGGTCAGAGCAAAACGTAAACAAAGGATTTGAAGTAATTGATTTTAACTTTTCTCAGGTATTTTTAAGGCTACAGACTTGAATGAAGTATCAATATTTTCAAGAAGGAGGCCTCTTCATGTTTGTGCAGTTGTCATATCCGAAAAAATACCAGAAATCGCACGCAATAAGTATTTTCATGTGTAGTGATTGTTGGAGTAAAATCTAAATATCTCGCGTTCTAAAATAGCTGGCCTAATAAATTTTTTATTCAAAATTACGGAAAAATATACTCTTTCGAAAAAACCATGCCTCAATAATGCAGAATGATTGCAACATGCCAGCCACGATTTTGGAAAATCTCTAATATCTCCTGACCCAAAGTAGGTAGGATGGTAATTTTTGTGCTCAAAATTAGACAAAAATATACTCTTTCGAAAAAACCACGCCTCAATAATGCAGAATGATTGTAACATGCCAGCCACGATTTTCATTCTGCAATTATACCATGCCAGCCACGATTTCGAGTACGATTGTTCCACTCCAGCCACGAGTTCCACATCACGATAAGCTTCGTTTACGTGCTGCTTTTTCTAAGAAACGCACGTGGTCAGAGCAAAACGTAAACAAAGGATTTGAGGTCATTGATTTTAACTTTTCTCAGGTATTTTTAAGGCTAAAGACTTGAATAAAGTATCAATATTTTGTGAAAGGAGGCCTCTTCAGGGTTGTGCAGTTGTCATATCCGAAAAAATACCAGAAATCGCACGCAATAAGTATTTTCATGTGTAGTGATTGTTGGAGTAAAATCTAAATATCTCCCGTTCTAAAATAGCTGGCCTAATAAATTTTTTATTCAAAATTAGAGAAAAATATACTCTTTCGAAAAAACCATGCCTCAATAATGCAGAATGATTGCAACATGCCAGCCACGATTTTGGAAAATCTCTTATATCTCCTGACCCAAAGTATGTTGGAGGGTAATTTTTTTGCTCAAAATTAGAGAAAAATATACTCTTTCGAAAAAACTTTTCCTAGCCTATAAAAACAATATTGATGCTAATCTCTTACAATCGGATTTGGATTACCTGATTACATGGTGTAACATTAACTGTATGGACCTGAACCTAAAGAAGTGTAAGCAAATAACATTTACACGGCGTCAAAATTCCTGGTTCTTTAATTACAATATTGGTGGTTGTAATTTAGAACCTGTTACATCTATACTTGATCTCGGGGTAATTCTGGATTATAAACTACGATTCCATACTCATATAAATCACATTGCTAGTAAAGCACATAGTACGTTGGGATTTATTAAACGCTGGGCAAAGGAGTTTAAGGATTTTCATATTACAAAGCTACTTTATATAACACTTGTTAGGACTACGTTGGAATATGCATCGCCTGTTTGGAGCCCAAATTATGCCTGCTACATTTCCGAGCTTGAATCTGTTCAAAAGCAGTTCTTGCTCTTCGCTCTACGTCATTTTCATTGGGATGCATCTTCGAGGCTACCACCTTATGAATCCCGTTTGCAGCTAATTGACTTACCTTCACTCGTCAATCGTCGTAAGATGTTAAATGCGGCTCTCATTTTGAATATACTCTATGGAATAATTGATAGTCCAAACTTGCTATCATATATTTATATTAATGTTCCTCATCGCACTTTGAGACGGTATGAGCCGCTTTATCTAAGTATTGCTAGAACTTCATATTTGCAACATGAACCTCTACGGAATGCTTGTAGCGATTTTAATACTGTATATCCTGTTATAAATTTCTCCGATCCAATTTATGTAACGAAACAAATGATTTTATCATTTTTATCGCAACCTTTTAATATTCAATACTTATAATACTGTGAATTTACTTTGTATTTTGTCTGAACTATAAAGTTATGTAATACTTAGTTTAGTTTCTATTAAATAAATAAATAAATGAAAATAACTCATACAATTGACGTTCTATTGTTGATGGGACACATTAGTTTTCTTTTGTTTTCTCGTTTTTTCTTTATTTTTGACAAGAACAAGAAGATTTGGTCTTTAAATTATCAGGTTGCTTTGCATATGAGCCTCATACATAAATGCAAATATATATATATAGCATACACAAAAAACAATGCTATACACACTAAATGGTGAAATATATATATATATATATAGGCTGAACAGCTTTTTTTATCACAAATTCATTATATGTATGTGTAAATTTTTTTCTTTTTGCTTATCTGCTTGCTTAATGCGTGTCCTGCTTAGATCAGTTCCAGGATTCGATCGCTGTCCGGGGATAATTCGCCTTCTTCGTATATGGTTGCCTCCTGTGCTCCTTTGGCGCTGTCTCAGGACCTTTTCACCCATATATATACATATATAGTGATGGTATTAAATGTTCACAGAACAAAAAATCTGAGTGAATATTGTAATATGTCTTGTATTTATAGGAAATTTAATACACGTTTTTACTATGCGTATAATACCCAACTAGATATTTGTGTTCCGTTTACAAAGTAAAATGATTGTTTATATTTCAAGACTTTTATTTTTTGCATAGATAATACATTTCAGATTTTTTTACAGCTTTCTAGTTGTTAACATTATAGAACCTTTTATTTCCTTAATGATTGTAGTTCATATCGAGGACTTCAAATTACTTCGTTGGCTGCATTTTAACTTTAACTTAATCCAGTCCTCATGAAACACTTCAATAATATTTTTTTAACTTATTTATGTGAATACAAAAAATAAATTATACATCTTCTCCAAAAATAATTTATAAATTTAGGTTATGAATTAATAGAAAGAAAATAGCATCAATGTAGTATTGGCATATCTACATTTTCATTTCCACCTTACTAGTGAATTTTATTACCCGTTTGCAAACTGCGTATGTTTCCGCGTATTTTTGCATGTACTATGGTACTTAAGTAGTGTTACTATATTACTACTTTTTGAGGAAAAACATGTTTTCGTTACATTAAAATTACACTAATGTGTTTGAAATCCTTAACTGATTATGTAATGCCTTATTTCATTTCCCTTTTTGAGTTATTTTTAAAAAACGAACATTATTAAAATACAATTTTAGTACCATACACTTTTGGCAATTTCGTACTGTAATAATTTCATGAAATTCCTTATCTTTTCACCTCAAAGAAAAAGAAGTAGCATTTCATAATAATTATGTATAATATAATAACATAAAAACATGAATTATTAATGCTCTCATGTAATTGAACTTTTGAACAATATTATCAAATACATATTGCCACTCGTTTATGTTATTGCACTCTTCAAAATCGAATTCTGCTATATATATATATATATATATATATATATATGCTTTATGGCCGTAGCAACAGCAGCATAGTTCAAAAAGCCAATCAGATGTGATGTCCCGTGGTGAATAACACCTACAGTCTACGTGAAGAAATCGAAAAAACGAAGTCACAAATCTTCGGAAACCCGAGCGAGTCAACCATCTCGTTATCTTTGTTGCTCTACGTCATACTCTTACATCAACAATGAGAGAATGTGTTTCAAAATTATATCCGAGTTCAATATATTACATGGCTATTACATAAATATCAGCACGCAACATAGTTCATTAAAAAACACAGCTAAGATGAATGTTACAGTTTATTTATATAATTTCCTATTGTTGATTTGCAAACAAAGTTTAGCAATACACAAACCTTATGTCAAACCTTTAAGCGAAATTATGAATGGGAAAAACTGTACTGCTAAACTTCTGTTTGCAAATAATCATGTATAGGATATTATATATACAAAGTTATATTAAGGTACGGTCAAACAGAACGCGTTATTAACGCCACACCGGGCGTTTTTGCAGTTTTGTGAGTTGTAACACACACGTTCTTATGGCGTAAGTCAAACAGAAAACGCGCACCTCGGCGTAAACTCTAACGCGCACCCGGGCGTTTTTTCTGCCGAGTAGAGCGTTGTGAAATTTTACAGATTCTTGTATAAGTATGTGTGTATTTTAAGAGTATGAGTATAAAAATTTTTGGAACTGCAATTTATTGCGTTGCCATCTGTTGACCTATGTACACCTTATTTTGCGTTACTTTGTTAAATTCTGTTTTTGTAGTTCTCTCTAGTAATTAATTATTTAAAATACGTCCAAAATTTGTCGCCATCATTCTCCAAATCCCTATATAAATGTTGGAATTCACCAAACAGCTCTCTTGCTTCATTTATCTGGCTTATCCAGGTGCGCCTTTTTTTAGCTCTCCTCCTTGCAAGTAACAGCAAGAGTAGTTCCTCTTCGGAGGACATTTTTTATTTACTTTACTTTTATTTACTTTTAGTAAGTATTTTTAATATGACGATGTTAATTTTTTGTACTAATGACACTTTTCCTGCACTAATGTTTCGATGAAATGTTTGCATTTGAAATGTGCCCATATAAATAAAAAGTATTTTTCCCTGAGAAATTTTTCATATCACATCAGAAAATTCCCTAGCGAAAGTGACAAATCCCATGCAATGAAATCATTTATTACCAGTACGGCATTCTTTTATTCACAGACACGAACAGCTGACTTGTATAGTTGCACGCGGTGACGCGCTCTGTCTGACATACCAAGCGATATCTACGCCAGGCGGAGATTGATTAACGCGTTCTGTTTGACCGTACCTTTAGCTGGTCGTCCAAACAAACTACAACCGCTGAATGGACACAGCGGCGCAGGTATCACTGCTGTGTTTAAGTTTGACAACAGTTTTTATGCTTACTGAAGCGCTAGTTATACTCACTCAACGCAAGCCCCTCCAACTCAAGAGCTGTCAAATTCCTACCCTTTTACATTAGTTTGTGTGTTTGCTGGAAAGAGCAGCCGACACTCAACACGAAGTTTTGTACTCAACGCAAATATCAAAATCGATTTGATATTTTGCTTGCGTTAAGTGATTTGACAGCTAAAATCGTGATGCCATATTGGCTGTATTTCCATAAAGAGGCTAATTTAGGTTAGGTTCACATATTTGCCGGTTGAAATATCCCGGCGTTATCAGTTGCGATTGTGTCATTGGTGAATTCAGGTAAACCAATGTAAACAGAACATTGTACGCAGTTACCGTGTGTGTATAATATATATATACATATATATATATATTATATATATATATATTATATATTATATACACCCGTATATATTCGGGTGTGTATAAAAAATTGTTCTTCGTCCACAGTTTTAATACGAAGGAAGACTTTCCTCTAGTACCCACTTGTTCTTAGGTCCCAATTAATAGGTCGAACACCCCATCGCATACATCGACGTGTGCGCCTTTGCTGGTATAAGTGGAGCAATTGCAAAAACTTGAAGCAAACTTCTAAATCTTATAATTAAATTAACTAAATGGGTAAATCAGTAATAAAAATTATTTTCAACTATCGTATTCAACTGGCGCAATTCTCAAATATAAAAATCCCCACAAAAGAAGTTAAAATACCCAAAACAAAATTGCTACTAATGATACTGGCAACATCAGGCAAATGAAAGAGCCGGCACGAAGCAGACTTCGGCAACTCGTTTTCCAATGCACAAATTTCCCCTAAGTGTCGTTCCCTTTGCGTTGAGTGAGTATAACTAGCCCTTGAGTGATTCGCAAGAATGATAGAATACAAGATTGCGCATTGCGCAGGTCCGTTATTCTATTTCCAAATTTTTGACAGCCGGCTTTCCAGTGCATGACCTCACACCAGGACAAATTGCTTTGACTCTTGCTGTAAACAAGCGTATATTTTGCTTTTTACGTGAAAAATTAATAAAAATTACAACCAAAAATTAAAAATGCAGTGCAAAGTGAAAGACTGTGATAGTTTTGGTAACAACAAAGCAAGTGAAATTAGTTTCTTCAAATTTCCTCGCGAAAATAGCAGTGCGAAGTTGTGGAAATATTTTTGCCGACAAGGAAAAAGTTTCGATACAAAAAATGCAGTTAATTGCATGAAACAATTTAGTTATAATGACTTCGAAAATTAAATGCAATTTGAAATGGGTAAGCATGTTATTAAGGAATTTTTCAGTTTTATTCGGTATTAATATGTTGATTGATAGGATTTGCAAAAAAGAGACTCTTGAAGCCTAAAGCTGTGCCATCGATATTTGATCCACTTGCTAATAGCCAATTGCTTTCTTCAAAATGTGCCGAACGGAACCACAGACGGAAGAATAAGAAAGTAATCGACACTTTACTCAAGAGTAAAGATTACGATACGAAATTATTCTTCTGGGCTAGGATGTTTTTTAAAATAAGGCAATTAAATAAAAGCCTTGAAGACAATGCCTACAAAAAGAAGGATACCCTCCCAATTTATGTTAATATAAGTTCAATTATTATGTATTGTAATATAAATTAAATTATTATGTAATTTATTTTTTAATCAATAAATTTATTATAAGTTAATAAAATAGTTTTTTTATAGTTAATCCAATTATTTGGTCGTTAGATACAATTTTTTTCTTTTCAGCGATTTAATTATAATTCACGAAATTGCTTCGCTTCTTTTGCAGAATTTTCCAATAGTTTTGCGAGATTATTGCATCGTTCGTTGTCTTATTACTATATTTGGTTTCGTTTTTTCTGTATAAGAAATGTTCACTTTACACAATTCTTACAATCATTTCATACAAAACCGTACAATTATTATTAATTTCAATAATTTTGCTCAATGTTTACACTTTTACTTCCAGTTTGTATACTAATTTCACAATGCGGCCATATTTCCATCCTGCTGTGACGTAGGTGCGCAGAACGAAGCATTTTTGAAACGCGATCTGCGCAATCTTGTATTCTATCATTCTTGGAGTGATTCGTACATTGAATTCATTAGATTAAAATGTCAAGTTATATAATTAGTAGGATTACTGCATTAAATGAATTGGAAAACCCGTCTGATAATGAAACGGAGAACTCATTAGCGAAGGAAGCGCAAGTATGGTTTAAAAGCAAACTTTTAATGTATTATTTTGCTTCACCGAACAAAATTATGGCGTCGTCATTATCAATATAAATACATACCTATGAATGGAAGCATTATCATAGGTTTTCGGCTATGTTAAAGACATGGACGGAGTAATGGCATATGTTTACCGTTGCACAAATGCTCCAATTTTTTTGTTGTTTTCGGGCCTCTATTAACGGAGAGACAGCCTTTTGAACTTTGACTTCAATATACTTTTATTGAAAGTATTTTTATCGTAAGCCCCATATTTTTGGGTACCAAACGATTTTAATGTTTTTTTACCTCATAAATTTTTTGCAAAATAAAGTACATTGTAAAGTAGCATTATTGGATGTTTTTTACAAAATCGAGTCCGTTTTATGTTCTTTACTCCGTTTACGTCATAATAGTCTGTTTCCATAAACACGATTTAGTTGTATTTCACTCTAATCCACTTTATTCGGATTTACATCCATTGAAGTTTTGGTTGATTTAGTTGAAATCCAAGAATAAAAGTAGATTTAGGAGTTTTCATCTCTGGTTCGAAGTTCGAAATTACGGACCATCTGCTTTGTCTCTTTCTACAAGTAAAAGGATAGAGCGGCTAGACCACATTATATACTGGCATTTATATTAGTGCAAGAATGATAGAATACAAGATTGCGCAGGTCCGTTATTCTGCGTAAACAAACTTGCCAGTTGACTTTCCAGTGTGCAACGTCATTAGGGGTAGTTCATGTTCGACTGTTGGGCAAGACGTTGTGTTTTGTGTTATTTAAAATTTACTTTTAATTTATTTTCGTCTTAAGAAATAATCAGTAGTTAACTTTATTCAACATGCATACATGTTCCGTAAAAGGATGTAAAAATGCTAAAAGCGGTGTCATTGCGTGCAGTTATTTCACCTTTCCTTCCGATCCACATATTGCAAAAAAAAGAAATTATGCAAAAAATGGAATAAAAAATGCAATTATTACATAATTACAGCCATTTTCCTAACATTTAAAAATATGTATTCCTTTATTTTACTATGTTTTACTTGCTTACTGTTATTTTACCACTAATGTTAATTAAATATTAGGTCGCAAGTTGTTATATATATACATATATTTTTTATAATAAATAATAAAAAGAAACTATATAAAAAATTTCACTAATAACAATTAAAATAATTATCTGAAAAATTTGTCTTTACATTAAATTCTTGCAGATTCAGGTGAAATTTTCTATGCAAGGCACAACAGAAAGAAAACAGTTGCTACATAAGAAAAGGTAGTAGTTGGTTTTTTTTACGGTCTTACAAGTGTGTCTCAGGTCGTGGGTTCGTATGGGAGGATGTAAAGAAATGTTCAGAGTTGCAATTCTGCTGGACCTTACCACCTTTTCCAGCTGTTGCTCTGGCCACCGGTGACCGAGCATCACCTGTTTTGTGAGGTGTGTCGAGGACCACGCTCTGTGTCGGAGCGCAGAGAGTGAGCGGACGGTAAATTCGCTCATTCCAGATCGTTGCCGCAGTGCGGTTATCGGCATCTCCGCTTTACATCATGACGACGGAGAGAGTAGTCCCGTAAAGTGGCGTGATCGAAGTTTCTAGAAGAATTTTTTTTCTATGAACTTCACATCGCGCCATCCTACGGGACTTGCAATAAAAGTCGATCATGGTGAGAGGGAGTGAGATGTCGCTAGCTGCGCAGCGGCGGCGACTGGAATGAGCGAGGCAAACCAGTTTGCTTTCTGCTGCTTCGAAACAAAGCGTGGTTTAAAAAACAGACATTCGGGGCTGAGTACTTGAAAGTCGTCGACGTTGCATGACAAAGATTGCAAAGTGGAAAAGATTTAAATCGTGATCTGTTTTAATAACGTGAAATCATCAAATAACTGTTTTTTTTTTCTTATTTCAAATCATATTTGATGTTTAACAATGACTACTATAATTTTGCATTCGTTGTATTTTTGACTCTGAAGAACCAACATAATACTAGTGCAACCTTAACAATGCTAAATATTCTATTAATACCTCCACATACATTATTTAAATCGTTACACGACTATTAAATTGGAAATAACAACAAAATAATGTCGAAAAGATTGCCAAGTGTCAATAAAGAAAAAAAACATCAACTTCACCACGAAAGCATCATTAGACAACGTTTCCACTAACATCATCAACAAACACACTAAAACACAAACAACACCAACAAATAGACCCATGAAGACTTTTCTCTACACTTTCATTGCATTATGATAACTGATGTTCGACTTGGAATATGTGCGTATGCTGTCATTTTAAGATCTACTGTTTTTATGTATACCATGTATCAAATCTGCTGAGAATATTAATGATCCGATGACAAATGTCTTACAAATTGAGCATGGTTTAAATAAACTAACGCTGAACGAAAGTACCAACTGTAATGAATCACAAATAATGAAGAATTTATAGTTATTGTGTTTACTGTTGAATCAATTTGAGTGTGATTGAAACCGCAACGGAAGAGGTTCAATTGTATTTACACACCTTTATAGATAAAAAGAAAACATTCGATCAGCAATTTACAGTATCGAATAAAGCATTATATTCATATTTAAGGCCTTATATAATCATGTATAACCGAGAAAATTAGTGTTACACGTTTTGTTATAAATTTTAAGAGAAAAAAAAATAAGAAGGAAAAACGAAAGGAAAAATGTAAAAATCTATCGATTGTAATTGCGTATGTACAAATATATTATTTGCATTATTATAATACTGTCCAGCTGCTATACATAATTCTAGAATTACAAAATTGTGGATTTATACATTATTATTAATTGATTGCGTTCAAACATATATAAACTCTAAAATCATGATTTTAGATACTTCGAATAGTTTATTAATTTAAGCACTGTTTATTGGATAATTTTTAACCATACAAAAGGTCAGCTTTACACTTGAAGCAAAGCTAATCTTATCCTCGAAGCAAGGAAACATTAAAAGAATATAGTTATTCCGCCTACTTCCGCTTAATTTTGTCACTTGATCGATTCATTTATAAGCTCATTTCGAATAATTTTGAAGTGCTCAGATAATTCAAATCGTAATGCAGTCGATCATTGATTGAACTTAATATATTCATCAGCGTTTAGTTGTAGGTTTTCCTTTTAATTTGTGTATAATATCAACAGTTATTTTTTTTTTTTTTTTTTTTTTCTTCTCAAATACTAACTTTTGTGTTCGTTTCACCAAAATAGGTTTCTTAATTAAGATAAGAGGCAATTGAATGGAATTAAAAAGTAATATTGTAATGAATATTGTAACATTAAATTTGTTGACTTTGAACCTTGAATTAACAATTAAATTTTTGGCCATTGTTAAATTGTGACTTTTGTTTAAAAATGGACTAAATATTGAAATAAGGTAAACAGGTGAGTTAGCGGTTCCACTCCGCGTAACCAGGCGGCACTCGCAAAGGGGTTGGCGCACGAATTTCCAACGCGCCAACCATGGAAGGGTGGGTATAGAAAGGGGGAGGGAAATAACATCAACTCCTCCCCCTCTACTCCTCTCATCTCTCTCCCACCTCTCACTCGGCGTAATATTGCTTTTCTTTTTGTTTATTTTTTTTTTTTTTTGCCGCCAGCTTAGCATCGATCGCAATGTGATTTCGTCGTGTAAATTTTCGTTTATCGGTCTTGTCTTTGGCTGTAGAGCCAATGTAAGCCTCAGCTCCGATCTGTTTTTTTTGTAACTGGGGGTTTCAAGACGCTGTCGGGGTTGTCGAAGAACCCTCCCACTTTCCCTGAGCACGGCCGGACGAGCTGAGCTGCCCTGACAGTGGTCATATTTTCGTTTTTGAATTTTTTTTTTTTTGATTCTTTTTTGTTGTTAAATTTAATTTACCGCGAACCCACACCCCCTAACGTTACAAAATGGCGCCCAACGTGGGGCACGAACAACGTGGGGCCCACTGTAGAAGTATTTTTTTTTTTTGTGTCCGTCTGAAATGATTAAGGGTCCCTGTGCAGTGGTGCCCAAACTTTTTGTAGCAACTGTAAATTTTTGGAAATTAGTTTTTTTTTGTTATCGGTTTTCTGTTGTTTTCTTGCTGGATTTACGCAACTGGATTTGTCTGTCCGCCGCGGTCCACAGAATCAACACTTCGTGCGATTGTTTGACTTTGGTCATCCAGCACGAAGACGAAAATGTTACGATTTTGTAAATTTTAATTTTCTGTCGCTGACACAAAGGAAATACAAATTTTTTGTTTAGTGTTGTCTAGTTCCGAAGACTCTCTTGGCTTGAGATTTTGTGTTGTCAGAATTTTTTTTTTGTTGTTTAGCCCATTTTTCTAATTGCTTATCCCTAGTGGTTGCTATCAAAAACCACTCGTGATCGATACGTTGGCTGGTTTGATCATTGGATGACGAGAGAGTATAGATGAGATAGGTTTGTGTCGTCTGGTGCGGTGAAGCAGCTACTCGACCTGGTCTTTTTTTTGTAGCATGTAAGTTTCCTTTCTATGATTTAAGTTTTGTAGTTCATCGTTTTTTTTTTTGATTATCCTTTTTGAATTATCTTGGGCTACCGCACTATTAATATTTGATGTTTTAGTTAGTTTAGTTTTCTTTTATTTTTTTTTTTCTTGTTCTTTAATTCCTTTCGCATTATCGACATTTATTTCGCTGCTTTAATTAGCATTCTTAGTTATCCGATTCCTTTTAATTGACTTTTTTTTAATTATTATTTTTAGTTTGACCCTACCTTTACTTTTGTTGATTTAATGGTAATTTTCTTTCGATTTTATTTTTAATTTCTTATGGCGTTAATTTCAATTGACATTTCGTTTGATTATTTTTCTTCGGTTTAGTTCTTTTTATATAAGGTTGCTTAACTAATTTAATTTTTTTTTACTCCTTTTCCGTTTATAATAGCATATAGCGTTTCGTATTAATTTTAATATTCCATTTACCTTTTTTTTATTTCCAAAAGTTTTTTTTTCCATTAACGTTTTTTTTTGTAGAAAAATATTTTTTATATATAACTATAGATAATTGTTGATCTTACTATTAGTTTGGTTTATATTTTGCTATATATCTTTTTTTCTCTTACATATATATTTTTGCCTCAGTTTCTTTATTAGAATTATTTATAAATATACAATAGTTTGCTTAAAATTAAAGTAAAGTAAGTGTTTCTTACTTCTTTCATTAAACTTAATTAATTATTAAATTTTTTTTTACATTATTTCGATTACCACGTTGGTTTTAGCTTAATTTTTGTTTCTTATTTTAATAGTCTTTAAATCCTAATCTTGTTTGATTTAGCCCACTAAATTACCCTTTCTTTCAAACTACATCTTTATTTTTTTTTATCCTTCATATTAGTTCTTAATCCTTTAATATTAATTTTTAGATAAATTTTTTTTTTTTGCAATTTAACTTTACCATAAGATCTTGTTTATTTTTCGTATATTTTTTTTTTATTATTAATTCACATTATAGTTAGTTACTTTCGAGGTTTTTTTTTTTGTTTTGTTTTTGGTTTTTTTTACGGTCTTACAAGTGTGTCTCAGGTCGTGGGTTCGTATGGGAGGATGTAAAGAAATGTTCAGAGTTGCAATTCTGCTGGACCTTACCACCTTTTCCAGCTGTTGCTCTGGCCACCGGTGAACGAGCATCACCTGTTTTGTGAGGTGTGTCGAGGACCACGCTCCGTGTCGGAGCGCAGAGAGTGAGCGGACGGTAAATTCGCTCATTCCAGATCGTTGCCGCAGTGCGGTTATCGGCATCTCCGCTTTACATCATGACGACGGAGAGAGTAGTCCCGTAAAGTGGCGTGATCGAAGTT
The DNA here is from genome assembly GCA_937620795.1 of Thecophora atra. NCBI lineage: Eukaryota > Metazoa > Arthropoda > Insecta > Diptera > Conopidae > Thecophora > Thecophora atra. Next base: position 40,575,024 of record OW569398.1, read on the forward strand.
TCTAGAAGAATTTTTTTTCTATGAACTTCACATCGCGCCATCCTACGGGACTTGCAATAAAAGTCGATCATGGTGAGAGGGAGTGAGAGGGAGTGAGATGTCGCTAGCTGCGCAGCGGCGGTGACTGGAATGAGCGAGGCAAACCAGTTTGCTTTCTGCTGCTTCGAAACAAAGCGTGGTTTGAAAAACAGACATTCGGGGCTGAGTACTTGAAAGTCGTCGACGTTGCATGACAAAGATTGCAAAGTGGAAAAGATTTATATCGTGATCTGTTTTAATAACGTGAAATCATCAAATAACTGTCTTTTTTTTTCTTATTTCAAATCATATTTGATGTTTAACAATGACTACTATAATTTTGCATTCGTTGTATTTTTGACTCTGAAGAACCAACATAATACTAGTGCAACCTTAACAATGCTAAATATTCTATTAATACCTCCACATACATTATTTAAATCGTTACACGACTATTAAATTGATAATAACAACAAAATAATGTCGAAAAGATTGCCAAGTGTCAATAAAGAAAAAAAACATCAACTTCATCACGAAAGCATCATTAGACAACGTTTCCACTAACATCATCAACAAACACACTAAAACACAAACAACACCAACAAATAGACCCATGAAGACTTTTCTCTACACTTTCATTGCATTATGATAACTGATGTTCGACTTGGAATATGTGCGTATGCTGTCATTTTAAGATCTACTGTTTTTATGTATACCATGTATCAAATCTGCTGAGAATATTAATGATCCGATGACAAATGTCTTACAAATTGAGCATGGTTTAAATAAACTAACGCTGAACGAAAGTACCAACTGTAATGAATCACAAATAATGAAGAATTTATAGTTATTGTGTTTACTGTTGAATCAATTTGAGTGTGATTGAAACCGCAACGGAAGAGGTTCAATTGTATTTACACACCTTTATAGATAAAAAGAAAACATTCGATCAGCAATTTACAGTATCGAATAAAGCATTATATTCATATTTAAGGCCTTATATAATCATGTATAACCGAGAAAATTAGTGTTACACGTTTTGTTATAAATTTTAAGAGAAAAAAAAATAAGAAGGAAAAACGAAAGGAAAAATGTAAAAATCTATCGATTGTAATTGCGAATGTACAAATATATTATTTGCATTATTATTATACTGTCCAGTTGCTATACATAATTCTAGAATTACAAAATTGTGGATTTATAAATTATTATTAATTGATTGCGTTCAAACATATATAAACTCTAAAATCATGATTTTAGATACTTCGAATAGTTTATTAATTTAAGCACTGTTTATTGGATAATTTTTAACCATACAAAAGGTCAGCTTTACACTTGAAGCAAAGCTAATCTTATCCTCGAAGCAAGGAAACATTAAAAGAATATAGTTATTCCGCCTACTTCCGCTTAATTTTGTCACTTGATCGATTCATTTATAAGCTCATTTCGAATAATTTTGAAGTGCTCAGATAATTCAAATCGTAATGCAGTCGATCATTGATTGAACTTAATATATTCATCAGCGTTTAGTTGTAGGTTTTCCTTTTAATTTGTGTATAATATCAACAGTTATTTTTTTTTTTTTTTTCTTCTCAAATACTAACTTTTGTGTTCGTTTCACCAAAATAGGTTTCTTAATTAAGATAAGAGGCAATTGAATGGAATTAAAAAGTAATATTGTAATGAATATTGTAACATTAAATTTGTTGACTTTGAACCTTGAATTAACAATTAAATTTTTGGCCATTGTTAAATTGTGACTTTTGTTTAAAAATGGACTAAATATTTAATTAGGTAAACAGGTGAGTTAGCGGTTCCACTCCGCGTAACCAGGCGGCACTCGCAAAGGGGTTGGCGCACGAATTTCCAACGCGCCAACCATGGAAGGGCGGGTATAGAAAGGGGGAGGGAAATAACATCAACTCCTCCCCCCCTCTACTCCTCTCATCTCTCTCCCACCTCTCACTCGGCTAATATTGCTTTTCTTTTTGTTGATTTTTTTTTTTTTTTTGCCGCCAGCTTAGCATCGATCGCGATGTGATTTCGTCGTGTAAATTTTCGTTTATCGGTCTTGTCTTTGGCTGTAGAGCCAATGTAAGCCTCAGCTCCGATCTGTTTTTTTTGTAACTGGGGGTTTCAAGACGCTGTCGGGGTTGTCGAAGAACCCTCCCACTTTCCCTGAGCACGGCCGGACGAGCTGAGCTGCCCTGATAGTGGTCATATTTTCGTTTATGAATTTTTTTTTTTTTTATTCTTTTTTGTTGTTAAATTTAATTTACCGCGAACCCACACCCCCTAACGTTACAAAATGGCGCCCAACGTGGGGCACGAACAACGTGGGGCCCACTGTAGAAGTATTTTTTTTTTTTGTGTCCGTCTGAAATGATTAAGGGTCCCTGTGCAGTGGTGCCCAAACTTTTTGTAGCAACTGTAAATTTTTGGAAATTAGTTTTTTTTTGTTATCGGTTTTCTGTTGTTTTCTTGCTGGATTTACGCAACTGGATTTGTCTGTCCGCCGCGGTCCACAGAATCAACACTTCGTGCGATTGTTTGACTTTGGTCATCCAGCACGAAGACGAAAATGTTACGATTTTGTAAATTTTAATTTTCTGTCGCTGACACAAAGGAAATACAAATTTTTTGTTTAGTGTTGTCTAGTTCCGAAGACTCTCTTGGCTTGAGATTTTGTGTTGTCAGAATTTTTTTTTTGTTGTTTAGCCCATTTTTCTAATTGCTTATCCCTAGTGGTTGCTATCAAAAACCACTCGTGATCGATACGTTGGCTGGTTTGATCATTGGATGACGAGAGAGTATAGATGAGATAGGTTTGTGTCGTCTGGTGCGGTGAAGCAGCTACTCGACCTGGTCTTTTTTTTGTAGCATGTAAGTTTCCTTTCTATGATTTAAGTTTTGTAGTTCATCGTTTTTTTTTTTGATTATCCTTTTTGAATTATCTTGGGCTACCGCACTATTAATATTTGATGTTTTAGTTAGTTTAGTTTTCTTTTATTTTTTTTTTTCTTGTTCTTTAATTCCTTTCGCATTATCGACATTTATTTCGCTGCTTTAATTAGCATTCTTAGTTATCCGATTCCTTTTAATTGACTTTTTTTTAATTATTATTTTTAGTTTGACCCTACCTTTACTTTTGTTGATTTAATGGTAATTTTCTTTCGATTTTATTTTTAATTTCTTATGGCGTTAATTTCAATTGACATTTCGTTTGATTATTTTTCTTCGGTTTAGTTCTTTTTATATAAGGTTGCTTAACTAATTTAATTTTTTTTTACTCCTTTTCCGTTTATAATAGCATATAGCGTTTCGTATTAATTTTAATATTCCATTTACCTTTTTTTTATTTCCAAAAGTTTTTTTTTCCATTAACGTTTTTTTTTGTAGAAAAATATTTTTTATATATAACTATAGATAATTGTTGATCTTACTATTAGTTTGGTTTATATTTTGCTATATATCTTTTTTTCTCTTACATATATATTTTTGCCTCAGTTTCTTTATTAGAATTATTTATAAATATACAATAGTTTGCTTAAAATTAAAGTAAAGTAAGTGTTTCTTACTTCTTTCATTAAACTTAATTAATTATTAAATTTTTTTTTACATTATTTCGATTACCACGTTGGTTTTAGCTTAATTTTTGTTTCTTATTTTAATAGTCTTTAAATCCTAATCTTGTTTGATTTAGCCCACTAAATTACCCTTTCTTTCAAACTACATCTTTATTTTTTTTTATCCTTCATATTAGTTCTTAATCCTTTAATATTAATTTTTAGATAAATTTTTTTTTTTTGCAATTTAACTTTACCATAAGATCTTGTTTATTTTTCGCATATTTTTTTTTTATTATTAATTCACATTATAGTTAGTTACTTTCGAGGTTTTTTTTTTTGTTTTGTTTTTGGTTTTTTTTACGGTCTTACAAGTGTGTCTCAGGTCGTGGGTTCGTATGGGAGGATGTAAAGAAATGTTCAGAGTTGCAATTCTGCTGGACCTTACCACCTTTTCCAGCTGTTGCTCTGGCCACCGGTGACCGAGCATCACCTGTTTTGTGAGGTGTGTCGAGGACCACGCTCTGTGTCGGAGCGCAGAGAGTGAGCGGACGGTAAATTCGCTCATTCCAGATCGTTGCCGCAGTGCGGTTATCGGCATCTCCGCTTTACATCATGACGACGGAGAGAGTAGTCCCGTAAAGTGGCGTGATCGAAGTTTCTAGAAGAATTTTTTTTCTATGAACTTCACATCGCGCCATCCTACGGGACTTGCAATAAAAGTCGATCATGGTGAGAGGGAGTGAGATGTCGCTAGCTGCGCAGCGGCGGCGACTGGAATGAGCGAGGCAAACCAGTTTGCTTTCTGCTGCTTCGAAACAAAGCGTGGTTTAAAAAACAGACATTCGGGGCTGAGTACTTGAAAGTCATCGACGTTGCATGACAAAGATTGCAAAGTGGAAAAGATTTAAATCGTGATCTGTTTTAATAACGTGAAATCATCAAATAACTGTTTTTTTTTTCTTATTTCAAATCATATTTGATGTTTAACAATGACTACTATAATTTTGCATTCGTTGTATTTTTGACTCTGAAGAACCAACATAATACTAGTGCAACCTTAACAATGCTAAATATTCTATTAATACCTCCACATACATTATTTAAATCGTTACACGACTATTAAATTGGAAATAACAACAAAATAATGTCGAAAAGATTGCCAAGTGTCAATAAAGAAAAAAAACATCAACTTCACCACGAAAGCATCATTAGACAACGTTTCCACTAACATCATCAACAAACACACTAAAACACCTTTTATTGATCGGACGTCATTTTTTTGTTACGGCGACTTTTCTTTATCAAAAAAAAAAAAAATAGTGATATATCCATCTTGGACCGTGGTTGTTCATCCGCCGCGTAGCCCTTAATCCATGCAATTGGGCTAAGCTATTTTTTTATTCTGCACAAACCATAGGTTTTGAGATAATCGGCAAAGGAAAAACCACAGCCTTTTTCATTTCGGCGTCATAATGTTATGTTACCTTCGCACTTGGTGGCAGCTCATCGTGCACTTCACCGGGCTAGCTCAACCCTGCTGCCACAACTCGGTACATAACAATAAAATTTCCTGCAAAGGAAATTTCATTCTCATAAAAAAAAAACTTTTTTTTTTCTTCCTTTCTAAATATCCACTCCAGCCATTGCAATTAAACCTCTCCGTCGCAAAGGAAAGGAAATTTCATTCTCATAAAAAAAAAACTTTTTTTTTTCTTCCTTTCTAAATATCCACTCCAGCCATTGCAATTAAACCTCTCCGTCGCCTCTTCTACCCCAACGATAATGAATTAACGCCGCATAATAGTTAATGTCTTTTCCATGATATTGATTATAATGTTTAAAGGCTTATTAAATGTTAAATCTAGCTGTGACACAATGATTGGGATAAGTATATAAATAAGATTTAATATTTGGACTACATATATATATATTGATACACGTTTAACTTCCTTTTTTTCCTATAGGTGTCGTGCTGCAGTCACAGAACACCAACTTTAATGGTATGTCACCTCTTAATCTACACCCAAACTTGTAAGGATCCTAAGGAGCTCCCTATAGACCTTATAGATTAGCGAACTCTTTTCTTCGAGATATTCGCTCCCGATTATCACTCCTATTTGCCCTACGTCGACATCACGAAACCTTCACAAAACATCACCACAAAATAGTTAACAAAATCACAAATTATAACTTCGTTTACGACGTTTCGAATTTTCTTAAATTCTGAGTACTTTCTACTAAACAATTATATATATATATATATAATTGTATGTATATATATATATATACATACATTCTATTTGCTTCCAGAAAGTAATTTAATTAATAAAATAACTAAATTGCATCTTTTAAGCAAGAATAATCGTCTTATGAATCTCATTTATGGACTCAGGACTCGGCAATAGAATATAGCATAACTCATACAATTGACGTTCTATTGTTGATGGTACACAATAGTTATCTTTTGTGTTCTCGTTTTTTCTTTATTTTTGACAAGAACAAGAAGATTTGGTCTTTAAATTATCAGGTTGCTTTGCATATGAGCCTCATACATAAATGCAAATATATATATATAGCATACACAAAAAAACAATGCTATACACACTAATATATATATAGGCTGAACAGCTTTTTTTTATCACAAATTCATTATATGTATGTGTAAATTTTTTTTCTTTTTGCTTATCTGCTTGCTTAATGCGTGTCCTGATTAGATCAGTTCCAGGATTCGATCGCTGTCCGGGGATAATTCGCCTTCTTCGTATATGGTTGCCTCCTGTGCTCCTTTGGCGCTGTCTCAGGACCTTTTCACCCATATATATACATATATAGTGATGGTATTAAATGTTCACAGAACAAAAAATCTGAGTGAATATTGTAATATGTCTTGTATTTATAGGAAATTTAATACACGTTTTTACTATGCGTATAATACCCAACTAGATATTTGGGTTCCGTTTACAAAGTAAAATGATTGTTTATATTTCAAGACCTTTATTTTTTGCATAGATAATACATTTCAGATTTTTTTACAGCTTTCCAGTTGTTAACATTATAGAACCTTTTATTTCCTTAATGATTGTAGTTCATATCGAGGACTTCAAATTACTTCGTTGGCTGCATTTTAACTTTAACTTAATCCAGTCCTCATGAAACACTTCAATAATATTTTTCTTACTTATTTATGTGAATACAAAAAATAAATTATACATCTTCTCTAAAAATAATTTATAAATTTAGGTTATGAATTAATAGAAAGAAAATAGCATCAATGTAGTATTGGCATATCTACATTTTCATTTCCACCTTACTAGTAAATTTTATTACCCGTTTGCAAACTGCGTATGTTTCCGCGTATTTTTGCATGTACTATGGTACGTAAGTAGTATAGATAACTAGATGAGACACTCGCTATTCGCCGCTTCAAAAAATCTGTTTGACATTTGATAGTTTGGTATGTTGAACTCACGTATACAATACGTGAGATGTACCACATTGTTGTTCTTGTTTCTTTATCAAACAATGTGTACGATTTCTTAACAGTGCAACCGTATGTGCTAAAGGGTTTTGGACCCCCAACTAGGCCAATAACGTATAATTTCCAACTATTTTGTAATAATTTGTATTCAGTTCGATTTATACTATTCTGCTAACAGCATTCTAAAATACTTTCGCAATCAGGCGCATAATTGTGTATTTATAACAAAAAAGTTTTGATTACCGACTGCATTTTTAGGAAATATAACCAAGCGAATTAGAAAATGCTGTGTAAAATGCTATAGAATATATTTCTTAACATTAAAACTATATTTTATACAGGTTTTTCACGGATAAAAAACATAATATTTATAATTATTTATTTTGACGTTTCGATAAACAACCCCCTTAAAATAAATTTTCGAGCAGTGCTTGCTACAAAATTTTTGCGGCGAGGCTACATTATTTTACGGCGAGGCTACACTTTTTTACGGCGAGGCTACACTTTTTTTGCAGCGAATCAAAATTTCTTTCATTGTATCAGTGCAATTCCAGCAAAAATGCATTAGTGTATAAGGGACATTTTCGCGTGTCTCATCTACTAATCTATGGTAAGTAGTGTTACTATATTACTACTTTTTGAGGAAAAACATGTTTTCGCTACATTAAAATTACACTAATGTGTTTGAAATCCTTAATTGATTATGTAATGCCTTATCTCATTTCCCTTTTTAGTTATTTTTAAAAAACGAACATTATTAAAATACAATTTTAGTACCATACACTTTTGGCAATTTCGTACTGCAATAATTTCATGAAATTCTTTATCTTTTCACCTCAAAGAAAAAGAAGTAGCATTTCATAATTTTATGTATAATATAATAACATAAAAACATGAATTATTAATGCTCTCATGTAATTTAACTTTTGAACAATATTATCAAATACATATTGACACATACATATATATAGCCGAATTCGTTTTTGAAGAGTGCAGTAACATAAACGAGTGTTTGCTTTATGGCCGTAGCAACAGCAACATAGTTCAAAAAGCCAATCATATGTGATGTCCCGTGGTGAATAACACCTACAGTGTACGTGAAGAAATCGAAAAAACGAAGTCACAAATCTTCGGAAACCCGAGCGAGTCAACCATCTCGTTATCTCTAAGCGACTTTAAGCGAAATTATGAATGGAAAAACTGTACTGCTAAAATTCTGTTTGCAAATAATCATGTATAGGATATTATATATACAAAGTTATATTAGCTGGTCTTCCAAACAAACTACAACCGCTGAATGGACACAGCGGCGCAGGTATCACTGCTGTGTTTAAGTTTGACAACAGTTTTTATGCTTACTGAGTGATTCGCAAGAATGATAGAATACAAGATTGCGCATTGCGCAGGTCCGTTATTCTATTTCCAAATTTTTGACAGCCGGCTTTCCAGTGCATGACCTCACACCAGGACAAATTGCTTTGACTCTGGCTGTAAACAAGCATATATATTGCTTTTTACGTGAAAAATTAATAAAAATTACAACCAAAAATTAAAAATGCAGTGCAAAGTGAAAGACTGTGATAGTTTTGGTAACAACAAAGCAAGTGAAATTAGTTTCTTCAAATTTCCTCGCAAAAATAGCAGTGCGAAGTTGTGGAAACATTTTTGCCGTCAAGGAAAAAGTTTCGATACAAATAATGCAGTTAATTGCATGAAACAATTTAGTTATAATGACTTCGAAAATTAAATGCAATTTGAAATGGGTTATGTTATTAAGGAATTTTTCAGTTTTATTCGGTATTAATATGTTGATTGATAGGATTTGCAAAAAAGAGACTCTTGAAGCCTAAAGCTGTGCCATCGATATTTGATCCACTTGCTAATAGCCAATTGCTTTCTTCAAAATGTGCCAAACGGAACCACAGACGGAAGAATAAGAAAGTAATCGACACTTTACTCAAGAGTAAAGATTACGATACGAAATTATTCTTCTGGGCTAGGATGTTTTTTAAAATAAGGCAATTAAATAAAAGCCTTGAAGACAATGCCTACAAAAAGAAGGATACCCTCCCAATTTATGTTAATATAAGTTCAATTATTATGTATTGTAATATAAGTTAAATTATTATGTAATTTATTTTTTAATCAATAAATTTATTATAAGTTAATAAAATAGTTTTTTTATAGTTAATCCAATTATTTGGTCGTTAGATACAATTTTTTTCTTTTCAGCGATTTAATTATAATTCACGAAATTGCTTCGCTTCTTTTGCAGAATTTTCCAATAGTTTTGCGAGATTATTGCATCGTTCGTTGTCTTATTACTATATTTGGTTTCGTTTTTTCTGTATAAGAAATGTTCACTTTACACAATTCTTACAATCATTTCATACAAAACCGTACAATTATTATTAATTTCAATAATTTTGCTCAATGTTTACACTTTTACTTCCAGTTTGTATACTAATTTCACAATGCGGCCATACATATTTCCATCCTGCTGTGACGTAGGTGCGCAGAACGAAGCATTTTTGAAACGCGATCTGCGCAATCTTGTATTCTATCATTCTTGGAGTGATTCGTACATTGAATTCATTAGATTAAAATGTAAAGTTATATAATTAGTAGGATTACTGCATTAAACGAATTGGAAAAACAGTCTGATAATGAAACGGAGAACTCATTAGCGAAGGAAGCGCAAGTATGGTTTAAAAGCAAACTTTTAATGTATTATTTCGCTTCACCGAACAAAATTATTGCGTCGTCATTATCAATATAAATACATACATATGAATGGAAGCATTATCATAGGTTTTCGGCTATGTTAAAGACATGGACGGAGTAATGGCATATGTTTACCGTTGCACAAATGCTCCAATTTTTTTTTTTTGTTGTTTTCGTTCCTCTAGTTACGGAGAGACAGCCCTTTGAACTTTGACTTTAATATACTTTTATTGAAAGTATTTTTATCGTAAGCCCCATATTTTTGGGTTCCAAACGATTTTAATGTTTTTTTACCTCATAAATTTTTTCCAAAATAAAGTACATTGTAAAGTAGTATTATTGGATATTTTTTTACAAAATCGGTGCCTGTAAAGGCTCATTCAGACTGAGTCCGCTTTATGTTCTTTACTCCGTTTGCGTCATAATAGTCTGTTTCCATAAACACGATTTAGTTGTATTTCACTCTAATCCACTTTATTCGGATTTACATCCATTGAAGTTTTGGTTGATTTAGTTGAAATCCAAGAATAAAAGTAGATTTAGGAGTTTTCATCTCTGGTTCGAAGTTCGAAATTACGGACCATCTGCTTTGTCTCTTTCTACAAGTAAAAGGATAGAGCGGCTAGACCACATTATATACTGGCATTTATATTAGTGCAAGAATGATAGAATACAAGATTGCGCTGGTCCGTTATTCTGCGCAAACAAACTTGCCAGTTGACTTTCCAGTGTGCAACGTCATTAGGAGTAGTTCATGTTCGACTGTTGGGCAAGACGTTGTGTTTTGTGTTATTTAAAATTTACTTTTAATTTATTTTCGTCTTAAGAAATAATCAGTAGTTAACTTTATTCAACATGCATACATGTTCCGTAAAAGGATGTAAAAATGCTAAAAGCGGTGTCACTGCGTGCAGATATTTCACCTTTCCTTCCGATCCACATATTGCAAAAAAATGAAATTATGCAAAAAATGGAATAAAAAATTCAATTATTACATAATTACAGCCATTTTCCTAACATTTAAAATTATGTGTTCCTTTATTTTACTATGTTTTACTTGCTTACTGTTATTTTACCACTAATGTTAATTAAATATTAGGTCGCAAGTTGTTATATATATACATATATTTTTTATAATAAATAATAAAAAGAAACTATATAAAAAATATCACTAATAACAATTAAAATAATTATCTGAAAAATTTGTCTTTACATTAAATTCTTGCAGATTCAGGTGAAATTTTCTATGCAAGGCACAACAGAAAGAAAACAGTTGCTACATAAGAAAAGGTAGTAGTTAATTTATAAGAATGGATCGTATATTACTCTAAAAACTTCATTTAACATATTTTTATGAAGACATTTTCCGAAAAACGAATAATGGCCATTTTATTTTCTATTTTTCCACTGTTCACCTCAGCTCGCGGCTGTTCGTAAGCCATGTATCCTTCGAAGGATGCAATTGAGTTTGCCGATATTGTTAATCCAAGCCACTCGGCTCGAGACATCGTGGGGGAAAACGCGCGCCGCTTCCTTTTATTGATCGGACGTAATTTTTTTGTTACGGCGACTTTTCTTTATCAAAAAAAAAAAAAAAATTGTGATATATCCATCTTGGACCGTGGTTGTTCATCCGCCGCGTAGCCCTTAATCCGTGCAATTGGGCTAAGCTATTTTTTTATTCTGCACAAACCATCGGTTTTGAGATAATCGGCGAAGGAAAAACCACAGCCTTTTTCATTTCGGCGGCATAATGTTATGTTACCTTCGCACTTGGTGGCAGCTCATCGTGCACTTCACCGGGCTAGCTCGTCACTCAGCGTGGTTTTCAACCCTGCTGCCATAATTCGGTACATAACAACAAAATTTCCTGCAAAGGCAATTTCATTCTCACAAAAAAAAACCCTTTTTTTTTCTTCCTTTCTAAATATCCACTCCAGCCATTGCAATTAAACCTCTCCGTCGCCTCTTCTACCCCAACGATAATGAATTAACGCCGCATAATAGTTAATGTCTTTTCCATGATATTTATTATAATGTTTAAAGGCTTATTAAATGTTAAATCTAGCTGTGACACAATGATTGAGATAAGTATACAAATAAGATTTAATATTTGGACTACATATATATATTGATACACGTTTATCTTAACATACTTTTTTTTCCTATAGGTATCGTGGTGCAGTCACAGAACACCAACTTTAATGGTATGCCACCTCTTAATCGACACCCAAACTTGTAGGGATCCTAAAAAACATACACAAAAAAACATTGCTATACACACTAAATGGTGAATATATATATATATATATATATATATAGGCTGAACAGCTTTTTTTATCACAAATTCATTATATGTATGTGTAAATTTTTTTTCTTTTTGCTTATCTGCTTGCTTAATGCGTGTCCTGCTTAGATCAGTTCCAGAATTCGATCGATGTCCGGGGATAATTCGCCTTCTTCGTATATGGTTGCCTCCTGTGCTCCTTTGGCGCTGTATCAGGACCTTTTCACCCATATATATATAGTGATGGTATTAAATGTTCGCAGAACAAAAAATCTGAGTGAATATTGTAATATGTCTTGTATTTATAGGAAATTTAATACACGTTTTTATTATGCGTATAATACCCAACTAGATATTTGGGTTCCGTTTACAAAGTAAAATGATTGTTTATATTTCAAGACTTTTATTTTTTGCATAGATAATACATTTCAGATTTTTTTACAGCTTTCTAGTTGTTAACATTATAGAACCTTTTATTTCCTTAATGATTGTAGTTCATATCGAGGACTTCAAATTACTTCGTTGGCTGCATTTTAACTTTAACTTAATGCAGTCCTCATAAAACACTTTGTTTCATAATATTTCAAAAATATTTTTCTTACTTATTTATGTGAATACAAAAAATAAATTATACATCTTCTCTAAAAATAATTTATAAATTTAGGTTATGAATTAATAGAAAGAAGATAGCATCAATGTAGTATTGGCATATCTACATTTTCATTTCCACCTTACTAGTAAATTTTATTACCCGTTTGCGGGTAATAATAACTGCGTATGTTTCCGCGTGTTTTTGCATGTACTATGGTACGTAAGTAGCATAGATAACTAGATGAGACACTCGCTATTCGCCGCTTCAAAAAATCGGTTTGACATTTGATTGTTTGGTATGTTGAACTCACGTATACAATACGTGAGAGGTACCACATTGTTGTTCTTGTTTCTTTATCAATCAATGTTTTCTTAACAGTGCAACCGTATGTGCTAAAGGGTTTTGGACCCCCAACTAGGCCAATAACGTATAATTTCCAACTATTTTGTAATAATTTGTATTCAGTTTGATTTATACTATTCTGCTAACAGCATTCTAAAATACTTTCGCAATCAGGCGCATAATTGTGTATTTATAACAAAAAAGTTTTGATTACCGACTGCATTTATAGGAAATATAACCAAGCCAATTAGAAAATGCTGTGTAAAATGTTATAGAATATATTTATTAACATTAAAACTATATTTTATACATGTTTTTCACCGACAAAAAACATAATATTTATAATTATTTATTTTGACGTTTCGATAAACAACCCCCTTAAAATAAATTTTCGAGCAGTGCTTGCTAAAAAATTTTTGCGGCGAGGCTACATTATTTTACGGCGGGCTACACTTTTTTACGGCGAGGCTACACTTTTTTTGCAACGAATCAAAGTTTTCTTTCATTGTATCAGTGCAATTCCAGCAAAAATGCATTAGTGTATAAGGGACATTTTCGCGTGTCTCATCTACTAATCTATGGTAAGTAGTGTTACTATATTACTACTTTTTGAGGAAAAACATGTTTTCGCTACATTAAAATTACACTAATGTGTTTGAAATCCTTAATTGATTATGTAATGCCTTATCTCATTTCCCTTTTTGAGTTATTTTTAAAAAACGAACATTATTAAAATACAATTTTAGTACCATACACTTTTGGCAATTTCGTACTGTAAGAATTTCATGAAATTCCTTATCTTTTCACCTCAAAGAAAAAGAAGTAGCATTTCATAATTTTATGTATAATATATGCCTGAAACACAGTTGGACATTCAAGAGGCAACATTCATTTGTATTTTTATCTTTCTCTAAAATCACGCACACAATTGAATCTCGCATACAATATGCAAAAACTGTCATTCCCTTAAAATCTTCTGAAAATAACACAAATTATTGAATGGAAGCAGAAGAAGAGCACGCATACACAATGTGTCAAAATAGAATTAGAGCTGACTCGCATGCAATTGAATGTTTATCTACATACGAATGCTCTCAGATAACTTATTTTTTTCTTGATTCTCATAAGAGCCTGTGTAATTTTGACAGCTGATTTTGTATTTTGCCTCTTGAATGTCCAACTGTGTTTCAGGCAATAATAACATAAAAACATGAATTATTAATGCTCTCATGTAATTGAACTTTTGAACACTATTATCAAATACATATTGACACATATATATATATATATATATAGCAGAATTCGTTTTTGAAGAGTGCAGTAACATAAACGAGTGTTTGCTTTATGGCCGTAGCAACAGCAGCATAGTTCAAAAAGCCAATCAGGTGTGATGTCCCGTGGTGAATAACACCTACAGTGTACGTGAAGAAAACGAAAAAACGAAGTCACAAATCTTCGGAAACCCGAGCGAAGTAACCATCTCGTGATCTCTGTTGCTCTACGTCATACTCTCACATCAACAATGAGAGAATGTGTTTCAAAATTATATCCGAGTTCAATATATTACATGGCTATTACATACATATCAGCACGCAACATAGTTCATTAAAAAACACAGCTAAGATGGATGTTACAGTTTATTTATATAATTTCCTATATTTGATTTGCAAACAAAGTTTAGCAATACACAAACCTTATGTCAAACCTTTAAGCGAAATTATGAATGGGAAAAACTGTACTGCTAAACTTCTGTTTGCAAATAATCATGTATAGGATATTATATAAACAAAGTTATATTAGCTGGTCTTCCAAACAAACTACAGCCGCTGAATGTAAACAGCGGCGCAGGTATCAGTGCTGTGTTTAAGTTTGACAACAGTTTTTATTGCTTACTGAGTGATTCGTACATTGATTTCATTAGATTAAAATGTCAAGTTATATAATTAGTAGGATTACTGCATTAAATGAATTGGAAAAACAGTCTGATAATGAAACGGAGAACTCATTAGCGAAGGAAGCTCAAGTATGGTTTCAAAGCAAACTTTTAATGTATTATTTCGCTTCACCGAACAAAATTATGGCGTCGTCATTATCAATATAAATACATATGTACATATGAATGGAAGCATTATCATAGGTTTTCGGCTATTTTAAAGACATGGACGGAGTAATGGCATATGTTTACCGTTGCACAAATGCTCCAATTTTTTTTTTTTGTTTTCCGGCCTCTAGTTACGGAAAGACAGCCCTTTGACTTTAATATACTTTTATTGAAAGTATTTTTATCGTAAGCCCCTATATTTTTGTGTACCAAACGATTTTAATGTTTTTTTACCTCATAAATTTTTTGCAAAATAAAGTACATTGTAAAGTAGCATTATTGGATGTTTTTTACAAAATCGGTGCCAGTAAAGGCTCATTCAGACTGATTTCGTTTTACGTTCTTTACTCCGTTGCGTCATAATAGTCTGTTTCCATAAACACGTTTTAGTTGTAATTCGCTCTAATCCACTTTAATCGGCGAAATCCAGCTCTTAATCGGATTTACCTCCATTGAAGTTTTGGTTGATTTAGTTGAAATCCAAGAATAGAAGTAGATTTAGGAGTTTTCATCTCTGGTTCGAAGTTCGAAATTGCGGACCATCTGCTTTGTCTCTTTCTACACGTAAAAGGCTAGAGCGGCTAGCCCACATTATATACTGGCATTTATATTAGTGCAAGAATGATAGAATACAAGATTGCGCAGGTCCGTTATTCTGCGTAAACAAACTTGCCAGTTGACTTTCCAGTGTGCAACGTCATTAGGGGTAGTTCATGTTCGACTGTTGGGCAAGACGTTGTGTTTTGTGTTTTTTAAAATTTACTTTTCATTTATTTTCGTCTTAATAAATAATCAGTAGTTAACTTTATTCAACATGCATACATGTTCCGTAAAAGGATGTAAAAATGCTAAAAGCGGTGTCACTGCGTGCAGTTATTTCACCTTCCCTTCCGATCCACATATTGCAAAAAAATGAAATTATGCAAAAAATGGATTAAAAAATGCAATTGTTACAAAATTACAGCCATTTTCCTAACATTTAAAAATATGTATTCCTTTATTTTACTATGTTTTACTTGCTTACTGTTATTTTACCACTAATGTTAATTAAATATTAGGTCGCAAGTTGTTATATATATACATATTTTTTTATAATAAATTATAAAAAGAAACTATATAAAAGAATTTCACTAATAACAATTAAAATAATTATCTGAAAAATTTGTCTTCACATTAAATTCTTGCAGATTCAGGTGAAATTTTCTATGCAAGGCACAACAGAAAGAAAACAGTTGCTACATAAGAAAAGGTAGTAGTTAATTTATAAGAATGGATCGTATATTACTCTAAAAACTTCACTTAACATATTATTATGAAGACATTTTCCGAAAAACGAATAATGGCCACTTTTTTTTTCTTTTTTTCCACTGTTCACCTCAGCTCGCTTCTGTTCGTAAGCCATGTATCCTTCGAAGGATGCAATTGAGTTTGCCGATATTGTTAATCCAAGCCACTCGGCTCGAGACATCGTGGGGGAAAACGCGCGCCGCTTCCTTTTATTGATCGGACGCCATTTTTTTGGTACGGCGACTTTTCTTTATCAAAAAAAAAAAAAAATAGTGATATATCCATCTTGGACCGTGGTTGTTCATCCGCCGCGTATCCCTGAATCCGTGCAATTGGGCTAAGCTATTTTTTATACCCTACACCTTAATGTTGAGCGTATATTCACTTTCTACCGGAGTGTGTAACGCATAGAACTAGACAAGATAGGAAAGAAGCTTTCCAGAAAATAAGATTGTAAAGTCAACGCGTACTTGTTGTCGGTTGGTTGTCGTCGGCGCTCGACGACAATTGGAATTTTTGAATATTGTTCTTTTTTTGGTGGATTTTTGGTCAGGGTGAAGTGGTCAATGTACAAGTTGGTTTCGGAGTTACCAAATAAGATTTGTTTTGGTGTATAAAGGAGTGAAAAAGCTTTCCAGAAAATAATATTGTAAAAAAAATGAATAGCGGAATGTCGACTTGGAATTTTTGAAAGTTGGCTATTTTCGTGGTAGATTGGTGTTTAGGATAAAGTGGCCAATGACCAAGTTGGATTAGGAGTGCCCAAATGAATTTGTTTTGGTTTATAAGGGAGGAAAAAAGCTTTCCAGAAAATAATATTGTAAAAAAAATGAATAGCGGAATGTCGACTTGGAATTTTTGAAAGTTGGCTATTTTCGTGGTGGATTGGTGTTTAGGATGAAGTGGCCAATGACCAAGTTGGATTAGGAGTGCCCAAATGAATTTGTTTTGGTTTATAAGGAAGGGAAAAAGCTTTCCAGAAAATAATATTGTAAAAAAAATGAATAGCGGAATGTCGACTTGAAATTTTTGAAAGTTTGCTATTTTCGTGGTGGATTAGTGTTTAGGATGAAGTGGCCAATGACAAAGTTGGATTAGGAGTTTTAAAATGAAATTTGTTTTGGTGTATAAGGGAGGGAAAAAGCTTTTCAGGAAATAATATTGTAAAAAAAAAAATGAATAGCGGAATGTCGACTTGGAATTTTTGAAAGCTGGCTATTTTCGTGGTGGATTGGTGTTTAGGATGAAGTGGCCAATGACCAAGTTGGATTAGGAGTGCCCAAATGAAATTTGTCTTGGTGTATAAGGGAGGGAAAATGCTTTCCAGAAAATAATATTGTAAATAAAAATTAATAGCGGAATGTCGACTTGGAATTTTTGAAAGTTGGCTATTTTCGTGGTAGATTGGTGTTTAGGATGAAGTATCCAATGACCAAGTTGGATAAGAAGTGCCCAAATGAAATTTGTTTTGGTGTATAACGGAGGGAAAAAGCTTTTCAGGAAATAATATTGTAAAAAAAAATGAATAGCGGAATGTCGACTTAGAATTTTTGAAAGTTGGCTATTTTCGTGGTGGATTGGTGTTTAGGATGAAGTGGCCAATGACCAAGTTGGATTAGGAGTGCCCAAATGAATTTGTTTTGGTTTATAAGGAAGGGAAAAAGCTTTCCTGAAAATAATATTGTAAAAAAAATGAATAGCGGAATGTCGACTTGAAATTTTTGAAAGTTTGCTATTTTCGTGGTGGATTGGTGTTTAGGATGAAGTGGCCAATGACCAAGTTGGATTAGGAGTGCCCAAATGAATTTGTTTTGGTTTATAAGGAAGGGAAAAAGCTTTCCAGAAAATAATATTGTAAAAAAAATGAATAGCGGAATGTCGACTTGAAATTTTTGAAAGTTTGCTATTTTCGTGGTGGATTGGTGTTTAGGATGAAGTGGCCAATGACAAAGTTGGATTAGGAGTTTTAAAATGAAATTTGTTTTGGTGTATAAGGGAGGGAAAAAGCTTTTCAGGAAATAATATTGTAAAAAAAAATGAATAGCGGAATGTCGACTTGGAATTTTTGAAAGTTGGCTATTTTCGTGGTGGATTGGTGTTTAGGATGAAGTAGCCAATGACCAAGTTGGATTAGGAGTGCCCAAATGAAATTTGTCTTGGTGTATAAGGGAGGGAAAATGCTTTCACAGAAAATAATATTGTAAAAAAAAATTAATAGCGGAATGTCGACTTGAAATTTTTGAAAGTTTGCTATTTTCGTGGTGGATTGGTGTTTAGGATGAAGTGGCCAATGACAAAGTTGGATTAGGAGTTTTAAAATGAAATTTGTTTTGGTGTATAAGGGAGGGAAAAAGCTTTTCAGGAAATAATATTGTAAAAAAAAAAATGAATAGCGGAATGTCGACTTGGAATTTTTGAAAGTTGGCTATTTTCGTGGTGGATTGGTGTTTAGGATGAAGTGGCCAATGACCAAGTTGGATAAGAAGTGCCCAAATGAAATTTGTTTTGGTGTATAAGGGAGGGAAAGAGCTTTACAGAAAATAATATTGTAAAAAAAAATTAATAGCGGAATGTCGACTTGGAATTTTTGAAAGTTGGCTATTTTCGTGGTAGATTGGTGTTTAGGATGAAGTATCCAATGACCAAGTTGGATAAGAAGTGCCCAAATGAAATTTGTTTTGGTGTATAAGGGAGGGAAGAAGCTTTCCAGAAAATAATAGTGTAAAAAAAATTAAATAGCGGAATGGCGACATGGAATTTCGAAAAGTGGCTATTTTTGTGGTGGATTGGTGTTTAGGATAAAGTGGCCAATGACAAAGTTGGATTAGCAGTGCCCAAAGGAAATTTGTTTTGGCTGAGAAGGGAGGAAAGAAGCTTTCCAGAAAATAAGATTGAAAAAAAAAAGTTGAATAGCGGAAGGTCGACTTGGAATTTTTGAAAAGTGGCTATTTTCGTGGTGGATTCGTGTTTAGGATGAAGTGGCCAATGACCAAGTTGGATTCAGAGTGACCAAATAAAATTTTTTTTCTTGTATAAGGGAGGGAAAAAGCTTTCCAGAAAATAATATTGTAAAAAAAAAATGAATAGCGGAATGTCGCCTTGGAATTTTTGAAAGTTGGCTATTTTCGTGGTGGATTGGTTTTTAAGACGAAGTGGCCAATGACCAAATTGGATTAGGAGTGCCCAAATTAAATTTGTTTTAGTGTATAAGGGAGAAAAAAGCTTTCCAGAAAATAATATTGTAAACAAAAAATTAATAGCGGAATGTAATATATTATATATATTATAATATATATATGATTATTATATTAAAATAATAATAAGTTGTAAAAAAAATGAATAGCGGAATGTCGACTTGAAATTTTTGAAAGTTGGCTATTTTCGTGGTAGATTGGTGTTTAGGATGAAGTATCCAATGACCAAGTTGGATAAGAAGTGCCCAAATGAAATATGTTTTGGTGTATAAGGGAGAGAAAAAGCTTTTCAGGAAATAATATTGTAAAAAAAAAATGAATAGCGGAATGTCGACTTGGAATTTTTGAAAGTTGGCTATTTTCGTGGTAGATTGGTGTTTAGGATGAAGTGGCCAATGACCAAGTTGGATTAGGAGTGCCCAAATGAATTTGTTTTGGTTTATAAGGGAGTGAAAAAGCTTTCCAGAAAATAATATTGTAAAAAAAATGAATAGCGGAATGTCGACTTGGAATTTTTGAAAGTTGGCTATTTTCGTGGTAGATTGGTGTTTAGGATAAAGTGGCCAATGACCAAGTTGGATTAGGAGTGCCCAAATGAATTTGTTTTGGTTTATAAGGGAGGAAAAAAGCTTTCCAGAAAATAATATTGTAAAAAAAATGAATAGCGGAATGTCGACTTGGAATTTTTGAAAGTTGGCTATTTTCGTGGTGGATTGGTGTTTAGGATGAAGTGGCCAATGACCAAGTTGGATTAGGAGTGCCCAAATGAATTTGTTTTGGTTTATAAGGAACGGAAAAAGCTTTCCAGAAAATAATATTGTAAAAAAAATGAATAGCGGAATGTCGACTTGAAATTTTTGAAAGTTTGCTATTTTCGTGGTGGATTGGTGTTTAGGATGAAGTGGCCAATGACCAAGTTGGATTAGGAGTGCCCAAATGAATTTGTTTTGGTTTATAAGGAAGGGAAAAAGCTTTCCAGAAAATAATATTGTAAAAAAAATGAATAGCGGAATGTCGACTTGAAATTTTTGAAAGTTTGCTATTTTCGTGGTGGATTAGTGTTTAGGATGAAGTGGCCAATGACAAAGTTGGATTAGGAGTTTTAAAATGAAATTTGTTTTGGTGTATAAGGGAGGGAAAAAGCTTTTCAGGAAATAATATTGTAAAAAAAAAAAATGAATAGCGGAATGTCGACTTGGAATTTTTGAAAGCTGGCTATTTTCGTGGTGGATTGGTGTTTAGGATGAAGTGGCCAATGACCAAGTTGGATTAGGAGTGCCCAAATGAAATTTGTCTTGGTGTATAAGGGAGGGAAAATGCTTTCCAGAAAATAATATTGTAAATAAAAATTAATAGCGGAATGTCGACTTGGAATTTTTGAAAGTTGGCTATTTTCGTGGTAGATTGGTGTTTAGGATGAAGTGGCCAATGACCAAGTTGGATTAGGAGTGCCCAAATGAATTTGTTTTGGTTTATAAGGAAGGGAAAAAGCTTTCCAGAAAATAATATTGTAAAAAAAATGAATAGCGGAATGTCGACTTGAAATTTTTGAAAGTTTGCTATTTTTGTGGTGGATTAGTGTTTAGGATGAAGTGGCCAATGACAAAGTTGGATTAGGAGTTTTAAAATGAAATTTGTTTTGGTGTATAAGGGAGGGAAAAAGCTTTTCAGGAAATAATATTGTAAAAAAAAAAAATGAATAGCGGAATGTCGACTTGGAATTTTTGAAAGCTGGCTATTTTCGTGGTGGATTGGTGTTTAGGATGAAGTGGCCAATGACCAAGTTGGATTAGGAGTGCCCAAATGAAATTTGTCTTGGTGTATAAGGGAGGGAAAATGCTTTCCAGAAAATAATATTGTAAATAAAAATTAATAGCGGAATGTCGACTTGGAATTTTTGAAAGTTGGCTATTTTCGTGGTAGATTGGTGTTTAGGATGAAGTATCCAATGACCAAGTTGGATAAGAAGTGCCCAAATGAAATTTGTTTTGGTGTATAACGGAGGGAAAAAGCTTTTCAGGAAATAATATTGTAAAAAAAAATGAATAGCGGAATGTCGACTTAGAATTTTTGAAAGTTGGCTATTTTCGTGGTGGATTGGTGTTTAGGATGAAGTGGCCAATGACCAAGTTGGATTAGGAGTGCCCAAATGAATTTGTTTTGGTTTATAAGGAAGGGAAAAAGCTTTCCTGAAAATAATATTGTAAAAAAAATGAATAGCGGAATGGCGACTTGAAATTTTTGAAAGTTTGCTATTTTCGTGGTGGATTGGTGTTTAGGATGAAATGGCCAATGACCAAGTTGGATTAGGAGTGCCCAAATGAATTTGTTTTGGTTTATAAGGAAGGGAAAAAGCTTTCCAGAAAATAATATTGTAAAAAAAATGAATAGCGGAATGTCGACTTGAAATTTTTGAAAGTTTGCTATTTTCGTGGTGGATTGGTGTTTAGGATGAAGTGGCCAATGACAAAGTTGGATTAGGAGTTTTAAAATGAAATTTGTTTTGGTGTATAAGGGAGGGAAAAAGCTTTTCAGGAAATAATATTGTAAAAAAAAATGAATAGCGGAATGTCGACTTGGAATTTTTGAAAGTTGGCTATTTTCGTGGTGGATTGGTGTTTAGGATGAAGTAGCCAATGACCAAGTTGGATTAGGAGTGCCCAAATGAAATTTGTCTTGGTGTATAAGGGAGGGAAAATGCTTTCACAGAAAATAATATTGTAAAAAAAAATTAATAGCGGAATGTCGACTTGAAATTTTTGAAAGTTTGCTATTTTCGTGGTGGATTGGTGTTTAGGATGAAGTGGCCAATGACAAAGTTGGATTAGGAGTTTTAAAATGAAATTTGTTTTGGTGTATAAGGGAGGGAAAAAGCTTTTCAGGAAATAATATTGTAAAAAAAAAAAAATGAATAGCGGAATGTCGACTTGGAATTTTTGAAAGTTGGCTATTTTCGTGGTGGATTGGTGTTTAGGATGAAGTGGCCAATGACCAAGTTGGATAAGAAGTGCCCAAATGAAATTTGTTTTGGTGTATAAGGGAGGGAAAGAGCTTTACAGAAAATAATATTGTAAAAAAAAATTAATAGCGGAATGTCGACTTGGAATTTTTGAAAGTTGGCTATTTTCGTGGTAGATTGGTGTTTAGGATGAAGTATCCAATGACCAAGTTGGATAAGAAGTGCCCAAATGAAATTTGTTTTGGTGTATAACGGAGGGAAAAAGCTTTTCAGGAAATAATATTGTAAAAAAAATGAATAGCGGAATGTCGACTTGAAATTTTTGAAAGTTTGCTATTTTCGTGGTGGATTGGTGTTTAGGATGAAGTGGCCAATGACAAAGTTGGATTAGGAGTTTTAAAATGAAATTTGTTTTGGTGTATAAGGGAGGGAAAAAGCTTTTCAGGAAATAATATTGTAAAAAAAAAAAAATGAATAGCGGAATGTCGACTTGGAATTTTTGAAAGTTGGCTATTTTCGTGGTGGATTGGTGTTTAGGATAAAGTGGCCAATGACAAAGTTGGATTAGCAGTGCCCAAAGGAAATTTGTTTTGGCTGAGAAGGGAGGAAAGAAGCTTTCCAGAAAATAAGATTGAAAAAAAAAAGTTGAATAGCGGAAGGTCGACTTGGAATTTTTGAAAAGTGGCTATTTTCGTGGTGGATTCGTGTTTAGGATGAAGTGGCCAATGACCAAGTTGGATTCAGAGTGACCAAATAAAATTTTTTTTCTTGTATAAGGGAGGGAAAAAGCTTTCCAGAAAATAATATTGTAAAAAAAAAATGAATAGCGGAATGTCGCCTTGGAATTTTTGAAAGTTGGCTATTTTCGTGGTGGATTGGTTTTTAAGACGAAGTGGCCAATGACCAAATTGGATTAGGAGTGCCCAAATTAAATTTGTTTTAGTGTATAAGGGAGAAAAAAGCTTTCCAGAAAATAATATTGTAAACAAAAAATTAATAGCGGAATGTAATATATTATATATATTATAATATATATATTATTATTATATTAAAATAATAATAAGTTGTAAAAAAAATGAATAGCGGAATGTCGACTTGAAATTTTTGAAAGTTGGCTATTTTCGTGGTAGATTGGTGTTTAGGATGAAGTATCCAATGACCAAGTTGGATAAGAAGTGCCCAAATGAAATATGTTTTGGTGTATAAGGGAGAGAAAAAGCTTTTCAGGAAATAATATTGTAAAAAAAAAATGAATAGCGGAATGTCGACTTGGAATTTTTGAAAGTTGGCTATTTTCGTGGTAGATTGGTGTTTAGGATGAAGTGGCCAATGACCAAGTTGGATTAGGAGTGCCCAAATGAATTTGTTTTGGTTTATAAGGGAGTGAAAAAGCTTTCCAGAAAATAATATTGTAAAAAAAATGAATAGCGGAATGTCGACTTGAAATTTTTGAAAGTTTGCTATTTTCGTGGTGGATTGGTGTTTAGGATGAAGTGGCCAATGACCAAGTTGGATTAGGAGTGCCCAAATGAATTTGTTTTGGTTTATAAGGAAGGGAAAAAGCTTTCCAGAAAATAATATTGTAAAAAAAATGAATAGCGGAATGTCGACTTGAAATTTTTGAAAGTTTGCTATTTTCGTGGTGGATTAGTGTTTAGGATGAAGTGGCCAATGACAAAGTTGGATTAGGAGTTTTAAAATGAAATTTGTTTTGGTGTATAAGGGAGGGAAAAAGCTTTTCAGGAAATAATATTGTAAAAAAAAAAAATGAATAGCGGAATGTCGACTTGGAATTTTTGAAAGCTGGCTATTTTCGTGGTGGATTGGTGTTTAGGATGAAGTGGCCAATGACCAAGTTGGATTAGGAGTGCCCAAATGAAATTTGTCTTGGTGTATAAGGGAGGGAAAATGCTTTCCAGAAAATAATATTGTAAATAAAAATTAATAGCGGAATGTCGACTTGGAATTTTTGAAAGTTGGCTATTTTCGTGGTGGATTGGTGTTTAGGATGAAGTGGCCAATGACAAAGTTGGATTAGGAGTTTTAAAATGAAATTTGTTTTGGTGTATAAGGGAGGGAAAAAGCTTTTCAGGAAATAATATTGTAAAAAAAAAAAATGAATAGCGGAATGTCGACTTGGAATTTTTGAAAGCTGGCTATTTTCGTGGTGGATTGGTGTTTAGGATGAAGTGGCCAATGACCAAGTTGGATTAGGAGTGCCCAAATGAAATTTGTCTTGGTGTATAAGGGAGGGAAAATGCTTTCCAGAAAATAATATTGTAAATAAAAATTAATAGCGGAATGTCGACTTGGAATTTTTGAAAGCTGGCTATTTTCGTGGTGGATTGGTGTTTAGGATGAAGTGGCCAATGACCAAGTTGGATTAGGAGTGCCCAAATGAAATTTGTCTTGGTGTATAAGGGAGGGAAAATGCTTTCACAGAAAATAATATTGTAAAAAAAAATTAATAGCGGAATGTCGACTTGAAATTTTTGAAAGTTTGCTATTTTCGTGGTGGATTGGTGTTTAGGATGAAGTGGCCAATGACAAAGTTGGATTAGGAGTTTTAAAATGAAATTTGTTTTGGTGTATAAGGGAGGGAAAAAGCTTTTCAGGAAATAATATTGTAAAAAAAAAAATGAATAGCGGAATGTCGACTTGGAATTTTTGAAAGTTGGCTATTTTCGTGGTGGATTGGTGTTTAGGATGAAGTGGCCAATGACCAAGTTGGATAAAAAGTGCCCAAATGAAATTTGTTTTGGTGTATAAGGGAGGGAAAGAGCTTTACAGAAAATAATATTGTAAAAAAAAATTAATAGCGGAATGTCGACTTGGAATTTTTGAAAGTTGGCTATTTTCGTGGTAGATTGGTGTTTAGGATGAAGTATCCAATGACCAAGTTGGATAAGAAGTGCCCAAATGAAATTTGTTTTGGTGTATAAGGGAGGGAAGAAGCTTTCCAGAAAATAATAGTGTAAAAAAAATTAAATAGCGGAATGGCGACATGGAATTTCGAAAAGTGGCTATTTTTGTGGTGGATTGGTGTTTAGGATAAAGTGGCCAATGACAAAGTTGGATTAGCAGTGCCCAAAGGAAATTTGTTTTGGCTGAGAAGGGAGGAAAGAAGCTTTCCAGAAAATAAGATTGAAAAAAAAAAGTTGAATAGCGGAAGGTCGACTTGGAATTTTTGAAAAGTGGCTATTTTCGTGGTGGATTCGTGTTTAGGATGAAGTGGCCAATGACCAAGTTGGATTCAGAGTGACCAAATAAAATTTTTTTTCTTGTATAAGGGAGGGAAAAAGCTTTCCAGAAAATAATATTGTAAAAAAAAAATGAATAGCGGAATGTCGCCTTGGAATTTTTGAAAGTTGGCTATTTTCGTGGTGGATTGGTTTTTAAGACGAAGTGGCCAATGACCAAATTGGATTAGGAGTGCCCAAATTAAATTTGTTTTAGTGTATAAGAGAGAAAAAAGCTTTCCAGAAAATAATATTGTAAACAAAAAATTAATAGCGGAATGTAATATATTATATATATTATAATATATATATTATTATTATATTAAAATAATAATAAGTTGTAAAAAAAATGAATAGCGGAATGTCGACTTGAAATTTTTGAAAGTTGGTTATTTTCGTGGTAGATTGGTGTTTAGGATGAAGTATCCAATGACCAAGTTGGATAAGAAGTGCCCAAATGAAATATGTTTTGGTGTATAAGGGAGAGAAAAAGCTTTTCAGGAAATAATATTGTAAAAAAAAAATGAATAGCGGAATGTCGACTTGGAATTTTTGAAAGTTGGCTATTTTCGTGGTAGATTGGTGTTTAGGATGAAGTGGCCAATGACCAAGTTGGATTAGGAGTGCCCAAATGAATTTGTTTTGGTTTATAAGGGAGGGAAAAAGCTTTCCAGAAAATAATATTGTAAAAAAAATGAATAGCGGAATGTGGACTTGAAATTTTTGAAAGTTTGCTATTTTCGTGGTGGATTGGTGTTTAGGATGAAGTGGCCAATGACCATGTTGGATTAGGAGTGCCCAAATAAAATTTGTTTTGGTGTATAAGGGAGGGAAAAAGCTTTCCAGAAAATAATATTGTAAAAAAAATGAATAGCGGTATGTCGACTTGGAATTTTTGAAAGTTGGCTATTTTCGTGGTAGATTGGTGTTTAGGATGAAGTATCCAATGAGCAAGTTGGATAAGAAGTGCCCAAATGAAATTTGTTTTGGTGTATAAGGGAGAGAAAAAGCTTTTCAGGAAATAATATTGTAAAAAAAAATGAATAGCGGAATGTCGACTTGGAATTTTTGAAAGTTGGCTATTTTCGTGCTGGATTGGTGTTTAGGACGAAGTGGCCAATGACCAAGTTGGTTTAGGAGTGCCCAAATAAAATTTGTTTTGGTGTATAAGAGAGGGAAAAAGCTTTCCAGAATATAATATTGTAAAAAAAAAATGAATAGCGGAATGTCGACTTGGAATTTTTGAAAATTGGCTATTTTCGTGGTAGATTGGTGTTTAGGATGAAGTATCCAATGACCAAGTTGGATAAGAAGTGCCCAAATGAATTTGTTTTGGTTTATAAGGAAGGGAAAAAGCTTTCCAGAAAATAATATTGTAAAAAAAATGAATAGCGGAATGTCGACTTGAAATTTTTGAAAGTTGGCTATTTTCGTGGTAGATTGGTGTTTAGGATGAAGTATCCAATGACCAAGTTGGATAAGAAGTGCCCAAATGAATTTGTTTTGGTTTATAAGGGAGGGAAAAAGCTTTTCAGGAAATAATATTGTAAAAAAAAAAATGAATAGCGGAATGTCGACTTGGAATTTTTGAAAGTTGGCTATTTTCGTGGTGGATTGGTGTTTAGGATGAAGTGGCCAATGACCAAGTTGGATTAGGAGTGCCCAAATGAATTTGTTTTGGTTTATAAGGAAGGGAAAAAGCTTTTCAGAAAATAATATTGTAAAAAAAAATGAATAGCGGAATGTCGACTTGAAATTTTTGAAAGTTTGCTATTTTCGTGGTGGATTGGTGTTTAGGATGAAGTGGCCAATGACAAAGTTGGATTAGGAGTTTTAAAATGAAATTTGTTTTGGTGTATAAGGGAGGGAAAAAGCTTTTCAGGAAATAATATTGTAAAAAAAAAAATGAATAGCGGAATGTCGACTTGGAATTTTTGAAAGTTGGCTATTTTCGTGGTGGATTGGTGTTTAGGATGAAGTGGCCAATGACCAAGTTGGATAAGAAGTGCCCAAATGAAATTTGTTTTGGTGTATAAGGGAGGGAAAAAGCTTTCCAGAAAATAATATTGTAAAAAAAAATTAATAGCGGAATGTCGACTTGGAATTTTTGAAAGTTGGCTATTTTCGTGGTAGATTGGTGTTTAGGATGAAGTATCCAATGACCAAGTTGGATAAGAAGTGCCCAAATGAAATTTGTTTTGGTGTATAAGGGAGGGAAGAAGCTTTCCAGAAAATAATAGTGTAAAAAAAATTAAATAGCGGAATGGCGACATGGAATTTCGAAAAGTGGCTATTTTTGTGGTGGATTGGTGTTTAGGATAAAGTGGCCAATGACAAAGCTGCATTAGCAGTGCCCAAAGGAAATTTGTTTTGGCTGAGAAGGGAGGAAAGAAGCTTTCCAGAAAATAAGATTGAAAAAAAAAAGTTGAATAGCGGAAGGTCGACTTGGAATTTTTGAAAAGTGGCTATTTTCGTGGTGGATTCGTGTTTAGGATGAAGTGGCCAATGACCAAGTTGGATTCAGAGTGACCAAATAAAATTTTTTTTCTTGTATAAGGGAGGGAAAAAGCTTTCCAGAAAATAATATTGTAAAAAAAAAATGAATAGCGGAATGTCGCCTTGGAATTTTTGAAAGTTGGCTATTTTCGTGGTGGATTGGTTTTTAAGACGAAGTGGCCAATGACCAAATTGGATTAGGAGTGCCCAAATTAAATTTGTTTTAGTGTATAAGGGAGAAAAAAGCTTTCCAGAAAATAATATTGTAAACAAAAAATTAATAGCGGAATGTAATATATTATATATATTATAATATATATATTATTATTATATTAAAATAATAATAAGTTGTAAAAAAAATGAATAGCGGAATGTCGACTTGAAATTTTTGAAAGTTGGCTATTTTCGTGGTAGATTGGTGTTTAGGATGAAGTATCCAATGACCAAGTTGGATAAGAAGTGCCCAAATGAAATATGTTTTGGTGTATAAGGGAGAGAAAAAGCTTTTCAGGAAATAATATTGTAAAAAAAAAATGAATAGCGGAATGTCGACTTGGAATTTTTGAAAGTTGGCTATTTTCGTGGTAGATTGGTGTTTAGGATGAAGTGGCCAATGACCAAGTTGGATTAGGAGTGCCCAAATGAATTTGTTTTGGTTTATAAGGGAAGGAAAAAGCTTTCCAGAAAATAATATTGTAAAAAAAATGAATAGCGGAATGTGGACTTGAAATTTTTGAAAGTTTGCTATTTTCGTGGTGGATTGGTGTTTAGGATGAAGTGGCCAATGACCATGTTGGATTAGGAGTGCCCAAATAAAATTTGTTTTGGTGTATAAGGGAGGGAAAAAGCTTTCCAGAAAATAATATTGTAAAAAAAATGAATAGCGGTATGTCGACTTGGAATTTTTGAAAGTTGGCTATTTTCGTGGTAGATTGGTGTTTAGGATGAAGTATCCAATGAGCAAGTTGGATAAGAAGTGCCCAAATGAAATTTGTTTTGGTGTATAAGGGAGAGAAAAAGCTTTTCAGGAAATAATATTGTAAAAAAAAATGAATAGCGGAATGTCGACTTGGAATTTTTGAAAGTTGGCTATTTTCGTGCTGGATTGGTGTTTAGGACGAAGTGGCCAATGACCAAGTTGGTTTAGGAGTGCCCAAATAAAATTTGTTTTGGTGTATAAGAGAGGGAAAAAGCTTTCCAGAATATAATATTGTAAAAAAAAAAAATGAATAGCGGAATGTCGACTTGGAATTTTTGAAAATTGGCTATTTTCGTGGTAGATTGGTGTTTAGGATGAAGTATCCAATGACCAAGTTGGATAAGAAGTGCCCAAATGAATTTGTTTTGGTTTATAAGGAAGGGAAAAAGCTTTCCAGAAAATAATATTGTAAAAAAAATGAATAGCGGAATGTCGACTTGAAATTTTTGAAAGTTGGCTATTTTCGTGGTAGATTGGTGTTTAGGATGAAGTATCCAATGACCAAGTTGGATAAGAAGTGCCCAAATGAATTTGTTTTGGTTTATAAGGGAGGGAAAAAGCTTTTCAGGAAATAATATTGTAAAAAAAAAAATGAATAGCGGAATGTCGACTTGGAATTTTTGAAAGTTGGCTATTTTCGTGGTGGATTGGTGTTTAGGATGAAGTGGCCAATGACCAAGTTGGATTAGGAGTGCCCAAATGAATTTGTTTTGGTTTATAAGGAAGGGAAAAAGCTTTTCAGAAAATAATATTGTAAAAAAAAATGAATAGCGGAATGTCGACTTGAAATTTTTGAAAGTTTGCTATTTTCGTGGTGGATTGGTGTTTAGGATGAAGTGGCCAATGACAAAGTTGGATTAGGAGTTTTAAAATGAAATTTGTTTTGGTGTATAAGGGAGGGAAAAAGCTTTTCAGGAAATAATATTGTAAAAAAAAAAAATGAATAGCGGAATGTCGACTTGGAATTTTTGAAAGTTGGCTATTTTCGTGGTGGATTGGTGTTTAGGATGAAGTGGCCAATGACCAAGTTGGATAAGAAGTGCCCAAATGAAATTTGTTTTGGTGTATAAGGGAGGGAAAAAGCTTTCCAGAAAATAATATTGTAAAAAAAAATTAATAGCGGAATGTCGACTTGGAATTTTTGAAAGTTGGCTATTTTCGTGGTAGATTGGTGTTTAGGATGAAGTATCCAATGACCAAGTTGGATAAGAAGTGCCCAAATGAAATTTGTTTTGGTGTATAAGGGAGGGAAGAAGCTTTCCAGAAAATAATAGTGTAAAAAAAATTAAATAGCGGAATGGCGACATGGAATTTCGAAAAGTGGCTATTTTTGTGGTGGATTGGTGTTTAGGATAAAGTGGCCAATGACAAAGCTGCATTAGCAGTGCCCAAAGGAAATTTGTTTTGGCTGAGAAGGGAGGAAAGAAGCTTTCCAGAAAATAAGATTGAAAAAAAAAAGTTGAATAGCGGAAGGTCGACTTGGAATTTTTGAAAAGTGGCTATTTTCGTGGTGGATTCGTGTTTAGGATGAAGTGGCCAATGACCAAGTTGGATTCAGAGTGAACAAATAAAATTTTTTTTCTTGTATAAGGGAGGGAAAAAGCTTTCCAGAAAATAATATTGTAAAAAAAATGAATAGCGGAATGTCGCCTTGGAATTTTTGAAAGTTGGCTATTTTCGTGGTGGATTGGTGTTTAGGATAAAGTGGCCAATGACCAAGTTGGATTAGGAGTGCCAAAATGAAATTTGTTTTGGTGAATAAGGGAGGGAAAAAGCTTTTTAGAAATAATATTGTAAAAAAAAATGAATAGCGGAATGTCGACTTGGAATTTTTGAAAGTTGGCTATTTTCGTGGTGGATTGGTGTTTAGGATGAAGTGGCCAATGACCAAGTTGGATTAGGAGTGACCAAATGAAATTTGTTTTGGAGGAGAAGGAAGGAAAAAAGCTTTCCAAAAAATAAGATTGTAAAAAAAATGTAATAGCGGAAAGTCGACTTGGAATTTTTGAATATTGTTCTTTTTCTGGTGGATTTTTGGTCAGGGTGAAGTGGTCAATGAACAAGTTGGTTTCGGAGTTACCAAATAAAATTTGTTTTGTTTAGGATGAAGTATCCAATGACCAAGTTGGATAAGAAGTGCCCAAATGAATTTGTTTTGGTTTATAAGGGAGGGAAAAAGCTTTCCAGAAAATAATATTGTAAAAAAAATGAATAGCGGAATGTCGACTTGAAATTTTTAAAAGTTGGCTATTTTCGTGGTAGATTGGTGTTTAGGATGAAGTATCCAATGACCAAGTTGGATAAGAAGTGCCCAAATGAAATTTGTTTTGGTGTATAAGGGAGAGAAAAAGCTTTTCAGGAAATAATATTGTAAAAAAAAATTAATAGCGGAATGTCGACTTGGAATTTTTGAAAGTTGGCTATTTTCGTGGTAGATTGGTGTTTAGGATGAAGTGGCCAATGACCAAGTTGGATTAGGAGTGCCCAAATGAATTTGTTTTGGTTTATAAGGGAGGGAAAAAGCTTTCCAGAAAATAATATTGTAAAAAAAATGAATAGCGGTATGTCGACTTGGAATTTTTGAAAGTTGGCTATTTTCGTGGTAGATTGGTGTTTAGGATGAAGTATCCAATGACCAAGTTGGATAAGAAGTGC
Organism: Thecophora atra; assembly: GCA_937620795.1. NCBI lineage: Eukaryota > Metazoa > Arthropoda > Insecta > Diptera > Conopidae > Thecophora > Thecophora atra. The sequence continues at coordinate 40,606,944 of OW569398.1, forward strand.
CCAAATGAAATTTCTTTTGGTGTATAAGGGAGAGAAAAAGCTTTTCAGGAAATAATATTGTAAAAAAAAATGAATAGCGGAATGTCGACTTGGAATTTTTGAAAGTTGGCTATTTTCGTGCTGGATTGGTGTTTAGGACGAAGTGGCCAATGACCAAGTTGGTTTAGGAGTGCCCAAATAAAATTTGTTTTGGTGTATAAGAGAGGGAAAAAGCTTTCCAGAATATAATATTGTAAAAAAAAAAATTAATAGCGGAATGTCGACTTGGAATTTTTGAAAGTTGGCTATTTTCGTGGTAGATTGGTGTTTAGGATGAAGTATCCAATGACTAAGTTGGATAAGAAGTGCCCAAATGAATTTGTTTTGGTTTATAAGGAAGGGAAAAAGCTTTCCAGAAAATAATATTGTAAAAAAAATGAATAGCGGAATGTCGACTTGAAATTTTTGAAAGTTGGCTATTTTCGTGGTGGATTGGTTTTTAAGACGAAGTGGCCAATGACCAAATTGGAGTGCCCAAATTAAATTTGTTTTAGTGTATAAGGGAGAAAAAAAGCTTTCCAGAAAATAATATTGTAAACAAAAAATCAATAGCGGAATGTCGACTTGGAATTTTAGAAAGTTGGCTATTTTCGTGGTAGATTGGTGTTTAGGATGAAGTATCCAATGACCAAGTTGGATTAGAAGTGCCCAAATGAAATTTCTCTTGGTGTATAAGGGAGGGAAAAAGCTTTTCAGAAATAATATTGTAAAAAAAAATGAATAGCGGAATGTCGACTTGGAATTTTTGAAAGTTGGCTATTTTCGTGGTGGATTGGTGTTTAGGATGAAGTGGCCAATGACCAAGTTGGATTAGGAGTGACCAAATGAAATTTGTTTTGGAGGAGAAGGAAGGAAAAAAGCTTTCCAGAAAATAAGATTGTAAAACAAAATGTAATAGCGGAAGGTCGACTTGGAATTTTTGAATATTGTTCTTTTTTTGGTGGATTTTTGGTCAGGATGAAGTGGTCAATGAACAAGTTGGTTTCGGAGTTACCAAATAAAATTTGTTTTGGTGTATAAGGGAGTGAAAAAGCTTTCCAGAATATAATATTGTAAAAAAAAAAATGAATAGCGGAATGTCGACTTGGAATTTTTGAAAGTTGGCTTTTTTCGTGCTGGATTGGTGTTTAGGACGAAGTGGCCAATGACCAAGTTGGTTTAGGAGTGCCCAAATAAAATTTGTTTTGGTGTATAAGAGAGGGAAAAAGCTTTCCAGAATATAATATTGTAAAAAAAAAAATGAATAGCGGAATGTCGACTTGGAATTTTTGAAAGTTGGCTATTTTCGTGGTAGATTGGTGTTTAGGATGAAGTATCCAATGACCAAGTTGGATAAGAAGTGCCCAAATGAATTTGTTTTGGTTTATAAGGAAGGGAAAAAGCTTTCCAGAAAATAATATTGTAAAAAAAATGAATAGCGGAATGTCGACTTGGAATTTTTGAAAGTTAGCTATTTTCGTGGTGGATTGGTGTTTAGGATGAAGTGGCCAATGACCAAGTTGGATAAGAAGTGCCCAAATGAAATTTGTTTTGGTGTATAAGGGAGGGAAAAAGCTTTCCAGAAAATAATATTGTAAAAAAAAATTAATAGCGGAATGTCGACTTGGAATTTTTGAAAGTTGGCTATTTTCGTGGTAGATTGGTGTTTAGGACGAAGTGGCCAATGACCAAGTTGGTTTAGGAGTGCCCAAATGAATTTGTTTTGGTGTATAAGGGAGGGAAAAAGCTTTCCAGAAAATAATATTGTAAAAAAAAATTAATAGCGGAATGTCAACTTGGAATTTTTGAAAGTTGGCTATTTTCGTGGTAGATTGGTGTTTAGGATGAAGTATCCAATGACCAAGTTGGATAAGAAGTGCCCAAATGAAATTTGTTTTGGTGTATAAGGGAGGGAAGAAGCTTTCCAGAAAATAATAGTGTAAAAAAAATTAAATAGCGGAATGGCGACATGGAATTTCGAAAAGTGGCTATTTTTGTTGTGGATTGGTGTTTAGGATAAAGTGGCCAATGACAAAGCTGCATTAGCAGTGCCCAAAGGAAATTTGTTTTGGCTGAGAAGGGAGGAAAGAAGCTTTCCAGAAAATAAGATTGAAAAAAAAAAGTTGAATAGCGGAAGGTCGACTTGGAATTTTTGAAAAGTGGCTATTTTCGTGGTGGATTCGTGTTTAGGATGAAGTGGCCAATGACCAAGTTGGATTAGGAGTTTTAAAATGAAATTTGTTTTGGTGTATAAGGGAGGGAAAAAGCTTTTCAGGAAATAATATTGTAAAAAAAAATGAATAGCGGAATGTCGACTTGGAATTTTTGAAAGTTGGCTATTTTCGTGCTGGATTGGTGTTTAGGACGAAGTGGCCAATGACCAAGTTGGTTTAGGAGTGCCCAAATGAATTTGTTTTGGTTTATAAGGAAGGGAAAAAGCTTTCCAGAAAATAATATTGTAAAAAAAATGAATAGCGGAATGTCGACTTGGAATTTTTGAAAGTTGGCTATTTTCGTGGTAGATTGGTGTTTAGGATAAAGTGGCCAATGACCAAGTTGGATTAGGAGTGCCCAAATGAATTTGTTTTGGTTTATAAGGGAGGGAAAAAGCTTTCCAGAAAACAATATTGTAAAAAAAAATGAATAGCGGAATGTCGACTTGGAATTTTTGAAAGTTGGCTATTTTCGTGGTAGATTGGTGTTTAGGATGAAGTGGCCAATGACCAAGTTGGATTAGGAGTGACCAAATGAAATTTGTTTTGGAGGAGAAGGAAGGAAAAAAGCTTTCCAGAAAATAATATTGTAAAAAAAATGAATAGCGGAATGTCGACTTGGAATTTTTGAAAGTTGGCTATTTTCGTGGTGGATTGGTGTTTAGGATAAAGTGGCCAATGACCAAGTTGGATTAGGAGTGCCAAAATGAAATTTTTTTTGGTGAATAAGGGAGGGAAAAAGCTTTTTAGAAATAATATTGTAAAAAAAAATGAATAGCGGAATGTCGACTTGGAATTTTTGTAAGTTGGCTATTTTCGTGGTGGATTGGTGTTTAGGATGAAGTGGCCAATGACCAAGTTGGGTTAGGAGTGACCAAATGAAATTTTTTTTGGTGAATAAGGGAGGGAAAAAGCTTTTTAGAAATAATATTGTAAAAAAAAATGAATAGCGGAATGTCGACTTGGAATTTTTGTAAGTTGGCTATTTTCGTGGTGGATTGGTGTTTAGGATGAAGTGGCCAATGACCAAGTTGGGTTAGGAGTGACCAAATGAAATTTGTTTTGGAGGAGAAGGAAGGAAAAAAGCTTTCCAGAAAATAATATTGTAAAAAAAATGAATAGCGGAATGTCGACTTGGAATTTTTGAAAGTTGGCTATTTTCGTGGTGGATTGGTGTTTAGGATGAAGTGGCCAATGACCAAGTTGGGTTAGGAGTGACCAAATGAAATTTGTTTTGGAGGAGAAGGAAGGAAAAAAGCTTTCCAGAAAATAAGATTGTAAAAAAAATGTAATAGCGGAAAGTCGACTTGGAATTTTTGAATATTGTTCTTTTTCTGGTGGATTTTTGGTCAGGGTGAAGTGGTCAATGAACAAGTTGGTTTCGGAGTTACCAAATAAAATTTGTTTTGTTTAGGATGAAGTATCCAATGACCAAGTTGGATAAGAAGTGCCCAAATAAATTTGTTTTGGTTTATAAGGGAGGGAAAAAGCTTTTCAGGAAATAATATTGTAAAAAAAATGAATAGCGGAATGTCGACTTGAAATTTTTGAAAGTTGGCTATTTTCGTGATAGATTGGTGTTTAGGATGAAGTATCCAATGACCAAGTTGGATAAGAAGTGCCCAAATGAAATTTGTTTTGGTGTATAAGGGAGAGAAAAAGCTTTTCAGGAAATAATATTGTAAAAAAAAATGAATAGCGGAATGTCGACTTGGAATTTTTGAAAGTTGGCTATTTTCGTGGTAGATTGGTGTTTAGGATGAAGTGGCCAATGACCAAGTTGGATTAGGAGTGCCCAAATGAATTTGTTTTGGTTTATAAGGGAGGGAAAAAGCTTTCCAGAAAATAATATTGTAAAAAAAATGAATAGCGGAATGTGGACTTGAAATTTTTGAAAGTTTGCTATTTTCGTGGTGGATTGGTGTTTAGGATGAAGTGGCCAATGACCATGTTGGATTAGGAGTGCCCAAATAAAATTTGTTTTGGTGTATAAGGGAGGCAAAAAGCTTTCCAGAAAATAATATTGTAAAAAAAATGAATAGCGGTATGTCGACTTGGAATTTTTGAAAGTTGGCTATTTTCGTGGTAGATTGGTGTTTAGGATGAAGTATCCAATGACAAAGTTGGATAAGAAGTGCCCAAATGAAATTTGTTTTGGTGTATAAGGGAGAGAAAAAGCTTTTCAGGAAATAATATTGTAAAAAAAAATGAATAGCGGAATGTCGACTTGGAATTTTTGAAAGTTGGCTATTTTCGTGCTGGATTGGTGTTTAGGACGAAGTGGCCAATGACCAAGTTGGTTTAGGAGTGCCCAAATAAAATTTGTTTTGGTGTATAAGAGAGGGAAAAAGCTTTCCAGAATATAATATTGTAAAAAAAAAAATGAATAGCGGAATGTCGACTTGGAATTTTTGAAAATTGGCTATTTTCGTGGTAGATTGGTGTTTAGGATGAAGTATCCAATGACCAAGTTGGATAAGAAGTGCCCAAATGAATTTGTTTTGGTTTATAAGGAAGGGAAAAAGCTTTTCAGGAAATAATATTGTAAAAAAAAATGAATAGCGGAATGTCGACTTGAAATTTTTGAAAGTTTGCTATTTTCGTGGTGGATTGGTGTTTAGGATGAAGTGGCCAATGACAAAGTTGGATTAGGAGTTTTAAAATGAAATTTGTTTTGGTGTATAAGGGAGGGAAAAAGCTTTTCAGGAAATAATATTGTAAAAAAAAAAAATGAATAGCGGAATGTCGACTTGGAATTTTTGAAAGTTGGCTATTTTCGTGGTGGATTGGTGTTTAGGATGAAGTGGCCAATGACCAAGTTGGATTAGGAGTGCCCAAATGAATTTGTTTTGGTTTATAAGGAAGGGAAAAAGCTTTCCAGAAAATAATATTGTAAAAAAAAATGAATAGCGGAATGTCGACTTGAAATTTTTGAAAGTTTGCTATTTTCGTGGTGGATTGGTGTTTAGGATGAAGTGGCCAATGACAAAGTTGGATTAGGAGTTTTAAAATGAAATTTGTTTTGGTGTGTAAGGGAGGGAAAAAGCTTTTCAGGAAATAATATTGTAAAAAAAAAAAATGAATAGCGGAATGTCGACTTGGAATTTTTGAAAGTTGGCTATTTTCGTGGTGGATTGGTGTTTAGGATGAAGTGGCCAATGACCAAGTTGGATAAGAAGTGCCCAAATGAAATTTGTTTTGGTGTATAAGGGAGGGAAAAAGCTTTCCAGAAAATAATATTGTAAAAAAAAATTAATAGCGGAATGTCGACTTGGAATTTTTGAAAGTTGGCTATTTTCGTGGTAGATTGGTGTTTAGGATGAAGTATCCAATGACCAAGTTGGATAAGAAGTGCCCAAATGAAATTTGTTTTGGTGTATAAGGGAGGGAAGAAGCTTTCGAGAAAATAATAGTGTAAAAAAAATTAAATAGCGGAATGGCGACATGGAATTTCGAAAAGTGGCTATTTTTGTGGTGGATTGGTGTTTAGGATAAAGTGGCCAATGACAAAGCTGCATTAGCAGTGCCCAAAGGAAATTTGTTTTGGCTGAGAAGGGAGGAAAGAAGCTTTCCAGAAAATAAGATTGAAAAAAAAAAGTTGAATAGCGGAAGGTCGACTTGGAATTTTTGAAAAGTGGCTATTTTCGTGGTGGATTCGTGTTTAGGATGAAGTGGCCAATGACCAAGTTGGATTCAGAGTGAACAAATAAAATTTTTTTTCTTGTATAAGGGAGGGAAAAAGCTTTCCAGAAAATAATATTGTAAAAAAAATGAATAGCGGAATGTCGCCTTGGAATTTTTGAAAGTTGGCTATTTTCGTGGTGGATTGGTGTTTAGGATAAAGTGGCCAATGACCAAGTTGGATTAGGAGTGCCAAAATGAAATTTGTTTTGGTGAATAAGGGAGGGAAAAAGCTTTTTAGAAATAATATTGTAAAAAAAATGAATAGCGGAATGTCGACTTGGAATTTTTGAAAGTTGGCTATTTTCGTGGTGGATTGGTGTTTAGGATGAAGTGGCCAATGACCAAGTTGGATTAGGAGTGACCAAATGAAATTTGTTTTGGAGGAGAAGGAAGGAAAAAAGCTTTCCAGAAAATAAGATTGTAAAAAAAATGTAATAGCGGAAAGTCGACTTGGAATTTTTGAATATTGTTCTTTTTCTGGTGGATTTTTGGTCAGGGTGAAGTGGTCAATGAACAAGTTGGTTTCGGAGTTACCAAATAAAATTTGTTTTGTTTAGGATGAAGTATCCAATGACCAAGTTGGATAAGAAGTGCCCAAATGAATTTGTTTTGGTTTATAAGGGAGGGAAAAAGCTTTCCAGAAAATAATATTGTAAAAAAAATGAATAGCGGAATGTCGACTTGAAATTTTTGAAAGTTGGCTATTTTCGTGGTAGATTGGTGTTTAGGATGAAGTATCCAATGACCAAGTTGGATAAGAAGTGCCCAAATGAAATTTGTTTTGGTGTATAAGGGAGAGAAAAAGCTTTTCAGGAAATAATATTGTAAAAAAAAATGAATAGCGGAATGTCGACTTGGAATTTTTGAAAGTTGGCTATTTTCGTGGTAGATTGGTGTTTAGGATGAAGTGGCCAATGACCAAGTTGGATTAGGAGTGCCCAAATGAATTTGTTTTGGTTTATAAGGGAGGGAAAAAGCTTTCCAGAAAATAATATTGTAAAAAAAATGAATAGCGGTATGTCGACTTGGAATTTTTGAAAGTTGGCTATTTTCGTGGTAGATTGGTGTTTAGGATGAAGTATCCAATGACCAAGTTGGATAAGAAGTGCCCAAATGAAATTTGTTTTGGTGTATAAGAGAGGGAAAAAGCTTTCCAGAATATAATATTGTAAAAAAAAAATGAATAGCGGAATGTCGACTTGGAATTTTTGAAAGTTGGCTTTTTTCGTGGTAGATTGGTGTTTAGGATGAAGTATCCAATGACCAATTTGGATAAGAAGTGCCCAAATGAAATTTGTTTTGGTGTATAAGGGAGAGAAAAAGCTTTTCAGGAAATAATATTGTAAAAAAAATGAATAGCGGAATGTCGACTTGGAATTTTTGAAAGTTGGCTATTTTCGTGCTGGATTGGTGTTTAGGACGAAGTGGCCAATGACCAAGTTGGTTTAGGAGTGCCCAAATAAAATTTGTTTTGGTGTATAAGAGAGGGAAAAAGCTTTCCAGAATATAATATTGTAAAAAAAAAAAATGAATAGCGGAATGTCGACTTGGAATTTTTGAAAGTTGGCTATTTTCGTGGTAGATTGGTGTTTAGGATGAAGTATCCAATGACCAAGTTGGATAAGAAGTGCCCAAATGAATTTGTTTTGGTTTATAAGGAAGGGAAAAAGCTTTCCAGAAAATAATATTGTAAAAAAAATGAATAGCGGAATGTCGACTTGGAATTTTTGAAAGTTGGCTATTTTCGTGGTGGATTGGTGTTTAGGATGAAGTGGCCAATGACCAAGTTGGATAAGAAGTGCCCAAATGAAATTTGTTTTGGTGTATAAGGGAGGGAAAAAGCTTTCCAGAAAATAATATTGTAAAAAAAAATTAATAGCGGAATGTCGACTTGGAATTTTTGAAAGTTGGCTATTTTCGTGGTAGATTGGTGTTTAGGACGAAGTGGCCAATGACCAAGTTGGTTTAGGAGTGCCCAAATGAACTTGTTTTGGTTTATAAGGAAGGGAAAAAGCTTTCCAGAAAATAATATTGTAAAAAAAATGAATAGCGGAATGTCGACTTGGAATTTTTGAAAGTTGGCTATTTTCGTGGTGGATTGGTGTTTAGGATGAAGTGGCCAATGACCAAGTTGGATAAGAAGTGCCCAAATGAAATTTGTTTTGGTGTATAAGGGAGGGAAAAAGCTTTCCAGAAAATAATATTGTAAAAAAAAATTAATAGCGGAATGTCGACTTGGAATTTTTGAAAGTTGGCTATTTTTGTGGTGGATTGGTGTTTAGGATAAAGTGGCCAATGACAAAGCTGCATTAGCAGTGCCCAAAGGAAATTTGTTTTGGCTGAGAAGGGAGGAAAGAAGCTTTCCAGAAAATAAGATTGAAAAAAAAAAGTTGAATAGCGGAAGGTCGACTTGGAATTTTTGAAAAGTGGCTATTTTCGTGGTGGATTCGTGTTTAGGATGAAGTGGCCAATGACCAAGTTGGATTAGGAGTTTTAAAATGAAATTTGTTTTGGTGTATAAGGGAGGGAAAAAGCTTTTCAGGAAATAATATTGTAAAAAAAAATGAATAGCGGAATGTCGACTTGGAATTTTTGAAAGTTGGCTATTTTCGTGCTGGATTGGTGTTTAGGACGAAGTGGCCAATGACCAAGTTGGTTTAGGAGTGCCCAAATGAATTTGTTTTGGTTTATAAGGAAGGGAAAAAGCTTTCCAGAAAATAATATTGTAAATAAAATTAAATAGCGGAATGTCGACTTGGGATTTTTGAAAAGTGGCTATTTTCGTGGTGTACGGTTGTTCAGGATGAAGCGGCCAATGGCCAAGTTGGATTGGGAGTGCCCAAATAAAATTTGTTTTGGTGTATAAGAGAGGGAAAAAGCTTTCCAGAATATAATATTGTAAAAAAAAAAAATGAATAGCGGAATGTCGACTTGGAATTTTTGAAAGTTGGCTATTTTCGTGGTAGATTGGTGTTTAGGATGAAGTATCCAATGACCAAGTTGGATAAGAAGTGCCCAAATGAATTTGTTTTGGTTTATAAGGAAGGGAAAAAGCTTTCCAGAAAATAATATTGTAAAAAAAATGAATAGCGGAATGTCGACTTGGAATTTTTGAAAGTTGGCTATTTTCGTGGTAGATTGGTGTTTAGGATAAAGTGGCCAATGACAAAGTTGGATCTGCAGTGTCCAAATGAAATTTGTTTTGGCTGAGAAGGGAGAAAAAAAACTTTTAAGGGACGGAAAAAGCTTTCCAGAAAATAATATTGTAAAAAAAATTGCATAGCGGAAGGTCGACTTGGAATTTTTGAAAAGTGTCTATTTTTGTGTTGGATTGGTGTTTAGGATAAAGTGGCCAATGACAAAGTTGATCAGCAGTGCCCAAATGAAATTTGTTTTAGGGGAGAAGGGAGGAAAGAAGCTTTCCAGAAAATAAGATTGCAAAAAAAATTTAATAGCGGAAGGTCGACTTGGAATTTCGAAAAGTGGCTATTTTTGTGGTGGATTGGTGTTTAGGATAAAGTGGCCAATGACAAAGTTGCATCAGCAGTGCCCAAATGAAATTTGTTTTGGCTGAGAAGGGAGGGAAGAAGCTTTCCAGAAAATAATATTGTAAAAAAAATTGAATAGTGGAAGGTCGACTTGGAATTTTTTAAATGTGGCTATTTTTGTGGTGGATTGGTGTTTAGGATGAAGCGGTCAATGACCAAGTTGGATAAGAAGTGCCCAAATGAAATTTGTTTTGGTGTATAAGGGAGGGAAAAAGCTTTCCAGAAAATAATATTGTAAAAAAAAATTAATAGCGGAATGTCGACTTGGAATTTTTTAAATGTGGCTATTTTCGTGGTGGATTGGTGTTTAGGATGAAGTGGCCAATGACCAAGTTGGATAAGAAGTGCCCAAATGAAATTTGTTTTGGTTTATAAGGAAGGGAAAAAGCTTTCCAGAAAATAATATTGTAAAAAAAAATTAATAGCGGAATGTCGACTTGGAATTTTTGAAAGTTGGCTATTTTCGTGGTAGATTGGTGTTTAGGACGAAGTGGCCAATGACCAAGTTGGTTTAGGAGTGCCCAAATGAATTTGTTTTGGTTTATAAGGAAGGGAAAAAGCTTTCCAGAAAATAATATTGTAAAAAAAATGAATAGCGGAATGTCGACTTGAAATTTTTGAAAGTTGGCTATTTTCGTGGTGGATTGGTGTTTAGGATGAAGTGGCCAATGACCAAGTTGGATAAGAAGTGCCCAAATGAAATTTGTTTTGGTGTATAAGGGAGGGAAAAAGCTTTCCAGAAAATAATATTGTAAAAAAAAATTAATAGCGGAATGTCGACTTGGAATTTTTGAAAGTTGGCTATTTTTGTGGTGGATTGGTGTTTAGGATAAAGTGGCCAATGACAAAGCTGCATTAGCAGTGCCCAAAGGAAATTTGTTTTGGCTGAGAAGGGAGGAAAGAAGCTTTCCAGAAAATAAGATTGAAAAAAAAAAGTTGAATAGCGGAAGGTCGACTTGGAATTTTTGAAAAGTGGCTATTTTCGTGGTGGATTCGTGTTTAGGATGAAGTGGCCAATGACCAAGTTGGATTAGGAGTTTTAAAATGAAATTTGTTTTGGTGTATAAGGGAGGGAAAAAGCTTTTCAGGAAATAATATTGTAAAAAAAAATGAATAGCGGAATGTCGACTTGGAATTTTTGAAAGTTGGCTATTTTCGTGCTGGATTGGTGTTTAGGACGAAGTGGCCAATGGCCAAGTTGGTTTAGGAGTGCCCAAATGAATTTGTTTTGGTTTATAAGGAAGGGAAAAAGCTTTCCAGAAAATAATATTGTAAAAAAAATGAATAGCGGAATGTCGACTTGGAATTTTTGAAAGTTGGCTATTTTCGTGGTAGATTGGTGTTTAGGATAAAGTGGCCAATGACCAAGTTGGATTAGGAGTGCCCAAATGAATTTGTTTTGGTTTATAAGGGAGGGAAAAAGCTTTCCAGAAAACAATATTGTAAAAAAAAATGAATAGCGGAATGTCGACTTGGAATTTTTGAAAGTTGGCTATTTTCGTGGTAGATTGGTGTTTAGGATGAAGTGGCCAATGACCAAGTTGGATTAGGAGTGACCAAATGAAATTTGTTTTGGAGGAGAAGGAAGGAAAAAAGCTTTCCAGAAAATAATATTGTAAATAAAATTAAATAGCGGAATGTCGACTTGGAATTTTTGCATATTGTTTTTTTTTTTTGGTCGATTGGTGGTCAGGGTGAAGTGGTCAATGACCAAGTTGGTTTCGGAGATCCCAAATAAAATTTGTTTTGGTGTAGAAGGGAGGGAAGAAGCTTTCCAGAAAATAATATTGTAAAAAAAATTGAATAGTGGAAGGTCGACTTGGAATTTCGAAAAGTGGCTATTTTTGTGGTGGATTGGTGTTTAGGATAAAGTGGCCAATGACAAAGTTGGATTAGCGGTGCCCAAATGAAATTTGTTTTGGCTGAGAAGGAAGGAAAGAAGCTTCTTGGAAAATAAGATTGTAAAAAAAAGTTGAATAGCGGAAGGTCGACTTCGAATTTTTGAAAAGTGGCTATTTTCATGGTGGATTGGTGTTTAGGATGAAGTGGCCAATGACCAAGTTGGATTCAGAGTGACCAAATGAAATTTGTTTTGGAGGAGAACGGAGGGGAAAAAGCTTTCCCGAAAATAAGATTGTAAAAAAAATTAAATAGCGGAAGGTCGACTTGGAATTTTTGAATATTGTTTTTTTTTTTGGTCGATTGGTGGTCAGGGTGAAGTGGTCAATGAACAAGTTGGTTTCGGAGTTACCAAATAAAATTTGTTTTGGTGTATAAGAGAGGGAAGAAGCTTTCCAGAAAATAATATTGTAAAAAAAATTGAATAGCGGAATGTCGACTTGGAATTTTTGAAAGTTGGCTATTTTCGTGGTGGATTGGTGTTTAGGATGAAGTGGCCAATGACCAAGTTGGATTGGGAGTGCCCAAATGAAATTTGTTTTAGCGGAGAAGGGAGAAAAGAAGCTTTCCAGAAAATAAGATTGTAAAAAAAATTGAATAGCGGAAGGTCGACTTGGAATTTTTGAAAGTTGGCTATTTTCGTGGTGGATTGGTGTTTAGGATGAAGTGGCCAATGACCAAGTTGGATTGGGAGTGCCCAAATGAAATTTGTTTTAGCGGAGAAGGGAGAAAAGAAGCTTTCCAGAAAATAATATTGTAAAAAAAAAATGAATAGCGGAATGTCGACTTGGGATTTTTGAAAAGTGGCTATTTTCGTGGTGGATTCTTGTTCAGGATGAAGCGGCCAATGACCAAGTTGGATTAGGAGTGCCCAAATGAAATTTGTTTTAGCGGAGAAGGGAGAAAAGCAGCTTTCCAGAAAATAAGATTGCAAAAAAAATTGAATAGCGGAAGGTCGACTTGGAATTTTGAAAAGTGGCTATTTTTGTGGTGGATTGGTGTTTAGGATAAAGTGGCCAATGACAAAGTTGGATCAGCAGTGCCCAAATGAAATTTGTTTTAAGGGAGAAGGGAGGATAGAAGCTTTCCAGAAAATAAGATTGCAAAAAAAATTGAATAGCGGAAGGTCGACTTGGAACTTCGAAAAGTGGCCATTTTTGTGGTAGATTGGTGTTTAGGATAAAGTGGCCAATGACAAAGTTGGATCAGCAGTGCCCAAATGAAATTTGTTTTGGCTGAGAAGGGAGGGAAGAAGCTTTCCAGAAAATAATATTGTAAAAAAAATTGAATAGTGGAAGGTCGACTTGGAATTTTTTAAATGTGGCTATTTTTGTGGTGGATTGGTGTTTAGGATGAAGTGGCCAATGACCAAGTTGGATTAGGAGTGCCCAAATGAATTTGTTTTGGTTTATAAGGGAGGGAAAAAGCTTTCCAGAAAATAATATTGTAACAAAAAAAAATGAATAGCGGAATGTCGACTTGGGATTTTTGAAAAGTGGCTATTTTCGTGGTGTACGGTTGTTCAGGATGAAGCGGCCAATGGCCAAGTTGGATTGGGAGTGCCCAAATAAAATTTGTTTTAAGGGAGAAGGGAGGATAGAAGCTTTCCAGAAAATAAGATTGCAAAAAAAATTGAATAGCGGAAGGTCGACTTGGAACTTCGAAAAGTGGCTATTTTTGTGGTGGATTGGTGTTTAGGATAAAGTGGCCAATGACAAAGTTGCATCAGCAGTGCCCAAATGAAATTTGTTTTGGCTGAGAAGGGAGGGAAGAAGCTTTCCAGAAAATAATATTGTAAAAAAAATTGAATAGTGGAAGGTCGACTTGGAATTTTTTAAATGTGGCTATTTTTGTGGTGGATTGGTGTTTAGGATGAAGCGGCCAATGACCAAGTTGGATTGGGAGTGACCAAATGAAATTTGTTTAAGGGAGAAGGGAGGTAAGAAGCTTTCCAGAAAATAAGATTGAAAAAAAAATTGAATAGCGGAAGGTCGACTTGGAATTTCGAAAAGTGGCTATTTTTGTGGTGGATTGGTGTTTAGGATAAAGTGGCCAATGACAAAGTTGGATTAGCGGTGCCCAAATGAAATTTGTTTTGGCTGAGAAGGAAGGAAAGAAGCTTCTTGGAAAATAAGATTGTAAAAAAAAGTTGAATAGCGGAAGGTCGACTTCGAATTTTTGAAAAGTGGCTATTTTCATGGTGGATTGGTGTTTAGGATGAAGTGGCCAATGACCAAGTTGGATTCAGAGTGACCAAATGAAATTTGTTTTGGAGGAGAACGGAGGGGAAAAAGCTTTCCCGAAAATAAGATTGTAAAAAAAATTAAATAGCGGAAGGTCGACTTGGAATTTTTGAATATTGTTTTTTTTTTGGTCGATTGGTGGTCAGGGTGAAGTGGTCAATGACCAAGTTGGTTTCGGAGATCCCAAATAAAATTTGTTTTGGTGTATAAGGGAGGGAAGAAGCTTTCCAGAAAATAATATTGTAAAAAAAATTAAATAGCGGAATGGCGACATGGAATTTCGAAAAGTGGCAATTTTTGTGGTGGATTGGCATGATGACAAAGTTGGATTAGCAGTGCCCAAATGAATTTGTTTTGGTTTATAAGGGAGGGAAAAAGCTTTCCAGAAAATAATATTGTAAAAAAAATTGAATAGTGGAAGGTCGACTTGGAATTTTTGAATATTGTTTTTTTTTTTTTTTTTGTGGATTGGTAGTCAGGGTGAAGTGGTCAATGACCAAGTTGGTTTCGGAGTTCCCAAATAAAATTCGTTTTGGTGTATAAGGGAGGAAAAAAGCTTTCCAGAAAATAATATTGTAAAAAAAATGAATAGCGGAATGTCGACTTGGGATTTTTGAAAGTTGGCTATTTTCGTGGTGGATTGGTGTTTATGATGAAGTGGCCAATAACCAAGTTGGATTGGGAGTGCCCAAATGAAATTTGTTTTAGCGGAGAAGGGAGAAAAGAAGCTTTCCAGAAAATAAGATTGCAAAAAAAAATTGAATAGCGGAAGGTCGACTTGGAATTTTTGAAAGTTGGCTATTTTTGTGGTGGATTGGTGTTTATGATGAAGCGGCGAATGACCAAGTTGGATTAGGAGTGCCAAAATGAAATTTGTTTTGGTGTATAAGGGAGGGAAAAAGCTTTCCAGAAAATAATATTGTAAAAAAAAAATGAATAGCGGAATGTCGACTTGGGATTTTTGAAAAGTGGCTATTTTCGTGGTGGATTCTTGTTCAGGATGAAGCGGCCAATGACCAAGTTGGATTAGGAGTGCCCAAATGAAATTTGTTGCAGCGGAGAAGGGAGAAAAGAAGCTTTCCAGAAAAGAAGATTGTAAAAAAATTGAATAGTGGAATGTCGACTTGGAATTTTTGAAAGTTGGCTATTTTCGTGGTGGATTGGTGTTTATGATGAAGCGGCGAATGACCAAGTTGGATTAGGAGTGCCAAAATGAAATTTGTTTTGGTGTATAAGGGAGGGAAAAAGCTTTCCAGAAAATAATATTGTAAAAAAAAAATGAATAGCGGAATGTCGAGTTGGGATTTTTGAAAAGTGGCTATTTTCGTGGTGGATTCTTGTTCAGGATGAAATGGCCAATGACCAAGTTGGATTGGGAGTGCGCAAATGAAATTTGTTTTAGCGGAGAAGGGAGAAAAGCAGCTTTCCAGAAAATAAGATTGCAAAAAAAATTGAATAGCGGAAGGTCGACTTGGAATTTTGAAAAGTGGCTATTTTTGTGGTGGATTGGTGTTTAGGATAAAGTGGCCAATGACAAAGTTGGATCAGCAGTGCCCAAATGAAATTTGTTTTAAGGGAGAAGGGAGGATAGAAGCTTTCCAGAAAATAAGATTGCAAAAAAAAATTGAATAGCGGAAGGTCGACTTGGAATTTCGAAAAGTGGCTATTTTTGTGGTGGATTGGTGTTTAGGATAAAGTGGCCAATGACAAAGTTGGATCTGCAGTGCCCAAATGAAATTTGTTTTGGCTGAGAAGGGAGGGAAGAAGCTTTCCAGAAAATAATATTGTAAAAAAAATTGAATAGTGGAAGGTCGACTTGGAATTTTTTAAATGTGGCTATTTTTGTGGTGGATTGGTGTTTAGGATGAAGCGGCCAATGACCAAGTTGGATTGGGAGTGCGCAAATGAAATTTGTTTTAGCGGAGAAGGGAGAAAAGCAGCTTTCCAGAAAATAAGATTGCAAAAAAAATTGAATAGCGGAAGGTCGACTTGGAATTTTGAAAAGTGGCTATTTTTGTGGTGGATTGGTGTTTAGGATGAAGCGGCCAATGACCAAGTTGGATTGGGAGTGACCAAATGAAATTTGTTTAAGGGAGAAGGGAGGTAAGAAGCTTTCCAGAAAATAAGATTGCAAAAAAAATTGAATAGCGGAAGGTCGACTTGGAATTTCGAAAAGTGGCTATTTTTGTGGTGGATTGGTGTTTAGGATAAAGTGGCCAATGACAAAGTTGGATTAGCGGTGCCCAAATGAAATTTGTTTTGGCTGAGAAGGAAGGAAAGAAGCTTCTTGGAAAATAAGATTGTAAAAAAAAGTTGAATAGCGGAAGGTCGACTTCGAATTTTTGAAAAGTGGCTATTTTCATGGTGGATTGGTGTTTAGGATGAAGTGGCCAATGACCAAGTTGGATTCAGAGTGACCAAATGAAATTTGTTTTGGAGGAGAACGGAGGGGAAAAAGCTTTCCCGAAAATAAGATTGTAAAAAAAATTAAATAGCGGAAGGTCGACTTGGAATTTTTGAATATTGTTTTTTTTTTTGGTCGATTGGTGGTCAGGGTGAAGTGGTCAATGACCAAGTTGGTTTCGGAGATCCCAAATAAAATTTGTTTTGGTGTATAAGGGAGGGAAGAAGCTTTCCAGAAAATAATATTGTAAAAAAAATTAAATAGCGGAATGGCGACATGGAATTTCGAAAAGTGGCAATTTTTGTGGTTTATTGGCATGATGACAAAGTTGGATTAGCAGTGCCCAAATGAATTTGTTTTGGTTTATAAGGGAGGGAAAAAGCTTTCCAGAAAATAATATTGTAAAAAAAATTGAATAGTGGAAGGTCGACTTGGAATTTTTGAATATTGTTTTTTTTTTGTGGATTGGTAGTCAGGGTGAAGTGGTCAATGACCAAGTTGGTTTCGGAGTTCCCAAATAAAATTCGTTTTGATGTATAAGGGAGGAAAAAAGCTTTCCAGAAAATAATATTGTAAAAAAAATGAATAGCGGAATGTCGACTTGGGATTTTTGAAAGTTGGCTATTTTCGTGGTGGATTGGTGTTTATGATGAAGTGGCCAATAACCAAGTTGGATTGGGAGTGCCCAAATGAAATTTGTTTTAGCGGAGAAGGGAGAAAAGAAGCTTTCCAGAAAATAAGATTGCAAAAAAAAATTGAATAGCGGAAGGTCGACTTGGAATTTTTGAAAGTTGGCTATTTTTGTGGTGGATTGGTGTTTATGATGAAGCGGCGAATGACCAAGTTGGATTAGGAGTGCCAAAATGAAATTTGTTTTGGTGTATAAGGGAGGGAAAAAGCTTTCCAGAAAATAATATTGTAAAAAAAAAAATGAATAGCGGAATGTCGACTTGGGATTTTTGAAAAGTGGCTATTTTCGTGGTGGATTCTTGTTCAGGATGAAGCGGCCAATGACCAAGTTGGATTAGGAGTGCGCAAATGAAATTTGTTGCAGCGGAGAAGGGAGAAAAGAAGCTTTCCAGAAAAGAAGATTGTAAAAAAATTGAATAGTGGAATGTCGACTTGGAATTTTTGAAAGTTGGCTATTTTCGTGGTGGATTGGTGTTTATGATGAAGCGGCGAATGACCAAGTTGGATTAGGAGTGCCAAAATGAAATTTGTTTTGGTGTATAAGGGAGGGAAAAAGCTTTCCAGAAAATAATATTGTAAAAAAAAAATGAATAGCGGAATGTCGACTTGGGATTTTTGAAAAGTGGCTATTTTCGTGGTGGATTCTTGTTCAGGATGAAGCGGCCAATGACCAAGTTGGATTAGGAGTGCGCAAATGAAATTTGTTGCAGCGGAGAAGGGAGAAAAGAAGCTTTCCAGAAAAGAAGTTTGTAAAAAAATTGAATAGTGGAATGTCGACTTGGAATTTTTGAAAGTTGGCTATTTTCGTGGTGGATTGGTGTTTATGATGAAGCGGCGAATGACCAAGTTGGATTAGGAGTGCCAAAATGAAATTTGTTTTGGTGTATAAGGGAGGGAAAAAGCTTTCCAGAAAATAATATTGTAAAAAAAAATTGAATAGCGGAAGGTCGACTTGGAATTTTGAAAAGTGGCTATTTTTGTGGTGGATTGGTGTTTAGGATAAAGTGGCCAATGACAAAGTTGGATCTGCAGTGCCCAAATGAAATTTGTTTTGGCTGAGAAGGAAGAAAAAAAACTTTTAAGGGAGGGAAAAAGCTTTCCAGAAGATAATATTGTAAAAAAAATTAAATAGCGGAATGTCGAATCAGAATTTCGAATAGTGGCTATTTTTGTGGTGGATTGGTGTTTAAGATAAAGTGGCCAATGGCAAAGTTGAATTAGCGGTGCCCAAATGAAATTTGTTTTGGCTGAGAAGGGAGGAAAGAAGCTTCCCAGAAAATAAGATTGTAAAAAAAGTTGAATAGCGGAAGGTGTTTAGGATGAAGTGGGCAATGACCAAGTTGGATTCAGAGTGACCAAATGAAATTTGTTTTGGAGGAGAACGGAGGGGAAAAAGCTTTCCCGAAAATAAGATTGTAAAAAAAATTAAATAGCGGAAGGTCGACTTGGAATTTCTGAATATTGTTTTTTTTTTTTTTGGTGCTTGGTGGTCAGGGTGAAGTGCTCAATGAACAAGTTGGTTTCGGAGTGCCCAAATGAAATTTGTTTTGGTGTATAAGGGAGGGAAAAAGCTTTCTAGAAAATAATATTGTAAAAAAAAATGAATAGCGGAATGTCGCCTTGGAATTTTTAAAAGTTGGCTATTTTCGTGGTGGATTGGTGTTTAGGATGAAGTGGCCAATGACCAAGTTGGATTGGGAGTGACCAAATGAAATTTGTTTTAGGGGAGAAGGGAGGAAAGAAGCTTTCCAGAAAATAAGATTGCAAAAAAAATTGAATAGCGGAAGGTCGACTGGGAATTTTGAAAAGTGGCTATTTTTGTGGTGGATTGGTGTTTAGGATAAAGTGGCCAATGACAAAGTTGGATCAGCAGCAAAATGTCGACTTGGAATTTTTGAAAGTTTGCTATTAGCGTGGTAGATTGGTGTTTAGGATAAAGTGGCCAATGACAAAGTTGCATTAGGAGTGCCCAAATGAAATTTGTTTTGGTGTATAAGGGAGGGAAAAAGCTTTCTAGAAAATAATATTGTAAAAAAAAAATGAATAGCGGAATGTCGACTTGGAATTTTTGAAAGTTGGCTATTTTCGTGGTGGATTGGTGTTTAGGATGAAGTGGCCAATGACCATGTTGGATTAGGAGAGCCCAAATGAAATTTGTTTTGGTGTATAAGGGAGGGAAAAAGCTTTCTAGAAAATAATATTGTAAAAAAAAAAAATTATAGCGGAATATCGACTTGGAATTTTTGAAAGATGGCTATTTTCTTGGTGGATTGGTGTTTAGGATGAAGTGGCCAATGACCAAGTTGGATTCAGAGTGACCAAATGAAATTTGTTTTGGAGGAGAAGGAAGGCAAAAAGCTTTCCAGAAAATCAGATTGTAAAAAAAAGTTGAATAGCGGAAGGTCGACTTGGAATTTTTGAAAAGTGGCTATTGTCGTGGTGGATTGGTGTTTAGGATGAAGCGGCCAATGACCAAGTTGGGTTCAGAGTGACCAAATGAAACTTTTTTTGGAGGAGAAGGGAGGAAAAAAGCTTTCCAGAAAATAAGATTGGAAAAAAAATAAATAGCGGAAGGTCGACTTGGAATTTTTGAAAGTTGGCTATTATCGTGGTAGATTGGATTAGGAGTGCCAAAATGAAATTTGTTTTGGTTGAGAAGGGAGGAAAGAAACTTTCCAGAAAATCAGATTGTAAAAAAAAGTTGAATAGTGGAAGGTCGACTTGGAATTTCTGAAAAGTGCCTATTTTCGTGATGGATTGGTGTTTAGGATGAAGTGGCCAATGACCAAGTTGGATTCAGAGTGACCAAATGAAACTTTTTTTGGAGGAGAAGGGAGGAAAAAAGCTTTCTAGAAAATAAGATTGGAAAAAAAATTAAATAGCGAAAGGTCGACTTGGAATTTTTGAATATTGTTTGTTTTTTTTTTGGTGGATTGGTGGTCAGGGTGAAGTGGTCAATGACCAAGTTGGTTTCGGAGTTCTTAAATAAAATTTTTTTTTGGTGTATAAGGGAAGGAAAAAGCTTTCCAGAAGTTAATATTGTAAAAAAAATGAATAGCGAAATTTCGACTTGGATTATTTGAAAGTTGGCTATTTTCGTGGTAGATTGGTGTTTAGGATGAAGTGGCCCATGACCAAGTTGGATCAGCAGTGCCCAAATGAAATTTGTTTTAGGGGAGAAGGGAGGAAAGAAGCTTTCCAGAAAAAAAGATTGCAAAAAAATTGAATAGCGGAAGGTCGACTTGGAATTTTGAAAAGTGGCTATTTTTGTGGTGGATTGGTGTTTAGGATAAAGTGGCCAATGACAAAGTTAGATCAGCAGTGCCCAAATGAAATTTGTTTTAGGGGAGAAGGGAGGAAAGAAGCTTTCCAGAAAATAAGATTGAAAAAAAAATTGAATAGCCGAAGGTCGACTTGGAATTTCGAAAAGTGGGTATTTTTGTGGTGGATTGGTGTTTAGGATAAAGTGGCCAATGACAAAGTTAGATCAGCAGTGCCCAAATGAAATTTGTTTTAGGGGAGAAGGGAGGATAGAAGCTTTCCAGAAAATAAGATTGCAAAAAAAATTGAATAGCGGAAGGTCGACTTGGAATTTCGAAAAGTGGCTATTTTTGTGGTGGATTGGTGTTTAGGATAAAGTGGCCAATGACAAAGTTGGATCAGCAGTGCCCAAATGAAATTTGTTTTGGCTGAGAAGGGAGAAAAAGAACTTTTAAGGGAGGGAAAAAGCTTTCTAGAAAATAATATTGTAAAAAAAAAAATAATAGCGGAATGTCGACTTGGAATTTTTGAAAGTTGGCTATTATCGTGGTAGATTGGATTAGGAGTGCCCAAATGAAATTTGTTTTGGTTGAGAAGGGAGGAAAGAAACTTTCCAGAAAATCAGATTGTAAAAAAAAGTTGAATAGTGGAAGGTCGACTTGGAATTTCTGAAAAGTGCCTATTTTCGTGATGGATTGGTGTTTAGGATGAAGTGGCCAATGACCAAGTTGGATTCAGAGTGACCAAATGAAACTTTTTTTGGAGGAGAAGGGAGGAAAAAAGCTTTCTAGAAAATAAGATTGGAAAAAAAATTAAATAGCGAAAGGTCGACTTGGAATTTTTGAATATTGTTTGTTTTTTTTTTGGTGGATTGGTGGTCAGGGTGAAGTGGTCAATGACCAAGTTGGTTTCGGAGATCCCAAATAAAATTTTTTTTAGTGTATAAGGGAGGGAAAAAGCTTTCCAGAAAATAAAATTGTAAAAAAAAATTGAATAGCGGAATGTCGACGTGGAATTTCTGAAAAGTGCCTATTTTCGTGGTGGATTGGTGTTTAGGATAAAGTGGCCAATGACCAAGTTGATCAGCAGTGCCCAAATGAAATTTGCTTTAGGGGAGAAGGGAGGAAAGAAGCTTTCCAGAAAATAAGATTGAAAAAAAAATTGAATAGCCGAAGGTCGACTTGGAATTTCGAAAAGTGGGTATTTTTGTGGTGGATTGGTGTTTAGGATAAAGTGGCCAATGACAAAGTTAGATCAGCAGTGCCCAAATGAAATTTGTTTTAGGGGAGAAGGGAGGATAGAAGCTTTCCAGAAAATAAGATTGCAAAAAAAATTGAATAGCGGAAGGTCGACTTGGAATTTCGAAAAGTGGCTATTTTTGTGGTGGATTGGTGTTTAGGATAAAGTGGCCAATGACAAAGTTGGATCAGCAGTGCCCAAATGAAATTTGTTTTGGCTGAGAAGGGAGAAAAAGAACTTTTAAGGGAGGGAAAAAGCTTTCTAGAAAATAATATTGTAAAAAAAAAAAATAATAGCGGAATGTCGACTTGGAATTTTTGAAAGTTGGCTATTATCGTGGTAGATTGGATTAGGAGTGCCAAAATGAAATTTGTTTTGGTTGAGAAGGGAGGAAAGAAACTTTCCAGAAAATCAGATTGTAAAAAAAAGTTGAATAGTGGAAGGTCGACTTGGAATTTCTGAAAAGTGCCTATTTTCGTGATGGATTGGTGTTTAGGATGAAGTGGCCAATGACCAAGTTGGATTCAGAGTGACCAAATGAAACTTTTTTTGGAGGAGAAGGGAGGAAAAAAGCTTTCTAGAAAATAAGATTGGAAAAAAAATTAAATAGCGAAAGGTCGACTTGGAATTTTTGAATATTGTTTGTTTTTTTTTTGGTGGATTGGTGGTCAGGGTGAAGTGGTCAATGACCAAGTTGGTTTCAGAGTTCTTAAATAAAATTTTTTTGTGGTGTATAAGGGAGGGAAAAAGCTTTCCAGAAGATAATATTTTAAAAAAATGAATAGCGAAATTTCGACTTGGATTATTTGAAAGTTGGCTATTTCCGTGGTAGATTGGTGTTTAGGATGAAGTGGCCCATGACCAAGTTGGATTGGGAGTGACCAAATGAAATTTGTTTTGGAGGACAAGGAAGGAAAAAAGCTTTCCAGAAAATAAGATTGTAAAAAAAAATGTAATAGCGGAAGGTCGACTTGGAATTTTTGAATATTGTTTTTTTTTTGGTGGATTGGTGGTCAGGGTGAAGTGGTCAATGACCAAGTTGGTTTCAGAGTTCTTAAATAAATTTTTTTTTTTGGTGTATAAGGGAGGGAAAAAGCTTTCCAGAAGATAATATTGTAAAAAAAATGAATAGCGAAATGTCGACTTGGATTATTTGAAAGTTGGCTATTTTCGTGGTAGATTGGTGTTTAGGATGAAGTGGTCCATGACCAAGTTGGATTAGGAGTGACCAAATGAAATTTGTTTTGGAGGACAAGGAAGAAAAAAGCTTTCCAGAAAATAAGATTGTAAAAAACAATGTAATAGTGGAAGGTCGACTTGGAATTTTTGAACATTGTTTTTTTTTTTTTTTTTTTGGTGGATTGGTGGTCAGGGTGAAGTGGTCAATGACCAAGTTGGTTTCGGAGTTCCCAAATGAAATTTGTTTTGGTGTATAAGGGAGCGAAAAAGCTTTCCAGAAAATAATATTGTAAAAAAAAATGAATAGCGGAATGTCGACTTGGAATTTTTGAAAGTTGGCTATTTTCGTGGTAGATTGGTGTTTAAGATAAAGTGGCCAATGACAAAGTTGGATCAGCAGTGCCCAAATGGAATTTGTTTTGGCTGAGAAGGGAGAAAAGAAGCTTTTAAGGGAGGGAAAAAGCTTTCTAGAAATTAATATTGTAAAAAAAAAATGAATAGCGGAATGTCGACTTGGAATTTATGGACGTTGGCTATTTTCGTGGTGGATTGGTGTTTAGGATGAAGTGGCCAATGACCAAGTTGGATTAGGCGTGACCAAATGAAATTTGTTTTGGTGTATAAGGGAAGGAAAAAGCTTTCTAGAAATTAATATTGTAAAAAAAAAATGAATAGCGGAATGTTGACTTGGAATTTATGGAAGTTGGCTATTTTCGTGGTGGATTGGTGTTTAGGATGAAGTGGCCAATGACCAAGTTGGATTAGGCGTGACCAAATGAAATTTGCTTTGGATGAGAAGGGAGGAAAGAAGCTTTCCAGAAAATGAGATTGTAAAAAAAAATTAAAGCGGAAGGTCGACTTGGAATTTTTGAAAAGTGGCTTTGTCCGTGGTGGATTGGTGGTCAAGATGAAGTGGCCAATGACCAAGTGGGGTTGGGAGTGCCCAAATGAAATTTTTTTTGGTGGAGAAGGAAGGCAAAAAGCTTTCCAGAAAATAAGAATGTAAAAAAATAGAATAGCAGATGGTCGAATCGGAATTTCGAAAAGTGGCTATTTTTGTGGTGGATTGGTGTTTAAGATAAAGTGGCCAATGACAAAGTTGGATTAGCGGTGCCCAAATGAAATTTGTTTTGGCTGAGAAGGGAGAAAAGAAGCTTTCCAGAAAATAAGATTGTAAAAAAAATTGAATAGTGGAAGGTCGACTTGGAATTTTTGAATATTCTTTTTTTTTTTGGTGGATTGGTAGTCAGGGTGAAGTGGTCAATGACCAAGTTGTTTTCGGAGTTCTTAAATAAAATTTTTTTTTTGGTGTATAAGGGAGGGAAAAAGCTTTCCAGAAAATAAGATTGTAAAAAAAGTTGAATAGCGGAAGGTCGACTTGGAATTTTTGAAAAGTGGCTATTTTCGTGGTGGATTGGTGTTCAGGATGAAGCGGCCAATGACCAAGTTGGATTGGAAGTGCGCAAATGAAATTTGTTTTAGCGGAGAAGGGAGAAAACAAGCTTTCCAGAAAATAAGATTGTAAAAAAAATTGAATAGTGGAAGCTCGACTTGGAATTTTTGAATATTCTTTTTTTTTTTGGTGGATTGGTAGTCAGGGTAAAGTGGTCAATGACCAAGTTGGTTTCGGAGTTCTTAAATAAAATTTTTTTTTTGGTGTATAAGGGAGGGAAAAAGCTTTCCAGAAAATAATATTGTAAAAAAAAAATTAATAGCGGAATGTCGACTTGGGATTTTTGAAAGTTGGCTATTTTCGTGGTAGATTGGTGTTTAGGATAAAGTGAAGGGGAGAAGGGAGGATAGAAGCTTTCCAGAAAATAATATTGTAAAAAAAATTAAATAGCGGAATGGCGACATGGAATTTCGAAAAGTGGCTATTTTTGTGGTGGATTGGTGTTTAGAATAAAGTGGCCAATGACAAAGTTGGATCAGCAGTGCCCAAATGAAATTTGTTTTGGCTGAGAAGGGAGAAAAAAAACTTTTAAGGGAGGGAAAAAGCTTTCCAGAAAATAATATTGTAAAAAAAATTGCATAGCGGAAGGTCGACTTGGAATTTTTGAAAAGTTTCTATTTTTGTGTTGGATTGGTGTTTAGGATAAAGTGGCCAATGACAAAGTTGATCAGCAGTGCCCAAATGAAATTTCTTTTAGGGGAGAAGGGAGGAAAGAAGCTTTCCAGAAAATAAGATTGCAAAAAAAATTGAATAGCGGAAGGTCGACTTGGAATTTCGAAAAGTGGCTATTTTTGTGGTGGATTGGTGTTTAGGATAAAGTGGCCAATGACAAAGTTGGTTTCGGAGTTCCCAAATGAAATTTGTTTTGGTGTATAAGGGAGCGAAAAAGCTTTCCAGAAAATAATATTGTAAAAAAAAATGAATAGCGGAATGTCGACTTGGAATTTTTGAAAGTTGGCTATTTTCGTGGTGGATTGGTGTTTAAGATAAAGTGGCCAATGACAAAGTTGGATCAGCAGTACCCAAATGGAATTTGTTTTGGCTGAGAAGGGAGAAAAGAAGCTTTTAAGGGAGGGAAAAAGCTTTCTAGAAATTAATATTGTAAAAAAAAAATGAATAGCGGAATGTCGACTTGGAATTTATGGACGTTGGCTATTTTCGTGGTGGATTGGTGTTTAGGATGAAGTGGCCAATGACCAAGTTGGATTAGGCGTGACCAAATGAAATTTGTTTTGGTGTATAAGGGAAGGAAAAAGCTTTCTAGAAATTAATATTGTAAAAAAAAAATGAATAGCGGAATGTTGACTTGGAATTTATGGAAGTTGGCTATTTTCGTGGTGGATTGGTGTTTAGGATGAAGTGGCCAATGACCAAGTTGGATTAGGCGTGACCAAATGAAATTTGCTTTGGATGAGAAGGGAGGAAAGAAGCTTTCCAGAAAATGAGATTGTAAAAAAAAATTAAAGCGGAAGGTCGACTTGGAATTTTTGAAAAGTGGCTTTGTCCGTGGTGGATTGGTGGTCAAGATGAAGTGGCCAATGACCAAGTTGGATTAGGAGTGCCCAAATGAAATTTGTCTTAGTGTATAAGGGAGGGAAAATGCTTTCCAGAAAATAAGAATGTAAAAAAATAGAATAGCAGATGGTCGAATCGGAATTTCGAAAAGTGGCTATTTTTGTGGTGGATTGGTGTTTAAGATAAAGTGGCCAATGACAAAGTTGGATTAGCGGTGCCCAAATGAAATTTGTTTTGGCTGAGAAGGGAGAAAAGAAGCTTTCCAGAAAATAAGATTGTAAAAAAAATTGAATAGCGGAAGGTCGACTTGGAATTTTTGAAATTTGGCTATTTTCGTGGTGGATTGGTGTTTATGATGAAGCGGCCAATGACCAAGTTGGATTAGGAGTGCCAAAATGAAATTTGTTTTTTTGTATAAGGGAGGGAAAAAGCTTTCCAGAAAATAATATTGTAAAAAAAAATGGATAGCGGAATGTCGACTTGGGATTTTTGAAAAGGGGCTATTTTCGTGGTGGATTCTTGTTCAGGATGAAGCGGCCAATGAACAAGTTGGATTGGGAGTGCCCAAATGAAATTTGTTGCAGCGGAGAAGGGAGAAAAGAAGCTTTCCAGAAAATAAGATTGTAAAAAAATTGAATAGCGGAATGTCGACTTGGAATTTTTGAAAGTTGGCTATTTTCGTGGTGGATTGGTGTTTAGGATGAAGTGGCCAATGACCAATTTGGATTGGGAGTGCGCAAATGAAATTTGTTTTAGCAGAGAAGGGAGGAAAGAAGCTTTCCAGAAAATAAGATTGTAAAAAAAATTGAATAGTGGAAGGTCGACTTGGAATTTTTGAATATTCTTTTTTTTTTGGTGGATTGGTAGTCAGGGTGAAGTGGTCAATGACCAAGTTGTTTTCGGAGTTCTTAAATAAAATTTTTTTTTTGGTGTATAAGGGAGGGAAAAAGCTTTCCAGAAAATAAGATTGTAAAAAAAGTTGAATAGCGGAAGGTCGACTTGGAATTTTTGAAAAGTGGCTATTTTCGTGGTGGATTGGTGTTCAGGATGAAGCGGCCAATGACCAAGTTGGATTGGAAGTGCGCAAATGAAATTTGTTTTAGCGGAGAAGGGAGAAAACAAGCTTTCCAGAAAATAAGATTGTAAAAAAAATTGAATAGTGGAAACTCGACTTGGAATTTTTGAATATTCTTTTTTTTTTTGGTGGATTGGTAGTCAGGGTGAAGTGGTCAATGACCAAGTTGGTTTCGGAGTTCTTAAATAAAATTTTTTTTTGGTGTATAAGGGAGGGAAAAAGCTTTCCAGAAAATAATATTGTAAAAAAAAAATTAATAGCGGAATGTCGACTTGGGATTTTTGAAAGTTGGCTATTTTCGTGGTAGATTGGTGTTTAGGATAAAGTGAAGGGGAGAAGGGAGGATAGAAGCTTTCCAGAAAATAATATTGTAAAAAAAATTGAATAGCGGAAGGTCGACTTGGAATTTTGAAAAGTGGCTATTTTTGTGGTGGATTGGTGTTTAGGATAAAGTGGCCAATGACAACGTTGGATCTGCAGTGCCCAAATGAAATTTGTTTTGGCTGAGAAGGGAGAAAAAAAACTTTTAAGGGAGGGAAAAAGCTTTCCAGAAAATAATATTGTAAAAAAAATTGCATAGCGGAAGGTCGACTTGGAATTTTTGAAAAGTTTCTATTTTTGTGTTGGATTGGTGTTTAGGATAAAGTGGCCAATGACAAAGTTGATCAGCAGTGCCCAAATGAAATTTCTTTTAGGGGAGAAGGGAGGAAAGAAGCTTTCCAGAAAATAAGATTGCAAAAAAAATTGAATAGCGGAAGGTCGACTTGGAATTTCGAAAAGTGGCTATTTTTGTGGTGGATTGGTGTTTAGGATAAAGTGGCCAATGACAAAGTTGGATCTGCAGTGCCCAAATGAAATTTGTTTTGGCTGAGAAGGAAGAAAAAAAACTTTTAAGGGAGGGAAAAAGCTTTCCAGAAGATAATATTGTAAAAAAAATTAAATAGCGGAATGTCGAATCGGAATTTCGAATAGTGGCTATTTTTGTGGTGGATTGGTGTTTAAGATAAAGTGGCCAATGGCAAAGTTGAATTAGCGGTGCCCAAATGAAATTTGTTTTGGCTGAGAAGGGAGGAAAGAAGCTTCCCAGAAAATAAGATTGTAAAAAAAAGTTGAATAGCGGAAGGTGTTTAGGATGAAGTGGGCAATGACCAAGTTGGATTCAGAGTGACCAAATGAAATTTGTTTTGGAGGAGAACGGAGGGGAAAAAGCTTTCCCGAAAATAAGATTGTAAAAAAAATTAAATAGCGGAAGGTCGACTTGGAATTTCTGAATATTGTTTTTTTTTTTTTTTGGTGCTTGGTGGTCAGGGTGAAGTGCTCAATGAACAAGTTGGTTTCGGAGTGCCCAAATGAAATTTGTTTTGGTGTATAAGGGAGGGAAAAAGCTTTCTAGAAAATAATATTGTAAAAAAAAAATGAATAGCGGAATGTCGCCTTGGAATTTTTAAAAGTTGGCTATTTTCGTGGTGGATTGGTGTTTAGGATGAAGTGGCCAATGACCATGTTGGATTAGGAGAGCCCAAATGAAATTTGTTTTGGTGTATAAGGGAGGGAAAAAGCTTTCTAGAAAATAATATTGTAAAAAAAAAAAATTATAGCGGAATATCGACTTGGAATTTTTGAAAGATGGCTATTTTCTTGGTGGATTGGTGTTTAGGATGAAGTGGCCAATGACCAAGTTGGATTGGGAGTGACCAAATGAAATTTGTTTTAGGGGAAAAGGGAGGAAAGAAGCTTTCCAGAAAATAAGATTGTAAAAAACAATGTAATAGTGGAAGGTCGACTTGGAATTTTTGAACATTGTTTTTTTTTTTTTTTTTGGTGGATTGGTGGTCAGGGTGAAGTGGTCAATGACCAAGTTGGTTTCGGAGTTCCCAAATGAAATTTGTTTTGGTGTATAAGGGAGCGAAAAAGCTTTCCAGAAAATAATATTGTAAAAAAAAATGAATAGCGGAAGGTCGACTGGGAATTTTGAAAAGTGGCTATTTTTGTGGTGGATTGGTGTTTAGGATAAAGTGGCCAATGACAAAGTTGGATCAGCAGCAAAATGTCGACTTGGAATTTTTGAAAGTTTGCTATTAGCGTGGTAGATTGGTGTTTAGGATAAAGTGGCCAATGACAAAGTTGCATTAGGAGTGCCCAAATGAAATTTGTTTTGGTGTATAAGGGAGGGAAAAAGCTTTCTAGAAAATAATATTGTAAAAAAAATGAATAGCGAAATGTCGACTTGGATTATTTGAAAGTTGGCTATTTTCGTGGTAGATTGGTGTTTAGGATGAAGTGGCCCATGACCAAGTTGGATTAGGAGTGACCAAATGAAATTTGTTTTGGAGGACAAGGAAGGAAAAAAGCTTTCCAGAAAATAAGATTGTAAAAAACAATGTAATAGTGGAAGGTCGACTTGGAATTTTTGAACATTGTTTTTTTTTTTTTTTTTGGTGGATTGGTGGTCAGGGTGAAGTGGTCAATGACCAAGTTGGTTTCGGAGTTCCCAAATGAAATTTGTTTTGGTGTATAAGGGAGCGAAAAAGCTTTCCAGAAAATAATATTGTAAAAAAAAATGAATAGCGGAATGTCGACTTGGAATTTTTGAAAGTTGGCTATTTTCGTGGTAGATTGGTGTTTAAGATAAAGTGGCCAATGACAAAGTTGGATCAGCAGTGCCCAAATGGAATTTGTTTTGGCTGAGAAGGGAGAAAAGAAGCTTTTAAGGGAGGGAAAAAGCTTTCTAGAAATTAATATTGTAAAAAAAAAATGAATAGCGGAATGTCGACTTGGAATTTATGGACGTTGGCTATTTTCGTGGTGGATTGGTGTTTAGGATGAAGTGGCCAATGACCAAGTTGGATTAGGCGTGACCAAATGAAATTTGTTTTGGTGTATAAGGGAAGGAAAAAGCTTTCTAGAAATTAATATTGTAAAAATAAATGAATAGCGGAATGTTGACTTGGAATTTATGGAAGTTGGCTATTTTCGTGGTGGATTGGTGTTTAGGATGAAGTGGCCAATGACCAAGTTGGATTAGGCGTGACCAAATGAAATTTGCTTTGGATGAGAAGGGAGGAAAGAAGCTTTCCAGAAAATGAGATTGTAAAAAAAAATTAAAGCGGAAGGTCGACTTGGAATTTTTGAAAAGTGGCTTTGTCCGTGGTAGATTGGTGGTCAAGATGAAGTGGCCAATGACCAAGTGGGATTGGGAGTGCCCAAATGAAATTTTTTTTGGTGGAGAAGGAAGGCAAAAAGCTTTCCAGAAAATAAGAATGTAAAAAAATAGAATAGCAGATGGTCGAATCGGAATTTCGAAAAGTGGCTATTTTTGTGGTGGATTGGTGTTTAAGATAAAGTGGCCAATGACAAAGTTGGATTAGCGGTGCCCAAATGAAATTTGTTTTGGCTGAGAAGGGAGAAAAGAAGCTTTCCAGAAAATAAGATTGTAAAAAAAATTGAATAGCGGAAGGTCGACTTGGAATTTTTGAAATTTGGCTATTTTCGTGGTGGATTGGTGTTTATGATGAAGCGGCCAATGACCAAGTTGGATTAGGAGTGCCAAAATGAAATTTGTTTTTTTGTATAAGGGAGGGAAAAAGCTTTCCAGAAAATAATATTGTAAAAAAAATGGATAGCGGAATGTCGACTTGGGATTTTTGAAAAGGGGCTATTTTCGTGGTGGATTCTTGTTCAGGATGAAGCGGCCAATGAACAAGTTGGATTGGGAGTGCCCAAATGAAATTTGTTGCAGCGGAGAAGGGAGAAAGAAGCTTTCCAGAAAATAAGATTGTAAAAAAATTGAATAGCGGAATGTCGACTTGGAATTTTTGAAAGTTGGCTATTTTCGTGGTGGATTGGTGTTTAGGATGAAGTGGCCAATGACCAAGTTGGATTGGGAGTGCGCAAATGAAATTTGTTTTAGCGGAGAAGGGAGGAAAGAAGCTTTCCAGAAAATAAGATTGTAAAAAAAATTGAATAGTGGAAGGTCGACTTGGAATTTTTGAATATTCTTTTTTTTTTTGGTGGATTGGTAGTCAGGGTGAAGTGGTCAATGACCAAGTTGTTTTCGGAGTTCTTAAATAAAATTTTTTTTTTGGTGTATAAGGGAGGGAAAAAGCTTTCCAGAAAATAAGATTGTAAAAAAAGTTGAATAGCGGAAGGTCGACTTGGAATTTTTGAAAAGTGGCTATTTTCGTGGTGGATTGGTGTTCAGGATGAAGCGGCCAATGACCAAGTTGGATTGGAAGTGCGCAAATGAAATTTGTTTTAGCGGAGAAGGGAGAAAACAAGCTTTCCAGAAAATAAGATTGTAAAAAAAATTGAATAGTGGAAACTCGACTTGGAATTTTTGAATATTCTTTTTTTTTTTGGTGGATTGGTAGTCAGGGTGAAGTGGTCAATGACCAAGTTGGTTTCGGAGTTCTTAAATAAAATTTTTTTTTGGTGTATAAGGGAGGGAAAAAGCTTTCCAGAAAATAATATTGTAAAAAAAAAATTAATAGCGGAATGTCGACTTGGGATTTTTGAAAGTTGGCTATTTTCGTGGTAGATTGGTGTTTAGGATAAAGTGAAGGGGAGAAGGGAGGATAGAAGCTTTCCAGAAAATAATATTGTAAAAAAAATTGAATAGCGGAAGGTCGACTTGGAATTTTGAAAAGTGGCTATTTTTGTGGTGGATTGGTGTTTAGGATAAAGTGGCCAATGACAACGTTGGATCTGCAGTGCCCAAATGAAATTTGTTTTGGCTGAGAAGGGAGAAAAAAAACTTTTAAGGGAGGGAAAAAGCTTTCCAGAAAATAATATTGTAAAAAAAATTGCATAGCGGAAGGTCGACTTGGAATTTTTGAAAAGTTTCTATTTTTGTGTTGGATTGGTGTTTAGGATAAAGTGGCCAATGACAAAGTTGATCAGCAGTGCCCAAATGAAATTTCTTTTAGGGGAGAAGGGAGGAAAGAAGCTTTCCAGAAAATAAGATTGCAAAAAAAATTGAATAGCGGAAGGTCGACTTGGAATTTCGAAAAGTGGCTATTTTTGTGGTGGATTGGTGTTTAGGATAAAGTGGCCAATGACAAAGTTGGATCTGCAGTGCCCAAATGAAATTTGTTTTGGCTGAGAAGGAAGAAAAAAAACTTTTAAGGGAGGGAAAAAGCTTTCCAGAAAATAATATTGTAAAAAAAATTGCATAGCGGAAGGTCGACTTGGAATTTTTGAAAAGTTTCTATTTTTGTGTTGGATTGGTGTTTAGGATAAAGTGGCCAATGACAAAGTTGATCAGCAGTGCCCAAATGAAATTTCTTTTAGGGGAGAAGGGAGGAAAGAAGCTTTCCAGAAAATAAGATTGCAAAAAAAATTGAATAGCGGAAGGTCGACTTGGAATTTCGAAAAGTGGCTATTTTTGTGGTGGATTGGTGTTTAGGATAAAGTGGCCAATGACAACGTTGGATCTGCAGTGCCCAAATGAAATTTGTTTTGGCTGAGAAGGGAGAAAAAAAACTTTTAAGGGAGGGAAAAAGCTTTCCAGAAAATAATATTGTAAAAAAAATTGCATAGCGGAAGGTCGACTTGGAATTTTTGAAAAGTTTCTATTTTTGTGTTGGATTGGTGTTTAGGATAAAGTGGCCAATGACAAAGTTGATCAGCAGTGCCCAAATGAAATTTCTTTTAGGGGAGAAGGGAGGAAAGAAGCTTTCCAGAAAATAAGATTGCAAAAAAAATTGAATAGCGGAATGTCGAATCGGAATTTCGAATAGTGGCTATTTTTGTGGTGGATTGGTGTTTAAGATAAAGTGGCCAATGGCAAAGTTGAATTAGCGGTGCCCAAATGAAATTTGTTTTGGCTGAGAAGGGAGGAAAGAAGCTTCCCAGAAAATAAGATTGTAAAAAAAAGTTGAATAGCGGAAGGTGTTTAGGATGAAGTGGGCAATGACCAAGTTGGATTCAGAGTGACCAAATGAAATTTGTTTTGGAGGAGAACGGAGGGGAAAAAGCTTTCCCGAAAATAAGATTGTAAAAAAAATTAAATAGCGGAAGGTCGACTTGGAATTTCTGAATATTGTTTTTTTTTTTTTGGTGCTTGGTGGTCAGGGTGAAGTGCTCAATGAACAAGTTGGTTTCGGAGTGCCCAAATGAAATTTGTTTTGGTGTATAAGGGAGGGAAAAAGCTTTCTAGAAAATAATATTGTAAAAAAAAAATGAATAGCGGAATGTCGCCTTGGAATTTTTAAAAGTTGGCTATTTTCGTGGTGGATTGGTGTTTAGGATGAAGTGGCCAATGACCATGTTGGATTAGGAGAGCCCAAATGAAATTTGTTTTGGTGTATAAGGGAGGGAAAAAGCTTTCTAGAAAATAATATTGTAAAAAAAAAAAATTATAGCGGAATATCGACTTGGAATTTTTGAAAGATGGCTATTTTCTTGGTGGATTGGTGTTTAGGATGAAGTGGCCAATGACCAAGTTGGATTGGGAGTGACCAAATGAAATTTGTTTTAGGGGAAAAGGGAGGAAAGAAGCTTTCCAGAAAATAAGATTGCAAAAAAAATTGAATAGCGGAAGGTCGACTGGGAATTTTGAAAAGTGGCTATTTTTGTGGTGGATTGGTGTTTAGGATAAAGTGGCCAATGACAAAGTTGGATCAGCAGCAAAATGTCGACTTGGAATTTTTGAAAGTTTGCTATTAGCGTGGTAGATTGGTGTTTAGGATAAAGTGGCCAATGACAAAGTTGCATTAGGAGTGCCCAAATGAAATTTGTTTTGGTGTATAAGGGAGGGAAAAAGCTTTCTAGAAAATAATATTGTAAAAAAAAAATGAATAGCGGAATGTCGACTTGGAATTTTTGAAAGTTGGCTATTTTCGTGGTGGATTGGTGTTTAGGATGAAGTGGCCAATGACCATGTTGGATTAGGAGAGCCCAAATGAAATTTGTTTTGGTGTATAAGGGAGGGAAAAAGCTTTCTAGAAAATAATATTGTAAAAAAAAAAAATTATAGCGGAATATCGACTTGGAATTTTTGAAAGATGGCTATTTTCTTGGTGGGTTGGTGTTTAGGATGAAGTGGCCAATGACCAAGTTGGATTCAGAGTGACCAAATGAAATTTGTTTTGGAGGAGAAGGAAGGCAAAAAGCTTTCCAGAAAATCAGATTGTAAAAAAAAGTTGAATAGCGGAAGGTCGACTTGGAATTTTTGAAAAGTGGCTATTGTCGTGGTGGATTGGTGTTTAGGATGAAGCGGCCAATGACCAAGTTGGGTTCAGAGTGACCAAATGAAACTTTTTTTGGAGGAGAAGGGAGGAAAAAAGCTTTCCAGAAAATAAGATTGGAAAAAAAAATAAATAGCGGAAGGTCGACTTGGAATTTTTGAATATTGTTTGTTTTTTTTTTTGGTGTATTGGTGGTCAGGGTGAAGTGGTCAATGACCAAGTTGGTTTCGGAGATCCCAAATAAAATTTTTTTTGGTCTATAAGGGAGGGAAAAAGCGTTCCAGAAAATAATATTGTAAAAAAAATTGAATAGCGGAATGTCGACTTGGAATTTTTGAAAAGTGGCTATTTTTGTGGTGGATTGGTGTTTAGGATAAAGTGGCCAATGACCAAGTTGGATTAGGGGTGACCAAATTAAATTTTCTTTTGGAGGAGAAGGAAGGAAAAAGCTTTCCAGAAAATAAGATTGTAAAAAAAATGTAATAGCGAAGTTCGACTTGGAATTTTTGGATATGGTTTTTTTTTTTTTTGTGGATTGGTGGTCAGGGTGAAGTGGTCAATGACCAAGTTGGTTTCGGAGTTCTTAAATAAAATTTTTTTTTGGTGTATAAGGGAGGGAAAAAGCTTTCCAGAAGTTAATATTGTAAAAAAAATGAATAGCGAAATTTCGACTTGGATTATTTGAAAGTTGGCTATTTTCGTGGTAGATTGGTGTTTAGGATGAAGTGGCCCATGACCAAGTTGGATCAGCAGTGCCCAAATGAAATTTGTTTTAGGGGAGAAGGGAGGAAAGAAGCTTTCCAGAAAAAAAGATTGCAAAAAAATTGAATAGCGGAAGGTCGACTTGGAATTTTGAAAAGTGGCTATTTTTGTGGTGGATTGGTGTTTAGGATAAAGTGGCCAATGACAAAGTTAGATCAGCAGTGCCCAAATGAAATTTGTTTTAGGGGAGAAGGGAGGAAAGAAGCTTTCCAGAAAATAAGATTGAAAAAAAAATTGAATAGCCGAAGGTCGACTTGGAATTTCGAAAAGTGGGTATTTTTGTGGTGGATTGGTGTTTAGGATAAAGTGGCCAATGACAAAGTTAGATCAGCAGTGCCCAAATGAAATTTGTTTTAGGGGAGAAGGGAGGATAGAAGCTTTCCAGAAAATAAGATTGCAAAAAAATTGAATAGCGGAAGGTCGACTTGGAATTTCGAAAAGTGGCTATTTTTGTGGTGGATTGGTGTTTAGGATAAAGTGGCCAATGACAAAGTTGGATCAGCAGTGCCCAAATGAAATTTGTTTTGGCTGAGAAGGGAGAAAAAAAACTTTTAAGGGAGGGAAAAAGCTTTCTAGAAAATAATATTGTAAAAAAAAAAATAATAGCGGAATGTCGACTTGGAATTTTTGAAAGTTGGCTATTATCGTGGTAGATTGGATTAGGAGTGCCCAAATGAAATTTGTTTTGGTTGAGAAGGGAGGAAAGAAACTTTCCAGAAAATCAGATTGTAAAAAAAAATTGAATAGCGGAAGGTCGACTTGGAATTTCTGAAAAGTGCCTATTTTCGTGATGGATTGGTGTTTAGGATGAAGTGGCCAATGACCAAGTTGGATTCAGAGTGACCAAATGAAACTTTTTTTGGAGGAGAAGGGAGGAAAAAAGCTTTCTAGAAAATAAGATTGGAAAAAAAATTAAATAGCGAAAGGTCGACTTGGAATTTTTGAATATTGTTTGTTTTTTTTTGGTGGATTGGTGGTCAGGGTGAAGTGGTCAATGACCAAGTTGGTTTCAGAGTTCTTAAATAAAATTTTTTTGTGGTGTATAAGGGAGGGAAAAAGCTTTCCAGAAGATAATATTGTAAAAAAATGAATAGCGAAATTTCGACTTGGATTATTTGAAAGTTGGCTATTTCCGTGGTAGATTGGTGTTTAGGATGAAGTGGCCCATGACCAAGTTGGATTAGGAGTGACCAAATGAAATTTGTTTTGGAGGACAAGGAAGGAAAAAAGCTTTCCAGAAAATAAGATTGTAAAAAAAAATGTAATAGCGGAAGGTCGACTTGGAATTTTTGAATATTGTTTTTTTTTGGTGGATTGGTGGTCAGGGTGAAGTGGTCAATGACCAAGTTGGTTTCAGAGTTCTTAAATAAATTTTTTTTTTTGGTGTATAAGGGAGGGAAAAAGCTTTCCAGAAGATAATATTGTAAAAAAAATGAATAGCGAAATGTCGACTTGGATTATTTGAAAGTTGGCTATTTTCGTGGTAGATTGGTGTTTAGGATGAAGTGGCCCATGACCAAGTTGGATTAGGAGTGACCAAATGAAATTTGTTTTGGAGGACAAGGAAGGAAAAAAGCTTTCCAGAAAATAAGATTGTAAAAAACAATGTAATAGTGGAAGGTCGACTTGGAATTTTTGAACATTGTTTTTTTTTTTTTTTTGGTGGATTGGTGGTCAGGGTGAAGTGGTCAATGACCAAGTTGGTTTCGGAGTTCCCAAATGAAATTTGTTTTGGTGTATAAGGGAGCGAAAAAGCTTTCCAGAAAATAATATTGTAAAAAAAAATGAATAGCGGAATGTCGACTTGGAATTTTTGAAAGTTGGCTATTTTCGTGGTAGATTGGTGTTTAAGATAAAGTGGCCAATGACAAAGTTGGATCAGCAGTGCCCAAATGGAATTTGTTTTGGCTGAGAAGGGAGAAAAGAAGCTTTTAAGGGAGGGAAAAAGCTTTCTAGAAATTAATATTGTAAAAAAAAAATGAATAGCGGAATGTCGACTTGGAATTTATGGACGTTGGCTATTTTCGTGGTGGATTGGTGTTTATGATGAAGCGGCCAATGACCAAGTTGGATTAGGCGTGACCAAATGAAATTTTTTTTGGTGTATAAGGGAAGGAAAAAGCTTTCTAGAAATTAATATTGTAAAAAAAAATGAATAGCGGAATGTTGACTTGGAATTTATGGAAGTTGGCTATTTTCGTGGTGGATTGGTGTTTAGGATGAAGTGGCCAATGACCAAGTTGGATTAGGCGTGACCAAATGAAATTTGCTTTGGATGAGAAGGGAGGAAAGAAGCTTTCCAGAAAATGAGATTGTAAAAAAAAATTAAAGCGGAAGGTCGACTTGGAATTTTTGAAAAGTGGCTTTGTCCGTGGTAGATTGGTGGTCAAGATGAAGTGGCCAATGACCAAGTGGGATTGGGAGTGCCCAAATGAAATTTTTTTTGGTGGAGAAGGAAGGCAAAAAGCTTTCCAGAAAATAAGAATGTAAAAAAATAGAATAGCAGATGGTCGAATCGGAATTTCGAAAAGTGGCTATTTTTGTGGTGGATTGGTGTTTAGGATGAAGTGGCCAATGACCAAGTTGGATTAGCGGTGCCCAAATGAAATTTGTTTTGGCTGAGAAGGGAGAAAAGAAGCTTTCCAGAAAATAAGATTGTAAAAAAAATTGAATAGCGGAAGGTCGACTTGGAATTTTTGAAATTTGGCTATTTTCGTGGTGGATTGGTGTTTATGATGAAGCGGCCAATGACCAAGTTGGATTAGGAGTGCCAAAATGAAATTTGTTTTTTTGTATAAGGGAGGGAAAAAGCTTTCCAGAAAATAATATTGTAAAAAAAAATGGATAGCGGAATGTCGACTTGGGATTTTTGAAAAGTGGCTATTTTCGTGGTGGATTCTTGTTCAGGATGAAGCGGCCAATGAACAAGTTGGATTGGGAGTGCCCAAATGAAATTTGTTGCAGCGGAGAAGGGAGAAAAGAAGCTTTCCAGAAAATAAGATTGTAAAAAAATTGAATAGCGGAATGTCGACTTGGAATTTTTGAAAGTTGGCTATTTTCGTGGTGGATTGGTGTTTAGGATGAAGTGGCCAATGACCAAGTTGGATTGGGAGTGCGCAAATGAAATTTGTTTTAGCGGAGAAGGGAGGAAAGAAGCTTTCCAGAAAATAAGATTGTAAAAAAAATTGAATAGTGGAAGGTCGACTTGGAATTTTTGAATATTCTTTTTTTTTGTGGATTGGTAGTCAGGGTGAAGTAGTCAATGACCAAGTTGTTTTCGGAGTTCTTAAATAAAATTTTTTTTTTGGTGTATAAGGGAGGGAAAAAGCTTTCCAGAAAATAAGATTGTAAAAAAAGTTGAATAGCGGAAGGTCGACTTGGAATTTTTGAAAAGTGGCTATTTTCGTGGTGGATTGGTGTTCAGGATGAAGCGGCCAATGACCAAGTTGGATTGGAAGTGCGCAAATGAAATTTGTTTTAGCGGAGAAGGGAGAAAACAAGCTTTCCAGAAAATAAGATTGTAAAAAAAATTGAATAGTGGAAGCTCGACTTGGAATTTTTGAATATTCTTTTTTTTTTTGGTGGATTGGTAGTCAGGGTGAAGTGGTCAATGACCAAGTTGGTTTCGGAGTTCTTAAATAAAATTTTTTTTTGGTGTATAAGGGAGGGAAAAAGCTTTCCAGAAAATAATATTGTAAAAAAAAAATTAATAGCGGAATGTCGACTTGGGATTTTTGAAAGTTGGCTATTTTCGTGGTAGATTGGTGTTTAGGATAAAGTGAAGGGGAGAAGGGAGGATAGAAGCTTTCCAGAAAATAATATTGTAAAAAAAATTAAAGAGCGGAATGGCGACATGGAATTTCGAAAAGTGGCTATTTTTGTGGTGGATTGGTGTTTAGAATAAAGTGGCCAATGACAAAGTTGGATCAGCAGTGCCCAAATGAAATTTGTTTTGGCTGAGAAGGGAGAAACAAAACTTTTAAGGGAGGGAAAAAGCTTTCCAGAAAATAATATTGTAAAAAAAATTGAATAGCGAAAGGTCGACTTGGAATTTTTGAAAAGTGGCTATTTTTGTGGTGGATTGGTTTTTAGGATAAAATGGCCAATGACAAAGTTAGATCAGCAGTGCCCAAATGAAATTTGTTTTGGCTGAAAAGGGAGGGAAGAAGCTTTCCAGAAAATAATATTGTAAAAAAAATTGAATAGCGGAAGGTCGACTTGGATTATTTGAAAGTTGGCTATTTTCGTGGTGGATTGGTGTTTAGGATGAAGTGGCCAATGACAAAGTTGGATCAGCAGTGCCCAAATGAAATTTGTTTTGGCTGAGAAGGGAGAAAAAAAACTTTTAAGGGAGGGAAAAAGCTTTCCAGAAAATAATATTGTAAAAAAAATTGAATAGCGGAAGGTCGACTTGGAATTTCGAAAAGTGGCTATTTTTGTGGTGGATTGGTGTTTAGGATAAAGTGGCCAATGACAAAGTTGCATTAGGAGTGCCCAAATGAAATTTGTTTTGGTGTATAAGGGAGGGAAAAAGCTTTCTAGAAAATAATATTGTAAAAAAAAATTGAATAGCGGAAGGTCGACTTGGATTATTTGAAAGTTAGCTATTTTCGTGGTAGATTGGTGTTTAGGATGAAGTGGCCCATGACCAAGTTGGATCAGCAGTGCCCAAATGAAATTTGTTTTAGGGGAGAAGGAAGGATAGAAGCTTTCCAGAAAATAAGATTGCAAAAAAAATTGAATAGCGGAAGGTCGACTTGGAATTTCGAAAAGTGGCTATTTTTGTGGTGGATTGGTGTTTAGGATAAAGTGGCCAATGACAAAGTTGGATCAGCAGTGCCCAAATGAAATTTGTTTTAGGGGAGAAGGGAGGATAGAAGCTTTCCAGAAAATAAGATTGCAAAAAAAATAGAATAGCGGAAGGTCGACTTGGAATTTTTGAAAGTTGGCTATTTTCGTGGTGGATTGGTGTTTAGGATGAAGTGGCCAATGACCATGTTGGATTAGGAGAGCCCAAATGAAATTTGTTTTGGTGTATAAGGGAGGGAAAAAGCTTTCTAGAAAATAATATTGTAAAAAAAAAAAATTATAGCGGAATATCGACTTGGAATTTTTGAAAGATGGCTATTTTCGTGGTGGATTGGTGTTTAGGATGAAGTGGCCAATGACCAAGTTGGATTCAGAGTGACCAAATGAAATTTGTTTTGGAGGAGAAGGAAGGCAAAAAGCTTTCCAGAAAATCAGATTGTAAAAAAAAGTTGAATAGCGGAAGGTCGACTTGGAATTTTTGAAAAGTGGCTATTGTCGTGGTGGATTGGTGTTTAGGATGAAGCGGCCAATGACCAAGTTGGATTAGGGGTGACCAAATTAAATTTTCTTTTGGAGGAGAAGGAAGGAAAAAGCTTTCCAGAAAATAAGATTGTAAAAAAAATGTAATAGCGAAGTTCGACTTGTATGGTTTTGATATGGTTTTTTTTTTGGTGGATTGGTGGTCAGGGTGAAGTGGTCAATGACCAAGTTGGTTTCGGAGTTCTTAAATAAAATTTTTTTTTGGTGTATAAGGGAGGGAAGAAGCTTTCCAGAAGATAATATTGTAAAAAAAATGAATAGCGAAATTTCGACTTGGATTATTTGAAAGTTGGCTATTTTCGTGGTAGATTGGTGTTTAGGATGAAGCGGCCAATGACCAAGTTGGATCAGCAGTGCCCAAATGAAATTTGTTTTAGGGGAGAAGGGAGGATAGAAGCTTTCCAGAAAATAAGATTGCAAAAAAAATTGAATAGCGGAAGGTCGACTTGGAATTTCGAAAAGTGGCTATTTTTGTGGTGGATTGGTGTTTAGGATAAAGTGGCCAATGACAAAGTTGGATCAGCAGTGCCCAAATGAAATTTGTTTTGGCTGAGAAGGGAGAAAAAAAACTTTTAAGGGAGGGAAAAAGCTTTACAGAAAATAATATTGTAAAAAAAATTGAATAGCGGAAGGTCGACTTGGAATTTTTGAAAAGTGGCTATTGTCGTGGTGGATTGGTGTTTAGGATAAAGTGGCCAATGACCAAGTTGGATTGGGAGTGACCAAATGAAATTTGTTTTAGGGGAGAAGGGAGGAAAGAAGCTTTCCAGAAAAAAAGATTGCAAAAAAATTGAATAGCGGAAGGTCGACTTGGAATTTTGAAAAGTGGCTATTTTTGTGGTGGATTGGTGTTTAGGATAAAGTGGCAAAGTGACAATGACAAAGTTAGATCAGCAGTGCCCAAATGAAATTTGTTTTGGCTGAGAAGGGAGAAAAAAAACTTTTAAGGGAGGGAAAAAGCTTTACAGAAAATAATATTGTAAAAAAAATTGAATAGCTGAAGGTCGACTTGGAATTTTTGAAAAGTGGCTATTTTCGTGGTGGATTGGTGTTTAGGATGAAGCGGCCAATGACCAAGTTGGATCAGCAGTGCCCAAATGAAATTTGTTTTGGCTGAGAAGGGAGAAAAAAAACTTTTAAGGGAGAGAAAAAGCTTTCTAGAAAATAATATTGTAAAAAAAAAAAATAATAGCGGAATGTCGACTTGGAATTTTTGAAAGTTGGCTATTATCGTGGTAGATTGGATTAGGAGTGCCCAAATGAAATTTGTTTTCGTTGAGAAGGGAGGAAAGAAACTTTCCAGAAAATCAGATTGTAAAAAAAAGTTGAATAGCGGAAGGTCGACTTGGAATTTCTGAAAAGTGCCTATTTTCGTGGTGGATTGGTGTTTAGGATGAAGTGGCCAATGACCAAGTTGGATTCAGAGTGACCAAATGAAACTTTTTTTGGAGGAGAAGGGAGGAAAAAAGCTTTCTAGAAAATAAGATTGGAAAAAAAATTAAATAGCGAAAGGTCGACTTGGAATTTTTGAATACTGTTTGTTTTTTTTTGGTGGATTGGTGGTCAGGGTAAAGTGGTCAATGACCAAGTTGGTTTTGGAGATCCCAAATAAAATTTTTTTTAGTGTATAAGGGAGGGAAAAAGCTTTCCAGAAAATAAAATTGTAAAAAAAAATTGAATAGCGGAATGTCGACGTGGAATTTCTGAAAAGTGCCTATTTTCGTGGTGGATTGGTGTTTAGGATAAAGTGGCCAATGACCAAGTTGATCAGCAGTGCCCAAATGAAATTTGTTTTAGGGGAGAAGGGAGGAAAGAAGCTTTCCAGAAAATAAGATTGCAAAAAAAATTGAATAGCGAAGTTCGACTTGGAATTTTTGGATATGGTTTTTTTTTTTGGTGGATTGGTGGTCAGGGTGAAGTGGTCAATGACCAAGTTGGTTTCAGAGTTCTTAAATAAAATTTTTTTGTGGTGTATAAGGGAGGGAAAAAGCTTTCCAGAAGATAATATTGTAAAAAAATGAATAGCGAAATTTCGACTTGGATTATTTGAAAGTTGGCTATTTCCGTGGTAGATTGGTGTTTAGGATGAAGTGGCCCATGACCAAGTTGGATTAGGAGTGACCAAATGAAATTTGTTTTGGAGGACAAGGAAGGAAAAAAGCTTTCCAGAAAATAAGATTGTAAAAAAAAATGTAATAGCGGAAGGTCGACTTGGAATTTTTGAATATTGTTTTTTTTTTTGGTGGATTGGTGGTCAGGGTGAAGTGGTCAATGACCAAGTTGGTTTCAGAGTTCTTAAATAAATTTTTTTTTTAGTGTATAAGGGAGGGAAAAAGCTTTCCAGAAGATAATATTGTAAAAAAAATGAATAGCGAAATGTCGACTTGGATTATTTGAAAGTTGGCTATTTTCGTGGTAGATTGGTGTTTAGGATGAAGTGGCCCATGACCAAGTTGGATTAGGAGTGACCAAATGAAATTTGTTTTGGAGGACAAGGAAGGAAAAAAGCTTTCCAGAAAATAAGATTGTAAAAAACAATGTAATAGTGGAAGGTCGACTTGGAATTTTTGAACATTGTTTTTTTTTTTTTTTTGGTGGATTGGTGGTCAGGGTGAAGTGGTCAATGACCAAGTTGGTTTCGGAGTTCCCAAATGAAATTTGTTTTGGTGTATAAGGGAGCGAAAAAGCTTTCCAGAAAATAATATTGTAAAAAAAAAAATGAATAGCGGAATGTCGACTTGGAATTTTTGAAAGTTGGCTATTTTCGTGGTAGATTGGTGTTTAAGATAAAGTGGCCAATGATAAAGTTGGATTAGGCGTGACCAAATGAAATTTGTTTTGGTGTATAAGGGAAGGAAAAAGCTTTCTAGAAATTAATATTGTAAAAAAAAATGAATAGCGGAATGTTGACTTGGAATTTATGGAAGTTGGCTATTTTCGTGGTGGATTGGTGTTTAGGATGAAGTGGCCAATGACCAAGTTGGATTAGGCGTGACCAAATGAAATTTGCTTTGGATGAGAAGGGAGGAAAGAAGCTTTCCAGAAAATGAGATTGTAAAAAAAAATTAAAGCGGAAGGTCGACTTGGAATTTTTGAAAAGTGGCTTTGTCCGTGGTAGATTGGTGGTCAAGATGAAGTGGCCAATGACCAAGTGGGATTGGGAGTGCCCAAATGAAATTTTTTTTGGTGGATAAGGAAGGCAAAAAGCTTTCCAGAAAATAAGAATGTAAAAAAATAGAATAGCAGATGGTCGACTTGGAATTTTTGAAATTTGGCTATTTTCGTGGTGGATTGGTGTTTATGATGAAGCGGCCAATGACCAAGTTGGATTAGGAGTGCCAAAATGAAATTTGTTTTTTTGTATAAGGGAGGGAAAAAGCTTTCCAGAAAATAATATTGTAAAAAAAAATGGATAGCGGAATGTCGACTTGGGATTTTTGAAAAGTGGCTATTTTTGTGGTGGATTGGTGTTTATGATGAAGCGGCCAATGACCAAGTTGGATTAGGAGTGCCAAAATGAAATTTGTTTTTTTGTATAAGGGAGGGAAAAAGCTTTCCAGAAAATAATATTGTAAAAAAAAATGGATAGCGGAATGTCGACTTGGGATTTTTGAAAAGTGGCTATTTTCGTGGTGGATTCTTGTTCAGGATGAAGCGGCCAATGAACAAGTTGGATTGGGAGTGCCCAAATGAAATTTGTTGGGAAGCGGCCAATGACCAAGTTGGATTGGAAGTGCGCAAATGAAATTTGTTTTAGCGGAGAAGGGAGAAAACAAGCTTTCCAGAAAATAAGATTGTAAAAAAAATTGAATAGTGGAAGCTCGACTTGGAATTTTTGAATATTCTTTTTTTTTTTGGTGGATTGGTAGTCAGGGTGAAGTGGTCAATGACCAAGTTGGTTTCGGAGTTCTTAAATAAAATTTTTTTTTGGTGTATAAGGGAGGGAAAAAGCTTTCCAGAAAATAATATTGTAAAAAAAGAATTAATAGCGGAATGTCGACTTGGGATTTTTGAAAGTTGGCTATTTTCGTGGTAGATTGGTGTTTAGGATAAAGTGAAGGGGAGAAGGGAGGATAGAAGCTTTCCAGAAAATAATATTGTAAAAAAAATTGAATAGCGGAAGGTCGACTTGGAATTTTGAAAAGTGGCTATTTTTGTGGTGGATTGGTGTTTAGGATAAAGTGGCCAATGACAAAGTTGGATCTGCAGTGCCCAAATGAAATTTGTTTTGGCTGAGAAGGGAGAAAAAAAACTTTTAAGGGAGGGAAAAAGCTTTCCAGAAAATAATATTGTAAAAAAAATTGCATAGCGGAAGGTCGACTTGGAATTTTTGAAAAGTTTCTATTTTTGTGTTGGATTGGTGTTTAGGATAAAGTGGCCAATGACAAAGTTGAACAGCAGTGCCCAAATGAAATTTCTTTTAGGGGAGAAGGGAGGAAAGAAGCTTTCCAGAAAATAAGATTGCAAAAAAAATTGAATAGCGGAAGGTCGACTTGGAATTTCGAAAAGTGGCTATTTTTGTGGTGGATTGGTGTTTAGGATAAAGTGGCCAATGACAAAGTTGGATCTGCAGTGCCCAAATGAAATTTGTTTTGGCTGAGAAGGAAGAAAAAAAACTTTTAAGGGAGGGAAAAAGCTTTCCAGAAGATAATATTGTAAAAAAAATTAAATAGCGGAATGTCGAATCGGAATTTCGAATAGTGGCTATTTTTGTGGTGGATTGGTGTTTAAGATAAAGTGGCCAATGGCAAAGTTGAATTAGCGGTGCCCAAATGAAATTTGTTTTGGCTGAGAAGGGAGGAAAGAAGCTTCCCAGAAAATAAGATTGTAAAAAAAAGTTGAATAGCGGAAGGTGTTTAGGATGAAGTGGGCAATGACCAAGTTGGATTCAGAGTGACCAAATGAAATTTGTTTTGGAGGAGAACGGAGGGGAAAAAGCTTTCCCGAAAATAAGATTGTAAAAAAAATTAAATAGCGGAAGGTCGACT
Organism: Thecophora atra; assembly: GCA_937620795.1. NCBI lineage: Eukaryota > Metazoa > Arthropoda > Insecta > Diptera > Conopidae > Thecophora > Thecophora atra. Next base: position 40,651,651 of record OW569398.1, read on the forward strand.
TGGAATTTCTGAATATTGTTTTTTTTTTTTTTTGGTGCTTGGTGGTCAGGGTGAAGTGCTCAATGAACAAGTTGGTTTCGGAGTGCCCAAATGAAATTTGTTTTGGTGTATAAGGGAGGGAAAAAGCTTTCTAGAAAATAATATTGTAAAAAAAAAATGAATAGCGGAATGTCGCCTTGGAATTTTTAAAAGTTGGCTATTTTCGTGGTGGATTGGTGTTTAGGATGAAGTGGCCAATGACCAAGTTGGATTGGGAGTGACCAAATGAAATTTGTTTTAGGGGAAAAGGGAGGAAAGAAGCTTTCCAGAAAATAAGATTGCAAAAAAAATTGAATAGCGGAAGGTCGACTGGGAATTTTGAAAAGTGGCTATTTTTGTGGTGGATTGGTGTTTAGGATAAAGTGGCCAATGACAAAGTTGGATCAGCAGCAAAATGTCGACTTGGAATTTTTGAAAGTTTGCTATTAGCGTTGTAGATTGGTGTTTAGGATAAAGTGGCCAATGACAAAGTTGCATTAGGAGTGCCCAAATGAAATTTGTTTTGGTGTATAAGGGAGGGAAAAAGCTTTCTAGAAAATAATATTGTAAAAAAAAAATGAATAGCGGAATGTCGACTTGGAATTTTTGAAAGTTGGCTATTTTCGTGGTGGATTGGTGTTTAGGATGAAGTGGCCAATGACCATGTTGGATTAGGAGAGCCCAAATGAAATTTGTTTTGGTGTATAAGGGAGGGAAAAAGCTTTCTAGAAAATAATATTGTAAAAAAAAAAAATTATAGCGGAATATCGACTTGGAATTTTTGAAAGATGGCTATTTTCTTGGTGGATTGGTGTTTAGGATGAAGTGGCCAATGACCAAGTTGGATTCAGAGTGACCAAATGAAATTTGTTTTCGAGGAGAAGGAAGGCAAAAAGCTTTCCAGAAAATCAGATTGTAAAAAAAAGTTGAATAGCGGAAGGTCGACTTGGAATTTTTGAAAAGTGGCTATTGTCGTGGTGGATTGGTGTTTAGGATGAAGCGGCCAATGACCAAGTTGGGTTCAGAGTGACCAAATGAAACTTTTTTTGGAGGAGAAGGGAGGAAAAAAGCTTTCCAGAAAATAAGATTGGAAAAAAAAATAAATAGCGGAAGGTCGACTTGGAATTTTTGAATATTGTTTGTTTTTTTTTTTTGGTGTATTGGTGGTCAGGGTGAAGTGGTCAATGACCAAGTTGGTTTCGGAGATCCCAAATAAAATTTTTTTTGGTCTATAAGGGAGGGAAAAAGCGTTCCAGAAAATAATATTGTAAAAAAAATTGAATAGCGGAATGTCGACTTGGAATTTTTGAAAAGTGGCTATTTTTGTGGTGGATTGGTGTTTAGGATAAAGTGGCCAATGACCAAGTTGAATTAGGGGTGACCAAATTAAATTTTCTTTTGGAGGAGAAGGAAGGAAAAAGCTTTCCAGAAAATAAGATTGTAAAAAAAATGTAATAGCGAAGTTCGACTTGGAATTTTTGGATATGGTTTTTTTTTTTTTTGTGGATTGGTGGTCAGGGTGAAGTGGTCAATGACCAAGTTGGTTTCGGAGTTCTTAAATAAAATTTTTTTTTGGTGTATAAGGGAGGGAAAAAGCTTTCCAGAAGTTAATATTGTAAAAAAAATGAATAGCGAAATTTCGACTTGGATTATTTGAAAGTTGGCTATTTTCGTGGTAGATTGGTGTTTAGGATGAAGTGGCCCATGACCAAGTTGGATCAGCAGTGCCCAAATGAAATTTGTTTTAGGGGAGAAGGGAGGAAAGAAGCTTTCCAGAAAAAAAGATTGCAAAAAAATTGAATAGCGGAAGGTCGACTTGGAATTTTGAAAAGTGGCTATTTTTGTGGTGGATTGGTGTTTAGGATAAAGTGGCCAATGACAAAGTTAGATCAGCAGTGCCCAAATGAAATTTGTTTTAGGGGAGAAGGGAGGAAAGAAGCTTTCCAGAAAATAAGATTGAAAAAAAAATTGAATAGCCGAAGGTCGACTTGGAATTTCGAAAAGTGGGTATTTTTGTGGTGGATTGGTGTTTAGGATAAAGTGGCCAATGACAAAGTTAGATCAGCAGTGCCCAAATGAAATTTGTTTTAGGGGAGAAGGGAGGATAGAAGCTTTCCAGAAAATAAGATTGCAAAAAAAATTGAATAGCGGAAGGTCGACTTGGAATTTCGAAAAGTGGCTATTTTTGTGGTGGATTGGTGTCTAGGATAAAGTGGCCAATGACAAAGTTGGATCAGCAGTGCCCAAATGAAATTTGTTTTGGCTGAGAAGGGAGAAAAAAAACTTTTAAGGGAGGGAAAAAGCTTTCTAGAAAATAATATTGTAAAAAAAAAATAATAGCGGAATGTCGACTTGGAATTTTTGAAAGCTGGCTATTTTCGTGATGGATTGGTGTTTAGGATGAAGTGGCCAATGACCAAGTTGGATTCAGAGTGACCAAATGAAATTTGTTTTGGAGGAGAAGGAAGGCAAAAAACTTTCCAGAAAATCAGATTGTAAAAAAAAGTTGAATAGCGGAAGGTCGACTTGGAATTTCTGAAAAGTGCCTATTTTCGTGGTGGATAGGTGTTTAGGATGAAGTGGCCAATGACCAAGTTGGATTCAGAGTGACCAAATGAAACTTTTTTTGGAGGAGAAGGGAGGAAAAAAGCTTTCTAGAAAATAAGATTGGAAAAAAAATTAAATAGCGAAAGGTCGACTTGGAATTTTTGAATATTGTTTGTTTTTTTTTTGGTGGATTGGTGGTCAGGGTGAAGTGGTCAATGACCAAGTTGGTTTCGGAGATCCCAAATAAAATTTTTTTTAGTGTATAAGGGAGGGAAAAAGCTTTCCAGAAAATAAAATTGTAAAAAAAAATTGAATAGCGGAATGTCGACGTGGAATTTCTGAAAAGTGCCTATTTTCGTGGTGGATTGGTGTTTAGGATAAAGTGGCCAATGACCAAGTTGATCAGCAGTGCCCAAATGAAATTTGTTTTAGGGGAGAAGGGAGGAAAGAAGCTTTCCAGAAAATAAGATTGCAAAAAAAATTGAATAGCGAAGTTCGACTTGGAATTTTTGGATATGGTTTTTTTTTTGGTGGATTGATGGTCAGGGTGAAGTGGTCAATGACCAAATTGGTTTCAGAGTTCTTAAATAAAATTTTTTTGTGGTGTATAAGGGAGGGAAAAAGCTTTCCAGAAGATAATATTGTAAAAAAAATGAATAGCGAAATGTCGGCTTGGATTATTTGAAAGTTGGCTATTTTCGTGGTAGATTGGTGTTTAGGATGAAGTGGCCCATGACCAAGTTGGATTAGGAGTGACCAAATGAAATTTGTTTTGGAGGACAAGGAAGGAAAAAAGCTTTCCAGAAAATAAGATTGTAAAAAAAAATGTAATAGCGGAAGGTCGACTTGGAATTTTTGAATATTGTTTTTTTTTTGGTGGATTGGTGGTCAGGGTGAAGTGGTCAATGACCAAGTTGGTTTCAGAGTTCTTAAATAAATTTTTTTTTTTGGTGTATAAGGGAGGGAAAAAGCTTTCCAGAAGATAATATTGTAAAAAAAATGAATAGCGAAATGTCGGCTTGGATTATTTGAAAGTTGGCTATTTTCGTGGTAGATTGGTGTTTAGGATGAAGTGGCCCATTACCAAGTTGGATTAGGAGTGACCAAATGAAATTTGTTTTGGAGGACAAGGAAGGAAAAAAGCTTTCCAGAAAATAAGATTGTAAAAAACAATGTAATAGTGGAAGGTCGACTTGGAATTTTTGAACTTTGTTTTTTTTTTTTTTTTGGTGGATTGGTGGTCAGGGTGAAGTGGTCAATGACCAAGTTGGTTTCGGAGTTCCCAAATGAAATTTGTTTTGGTGTATAAGGGAGCGAAAAAGCTTTCCAGAAAATAATATTGTAAAAAAAAATGAATAGCGGAATGTCGACTTGGAATTTTTGAAAGTTGGCTATTTTCGTGGTAGATTGGTGTTTAAGATAAAGTGGCCAATGACAAAGTTGGATCAGCAGTGCCCAAATGGAATTTGTTTTGGCTGAGAAGGGAGAAAAGAAGCTTTTAAGGGAGGGAAAAAGCTTTCTAGAAATTAATATTGTAAAAAAAAAATGAATAGCGGAATGTCGACTTGGAATTTATGGACGTTGGCTATTTTCGTGGTGGATTGGTGTTTAGGATGAAGTGGCCAATGACCAAGTTGGATTAGGCGTGACCAAATGAAATTTGTTTTGGTGTATAAGGGAAGGAAAAAGCTTTCTAGAAATTAATATTGTAAAAAAAATGAATAGCGGAATGTTGACTTGGAATTTATGGAAGTTGGCTATTTTCGTGGTGGATTGGTGTTTAGGATGAAGTGGCCAATGACCAAGTTGGATTAGGCGTGACCAAATGAAATTTGCTTTGGATGAGAAGGGAGGAAAGAAGCTTTCCAGAAAATGAGATTGTAAAAAAAAATTAAAGCGGAAGGTCGACTTGGAATTTTTGAAAAGTGGCTTTGTCCGTGGTGGATTGGTGGTCAAGATGAAGTGGCCAATGACCAAGTGGGGTTGGGAGTGCCCAAATGAAATTTTTTTTGGTGGAGAAGGAAGGCAAAAAGCTTTCCAGAAAATAAGAATGTAAAAAAATAGAATAGCAGATGGTCGAATCGGAATTTCGAAAAGTGGCTATTTTTGTGGTGGATTGGTGTTTAAGATAAAGTGGCCAATGACAAAGTTGGATTAGCGGTGCCCAAATGAAATTTGTTTTGGCTGAGAAGGGAGAAAAGAAGCTTTCCAGAAAATAAGATTGTAAAAAAAATTGAATAGCGGAAGGTCGACTTGGGATTTTTGAAAAGTGGCTATTTTCGTGGTGGATTCTTGTTCAGGATGAAGCGGCCAATGAACAAGTTGGATTGGGAGTGCCCAAATGAAATTTGTTGCAGCGGAGAAGGGAGAAAAGAAGCTTTCCAGAAAATAAGATTGTAAAAAAATTGAATAGCGGAATGTCGACTTGGAATTTTTGAAAGTTGGCTATTTTCGTGGTGGATTGGTGTTTAGGATGAAGTGGCCAATGACCAAGTTGGATTGGGAGTGCGCAAATGAAATTTGTTTTAGCGGAGAAGGGAGGAAAGAAGCTTTCCAGAAAATAAGATTGTAAAAAAAATTGAATAGTGGAAGGTCGACTTGGAATTTTTGAATATTCTTTTTTTTTGTGGATTGGTAGTCAGGGTGAAGTAGTCAATGACCAAGTTGTTTTCGGAGTTCTTAAATAAAATTTTTTTTTTGGTGTATAAGGGAGGGAAAAAGCTTTCCAGAAAATAAGATTGTAAAAAAAGTTGAATAGCGGAAGGTCGACTTGGAATTTTTGAAAAGTGGCTATTTTCGTGGTGGATTGGTGTTCAGGATGAAGCGGCCAATGACCAAGTTGGATTGGAAGTGCGCAAATGAAATTTGTTTTAGCGGAGAAGGGAGAAAACAAGCTTTCCAGAAAATAAGATTGTAAAAAAAATTGAATAGTGGAAGCTCGACTTGGAATTTTTGAATATTCTTTTTTTTTTGGTGGATTGGTAGTCAGGGTGAAGTGGTCAATGACCAAGTTGGTTTCGGAGTTCTTAAATAAAATTTTTTTTTTGGTGTATAAGGGAGGGAAAAAGCTTTCCAGAAAACAATATTGTAAAAAAAAAAATTAATAGCGGAATGTCGACTTGGGATTTTTGAAAGTTGGCTATTTTCGTGGTAGATTGGTGTTTAGGATAAAGTGAAGGGGAGAAGGGAGGATAGAAGCTTTCCAGAAAATAATATTGTAAAAAAAATTAAATAGCGGAATGGCGACATGGAATTTCGAAAAGTGGCTATTTTTGTGGTGGATTGGTGTTTAGAATAAAGTGGCCAATGACAAAGTTGGATCAGCAGTGCCCAAATGAAATTTGTTTTGGCTGAGAAGGGAGAAAAAAAACTTTTAAGGGAGGGAAAAAGCTTTCCAGAAAATAATATTGTAAAAAAAATTGAATAGCGGAAGGTCGACTTGGAATTTTTGAAAAGTGGCTATTTTTGTGGTGGATTGGTGTTTAGGATAAAGTGGCCAATGACAAAGTTAGATCAGCAGTGCCCAAATGAAATTTGTTTTGGCTGAGAAGGGAGGGAAGAAGCTTTCCAGAAAATAATATTGTAAAAAAAATTGAATAGCGGAAGGTCGACTTGGATTATTTGAAAGTTGGCTATTTTCGTGGTAGATTGGTGTTTAGGATGAAGTGGCCCATGACCAAGTTGGATCAGCAGTGCCCAAATGAAATTTGTTTTAGGGGAGAAGGAAGGATAGAAGCTTTCCAGAAAATAAGATTGCAAAAAAAATTGAATAGCGGAAGGTCGACTTGGAATTTCGAAAAGTGGCTATTTTTGTGGTGGATTGGTGTTTAGGATAAAGTGGCCAATGACAAAGTTGGATCAGCAGTGCCCAAATGAAATTTGTTTTAGGGGAGAAGGGAGGATAGAAGCTTTCCAGAAAATAAGATTGCAAAAAAAATAGAATAGCGGAAGGTCGACTTGGAATTTCGAAAAGTGGCTATTTTTGTGGTGGATTGGTGTTTAGGATAAAGTGGCCAATGACAAAGTTGCATTAGGAGTGCCCAAATGAAATTTGTTTTGGTGTATAAGGGAGGGAAAAAGCTTTCTAGAAAATAATATTGTAAAAAAAAAAATGAATAGCGGAATGTCGACTTGGAATTTTTGAAAGTTGGCTATTTTCGTGGTGGATTGGTGTTTAGGATGAAGTGGCCAATGACCATGTTGGATTAGGAGAGCCCAAATGAAATTTGTTTTGGTGTATAAGGGAGGGAAAAAGCTTTCTAGAAAATAATATTGTAAAAAAAAAAAATTATAGCGGAATATCGACTTGGAATTTTTGAAAGATGGCTATTTTCGTGGTGGATTGGTGTTTAGGATGAAGTGGCCAATGACCAAGTTGGATTCAGAGTGACCAAATGAAATTTGTTTTGGAGGAGAAGGAAGGCAAAAAGCTTTCCAGAAAATCAGATTGTAAAAAAAAGTTGAATAGCGGAAGGTCGACTTGGAATTTTTGAAAAGTGGCTATTGTCGTGGTGGATTGGTGTTTAGGATGAAGCGGCCAATGACCAAGTTGGATTAGGGGTGACCAAATTAAATTTTCTTTTGGAGGAGAAGGAAGGAAAAAGCTTTCCAGAAAATAAGATTGTAAAAAAAATGTAATAGCGAAGTTCGACTTGTATGGTTTTGATATGGTTTTTTTTTTGGTGGATTGGTGGTCAGGGTGAAGTGGTCAATGACCAAGTTGGTTTCGAAGTTCTTAAATAAAATTTTTTTTTGGTGTATAAGGGAGGGAAGAAGCTTTCCAGAAGATAATATTGTAAAAAAAATGAATAGCGAAATTTCGACTTGGATTATTTGAAAGTTGGCTATTTTCGTGGTAGATTGGTGTTTAGGATGAAGCGGCCAATGACCAAGTTGGATCAGCAGTGCCCAAATGAAATTTGTTTTAGGGGAGAAGGGAGGATAGAAGCTTTCCAGAAAATAAGATTGCAAAAAAAATTGAATAGCGGAAGGTCGACTTGGAATTTCGAAAAGTGGCTATTTTTGTGGTGGATTGGTGTTTAGGATAAAGTGGCCAATGACAAAGTTGGATCAGCAGTGCCCAAATGAAATTTGTTTTGGCTGAGAAGGGAGAAAAAAAACTTTTAAGGGAGGGAAAAAGCTTTACAGAAAATAATATTGTAAAAAAAATTGAATAGCGGAAGGTCGACTTGGAATTTTTGAAAAGTGGCTATTTTCGTGGTGGATTGGTGTTTAGGATAAAGTGGCCAATGACCAAGTTGGATTGGGAGTGACCAAATGAAATTTGTTTTAGGGGAGAAGGGAGGAAAGAAGCTTTCCAGAAAAAAAGATTGCAAAAAAAATTGAATAACGGAAGGTCGACTTGGAATTTCGAAAAGTGGCTATTTTTGTGGTGGATTGGTGTTTAGGATAAAGTGGCCAATGACAAAGTTAGATCAGCAGTGCCCAAATGAAATTTGTTTTAGGGGAGAAGGGAGGATAGAAGCTTTCCAGAAAATAAGATTGCAAAAAAAATTGAATAGCGGAAGGTCGACTTGGAATTTTTGAAAAGTGGCTATTTTCGTGGTGGATTGGTGTTTAGGATAAAGTGGCCAATGACCAAGTTGGATTGGGAGTGACCAAATGAAATTTGTTTTAGGGGAGAAGGGAGGAAAGAAGCTTTCCAGAAAAAAAGATTGCAAAAAAAATTGAATAACGGAAGGTCGACTTGGATTTTCGAAAAGTGGCTATTTTTGTGGTGGATTGGTGTTTAGGATAAAGTGGCCAATGACAAAGTTAGATCAGCAGTGCCCAAATGAAATTTGTTTTAGGGGAGAAGGGAGGATAGAAGCTTTCCAGAAAATAAGATTGCAAAAAAAATTGAATAGCGGAAGGTCGACTTGGAATTTCGAAAAGTGGCTATTTTTGTGGTGGATTGGTGTTTAGGATAAAGTGGCCAATGACAAAGTTGGATCAGCAGTGCCCAAATGAAATTTGTTTTAGGGGAGAAGGGAGGATAGAAGCTTTCCAGAAAATAAGATTGCAAAAAAAATAGAATAGCGGAAGGTCGACTTGGAATTTCGAAAAGTGGCTATTTTTGTGGTGGATTGGTGTTTAGGATAAAGTGGCCAATGACAAAGTTGCATTAGGAGTGCCCAAATGAAATTTGTTTTGGTGTATAAGGGAGGGAAAAAGCTTTCTAGAAAATAATATTGTAAAAAAAAAATGAATAGCGGAATGTCGACTTGGAATTTTTGAAAGTTGGCTATTTTCGTGGTGGATTGGTGTTTAGGATGAAGTGGCCAATGACCATGTTGGATTAGGAGAGCCCAAATGAAATTTGTTTTGGTGTATAAGGGAGGGAAAAAGCTTTCTAGAAAATAATATTGTAAAAAAAAAAAATTATAGCGGAATATCGACTTGGAATTTTTGAAAGATGGCTATTTTCGTGGTGGATTGGTGTTTAGGATGAAGTGGCCAATGACCAAGTTGGATTCAGAGTGACCAAATGAAATTTGTTTTGGAGGAGAAGGAAGGCAAAAAGCTTTCCAGAAAATCAGATTGTAAAAAAAAGTTGAATAGCGGAAGGTCGACTTGGAATTTTTGAAAAGTGGCTATTGTCGTGGTGGATTGGTGTTTAGGATGAAGCGGCCAATGACCAAGTTGGATTAGGGGTGACCAAATTAAATTTTCTTTTGGAGGAGAAGGAAGGAAAAAGCTTTCCAGAAAATAAGATTGTAAAAAAAATGTAATAGCGAAGTTCGACTTGTATGGTTTTGATATGGTTTTTTTTTTGGTGGATTGGTGGTCAGGGTGAAGTGGTCAATGACCAAGTTGGTTTCGGAGTTCTTAAATAAAATTTTTTTTTGGTGTATAAGGGAGGGAAGAAGCTTTCCAGAAGATAATATTGTAAAAAAAATGAATAGCGAAATTTCGACTTGGATTATTTGAAAGTTGGCTATTTTCGTGGTAGATTGGTGTTTAGGATGAAGCGGCCAATGACCAAGTTGGATCAGCAGTGCCCAAATGAAATTTGTTTTAGGGGAGAAGGGAGGATAGAAGCTTTCCAGAAAATAAGATTGCAAAAAAAATTGAATAGCGGAAGGTCGACTTGGAATTTCGAAAAGTGGCTATTTTTGTGGTGGATTGGTGTTTAGGATAAAGTGGCCAATGACAAAGTTGGATCAGCAGTGCCCAAATGAAATTTGTTTTGGCTGAGAAGGGAGAAAAAAAACTTTTAAGGGAGGGAAAAAGCTTTACAGAAAATAATATTGTAAAAAAAATTGAATAGCGGAAGGTCGACTTGGAATTTTTGAAAAGTGGCTATTTTCGTGGTGGATTGGTGTTTAGGATAAAGTGGCCAATGACCAAGTTGGATTGGGAGTGACCAAATGAAATTTGTTTTAGGGGAGAAGGGAGGAAAGAAGCTTTCCAGAAAAAAAGATTGCAAAAAAATTGAATAGCGGAAGGTCGACTTGGAATTTTGAAAAGTGGCTATTTTTGTGGTGGATTGGTGTTTAGGATAAAGTGGCCAATGACAAAGTTAGATCAGCAGTGCCCAAATGAAATTTGTTTTGGCTGAGAAGGGAGAAAAAAAACTTTTAAGGGAGGGAAAAAGCTTTACAGAAAATAATATTGTAAAAAAAATTGAATAGCTGAAGGTCGACTTGGAATTTTTGAAAAGTGGCTATTTTCGTGGTGGATTGGTGTTTAGGATGAAGCGGCCAATGACCAAGTTGGATCAGCAGTGCCCAAATGAAATTTGTTTTGGCTGAGAAGGGAGAAAAAAAGCTTTCTAGAAAATAATATTGTAAAAAAAAAAAATAATAGCGGAATGTCGACTTGGAATTTTTGAAAGTTGGCTATTACCGTGGTAGATTGGATTAGGAGTGCCCAAATGAAATTTGTTTTGGTTGAGAAGGGAGGAAAGAAACTTTCCAGAAAATCAGATTGTAAAAAAAAGTTGAATAGCGGAAGGTCGACTTGGAATTTCTGAAAAGTGCCTATTTTCGTGGTGGATTGGTGTTTAGGATGAAGTGGCCAATGACCAAGTTGGATTCAGAGTGACCAAATGAAACTTTTTTTGGAGGAGAAGGGAGGAAAAAAGCTTTCTAGACAATAAGATTGGAAAAAAAATTAAATAGCGAAAGGTCGACTTGGAATTTTTGAATATTGTTTGTTTTTTTTTGGTGGATTGGTGGTCAGGGTGAAGTGGTCAATGACCAAGTTGGTTTCGGAGATCCCAAATAAAATTTTTTTTAGTGTATAAGGGAGGGAAAAAGCTTTCCAGAAAATAAAATTGTAAAAAAAAATTGAATAGCGGAATGTCGACGTGGAATTTCTGAAAAGTGCCTATTTTCGTGGTGGATTGGTGTTTAGGATAAAGTGGCCAATGGCAAAGTTGGATTAGGAGTGCCCAAATAAAATTTGTTTTGGTTGAGAAGGGAGGAAAGAACCTTTCCAGAAAATCAGATTGTAAAAAAAAGTTGAATAGCGGAAGGTCGACTTGGAATTTCTGAAAAGTGCCTATTTTCGTGGTGGATTGGTGTTTAGGATGAAGTGGCCAATGACCAAGTTGGATTCAGAGTGACCAAATGAAACTTTTTTTGGAGGAGAAGGGAGGAAAAAAGCTTTCTAGAAAATAAGATTGGAAAAAAAATTAAATAGCGAAAGGTCGACTTGGAATTTTTGAATACTGTTTGTTTTTTTTTGGTGGATTGGTGGTCAGGGTGAAGTGGTCAATGACCAAGTTGGTTTTGGAGATCCCAAATAAAATTTTTTTTAGTGTATAAGGGAGGGAAAAAGCTTTCCAGAAAATAAAATTGTAAAAAAAAATTGAATAGCGGAATGTCGACGTGGAATTTCTGAAAAGTGCCTATTTTCGTGGTGGATTGGTGTTTAGGATAAAGTGGCCAATGACCAAGTTGATCAGCAGTGCCCAAATGAAATTTGTTTTAGGGGAGAAGGGAGGAAAGAAGCTTTCCAGAAAATAAGATTGCAAAAAAAATTGAATAGCGAAGTTCGACTTGGAATTTTTGGATATGGTTTTTTTTTTGGTAGATTGGTGGTCAGGGTGAAGTGGTCAATGACCAAGTTGGTTTCAGAGTTCTTAAATAAAATTTTTTTGTGGTGTATAAGGGAGGGAAAAAGCTTTCCAGAAGATAATATTGTAAAAAAATGAATAGCGAAATTTCGACTTGGATTATTTGAAAGTTGGCTATTTTCGTGGTAGATTGGTGTTTAGGATGAAGCGGCCAATGACCAAGTTGGATCAGCAGTGCCCAAATGAAATTTGTTTTAGGGGAGAAGGGAGGATAGAAGCTTTCCAGAAAATAAGATTGCAAAAAAAATTGAATAGCGGAAGGTCGACTTGGAATTTCGAAAAGTGGCTATTTTTGTGGTGGATTGGTGTTTAGGATAAAGTGGCCAATGACAAAGTTGGATCAGCAGTGCCCAAATGAAATTTGTTTTGGCTGAGAAGGGAGAAAAAAAACTTTTAAGGGAGGGAAAAAGCTTTACAGAAAATAATATTGTAAAAAAAATTGAATAGCGGAAGGTCGACTTGGAATTTTTGAAAAGTGGCTATTTTCGTGGTGGATTGGTGTTTAGGATAAAGTGGCCAATGACCAAGTTGGATTGGGAGTGACCAAATGAAATTTGTTTTAGGGGAGAAGGGAGGAAAGAAGCTTTCCAGAAAAAAAGATTGCAAAAAAATTGAATAGCGGAAGGTCGACTTGGAATTTTGAAAAGTGGCTATTTTTGTGGTGGATTGGTGTTTAGGATAAAGTGGCCAATGACAAAGTTAGATCAGCAGTGCCCAAATGAAATTTGTTTTAGGGGAGAAGGGAGGAAAGAAGCTTTCCAGAAAATAAGATTGCAAAAAAAATTGAATAGCCGAAGGTCGACTTGGAATTTCGAAAAGTGGGTATTTTTGTGGTGGATTGGTGTTTAGGATAAAGTGGCCAATGACAAAGTTAGATCAGCAGTGCCCAAATAAAATTTGTTTTAGGGGAGAAGGGAGGATAGAAGCTTTCCAGAAAATAAGATTGCAAAAAAAATTGAATAGCGGAAGGTCGACTTGGAATTTCGAAAAGTGGCTATTTTTGTGGTGGATTGGTGTTTAGGATAAAGTGGCCAATGACAAAGTTGGATCAGCAGTGCCCAAATGAAATTTGTTTTGGCTGAGAAGGGAGAAAAAAAACTTTTAAGGGAGGGAAAAAGCTTTACAGAAAATAATATTGTAAAAAAAATTGAATAGCTGAAGGTCGACTTGGAATTTTTGAAAAGTGGCTATTTTCGTGGTGGATTGGTGTTTAGGATGAAGCGGCCAATGACCAAGTTGGATCAGCAGTGCCCAAATGAAATTTGTTTTGGCTGAGAAGGGAGAAAAAAAGCTTTCTAGAAAATAATATTGTAAAAAAAAAAAATAATAGCGGAATGTCGACTTGGAATTTTTGAAAGTTGGCTATTACCGTGGTAGATTGGATTAGGAGTGCCCAAATGAAATTTGTTTTGGTTGAGAAGGGAGGAAAGAAACTTTCCAGAAAATCAGATTGTAAAAAAAAGTTGAATAGCGGAAGGTCGACTTGGAATTTCTGAAAAGTGCCTATTTTCGTGGTGGATTGGTGTTTAGGATGAAGTGGCCAATGACCAAGTTGGATTCAGAGTGACCAAATGAAACTTTTTTTGGAGGAGAAGGGAGGAAAAAAGCTTTCTAGACAATAAGATTGGAAAAAAAATTAAATAGCGAAAGGTCGACTTGGAATTTTTGAATATTGTTTGTTTTTTTTTGGTGGATTGGTGGTCAGGGTGAAGTGGTCAATGACCAAGTTGGTTTCGGAGATCCCAAATAAAATTTTTTTTAGTGTATAAGGGAGGGAAAAAGCTTTCCAGAAAATAAAATTGTAAAAAAAAATTGAATAGCGGAATGTCGACGTGGAATTTCTGAAAAGTGCCTATTTTCGTGGTGGATTGGTGTTTAGGATAAAGTGGCCAATGGCAAAGTTGGATTAGGAGTGCCCAAATAAAATTTGTTTTGGTTGAGAAGGGAGGAAAGAACCTTTCCAGAAAATCAGATTGTAAAAAAAAGTTGAATAGCGGAAGGTCGACTTGGAATTTCTGAAAAGTGCCTATTTTCGTGGTGGATTGGTGTTTAGGATGAAGTGGCCAATGACCAAGTTGGATTCAGAGTGACCAAATGAAACTTTTTTTGGAGGAGAAGGGAGGAAAAAAGCTTTCTAGAAAATAAGATTGGAAAAAAAATTAAATAGCGAAAGGTCGACTTGGAATTTTTGAATACTGTTTGTTTTTTTTTGGTGGATTGGTGGTCAGGGTGAAGTGGTCAATGACCAAGTTGGTTTTGGAGATCTCAAATAAAATTTTTTTTAGTGTATAAGGGAGGGAAAAAGCTTTCCAGAAAATAAAATTGTAAAAAAAAATTGAATAGCGGAATGTCGACGTGGAATTTCTGAAAAGTGCCTATTTTCGTGGTGGATTGGTGTTTAGGATAAAGTGGCCAATGACCAAGTTGATCAGCAGTGCCCAAATGAAATTTGTTTTAGGGGAGAAGGGAGGAAAGAAGCTTTCCAGAAAATAAGATTGCAAAAAAAATTGAATAGCGAAGTTCGACTTGGAATTTTTGGATATGGTTTTTTTTTTGGTAGATTGGTGGTCAGGGTGAAGTGGTCAATGACCAAGTTGGTTTCAGAGTTCTTAAATAAAATTTTTTTGTGGTGTATAAGGGAGGGAAAAAGCTTTCCAGAAGATAATATTGTAAAAAAATGAATAGCGAAATTTCGACTTGGATTATTTGAAAGTTGGCTATTTCCGTGGTAGATTGGTGTTTAGGATGAAGTGGCCCATGACCAAGTTGGATTAGGAGTGACCAAATGAAATTTGTTTTGGAGGACAAGGAAGGAAAAAAGCTTTCCAGAAAATAAGATTGTAAAAAAAAATGTAATAGCGGAAGGTCGACTTGGAATTTTTGAATATTGTTTTTTTTTTTGGTGGATTGGTGGTCAGGGTGAAGTGGTCAATGACCAAGTTGGTTTCAGAGTTCTTAAATAAATTTTTTTTTTTAGTGTATAAGGGAGGGAAAAAGCTTTCCAGAAGATAATATTGTAAAAAAAATGAATAGCGAAATGTCGACTTGGATTATTTGAAAGTTGGCTATTTTCGTGGTAGATTGGTGTTTAGGATGAAGTGGCCCATGACCAAGTTGGATTAGGAGTGACCAAATGAAATTTGTTTTGGAGGACAAGGAAGGAAAAAAGCTTTCCAGAAAATAAGATTGTAAAAAACAATGTAATAGTGGAAGGTCGACTTGGAATTTTTGAACATTGTTTTTTTTTTTTTTTTGGTGGATTGGTGGTCAGGGTGAAGTGGTCAATGACCAAGTTGGTTTCGGAGTTCCCAAATGAAATTTGTTTTGGTGTATAAGGGAGCGAAAAAGCTTTCCAGAAAATAATATTGTAAAAAAAAAATGAATAGCGGAATGTCGACTTGGAATTTTTGAAAGTTGGCTATTTTCGTGGTAGATTGGTGTTTAGGATGAAGTGGCCAATGACCAAGTTGGATTAGGCGTGACCAAATGAAATTTGCTTTGGATGAGAAGGGAGGAAAGAAGCTTTCCAGAAAATGAGATTGTAAAAAAAAATTAAAGCGGAAGGTCGACTTGGAATTTTTGAAAAGTGGCTTTGTCCGTGGTAGATTGGTGGTCAAGATGAAGTGGCCAATGACCAAGTGGGATTGGGAGTGCCCAAATGAAATTTTTTTTGGTGGAGAAGGAAGGCAAAAAGCTTTCCAGAAAATAAGAATGTAAAAAAATAGAATAGCAGATGGTCGACTTGGAATTTTTTGAAATTTGGCTATTTTCGTGGTGGATTGGTGTTTATGATGAAGCGGCCAATGACCAAGTTGGATTAGGAGTGCCAAAATGAAATTTGTTTTTTTGTATAAGGGAGGGAAAAAGCTTTCCAGAAAATAATATTGTAAAAAAAAAATGGATAGCGGAATTTCGACTTGGGATTTTTGAAAAGTGGCTATTTTTGTGGTGGATTGGTGTTTAAGATAAAGTGGCCAATGACAAAGTTGGATTAGCGGTGCCCAAATGAAATTTGTTTTGGCTGAGAAGGGAGAAAAGAAGCTTTCCAGAAAATAAGATTGTAAAAAAAATTGAATAGCGGAAGGTCGACTTGGAATTTTTGAAATTTGGCTATTTTCGTGGTGGATTGGTGTTTATGATGAAGCGGCCAATGACCAAGTTGGATTAGGAGTGCCAAAATGAAATTTGTTTTGGTGTATAAGGGAAGGAAAAAGCTTTCTAGAAATTAATATTGTAAAAAAAAATGAATAGCGGAATGTTGACTTGGAATTTATGGAAGTTGGCTATTTTCGTGGTGGATTGGTGTTTAGGATGAAGTGGCCAATGACCAAGTTGGATTAGGCGTGACCAAATGAAATTTGCTTTGGCTGAGAAGGGAGAAAAAAAGCTTTCTAGAAAATGAGATTGTAAAAAAAAATTAAAGCGGAAGGTCGACTTGGAATTTTTGAAAAGTGGCTTTGTCCGTGGTAGATTGGTGGTCAAGATGAAGTGGCCAATGACCAAGTGGGATTGGGAGTGCCCAAATGAAATTTTTTTTGGTGGAGAAGGAAGGCAAAAAGCTTTCCAGAAAATAAGAATGTAAAAAAATAGAATAGCAGATGGTCGACTTGGAATTTTTTGAAATTTGGCTATTTTCGTGGTGGATTGGTGTTTATGATGAAGCGGCCAATGACCAAGTTGGATTAGGAGTGCCAAAATGAAATTTGTTTTTTTGTATAAGGGAGGGAAAAAGCTTTCCAGAAAATAATATTGTAAAAAAAAAATGGATAGCGGAATGTCGACTTGGGATTTTTGAAAAGTGGCTATTTTTGTGGTGGATTGGTGTTTAAGATAAAGTGGCCAATGACAAAGTTGGATTAGCGGTGCCCAAATGAAATTTGTTTTGGCTGAGAAGGGAGAAAAGAAGCTTTCCAGAAAATAAGATTGTAAAAAAAATTGAATAGCGGAAGGTCGACTTGGAATTTTTGAAATTTGGCTATTTTCGTGGTGGATTGGTGTTTATGATGAAGCGGCCAATGACCAAGTTGGATTAGGAGTGCCAAAATGAAATTTGTTTTTTTGTATAAGGGAGGGAAAAAGCTTTCCAGAAAATAATATTGTAAAAAAAAAATGGATAGCGGAATGTCGACTTGGGATTTTTGAAAAGTGGCTATTTTTGTGGTGGATTGGTGTTTAAGATAAAGTGGCCAATGACAAAGTTGGATTAGCGGTGCCCAAATGAAATTTGTTTTGGCTGAGAAGGGAGAAAAGAAGCTTTCCAGAAAATAAGATTGTAAAAAAAATTGAATAGCGGAAGGTCGACTTGGAATTTTTGAAATTTGGCTATTTTCGTGGTGGATTGGTGTTTATGATGAAGCGGCCAATGACCAAGTTGGATTAGGAGTGCCAAAATGAAATTTGTTTTTTTGTATAAGGGAGGGAAAAAGCTTTCCAGAAAATAATATTGTAAAAAAAAATGGATAGCGGAATGTCGACTTGGGATTTTTGAAAAGTGGCTATTTTCGTGGTGGATTCTTGTTCAGGATGAAGCGGCCAATGAACAAGTTGGATTGGGAGTGCCCAAATGAAATTTGTTGCAGCGGAGAAGGGAGAAAAGAAGCTTTCCAGAAAATAAGATTGTAAAAAAATTGAATAGCGGAATGTCGACTTGGAATTTTTGAAAGTTGGCTATTTTCGTGGTGGATTGGTGTTTAGGATGAAGTGAAGGGGATAAGGGAGGATAGAAGCTTTCCAGAAAATAAGATTGCAAAAAAAATAGAATAGCGGAAGGTCGACTTGGAATTTCGAAAAGTGGCTATTTTTGTGGTGGATTGGTGTTTAGGATAAAGTGGCCAATGACAAAGTTGCATTAGGAGTGCCCAAATGAAATTTGTTTTGGTGTATAAGGGAGGGAAAAAGCTTTCTAGAAAATAATATTGTAAAAAAAAAATGAATAGCGGAATGTCGACTTGGAATTTTTGAAAGTTGGCTATTTTCGTGGTAGATTGGTGTTTAGGATAAAGTGAAGGGGATAAGGGAGGATAGAAGCTTTCCAGAAAATAAGATTGCAAAAAAAATAGAATAGCGGAAGGTCGACTTGGAATTTCGAAAAGTGGCTATTTTTGTGGTGGATTGGTGTTTAGGATAAAGTGGCCAATGACAAAGTTGCATTAGGAGTGCCCAAATGAAATTTGTTTTGGTGTATAAGGGAGGGAAAAAGCTTTCTAGAAAATAATATTGTAAAAAAAAAATGAATAGCGGAATGTCGACTTGGAATTTTTGAAAGTTGGCTATTTTCGTGGTGGATTGGTGTTTAGGATGAAGTGGCCAATGACCATGTTGGATTAGGAGAGCCCAAATGAAATTTGTTTTGGTGTATAAGGGAGGGAAAAAGCTTTCTAGAAAATAATATTGTAAAAAAAAAAAAATTATAGCGGAATATCGACTTGGAATTTTTGAAAGATGGCTATTTTCGTGGTAGATTGGTGTTTAGGATGAAGTGGCCAATGACCAAGTTGGATTCAGAGTGACCAAATGAAACTTTTTTTGGAGGAGAAGGGAGGAAAAAAGCTTTCTAGAAAATAAGATTGGAAAAAAAATTAAATAGCGAAAGGTCGACTTGGAATTTTTGAATACTGTTTGTTTTTTTTTGGTGGATTGGTGGTCAGGGTGAAGTGGTCAATGACCAAGTTGGTTTTGGAGATCCCAAATAAAATTTTTTTTAGTGTATAAGGGAGGGAAAAAGCTTTCCAGAAAATAAAATTGTAAAAAAAAATTGAATAGCGGAATGTCGACGTGGAATTTCTGAAAAGTGCCTATTTTCGTGGTGGATTGGTGTTTAGGATAAAGTGGCCAATGACCAAGTTGATCAGCAGTGCCCAAATGAAATTTGTTTTAGGGGAGAAGGGAGGAAAGAAGCTTTCCAGAAAATAAGATTGCAAAAAAAATTGAATAGCGAAGTTCGACTTGGAATTTTTGGATATGGTTTTTTTTTTGGTAGATTGGTGGTCAGGGTGAAGTGGTCAATGACCAAGTTGGTTTCAGAGTTCTTAAATAAAATTTTTTTGTGGTGTATAAGGGAGGGAAAAAGCTTTCCAGAAGATAATATTGTAAAAAAATGAATAGCGAAATTTCGACTTGGATTATTTGAAAGTTGGCTATTTCCGTGGTAGATTGGTGTTTAGGATGAAGTGGCCCATGACCAAGTTGGATTAGGAGTGACCAAATGAAATTTGTTTTGGAGGACAAGGAAGGAAAAAAGCTTTCCAGAAAATAAGATTGTAAAAAAAAATGTAATAGCGGAAGGTCGACTTGGAATTTTTGAATATTGTTTTTTTTTTTGGTGGATTGGTGGTCAGGGTGAAGTGGTCAATGACCAAGTTGGTTTCAGAGTTCTTAAATAAATTTTTTTTTTTAGTGTATAAGGGAGGGAAAAAGCTTTCCAGAAGATAATATTGTAAAAAAAATGAATAGCGAAATGTCGACTTGGATTATTTGAAAGTTGGCTATTTTCGTGGTAGATTGGTGTTTAGGATGAAGTGGCCCATGACCAAGTTGGATTAGGAGTGACCAAATGAAATTTGTTTTGGAGGACAAGGAAGGAAAAAAGCTTTCCAGAAAATAAGATTGTAAAAAACAATGTAATAGTGGAAGGTCGACTTGGAATTTTTGAACATTGTTTTTTTTTTTTTTTTGGTGGATTGGTGGTCAGGGTGAAGTGGTCAATGACCAAGTTGGTTTCGGAGTTCCCAAATGAAATTTGTTTTGGTGTATAAGGGAGCGAAAAAGCTTTCCAGAAAATAATATTGTAAAAAAAAAATGAATAGCGGAATGTCGACTTGGAATTTTTGAAAGTTGGCTATTTTCGTGGTAGATTGGTGTTTAAGATAAAGTGGCCAATGACAAAGTTGGATTAGGCGTGACCAAATGAAATTTGTTTTGGTGTATAAGGGAAGGAAAAAGCTTTCTAGAAATTAATATTGTAAAAAAAAATGAATAGCGGAATGTTGACTTGGAATTTATGGAAGTTGGCTATTTTCGTGGTGGATTGGTGTTTAGGATGAAGTGGCCAATGACCAAGTTGGATTAGGCGTGACCAAATGAAATTTGCTTTGGATGAGAAGGGAGGAAAGAAGCTTTCCAGAAAATGAGATTGTAAAAAAAAATTAAAGCGGAAGGTCGACTTGGAATTTTTGAAAAGTGGCTTTGTCCGTGGTAGATTGGTGGTCAAGATGAAGTGGCCAATGACCAAGTGGGATTGGGAGTGCCCAAATGAAATTTTTTTTGGTGGAGAAGGAAGGCAAAAAGCTTTCCAGAAAATAAGAATGTAAAAAAATAGAATAGCAGATGGTCGACTTGGAATTTTTGAAATTTGGCTATTTTCGTGGTGGATTGGTGTTTATGATGAAGCGGCCAATGACCAAGTTGGATTAGGAGTGCCAAAATGAAATTTGTTTTTTTGTATAAGGGAGGGAAAAAGCTTTCCAGAAAATAATATTGTAAAAAAAAAATGGATAGCGGAATGTCGACTTGGGATTTTTGAAAAGTGGCTATTTTTGTGGTGGATTGGTGTTTAAGATAAAGTGGCCAATGACAAAGTTGGATTAGCGGTGCCCAAATGAAATTTGTTTTGGCTGAGAAGGGAGAAAAGAAGCTTTCCAGAAAATAAGATTGTAAAAAAAATTGAATAGCGGAAGGTCGACTTGGAATTTTTGAAATTTGGCTATTTTCGTGGTGGATTGGTGTTTATGATGAAGCGGCCAATGACCAAGTTGGATTAGGAGTGCCAAAATGAAATTTGTTTTTTTGTATAAGGGAGGGAAAAAGCTTTCCAGAAAATAATATTGTAAAAAAAAATGGATAGCGGAATGTCGACTTGGGATTTTTGAAAAGTGGCTATTTTCGTGGTGGATTCTTGTTCAGGATGAAGCGGCCAATGAACAAGTTGGATTGGGAGTGCCCAAATGAAATTTGTTGCAGCGGAGAAGGGAGAAAAGAAGCTTTCCAGAAAATAAGATTGTAAAAAAATTGAATAGCGGAATGTCGACTTGGAATTTTTGAAAGTTGGCTATTTTCGTGGTGGATTGGTGTTTAGGATGAAGTGGCCAATGACCAAGTTGGATTGGGAGTGCGCAAATGAAATTTGTTTTAGCGGAGAAGGGAGGAAAGAAGCTTTCCAGAAAATAAGATTGTAAAAAAAATTGAATAGTGGAAGGTCGACTTGAAATTTTTGAATATTCTTTTTTTTTGTGGATTGGTAGTCAGGGTGAAGTAGTCAATGACCAAGTTGTTTTCGGAGTTCTTAAATAAAATTTTTTTTTGGTGTATAAGGGAGGGAAAAAGCTTTCCAGAAAATAAGATTGTAAAAAAAGTTGAATAGCGGAAGGTCGACTTGGAATTTTTGAAAAGTGGCTATTTTCGTGGTGGATTGGTGTTCAGGATGAAGCGGCCAATGACCAAGTTGGATTGGAAGTGCGCAAATGAAATTTGTTTTAGCGGAGAAGGGAGAAAACAAGCTTTCCAGAAAATAAGATTGTAAAAAAAATTGAATAGGGGAAGGTCGACTTGGAATTTTTGAATATTCTTTTTTTTTTTGGTGGATTGGTAGTCAGGGTGAAGTGGTCAATGACCAAGTTGGTTTCGGAGTTCTTAAATAAAATTTTTTTTTGGTGTATAAGGGAGGGAAAAAGCTATCCAGAAAATAATATTGTAAAAAAAAAATTAATAGCGGAATGTCGACTTGGGATTTTTGAAAGTTGGCTATTTTCGTGGTAGATTGGTGTTTAGGATAAAGTGAAGGGGATAAGGGAGGATAGAAGCTTTCCAGAAAATAAGATTGCAAAAAAAATAGAATAGCGGAAGGTCGACTTGGAATTTCGAAAAGTGGCTATTTTTGTGGTGGATTGGTGTTTAGGATAAAGTGGCCAATGACAAAGTTGCATTAGGAGTGCCCAAATGAAATTTGTTTTGGTGTATAAGGGAGGGAAAAAGCTTTCTAGAAAATAATATTGTAAAAAAAAAATGAATAGCGGAATGTCGACTTGGAATTTTTGAAAGTTGGCTATTTTCGTGGTGGATTGGTGTTTAGGATGAAGTGGCCAATGACCATGTTGGATTAGGAGAGCCCAAATGAAATTTGTTTTGGTGTATAAGGGAGGGAAAAAGCTTTCTAGAAAATAATATTGTAAAAAAAAAAAATTATAGCGGAATATCGACTTGGAATTTTTGAAAGATGGCTATTTTCGTGGTGGATTGGTGTTTAGGATGAAGTGGCCAATGACCAAGTTGGATTCAGAGTGACCAAATGAAATTTGTTTTGGAGGAGAAGGAAGGCAAAAAGCTTTCCAGAAAATCAGATTGTAAAAAAAAGTTGAATAGCGGAAGGTCGACTTGGAATTTTTGAAAAGTGGCTATTGTCGTGGTGGATTGGTGTTTAGGATGAAGCGGCCAATGACCAAGTTGGATTAGGGGTGACCAAATTAAATTTTCTTTTGGAGGAGAAGGAAGGAAAAAGCTTTCCAGAAAATAAGATTGTAAAAAAAATGTAATAGCGAAGTTCGCCTTGTATGGTTTTGATATGGTTTTTTTTTTGGTGGATTGGTGGTCAGGGTGAAGTGGTCAATGACCAAGTTGGTTTCGGAGTTCTTAAATAAAATTTTTTTTTGGTGTATAAGGGAGGGAAGAAGCTTTCCAGAAGATAATATTGTAAAAAAAATGAATAGCGAAATTTCGACTTGGATTATTTGAAAGTTGGCTATTTTCGTGGTAGATTGGTGTTTAGGATGAAGCGGCCAATGACCAAGTTGGATCAGCAGTGCCCAAATGAAATTTGTTTTAGGGGAGAAGGGAGGATAGAAGCTTTCCAGAAAATAAGATTGCAAAAAAAATTGAATAGCGGAAGGTCGACTTGGAATTTCGAAAAGTGGCTATTTTTGTGGTGGATTGGTGTTTAGGATAAAGTGGCCAATGACAAAGTTGGATCAGCAGTGCCCAAATGAAATTTGTTTTGGCTGAGAAGGGAGAAAAAAAACTTTTAAGGGAGGGAAAAAGCTTTACAGAAAATAATATTGTAAAAAAAATTGAATAGCGGAAGGTCGACTTGGAATTCTTGAAAAGTGGCTATTTTCGTGGTGGATTGGTGTTTAGGATAAAGTGGCCAATGACCAAGTTGGATTGGGAGTGACCAAATGAAATTTGTTTTAGGGGAGAAGGGAGGAAAGAAGCTTTCCAGAAAAAAAGATTGCAAAAAAAATTGAATAACGGAAGGTCGACTTGGAATTTCGAAAAGTGGCTATTTTTGTGGTGGATTGGTGTTTAGAATAAAGTGGCCAATGACAAAGTTGGATCAGCAGTGCCCAAATGAAATTTGTTTTGGCTGAGAAGGGAGAAAAAAAACTTTTAAGGGAGGGAAAAAGCTTTCCAGAAAATAATATTGTAAAAAAAATTGAATAGCGGAAGGTCGACTTGAAAATTTGAAAAGTGGCTATTTTTGTGGTGGATTGGTGTTTAGGATAAAGTGGCCAATGACAAAGTTAGATCAGCAGTGCCCAAATGAAATTTGTTTTGGCTGAGAAGGGAGGGAAGAAGCTTTCCAGAAAATAATATTGTAAAAAAAATGAATAGCGGAAGGTCGACTTGGATTATTTGAAAGTTGGCTATTTTCGTGGTAGATTGGTGTTTAGGATGAAGTGGCCCATGACCAAGTTGGATCAGCAGTGCCCAAATGAAATTTGTTTTAGGGGAGAAGGGAGGATAGAAGCTTTCCAGAAAATAAGATTGCAAAAAAAATTGAATAGCGGAAGGTCGACTTGGAATTTCGAAAAGTGGCTATTTTTGTGGTGGATTGGTGTTTAGGATAAAGTGGCCAATGACAAAGTTGGATCAGCAGTGCCCAAATGAAATTTGTTTTGGCTGAGAAGGGAGAAAAAAAACTTTTAAGGGAGGGAAAAAGCTTTACAGAAAATAATATTGTAAAAAAAATTGAATAGCGGAAGGTCGACTTGGAATTTTTGAAAAGTGGCTATTTTCGTGGTGGATTGGTGTTTAGGATAAAGTGGCCAATGACCAAGTTGGATTGGGAGTGACCAAATGAAATTTGTTTTAGGGGAGAAGGGAGGAAAGAAGCTTTCCAGAAAAAAAGATTGCAAAAAAATTGAATAGCGGAAGGTCGACTTGGAATTTTGAAAAGTGGCTATTTTTGTGGTGGATTGGTGTTTAGGATAAAGTGGCCAATGACAAAGTTAGATCAGCAGTGCCCAAATGAAATTTGTTTTAGGGGAGAAGGGAGGAAAGAAGCTTTCCAGAAAATAAGATTGCAAAAAAAATTGAATAGCCGAAGGTCGACTTGGAATTTCGAAAAGTGGGTATTTTTGTGGTGGATTGGTGTTTAGGATAAAGTGGCCAATGACAAAGTTAGATCAGCAGTGCCCAAATAAAATTTGTTTTAGGGGAGAAGGGAGGATAGAAGCTTTCCAGAAAATAAGATTGCAAAAAAAATTGAATAGCGGAAGGTCGACTTGGAATTTCGAAAAGTGGCTATTTTTGTGGTGGATTGGTGTTTAGGATAAAGTGGCCAATGACAAAGTTGGATCAGCAGTGCCCAAATGATATTTGTTTTGGCTGAGAAGGGAGAAAAAAAACTTTTAAGGGAGGGAAAAAGCTTTACAGAAAATAATATTGTAAAAAAAAATTGAATAGCTGAAGGTCGACTTGGAATTTTTGAAAAGTGGCTATTTTCGTGGTGGATTGGTGTTTAGGATGAAGGGGCCAATGACCAAGTTGGATCAGCAGTGCCCAAATGAAATTTGTTTTGGCTGAGAAGGGAGAAAAAAAACTTTTAAGGGAGGGAAAAAGCTTTCTAGAAAATAATATTGTAAAAAAAAAAAATAATAGCGGAATGTCGACTTGGAATTTTTGAAAGTTGGCTATTACCGTGGTAGATTGGATTAGGAGTGCCCAAATGAAATTTGTTTTGGTTGAGAAGGGAGGAAAGAAACTTTCCAGAAAATCAGATTGTAAAAAAAAGTTGAATAGCGGAAGGTCGACTTGGAATTTCTGAAAAGTGCCTATTTTCGTGGTGGATTGGTGTTTAGGATGAAGTGGCCAATGACCAAGTTGGATTCAGAGTGACCAAATGAAACTTTTTTTGGAGGAGAAGGGAGGAAAAAAGCTTTCTAGACAATAAGATTGGAAAAAAAATTAAATAGCGAAAGGTCGACTTGGAATTTTTGAATATTGTTTGTTTTTTTTGGTGGATTGGTGGTCAGGGTGAAGTGGTCAATGACCAAGTTGGTTTCGGAGATCCCAAATAAAATTTTTTTTAGTGTATAAGGGAGGGAAAAAGCTTTCCAGAAAATAAAATTGTAAAAAAAAATTGAATAGCGGAATGTCGACGTGGAATTTCTGAAAAGTGCCTATTTTCGTGGTGGATTGGTGTTTAGGATAAAGTGGCCAATGGCAAAGTTGGATTAGGAGTGCCCAAATAAAATTTGTTTTGGTTGAGAAGGGAGGAAAGAACCTTTCCAGAAAATCAGATTGTAAAAAAAAGTTGAATAGCGAAAGGTCGACTTGGAATTTCTGAAAAGTGCCTACTTTCGTGGTGGATTGGTGTTTAGGATGAAGTGGCCAATGACCAAGTTGGATTCAGAGTGACCAAATGAAACTTTTTTTGGAGGAGAAGGGAGGAAAAAAGCTTTCTAGAAAATAAGATTGGAAAAAAAATTAAATAGCGAAAGGTCGACTTGGAATTTTTGAATACTGTTTGTTTTTTTTTTGGTGGATTGGTGGTCAGGGTGAAGTGGTCAATGACCAAGTTGGTTTTGGAGATCCCAAATAAAATTTTTTTTAGTGTATAAGGGAGGGAAAAAGCTTTCCAGAAAATAAAATTGTAAAAAAAAATTGAATAGCGGAATGTCGACGTGGAATTTCTGAAAAGTGCCTATTTTCGTGGTGGATTGGTGTTTAGGATAAAGTGGCCAATGACCAAGTTGATCAGCAGTGCCCAAATGAAATTTGTTTTAGGGGAGAAGGGAGGAAAGAAGCTTTCCAGAAAATAAGATTGCAAAAAAAATTGAATAGCGAAGTTCGACTTGGAATTTTTGGATATGGTTTTTTTTTTGGTAGATTGGTGGTCAGGGTGAAGTGGTCAATGACCAAGTTGGTTTCAGAGTTCTTAAATAAAATTTTTTTGTGGTGTATAAGGGAGGGAAAAAGCTTTCCAGAAGATAATATTGTAAAAAAATGAATAGCGAAATTTCGACTTGGATTATTTGAAAGTTGGCTATTTCCGTGGTAGATTGGTGTTTAGGATGAAGTGGCCCATGACCAAGTTGGATTAGGAGTGACCAAATGAAATTTGTTTTGGAGGACAAGGAAGGAAAAAAGCTTTCCAGAAAATAAGATTGTAAAAAAAAATGTAATAGCGGAAGGTCGACTTGGAATTTTTGAATATTGTTTTTTTTTTTGGTGGATTGGTGGTCAGGGTGAAGTGGTCAATGACCAAGTTGGTTTCGGAGTTCCCAAATGAAATTTGTTTTGGTGTATAAGGGAGCGAAAAAGCTTTCCAGAAAATAATATTGTAAAAAAAAATGAATAGCGGAATGTCGACTTGGAATTTTTGAAAGTTGGCTATTTTCGTGGTAGATTGGTGTTTAAGATAAAGTGGCCAATGACAAAGTTGGATTAGGCGTGACCAAATGAAATTTGTTTTGGTGTATAAGGGAAGGAAAAAGCTTTCTAGAAATTAATATTGTAAAAAAAAATGAATAGCGGAATGTTGACTTGGAATTTATGGAAGTTGGCTATTTTCGTGGTGGATTGGTGTTTAGGATGAAGTGGCCAATGACCAAGTTGGATTAGGCGTGACCAAATGAAATTTGCTTTGGATGAGAAGGGAGGAAAGAAGCTTTCCAGAAAATGAGATTGTAAAAAAAAATTAAAGCGGAAGGTCGACTTGGAATTTTTGAAAAGTGGCTTTGTCCGTGGTAGATTGGTGGTCAAGATGAAGTGGCCAATGACCAAGTGGGATTGGGAGTGCCCAAATGAAATTTTTTTTGGTGGAGAAGGAAGGCAAAAAGCTTTCCAGAAAATAAGAATGTAAAAAAATAGAATAGCAGATGGTCGACTCGGAATTTTTGAAATTTGGCTATTTTCGTGGTGGATTGGTGTTTATGATGAAGCGGCCAATGACCAAGTTGGATTAGGAGTGCCAAAATGAAATTTGTTTTTTTGTATAAGGGAGGGAAAAAGCTTTCCAGAAAATAATATTGTAAAAAAAAATGGATAGCGGAATGTCGACTTGGGATTTTTGAAAAGTGGCTATTTTTGTGGTGGATTGGTGTTTAAGATAAAGTGGCCAATGACAAAGTTGGATTAGCGGTGCCCAAATGAAATTTGTTTTGGCTGAGAAGGGAGAAAAGAAGCTTTACAGAAAATAAGATTGTAAAAAAAATTGAATAGCGGAAGGTCGACTTGGAATTTTTGAAATTTGGCTATTTTCGTGGTGGATTGGTGTTTATGATGAAGCGGCCAATGACCAAGTTGGATTAGGAGTGCCAAAATGAAATTTGTTTTTTTGTATAAGGGAGGGAAAAAGCTTTCCAGAAAATAATATTGTAAAAAAAAATGGATAGCGGAATGTCGACTTGGGATTTTTGAAAAGTGGCTATTTTCGTGGTGGATTCTTGTTCAGGATGAAGCGGCCAATGAACAAGTTGGATTGGGAGTGCCCAAATGAAATTTGTTGCAGCGGAGAAGGGAGAAAAGAAGCTTTCCAGAAAATAAGATTGTAAAAAAATTGAATAGCGGAATGTCGACTTGGAATTTTTGAAAGTTGGCTATTTTCGTGGTGGATTGGTGTTTAGGATGAAGTGGCCAATGACCAAGTTGGATTGGGAGTGCGCAAATGAAATTTGTTTTAGCGGAGAAGGGAGGAAAGAAGCTTTCCAGAAAATAAGATTGTAAAAAAAATTGAATAGTGGAAGGTCGACTTGGAATTTTTGAATATTCTTTTTTTTTGTGGATTGGTAGTCAGGGTGAAGTAGTCAATGACCAAGTTGTTTTCGGAGTTCTTAAATAAAATTTTTTTTTGGTGTATAAGGGAGGGAAAAAGCTTTCCAGAAAATAAGATTGTAAAAAAAGTTGAATAGCGGAAGGTCGACTTGGAATTTTTGAAAAGTGGCTATTTTCGTGGTGGATTGGTGTTCAGGATGAAGCGGCCAATGACCAAGTTGGATTGGAAGTGCGCAAATGAAATTTGTTTTAGCGGAGAAGGGAGAAAACAAGCTTTCCAGAAAATAAGATTGTAAAAAAAATTGAATAGGGGAAGGTCGACTTGGAATTTTTGAATATTCTTTTTTTTTTTGGTGGATTGGTAGTCAGGGTGAAGTGGTCAATGACCAAGTTGGTTTCGGAGTTCTTAAATAAAATTTTTTTTTGGTGTATAAGGGAGGGAAAAAGCTATCCAGAAAATAATATTGTAAAAAAAAAATTAATAGCGGAATGTCGACTTGGGATTTTTGAAAGTTGGCTATTTTCGTGGTAGATTGGTGTTTAGGATAAAGTGAAGGGGATAAGGGAGGATAGAAGCTTTCCAGAAAATAAGATTGCAAAAAAAATTGAATAACGGAAGGTCGACTTGGAATTTCGAAAAGTGGCTATTTTTGTGGTGGATTGGTGTTTAGAATAAAGTGGCCAATGACAAAGTTGGATCAGCAGTGCCCAAATGAAATTTGTTTTGGCTGAGAAGGGAGAAAAAAAACTTTTAAGGGAGGGAAAAAGCTTTCCAGAAAATAATATTGTAAAAAAAATTGAATAGCGGAAGGTCGACTTGAAAATTTGAAAAGTGGCTATTTTTGTGGTGGATTGGTGTTTAGGATAAAGTGGCCAATGACAAAGTTAGATCAGCAGTGCCCAAATGAAATTTGTTTTGGCTGAGAAGGGAGGGAAGAAGCTTTCCAGAAAATAATATTGTAAAAAAAATTGAATAGCGGAAGGTCGACTTGGATTATTTGAAAGTTAGCTATTTTCGTGGTAGATTGGTGTTTAGGATGACGTGGCCCATGACCAAGTTGGATCAGCAGTGCCCAAATGAAATTTGTTTTAGGGGAGAAGGAAGGATAGAAGCTTTCCAGAAAATAAGATTGCAAAAAAAATTGAATAGCGGAAGGTCGACTTGGAATTTCGAAAAGTGGCTATTTTTGTGGTGGATTGGTGTTTAGGATAAAGTGGCCAATGACAAAGTTGGATCAGCAGTGCCCAAATGAAATTTGTTTTAGGGGAGAAGGGAGGATAGAAGCTTTCCAGAAAATAAGATTGCAAAAAAATAGAATAGCGGAAGGTCGACTTGGAATTTCGAAAAGTGGCTATTTTTGTGGTGGATTGGTGTTTAGGATAAAGTGGCCAATGACAAAGTTGCATTAGGAGTGCCCAAATGAAATTTGTTTTGGTGTATAAGGGAGGGAAAAAGCTTTCTAGAAAATAATATTGTAAAAAAAAAATGAATAGCGGAATGTCGACTTGGAATTTTTGAAAGTTGGCTATTTTCGTGGTGGATTGGTGTTTAGGATGAAGTGGCCAATGACAAAGTTGGATCAGCAGTGCCCAAATGAAATTTGTTTTAGGGGAGAAGGAAGGATAGAAGCTTTCCAGAAAATAAGATTGCAAAAAAAATTGAATAGCGGAAGGTCGACTTGGAATTTCGAAAAGTGGCTATTTTTGTGGTGGATTGGTGTTTAGGATAAAGTGGCCAATGACAAAGTTGCATTAGGAGTGCCCAAATGAAATTTGTTTTGGTGTATAAGGGAGGGAAAAAGCTTTCTAGAAAATAATATTGTAAAAAAAAATTGAATAGCGGAAGGTCGACTTGGATTATTTGAAAGTTAGCTATTTTCGTGGTAGATTGGTGTTTAGGATGAAGTGGCCCATGACCAAGTTGGATCAGCAGTGCCCAAATGAAATTTGTTTTAGGGGAGAAGGAAGGATAGAAGCTTTCCAGAAAATAAGATTGCAAAAAAAATTGAATAGCGGAAGGTCGACTTGGAATTTCGAAAAGTGGCTATTTTTGTGGTGGATTGGTGTTTAGGATAAAGTGGCCAATGACAAAGTTGGATCAGCAGTGCCCAAATGAAATTTGTTTTAGGGGAGAAGGGAGGATAGAAGCTTTCCAGAAAATAAGATTGCAAAAAAATAGAATAGCGGAAGGTCGACTTGGAATTTCGAAAAGTGGCTATTTTTGTGGTGGATTGGTGTTTAGGATAAAGTGGCCAATGACAAAGTTGGATCAGCAGTGCCCAAATGAAATTTGTTTTAGGGGAGAAGGGAGGATAGAAGCTTTCCAGAAAATAAGATTGCAAAAAAATAGAATAGCGGAAGGTCGACTTGGAATTTCGAAAAGTGGCTATTTTTGTGGTGGATTGGTGTTTAGGATAAAGTGGCCAATGACAAAGTTGCATTAGGAGTGCCCAAATGAAATTTGTTTTGGTGTATAAGGGAGGGAAAAAGCTTTCTAGAAAATAATATTGTAAAAAAAAAAAAATTATAGCGGAATATCGACTTGGAATTTTTGAAAGATGGCTATTTTCGTGGTGGATTGGTGTTTAGGATGAAGTGGCCAATGACCAAGTTGGATTCAGAGTGACCAAATGAAATTTGTTTTGGAGAAGAAGGAAGGCAAAAAGCTTTCCAGAAAATCAGATTGTAAAAAAAAGTTGAATAGCGGAAGGTCGACTTGGAATTTTTGAAAAGTGGCTATTGTCGTGGTGGATTGGTGTTTAGGATGAAGCGGCCAATGACCAAGTTGGGTTCAGAGTGACCAAATGAAACTTTTTTTGGAGGAGAAGGGAGGAAAAAAGCTTTCCAGAAAATAAGATTGGAAAAAAAAATAAATAGCGGAAGGTCGACTTGGAATTTTTGAATATTGTTTGTTTTTTTTTTTTTTTTGGTGTATTGGTGGTCAGGGTGAAGTGGTCAATGACCAAGTTGGTTTCGGAGATCCCAAATAAAATTTTTTTTGGTCTATAAGGGAGGGAAAAAGCGTTCCAGAAAATAATATTGTAAAAAAAATTGAATAGCGGAATGTCGACTTGGAATTTTTGAAAGTTGGCTATTTTCGTGGTGGATTGGTGTTTAGGATGAAGTGGCCAATGACCAAGTTGGATTGGGAGTGCGCAAATGAAATTTGTTTTAGCGGAGAAGGGAGGAAAGAAGCTTTCCAGAAAATAAGATTGTAAAAAAAATTGAATAGTGGAAGGTCGACTTGGAATTTTTGAATATTCTTTTTTTTTGTGGATTGGTAGTCAGGGTGAAGTAGTCAATGACCAAGTTGTTTTCGGAGTTCTTAAATAAAATTTTTTTTTGGTGTATAAGGGAGGGAAAAAGCTTTCCAGAAAATAAGATTGTAAAAAAAGTTGAATAGCGGAAGGTCGACTTGGAATTTTTGAAAAGTGGCTATTTTCGTGGTGGATTGGTGTTCAGGATGAAGCGGCCAATGACCAAGTTGGATTGGAAGTGCGCAAATGAAATTTGTTTTAGCGGAGAAGGGAGAAAACAAGCTTTCCAGAAAATAAGATTGTAAAAAAAATTGAATAGGGGAAGGTCGACTTGGAATTTTTGAATATTCTTTTTTTTTTTGGTGGATTGGTAGTCAGGGTGAAGTGGTCAATGACCAAGTTGGTTTCGGAGTTCTTAAATAAATTTTTTTTTTGGTGTATAAGGGAGGGAAAAAGCTATCCAGAAAATAATATTGTAAAAAAAAAATTAATAGCGGAATGTCGACTTGGGATTTTTGAAAGTTGGCTATTTTCGTGGTAGATTGGTGTTTAGGATAAAGTGAAGGGGATAAGGGAGGATAGAAGCTTTCCAGAAAATAAGATTGCAAAAAAAATTGAATAACGGAAGGTCGACTTGGAATTTCGAAAAGTGGCTATTTTTGTGGTGGATTGGTGTTTAGAATAAAGTGGCCAATGACAAAGTTGGATCAGCAGTGCCCAAATGAAATTTGTTTTGGCTGAGAAGGGAGAAAAAAAACTTTTAAGGGAGGGAAAAAGCTTTCCAGAAAATAATATTGTAAAAAAAATTGAATAGCGGAAGGTCGACTTGAAAATTTGAAAAGTGGCTATTTTTGTGGTGGATTGGTGTTTAGGATAAAGTGGCCAATGACAAAGTTAGATCAGCAGTGCCCAAATGAAATTTGTTTTGGCTGAGAAGGGAGGGAAGAAGCTTTCCAGAAAATAATATTGTAAAAAAAATTGAATAGCGGAAGGTCGACTTGGATTATTTGAAAGTTAGCTATTTTCGTGGTAGATTGGTGTTTAGGATGAAGTGGCCCATGACCAAGTTGGATCAGCAGTGCCCAAATGAAATTTGTTTTAGGGGAGAAGGAAGGATAGAAGCTTTCCAGAAAATAAGATTGCAAAAAAAATTGAATAGCGGAAGGTCGACTTGGAATTTCGAAAAGTGGCTATTTTTGTGGTGGATTGGTGTTTAGGATAAAGTGGCCAATGACAAAGTTGGATCAGCAGTGCCCAAATGAAATTTGTTTTAGGGGAGAAGGGAGGATAGAAGCTTTCCAGAAAATAAGATTGCAAAAAAATAGAATAGCGGAAGGTCGACTTGGAATTTCGAAAAGTGGCTATTTTTGTGGTGGATTGGTGTTTAGGATAAAGTGGCCAATGACAAAGTTGCATTAGGAGTGCCCAAATGAAATTTGTTTTGGTGTATAAGGGAGGGAAAAAGCTTTCTAGAAAATAATATTGTAAAAAAAAAATGAATAGCGGAATGTCGACTTGGAATTTTTGAAAGTTGGCTATTTTCGTGGTGGATTGGTGTTTAGGATGAAGTGGCCAATGACAAAGTTGGATCAGCAGTGCCCAAATGAAATTTGTTTTGGCTGAGAAGGGAGAAAAAAAACTTTTAAGGGAGGGAAAAAGCTTTCCAGAAAATAATATTGTAAAAAAAATTGAATAGCGGAAGGTCGACTTGGAATTTCGAAAAGTGGCTATTTTTGTGGTGGATTGGTGTTTAGGATAAAGTGGCCAATGACAAAGTTGCATTAGGAGTGCCCAAATGAAATTTGTTTTGGTGTATAAGGGAGGGAAAAAGCTTTCTAGAAAATAATATTGTAAAAAAAAATTGAATAGCGGAAGGTCGACTTGGATTATTTGAAAGTTAGCTATTTTCGTGGTAGATTGGTGTTTAGGATGAAGTGGCCCATGACCAAGTTGGATCAGCAGTGCCCAAATGAAATTTGTTTTAGGGGAGAAGGAAGGATAGAAGCTTTCCAGAAAATAAGATTGCAAAAAAAATTGAATAGCGGAAGGTCGACTTGGAATTTCGAAAAGTGGCTATTTTTGTGGTGGATTGGTGTTTAGGATAAAGTGGCCAATGACAAAGTTGGATCAGCAGTGCCCAAATGAAATTTGTTTTAGGGGAGAAGGGAGGATAGAAGCTTTCCAGAAAATAAGATTGCAAAAAAATAGAATAGCGGAAGGTCGACTTGGAATTTCGAAAAGTGGCTATTTTTGTGGTGGATTGGTGTTTAGGATAAAGTGGCCAATGACAAAGTTGGATCAGCAGTGCCCAAATGAAATTTGTTTTAGGGGAGAAGGGAGGATAGAAGCTTTCCAGAAAATAAGATTGCAAAAAAATAGAATAGCGGAAGGTCGACTTGGAATTTCGAAAAGTGGCTATTTTTGTGGTGGATTGGTGTTTAGGATAAAGTGGCCAATGACAAAGTTGCATTAGGAGTGCCCAAATGAAATTTGTTTTGGTGTATAAGGGAGGGAAAAAGCTTTCTAGAAAATAATATTGTAAAAAAAAAAAAATTATAGCGGAATATCGACTTGGAATTTTTGAAAGATGGCTATTTTCGTGGTGGATTGGTGTTTAGGATGAAGTGGCCAATGACCAAGTTGGATTCAGAGTGACCAAATGAAATTTGTTTTGGAGAAGAAGGAAGGCAAAAAGCTTTCCAGAAAATCAGATTGTAAAAAAAAGTTGAATAGCGGAAGGTCGACTTGGAATTTTTGAAAAGTGGCTATTGTCGTGGTGGATTGGTGTTTAGGATGAAGCGGCCAATGACCAAGTTGGGTTCAGAGTGACCAAATGAAACTTTTTTTGGAGGAGAAGGGAGGAAAAAAGCTTTCCAGAAAATAAGATTGGAAAAAAAAATAAATAGCGGAAGGTCGACTTGGAATTTTTGAATATTGTTTGTTTTTTTTTTTTTTTTGGTGTATTGGTGGTCAGGGTGAAGTGGTCAATGACCAAGTTGGTTTCGGAGATCCCAAATAAAATTTTTTTTGGTCTATAAGGGAGGGAAAAAGCGTTCCAGAAAATAATATTGTAAAAAAAATTGAATAGCGGAATGTCGACTTGGAATTTTTGAAAAGTGCCTATTTTCGTGGTGGATTGGTGTTTAGGATAAAGTGGCCAATGACCAAGTTGGATTAGGGGTGACCAAATTAAATTTTCTTTTGGAGGAGAAGGAAGGAAAAAGCTTTCCAGAAAATAAGATTGTAAAAAAAATGTAATAGCGAAGTTCGACTTGGAATTTTTGGATATGGTTTTTTTTTTGGTGGATTGGTGGTCAGGGTGAAGTGGTCAATGACCAAGTTGGTTTCGGAGTTCTTAAATAAAATTTTTTTTTGGTGTATAAGGGAGGGAAGAAGCTTTCCAGAAGATAATATTGTAAAAAAAATGAATAGCGAAATTTCGACTTGGATTATTTGAAAGTTGGCTATTTTCGTGGTAGATTGGTGTTTAGGATGAAGTGGCCCATGACCAAGTTGGATCAGCAGTGCCCAAATGAAATTTGTTTTAGGGGAGAAGGGAGGATAGAAGCTTTCCAGAAAATAAGATTGCAAAAAAAATTGAATAGCGGAAGGTCGACTTGGAATTTCGAAAAGTGGCTATTTTTGTGGTGGATTGGTGTTTAGGATAAAGTGGCCAATGACAAAGTTGGATCAGCAGTGCCCAAATGAAATTTGTTTTGGCTGAGAAGGGAGAAAAAAAACTTTTAAGGGAGGGAAAAAGCTTTACAGAAAATAATATTGTAAAAAAAATTGAATAGCGGAAGGTCGACTTGGAATTTTGAAAAGTGGCTATTTTTGTGGTGGATTGGTGTTTAGGATAAAGTGGCCAATGACAAAGTTAGATCAGCAGTGCCCAAATGAAATTTTTTTTAGGGGAGAAGGGAGGAAAGAAGCTTTCCAGAAAATAAGATTGCAAAAAAAATTGAATAGCCGAAGGTCGACTTGGAATTTCGAAAAGTGGGTATTTTTGTGGTG
The DNA here is from genome assembly GCA_937620795.1 of Thecophora atra. NCBI lineage: Eukaryota > Metazoa > Arthropoda > Insecta > Diptera > Conopidae > Thecophora > Thecophora atra. Next base: position 40,686,556 of record OW569398.1, read on the forward strand.
GATTGGTGTTTAGGATAAAGTGGCCAATGACAAAGTTAGATCAGCAGTGCCCAAATGAAATTTGTTTTAGGGGAGAAGGGAGGATAGAAGCTTTCCAGAAAATAAGATTGCAAAAAAAATTGAATAGCGGAAGGTCGACTTGGAATTTCGAAAAGTGGCTATTTTTGTGGTGGATTGGTGTTTAGGATAAAGTGGCCAATGACAAAGTTGGATCAGCAGTGCCCAAATGAAATTTGTTTTGGGTGAGAAGGGAGAAAAAAAAATTTTAAGGGAGGGAAAAAGCTTTACAGAAAATAATATTGTAAAAAAAATTGAATAGCTGAAGGTCGACTTGGAATTTTTGAAAAGTGGCTATTTTCGTGGTGGATTGGTGTTTAGGATGAAGCGGCCAATGACCAAGTTGGATCAGCAGTGCCCAAATGAAATTTGTTTTGGCTGAGAAGGGAGAAAAAAAACTTTTAAGGGAGGGAAAAAGCTTTCTAGAAAATAATATTGTAAAAAAAAAAAAAATAATAGCGGAATGTCGACTTGGAATTTTTGAAAGTTGGCTATTACCGTGGTAGATTGGATTAGGAGTGCCCAAATGAAATTTGTTTTGGTTGAGAAGGGAGGAAAGAAACTTTCCAGAAAATCAGATTGTAAAAAAAAGTTGAATAGCGGAAGGTCGACTTGGAATTTCTGAAAAGTGCCTATTTTCGTGGTGGATTGGTGTTTAGGATAAAGTGGCCAATGGCAAAGTTGGATTAGGAGTTCCCAAATAAAATTTGTTTTGGTTGAGAAGGGAGGAAAAAAGCTGTCCAGAAAATAAGATTGTAAAAAAAAATGTAATAGTGGAAGGTCGACTTGGAATTTTTTAAATGTGGCTTTTTTCGTGGTGGATTGGTGGTCAGGATGAAGCGGCCAATGACCAAGTTGGATTGGGAGTGCCCAAATGAAATTTGTTTTAGCGGAGAAGGGAGAAAAGAAGCTTTCCAGAAAATAAGATTGTAAAAAAAATTGAATAGCGGAATGTCGACTTGGAATTTTTGAAAGTTGGCTATTTTCGTGGTGGATTGGTGTTTAGGATGAAGCGGCCAATGACCAAGTTGGATCAGCAGTGCCCAAATGAAATTTGTTTTGGCTGAGAAGGGAGAAAAAAAACTTTTAAGGGAGGGAAAAAGCTTTCTAGAAAATAATATTGTAAAAAAAAAAAATAATAGCGGAATGTCGACTTGGAATTTTTGAAAGTTGGCTATTACCGTGGTAGATTGGATTAGGAGTGGCCAAATGAAATTTGTTTTGGTTGAGAAGGGAGGATAGAAGCTTTCCAGAAAATAAGATTGCAAAAAAAATTGAATAGCGGAAGGTCGACTTGGAATTTCGAAAAGTGGCTATTTTTGTGGTGGATTGGTGTTTAGGATAAAGTGGCCAATGACAAAGTTGGATCAGCAGTGCCCAAATGAAATTTGTTTTGGCTGAGAAGGGAGGGAAGAAGCTTTCCAGAAAATAATATTGTAAAAAAAATTGAATAGCGGAAGGTCGACTTGGATTATTTGAAAGTTGGCTATTTTCGTGGTGGATTGGTGTTTAGGATGAAGTGGCCCATGACCAAGTTGGATCAGCAGTGCCCAAATGAAATTTGTTTTAGGGGAGAAGGAAGGATAGAAGCTTTCCAGAAAATAAGATTGCAAAAAAATTGAATAGCGGAAGGTCGATTTGGAATTTCGAAAAGTGGCTATTTTTGTGGTGGATTGGTGTTTAGGATAAAGTGGCCAATGACAAAGTTGGATCAGCAGTGCCCAAATGAAATTTGTTTTATGGGAGAAGGGAGGATAGAAGCTTTCCAGAAAATAAGATTGCAAAAAAAATAGAATAGCGGAAGGTCGACTTGGAATTTCGAAAAGTGGCTATTTTTGTGGTGGATTGGTGTTTAGGATAAAGTGGCCAATGACAAAGTTGCATTAGGAGTGCTCAAATGAAATTTGTTTTGGTGTATAAGGGAGGGAAAAAGCTTTCTAGAAAATAATATTGTAAAAAAAAAAATGAATAGCGGAATGTCGACTTGGAATTTTTGAAAGTTGGCTATTTTCGTGGTGGATTGGTGTTTAGGATGAAGTGGCCAATGACCATGTTGGATTAGGAGAGCCCAAATGAAATTTGTTTTGGTGTATAAGGGAGGGAAAAAGCTTTCTAGAAAATAATATTGTAAAAAAAAAAATTATAGCGGAATATCGACTTGGAATTTTTGAAAGATGGCTATTTTCGTGGTGGATTGGTGTTTAGGATGAAGTGGCCAATGACCAAGTTGGATTCAGAGTGACCAAATGAAATTTGTTTTGGAGGAGAAGGAAGGCAAAAAGCTTTCCAGAAAATCAGATTGTAAAAAAAAGTTGAATAGCGGAAGGTCGACTTGGAATTTTTGAAAAGTGGCTATTGTCGTGGTGGATTGGTGTTTAGGATGAAGCGGCCAATGACCAAGTTGGGTTCAGAGTGACCAAATGAAACTTTTTTTGGAGGAGAAGGGAGGAAAAAAGCTTTCCAGAAAATAAGATTGGAAAAAAAAATAAATAGCGGAAGGTCGACTTGGAATTTTTGAATATTGTTTGTTTTTTTTTTTTGGTGTATTGGTGGTCAGGGTGAAGTGGTCAATGACCAAGTTGGTTTCGGAGATCCCAAATAAAATTTTTTTTGGTCTATAAGGGAGGGAAAAAGCGTTCCAGAAAATAATATTGTAAAAAAAACTGAATAGCGGAATGTCGACTTGGAATTTTTGAATATTTTTTTTTTTTTTGGTGGATTGGTGGTCAGGGTGAAGTGGTCAATGACCAAGTTGGTTTCAGAGTTCTTAAATAAATTTTTTTTTTTAGTGTATAAGGGAGGGAAAAAGCTTTCCAGAAGATAATATTGTAAAAAAAATGAATAGCGAAATGTCGACTTGGATTATTTGAAAGTTGGCTATTTTCGTGGTAGATTGGTGTTTAGGATGAAGTGGCCCATGACCAAGTTGGATTAGGAGTGACCAAATGAAATTTGTTTTGGTGTATAAGGGAGCGAAAAAGCTTTCCAGAAAATAATATTGTAAAAAAAAAATGGATAGCGGAATGTCGACTTGGGATTTTTGAAAAGTGGCTATTTTTGTGGTGGATTGGTGTTTAAGATAAAGTGGCCAATGACAAAGTTGGATTAGCGGTGCCCAAATGAAATTTGTTTTGGCTGAGAAGGGAGAAAAGAAGCTTTCCAGAAAATAAGATTGTAAAAAAAATTGAATAGCGGAAGGTCGACTTGGAATTTTTGAAATTTGGCTATTTTCGTGGTGGATTGGTGTTTATGATGAAGCGGCCAATGACCAAGTTGGATTAGGAGTGCCAAAATGAAATTTGTTTTTTTGTATAAGGGAGGGAAAAAGCTTTCCAGAAAATAATATTGTAAAAAAAAATGGATAGCGGAATGTCGACTTGGGATTTTTGAAAAGTGGCTATTTTCGTGGTGGATTCTTGTTCAGGATGAAGCGGCCAATGAACAAGTTGGATTGGGAGTGCCCAAATGAAATTTGTTGCAGCGGAGAAGGGAGAAAAGAAGCTTTCCAGAAAATAAGATTGTAAAAAAATTGAATAGCGGAATGTCGACTTGGAATTTTTGAAAGTTGGCTATTTTCGTGGTGGATTGGTGTTTAGGATGAAGTGGCCAATGACCAAGTTGGATTGGGAGTGCGCAAATGAAATTTGTTATAGCGGAGAAGGGAGAAAACAAGCTTTCCAGAAAATAAGATTGTAAAAAAAATTGAATAGTGGAAGGTCGACTTGGAATTTTTGAATATTCTTTTTTTTTTGGTGGATTGGTAGTCAGGGTGAAGTGGTCAATGACCAAGTTGGTTTCGGAGTTCTTAAATAAAATTTTTTTTTGGTGTATAAGGGAGGGAAAAAGCTTTCCAGAAAATAATATTGTAAAAAAAAAATTAATAGCGGAATGTCGACTTGGGATTTTTGAAAGTTGGCTATTTTCGTGGTAGATTGGTGTTTAGGATAAAGTGAAGGGGAGAAGGGAGGATAGAAGCTTTCCAGAAAATAAGATTGCAAAAAAAATTGAATAACGGAAGGTCGACTTGGAATTTCGAAAAGTGGCTATTTTTGTGGTGGATTGGTGTTTAGAATAAAGTGGCCAATGACAAAGTTGGATCAGCAGTGCCCAAATGAAATTTGTTTTGGCTGAGAAGGGAGAAAAAAAACTTTTAAGGGAGGGAAAAAGCTTTCCAGAAAATAATATTGTAAAAAAAATTGAATAGCGGAAGGTCGACTTGAAAATTTGAAAAGTGGCTATTTTTGTGGTGGATTGGTGTTTAGGATAAAGTGGCCAATGACAAAGTTAGATCAGCAGTGCCCAAATGAAATTTGTTTTGGCTGAGAAGGGAGGGAAGAAGCTTTCCAGAAAATAATATTGTAAAAAAAATGAATAGCGGAAGGTCGAGTTGGATTATTTGAAAGTTGGCTATTTTCGTGGTAGATTGGTGTTTAGGATGAAGTGGCCCATGACCAAGTTGGATCAGCAGTGCCCAAATGAAATTTGTTTTAGGGGAGAAGGGAGGATAGAAGCTTTCCAGAAAATAAGATTGCAAAAAAAATTGAATAGCGGAAGGTCGACTTGGAATTTCGAAAAGTGGCTATTTTTGTGGTGGATTGGTGTTTAGGATAAAGTGGCCAATGACAAAGTTAGATCAGCAGTGCCCAAATGAAATTTGTTTTGGCTGAGAAGGGAGAAAAAAAACTTTTAAGGGAGGGAAAAAGCTTTACAGAAAATAATATTGTAAAAAAAATTGAATAGCGGAAGGTCGACTTGGAATTTTTGAAAAGTGGCTATTTTCGTGGTGGATTGCTGTTTAGGATAAAGTGGCCAATGACCAAGTTGGATTGGGAGTGACCAAATGAAATTTGTTTTAGGGGAGAAGGGAGGAAAGAAGCTTTCCAGAAAAAAAGATTGCAAAAAAATTGAATAGCGGAAGGTCGACTTGGAATTTTGCAAAGTGGCTATTTTTGTGGTGGATTGGTGTTTAGGATAAAGTGGCCAATGACAAAGTTAGATCAGCAGTGCCCAAATGAAATTTGTTTTAGGGGAGAAGGGAGGAAAGAAGCTTTCCAGAAAATAAGATTGCAAAAAAAATTGAATAGCCGAAGGTCGACTTGGAATTTCGAAAAGTGGGTATTTTTGTGGTGGATTGGTGTTTAGGATAAAGTGGCCAATGACAAAGTTAGATCAGCAGTGCCCAAATAAAATTTGTTTTAGGGGAGAAGGGAGGATAGAAGCTTTCCAGAAAATAAGATTGCAAAAAAAATTGAATAGCGGAAGGTCGACTTGGAATTTCGAAAAGTGGCTATTTTTGTGGTGGATTGGTGTTTAGGATAAAGTGGCCAATGACAAAGTTGGATCAGCAGTGCCCAAATGAAATTTGTTTTGGCTGAGAAGGGAGAAAAAAAACTTTTAAGGGAGGGAAAAAGCTTTACAGAAAATAATATTGTAAAAAAAATTGAATAGCTGAAGGTCGACTTGGAATTTTTGAAAAGTGGCTATTTTCGTGGTGGATTGGTGTTTAGGATGAAGCGGCCAATGACCAAGTTGGATCAGCAGTGCCCAAATGAAATTTGTTTTGGCTGAGAAGGGAGAAAAAAAACTTTTAAGGGAGGGAAAAAGCTTTCTAGAAAATAATATTGTAAAAAAAAAAAATAATAGCGGAATGTCGACTTGGAATTTTTGAAAGTTGGCTATTACCGTGGTAGATTGGATTAGGAGTGCCCAAATGAAATTTGTTTTGGTTGAGAAGGGAGGAAAGAAACTTTCCAGAAAATCAGATTGTAAAAAAAAGTTGAATAGCGGAAGGTCGACTTGGAATTTCTGAAAAGTGCCTATTTTCGTGGTGGATTGGTGTTTAGGATGAAGTGGCCAATGACCAAGTTGGATTCAGAGTGACCAAATGAAACTTTTTTTGGAGGAGAAGGGAGGAAAAAAGCTTTCTAGACAATAAGATTGGAAAAAAATTAAATAGCGAAAGGTCGACTTGGAATTTTTGAATATTGTTTGTTTTTTTTTGGTGGATTGGTGGTCAGGGTGAAGTGGTCAATGACCAAGTTGGTTTCGGAGATCCCAAATAAAATTTTTTTTAGTGTATAAGGGAGGGAAAAAGCTTTCCAGAAAATAAAATTGTAAAAAAAAATTGAATAGCGGAATGTCGACGTGGAATTTCTGAAAAGTGCCTATTTTCGTGGTGGATTGGTGTTTAGGATAAAGTGGCCAATGGCAAAGTTGGATTAGGAGTGCCCAAATAAAATTTGTTTTGGTTGAGAAGGGAGGAAAGAACCTTTCCAGAAAATCAGATTGTAAAAAAAAGTTGAATAGCGGAAGGTCGACTTGGAATTTCTGAAAAGTGCCTATTTTCGTGGTGGATTGGTGTTTAGGATGAAGTGGCCAATGACCAAGTTGGATTCAGAGTGACCAAATGAAACTTTTTTTGGAGGAGAAGGGAGGAAAAAAGCTTTCTAGAAAATAAGATTGGAAAAAAAATTAAATAGCGAAAGGTCGACTTGGAATTTTTGAATACTGTTTGTTTTTTTTTGGTGGATTGGTGGTCAGGGTGAAGTGGTCAATGACCAAGTTGGTTTTGGAGATCCCAAATAAAATTTTTTTTAGTGTATAAGGGAGGGAAAAAGCTTTCCAGAAAATAAAATTGTAAAAAAAAATTGAATAGCGGAATGTCGACGTGGAATTTCTGAAAAGTGCCTATTTTCGTGGTGGATTGGTGTTTAGGATAAAGTGGCCAATGACCAAGTTGATCAGCAGTGCCCAAATGAAATTTGTTTTAGGGGAGAAGGGAGGAAAGAAGCTTTCCAGAAAATAAGATTGCAAAAAAAATTGAATAGCGAAGTTCGACTTGGAATTTTTGGATATGGTTTTTTTTTTGGTGGATTGGTGGTCAGGGTGAAGTGGTCAATGACCAAGTTGGTTTCAGAGTTCTTAAATAAAATTTTTTTGTGGTGTATAAGGGAGGGAAAAAGCTTTCCAGAAGATAATATTGTAAAAAAATGAATAGCGAAATTTCGACTTGGATTATTTGAAAGTTGGCTATTTCCGTGGTAGATTGGTGTTTAGGATGAAGTGGCCCATGACCAAGTTGGATTAGGAGTGACCAAATGAAATTTGTTTTGGAGGACAAGGAAGGAAAAAAGCTTTCCAGAAAATAAGATTGTAAAAAAAAATGTAATAGTGGAAGGTCGACTTGGAATTTTTGAACATTGTTTTTTTTTTTTTTGGTGGATTGGTGGTCAGGGTGAAGTGGTCAATGACCAAGTTGGTTTCGGAGTTCCCAAATGAAATTTGTTTTGGTGTATAAGGGAGCGAAAAAGCTTTCCAGAAAATAATGTTGTAAAAAAAAAATGAATAGCGGAATGTCGACTTGGAATTTTTGAAAGTTGGCTATTTTCGTGGTAGATTGGTGTTTAAGATAAAGTGGCCAATGACAAAGTTGGATTAGGCGTGACCAAATGAAATTTGTTTTGGGGTATAAGGGAAGGGAAAAGCTTTCTAGAAATTAATATTGTAAAAAAAAATGAATAGCGGAATGTTGACTTGGAATTTATGGAAGTTGGCTATTTTCGTGGTGGATTGGTGTTTAGGATGAAGTGGCCAATGACCAAGTTGGATTAGGCGTGACCAAATGAAATTTGCTTTGGATGAGAAGGGAGGAAAGAAGCTTTCCAGAAAATGAGATTGTAAAAAAAAATTAAAGCGGAAGGTCGACTTGGAATTTTTGAAAAGTGGCTTTGTCCGTGGTAGATTGGTGGTCAAGATGAAGTGGCCAATGACCAAGTGGGATTGGGAGTGCCCAAATGAAATTTTTTTTGGTGGAGAAGGAAGGCAAAAAGCTTTCCAGAAAATAAGAATGTAAAAAAATAGAATAGCAGATGGTCGACTTGGAATTTTTGAAATTTGGCTATTTTCGTGGTGGATTGGTGTTTATGATGAAGCGGCCAATGACCAAGTTGGATTCAGAGTGACCAAATGAAATTTGTTTTGGAGGAGAAGGAAGGCAAAAAGCTTTCCAGAAAATCAGATTGTAAAAAAAAGTTGAATAGCGGAAGGTCGACTTGGAATTTTTGAAAAGTGGCTATTGTCGTGGTGGATTGGTGTTTAGGATGAAGCGGCCAATGACCAAGTTGGGTTCAGAGTGACCAAATGAAACTTTTTTTGGAGGAGAAGGGAGGAAAAAAGCTTTCCAGAAAATAAGATTGGAAAAAAAAATAAATAGCGGAAGGTCGACTTGGAATTTTTGAATATTGTTTGTTTTTTTTTTTTTTTTGGTGTATTGGTGGTCAGGGTGAAGTGGTCAATGACCAAGTTGGTTTCGGAGATCCCAAATAAAATTTTTTTTGGTCTATAAGGGAGGGAAAAAGCGTTCCAGAAAATAATATTGTAAAAAAAATTGAATAGCGGAATGTCGACTTGGAATTTTTGAAAAGTGCCTATTTTCGTGGTGGATTGGTGTTTAGGATAAAGTGGCCAATGACCAAGTTGGATTAGGGGTGACCAAATTAAATTTTCTTTTGGAGGAGAAGGAAGGAAAAAGCTTTCCAGAAAATAAGATTGTAAAAAAAATGTAATAGCGAAGTTCGACTTGGAATTTTTGGATATGGTTTTTTTTTTGGTGGATTGGTGGTCAGGGTGAAGTGGTCAATGACCAAGTTGGTTTCGGAGTTCTTAAATAAAATTTTTTTTTGGTGTATAAGGGAGGGAAGAAGCTTTCCAGAAGATAATATTGTAAAAAAAATAAATAGCGAAATTTCGACTTGGATTATTTGAAAGTTGGCTATTTTCGTGGTAGATTGGTGTTTAGGATGAAGTGGCCCATGACCAAGTTGGATCAGCAGTGCCCAAATGAAATTTGTTTTAGGGGAGAAGGGAGGATAGAAGCTTTCCAGAAAATAAGATTGCAAAAAAAATTGAATAGCGGAAGGTCGACTTGGAATTTCGAAAAGTGGCTATTTTTGTGGTGGATTGGTGTTTAGGATAAAGTGGCCAATGACAAAGTTGGATCAGCAGTGCCCAAATGAAATTTGTTTTGGCTGAGAAGGGAGAAAAAAAACTTTTAAGGGAGGGAAAAAGCTTTACAGAAAATAATATTGTAAAAAAAATTGAATAGCGGAAGGTCGACTTGGAATTTTTGAAAAGTGGCTATTTTCGTGGTGGATTGGTGTTTAGGATAAAGTGGCCAATGACCAAGTTGGATTGGGAGTGACCAAATGAAATTTGTTTTAGGGGAGAAGGGAGGAAAGAAGCTTTCCAGAAAAAAAGATTGCAAAAAAATTGAATAGCGGAAGGTCGACTTGGAATTTTGAAAAGTGGCTATTTTTGTGGTGGATTGGTGTTTAGGATAAAGTGGCCAATGACAAAGTGAGATCAGCAGTGCCCAAATGAAATTTGTTTTAGGGGAGAAGGGAGGAAAGAAGCTTTCCAGAAAATAAGATTGCAAAAAAAATTGAATAGCCGAAGGTCGACTTGGAATTTCGAAAAGTGGGTATTTTTGTGGTGGATTGGTGTTTAGGATAAAGTGGCCAATGACAAAGTTAGATCAGCAGTGCCCAAATGAAATTTGTTTTAGGGGAGAAGGGAGGATAGAAGCTTTCCAGAAAATAAGATTGCAAAAAAAATTGAATAGCGGAAGGTCGACTTGGAATTTCGAAAAGTGGCTATTTTTGTGGTGGATTGGTGTTTAGGATAAAGTGGCCAATGACAAAGTTGGATCAGCAGTGCCCAAATGAAATTTGTTTTGGCTGAGAAGGGAGAAAAAAAACTTTTAAGGGAGGGAAAAAGCTTTACAGAAAATAATATTGTAAAAAAAATTGAATAGCTGAAGGTCGACTTGGAATTTTTGAAAAGTGGCTATTTTCGTGGTGGATTGGTGTTTAGGATGAAGCGGCCAATGACCAAGTTGGATCAGCAGTGCCCAAATGAAATTTGTTTTGGCTGAGAAGGGAGAAAAAAAACTTTTAAGGGAGGGAAAAAGCTTTCTAGAAAATAATATTGTAAAAAAAAAAAATAATAGCGGAATGTCGACTTGGAATTTTTGAAAGTTGGCTATTACCGTGGTAGATTGGATTAGGAGTGCCCAAATGAAATTTGTTTTGGTGGAGAAGGGAGGAAAGAAACTTTCCAGAAAATCAGATTGTAAAAAAAAGTTGAATAGCGGAAGGTCGACTTGGAATTTCTGAAAAGTGCCTATTTTCGTGGTGGATTGGTGTTTAGGATGAAGTGGCCAATGACCAAGTTGGATTCAGAGTGACCAAATGAAACTTTTTTTGGAGGAGAAGGGAGGAAAAAAGCTTTCTAGACAATAAGATTGGAAAAAAAATTAAATAGCGAAAGGTCGACTTGGAATTTTTGAATATTGTTTGTTTTTTTTTGGTGGATTGGTGGTCAGGGTGAAGTGGTCAATGACCAAGTTGGTTTCGGAGATCCCAAATAAAATTTTTTTTAGTGTATAAGGGAGGGAAAAAGCTTTCCAGAAAATAAAATTGTAAAAAAAAATTGAATAGCGGAATGTCGACGTGGAATTTCTGAGAAGTGCCTATTTTCGTGGTGGATTGGTGTTTAGGATAAAGTGGCCAATGACCAAGTTGATCAGCAGTGCCCAAATGAAATTTGTTTTAGGGGAGAAGGGAGGAAAGAAGCTTTCCAGAAAATAAGATTGCAAAAAAAATTGAATAGCGAAGTTCGACTTGGAATTTTTGGATATGGTTTTTTTTTTGGTGGATTGGTGGTCAGGGTGAAGTGGTCAATGACCAAGTTGGTTTCAGAGTTCTTAAATAAAATTATTTTGTGGTGTATAAGGGAGGGAAAAAGCTTTCCAGAAGATAATATTGTAAAAAAAATGAATAGCGAAATTTCGACTTGGATTATTTGAAAGTTGGCTATTTTCGTGGTAGATTGGTGTTTAGGATGAAGTGGCCCATGACCAAGTTGGATTAGGAGTGACCAAATGAAATTTGTTTTGGAGGACAAGGAAGGAAAAAAGCTTTCCAGAAAATAAGATTGTAAAAAAAAATGTAATAGCGGAAGGTCGACTTGGAATTTTAGAATATTGTTTTTTTTTTGGTGGATTGGTGGTCAGGGTGAAGTGGTCAATGACCAAGTTGGTTTCAGAGTTCTTAAATAAATTTTTTTTTTGGTGTATAAGGGAGGGAAAAGCTTTCTAGAAATTAATATTGTAAAAAAAAAATGAATAGCGGAATGTCGACTTGGAATTTATGGACGTTGGCTATTTTCGTGGTGGATTGGTGTTTAGGATGAAGTGGCCAATGACCAAGTTGGATTAGGCGTGACCAAATGAAATTTGTTTTGGTGTATAAGGGAAGGAAAAAGCTTTCTAGAAATTAATATTGTAAAAAAAAATGAATAGCGGAATGTTGACTTGGAATTTATGGAAGTTGGCTATTTTCGTGGTGGATTGGTGTTTAGGATGAAGTGGCCAATGACCAAGTTGGATTAGGCGTGACCAAATGAAATTTGCTTTGGATGAGAAGGGAGGAAAGAAGCTTTCCAGAAAATGAGATTGTAAAAAAAAATTAAAGCGGAAGGTCGACTTGGAATTTTTGAAAAGTGGCTTTGTCCGTGGTGGATTGGTGGTCAAGATGAAGTGGCCAATGACCAAGTGGGATTGGGAGTGCCCAAATGAAATTTGTTTTGGTGGAGAAGGAAGGCAAAAAGCTTTCCAGAAAATAAGAATGTAAAAAAATAGAATAGCAGATGGTCGACTTGGAATTTTTGAAAAGTGGCTATTGTCGTGGTGGATTGCTGTTTAGGATGAAGTGGCCAATGACCAAAATGGATTCAGAGTGACCAAATAAAACTTTTTTTGGAGGAGAAGGGAGGAAAAAAGCTTTCTAGAAAATAAGATTGGAAAAAAAATTAAATAGCGAAAGGTCGACTTGGAATTTTTGAATATTGTTTGTTTTTTTTTTGGTGGATTGGTGGTCAGGGTGAAGTGGTCAATGACCAAGTTGGTTTCGGAGATCCCAAATAAATTTTTTTTTGGTGTATAAGGGAGGGAAAAAGCTTTCCAGAAAATAATATTGTAAAAAAAAATTGAATAGCGGAATGTCGACTTGGAATTTCTGAAAAGTGCCTATTTTCGCGGTGGATTGGTGTTTAGGATAAAGTGGCCAATGACCAAGTTGGATTGGGAGTGACCAAATTAAATTTTCTTTTGGAGGAGAAGGAAGGAAAAAAGCTGTCCAGAAAATAAGATTGTAAAAAAAAATGTAATAGTGGAAGGTCGACTTGGAATTTTTTAAATGTGGCTTTTTTCGTGGTGGATTGGTGGTCAGGATGAAGCGGCCAATGACCAAGTTGGATTGGGAGTGCCCAAATGAAATTTGTTTTAGCGGAGAAGGGAGAAAAGAAGCTTTCCAGAAAATAAGATTGTAAAAAAAATTGAATAGCGGAATGTCGACTTGGAATTTTTGAAAGTTGGCTATTTTCGTAGTGGATTGGTGTTTAGGATGAAGTGGCCCATGACCAAGTTGGATTAGGAGTGACCAAATGAAATTTGTTTTGGAGGACAAGGAAGGAAAAAAGCTTTCCAGAAAATAAGATTGTAAAAAAAATTGAATAGTAGAAGGTCGACTTGGAATTTTTTAAATGTGGCTATTTTTGTGGTGGATTGGTGTTCAGGATGAAGCGGCCAATGACCAAGTTGAAGTCGGAGTGCCCAAATGAAATTCGTTTTGTGGAGAAGGGAGGAAATAAGCTTTCCAGAAAATGAGATTGTAAAAAAAAATTGAAGCGGAAGGTCGACTTGGAATTTTTGAAAAGTGGCTTTTTCCGTGGTGGATTGGTGGTCAAGATGAAGTGGCCAATGGCAAAGTTGGATTAGGAGTGGCCAAATGAAATTTGTTTTGGTTGAGAAGGGAGGAAAGAACCTTTCCAGAAAATGATATTGTAAAAAAAATTGAATAGCGGAAGGTCGACTTGGATTATTTGAAAGTTGGCTATTTTCGTGGTAGATTGGTGTTTAGGATGAAGTGGCCCATGACCAAGTTGGATCAGCAGTGCCCAAATGAAATTTGTTTTAGGGGAGAAGGAAGGATAGAAGCTTTCCAGAAAATAAGATTGCAAAAAAAATTGAATAGCGGAAGGTCGACTTGGAATTTCGAAAAGTGGCTATTTTTGTGGTGGATTGGTGTTTAGGATAAAGTGGCCAATGACAAAGTTGGATCAGCAGTGCCCAAATGAAATTTGTTTTGGCTGAGAAGGGAGGGAAGAAGCTTTCCAGAAAATAATATTGTAAAAAAAATTGAATAGCGGAAGGTCGACTTGGATTATTTGAAAGTTGGCTATTTTCGTGGTAGATTGGTGTTTAGGATGAAGTGGCCCATGACCAAGTTGGATCAGCAGTGCCCAAATGAAATTTGTTTTAGGGGAGAAGGAAGGATAGAAGCTTTCCAGAAAATAAGATTGCAAAAAAATTGAATAGCGGAAGGTCGATTTGGAATTTCGAAAAGTGGCTATTTTTGTGGTAGATTGGTGTTTAGGATGAAGTGGCCCATGACCAAGTTGGATCAGCAGTGCCCAAATGAAATTTGTTTTATGGGAGAAGGGAGGATAGAAGCTTTCCAGAAAATAAGATTGCAAAAAAAATAGAATAGCGGAAGGTCGATTTGGAATTTCGAAAAGTGGCTATTGTCGTGGTGGATTGCTGTTTAGGATGAAGTGGCCAATGACCAAAATGAATTCAGAGTGACCAAATAAAACTTTTTTTGGAGGAGAAGGGAGGAAAAAAGCTTTCTAGAAAATAAGATTGGAAAAAAAATTAAATAGCGAAAGGTCGACTTGGAATTTTTGAATATTGTTTGTTTTTTTTTTGGTGGATTGGTGGTCAGGGTGAAGTGGTCAATGACCAAGTTGGTTTCGGAGATCCCAAATGAAATTTGTTTTGGTGTATAAGGGAGCGAAAAAGCTTTCCAGAAAATAATATTGTAAAAAAAAAAATGAATAGCGGAATGTCGACTTGGAATTTTTGAAAGTTGGCTATTTTCGTGGTAGATTGGTGTTTAAGATAAAGTGGCCAATGACAAAGTTGGATTAGGCGTGACCAAATGAAATTTGTTTTGGGGTATAAGGGAAGGAAAAAGCTTTCTAGAAATTAATATTGTAAAAAAAAATGAATAGCGGAATGTTGACTTGGAATTTATGGAAGTTGGCTATTTTCGTGGTGGATTGGTGTTTAGGATGAAGTGGCCAATGACCAAGTTGGATTAGGCGTGACCAAATGAAATTTGCTTTGGATGAGAAGGGAGGAAAGAAGCTTTCCAGAAAATGAGATTGTAAAAAAAAATTAAACCGGAAGGTCGACTTGGAATTTTTGAAAAGTGGCTTTGTCCGTGGTAGATTGGTGGTCAAGATGAAGTGGCCAATGACCAAGTGGGATTGGGAGTGCCCAAATGAAATTTTTTTTGGTGGAGAAGGAAGGCAAAAAGCTTTCCAGAAAATAAGAATGTAAAAAAATAGAATAGCAGATGGTCGACTTGGAATTTTTGAAATTTGGCTATTTTCGTGGTGGATTGGTGTTTATGATGAAGCGGCCAATGACCAAGTTGGATTAGGAGTGCCAAAATGAAATTTCTTTTTTTGTATAAGGGAGCGAAAAAGCTTTCCAGAAAATAATATTGTAAAAAAAAATGGATAGCGGAATGTCGACTTGGGATTTTTGAAAAGTGGCTATTTTTGTGGTGGATTGGTGTTTAAGATAAAGTGGCCAATGACAAAGTTGGCTTAGCGGTGCCCAAATGAAATTTGTTTTGGCTGAGAAGGGAGAAAAGAAGCTTTCCAGAAAATAAGATTGTAAAAAAAATTGAATAGCGGAATGTCGACTTGGAATTTTTGAAAGTTGGCTATTTTCGTGGTGGATTGGTGTTTAGGATGAAGTGGCCCATGACCAAGTTGGATTAGGAGTGACCAAATGAAATTTGTTTTGGAGGACAAGGAAGGAAAAAAGCTTTCCAGAAAATAAGATTGTAAAAAAAATTGAATAGTAGAAGGTCGACTTGGAATTTTTTAAATGTGGCTATTTTTGTGGTGGATTGGTGTTCAGGATGAAGCTGCCAATGACCAAGTTCAAGTCGGAGTGCCCAAATGAAATTCGTTTTGTGGAGAAGGGAGGAAATAAGCTTTCCAGAAAATGAGATTGTAAAAAAAAATTGAAGCGGAAGGTCGACTTGGAATTTTTGAAAAGTGGCTTTTTCCGTGGTGGATTGGTGGTCAAGATGAAGTGGCCAATGGCAAAGTTGGATTAGGAGTGGCCAAATGAAATTTGTTTTGGTTGAGAAGGGAGGAAAGAACCTTTCCAGAAAATAATATTGTAAAAAAAATTGAATAGCGGAAGGTCGACTTGGATTATTTGAAAGTTGGCTATTTTCGTGGTAGATTGGTGTTTAGGATGAAGTGGCCCATGACCAAGTTGGATCAGCAGTGCCCAAATGAAATTTGTTTTAGGGGAGAAGGAAGGATAGAAGCTTTCCAGAAAATAAGATTGCAAAAAAAATTGAATAGCGGAAGGTCGACTTGGAATTTCGAAAAGTGGCTATTTTTGTGGTGGATTGGTGTTTAGGATAAAGTGGCCAATGACAAAGTTGGATCAGCAGTGCCCAAATGAAATTTGTTTTGGCTGAGAAGGGAGGGAAGAAGCTTTCCAGAAAATAATATTGTAAAAAAAATTGAATAGCGGAAGGTCGACTTGGATTATTTGAAAGTTGGCTATTTTCGTGGTAGATTGGTGTTTAGGATGAAGTGGCCCATGACCAAGTTGGATCAGCAGTGCCCAAATGAAATTTGTTTTAGGGGAGAAGGAAGGATAGAAGCTTTCCAGAAAATAAGATTGCAAAAAAATTGAATAGCGGAAGGTCGATTTGGAATTTCGAAAAGTGGCTATTTTTGTGGTGGATTGGTGTTTAGGATAAAGTGGCCAATGACAAAGTTGGATCAGCAGTGCCCAAATGAAATTTGTTTTAGGGGAGAAGGGAGGATAGAAGCTTTCCAGAAAATAAGATTGCAAAAAAAATAGAATAGCGGAAGGTCGACTTGGAATTTCGAAAAGTGGCTATTTTTGTGGTGGATTGGTGTTTAGGATAAAGTGGCCAATGACAAAGTTGCATTAGGAGTGCTCAAATGAAATTTGTTTTGGTGTATAAGGGAGGGAAAAAGCTTTCTAGAAAATAATATTGTAAAAAAAAAAATGAATAGCGGAATGTCGACTTGGAATTTTTGAAAGTTGGCTATTTTCGTGGTGGATTGGTGTTTAGGATGAAGTGGCCAATGACCATGTTGGATTAGGAGAGCCCAAATGAAATTTGTTTTGGTGTATAAGGGAGGGAAAAAGCTTTCTAGAAAATAATATTGTAAAAAAAAAAATTATAGCGGAATATCGACTTGGAATTTTTGAAAGATGGCTATTTTCGTGGTGGATTGGTGTTTAGGATGAAGTGGCCAATGACCAAGTTGGATTCAGAGTGACCAAATGAAATTTGTTTTGGAGGAGAAGGAAGGCAAAAAGCTTTCCAGAAAATCAGATTGTAAAAAAAAGTTGAATAGCGGAAGGTCGACTTGGAATTTTTGAAAAGTGGCTATTGTCGTGGTGGATTGGTGTTTAGGATGAAGCGGCCAATGACCAAGTTGGGTTCAGAGTGACCAAATGAAACTTTTTTTGGAGGAGAAGGGAGGAAAAAAGCTTTCCAGAAAATAAGATTGGAAAAAAAAATAAATAGCGGAAGGTCGACTTGGAATTTTTGAATATTGTTTGTTTTTTTTTTTTGGTGTATTGGTGGTCAGGGTGAAGTGGTCAATGACCAAGTTGGTTTCGGAGATCCCAAATAAAATTTTTTTTGGTCTATAAGGGAGGGAAAAAGCGTTCCAGAAAATAATATTGTAAAAAAAATTGAATAGCGGAATGTCGACTTGGAATTTTTGAAAAGTGCCTATTTTCGTGGTGGATTGGTGTTTAGGATAAAGTGGCCAATGACCAAGTTGGATTAGGGGTGACCAAATTAAATTTTCTTTTGGAGGAGAAGGAAGGAAAAAGCTTTCCAGAAAATAAGATTGTAAAAAAAATGTATTAGCGAAGTTCGACTTGGAATTTTTGGATATGGTTTTTTTTTTTGGTGGATTGGTGGTCAGGGTGAAGTGGTCAATGACCAAGTTGGTTTCGGAGTTCTTAAATAAAATTTTTTTTTTGGTGTATAAGGGAGGGAAGAAGCTTTCCAGAAGATAATATTGTAAAAAAAATGAATAGCGAAATTTCGACTTGGAATTTTTGAAAAGTGGCTATTTTCGTGGTGGATTGGTGTTTAGGATAAAGTGGCCAATGACCAAGTTGGATTGGGAGTGACCAAATGAAATTTGTTTTAGGGGAGAAGGGAGGAAAGAAGCTTTCCAGAAAAAAAGATTGCAAAAAAATTGAATAGCGGAAGGTCGACTTGGAATTTTGAAAAGTGGCTATTTTTGTGGTGGATTGGTGTTTAGGATAAAGTGGCCAATGACAAAGTTAGATCAGCAGTGCCCAAATGAAATTTGTTTTAGGGGAGAAGTGAGGAAAGAAGCTTTCCAGAAAATAAGATTGCAAAAAAAATTGAATAGCCGAAGGTCGACTTGGAATTTCGAAAAGTGGGTATTTTTGTGGTGGATTGGTGTTTAGGATAAAGTGGCCAATGACAAAGTTAGATCAGCAGTGCCCAAATGAAATTTGTTTTAGGGGAGAAGGGAGGATAGAAGCTTTCCAGAAAATAAGATTGCAAAAAAAATTGAATAGCGGAAGGTCGACTTGGAATTTTTGAAAAGTGGCTTTTTCCGTGGTGGATTGGTGGTCAAGATGAAGTGGCCAATGGCAAAGTTGGATTAGGAGTGGCCAAATGAAATTTGTTTTGGTTGAGAAGGGAGGAAAGAACCTTTCCAGAAAATAATATTGTAAAAAAAATTGAATAGCGGAAGGTCGACTTGGATTATTTGAAAGTTGGCTATTTTCGTGGTAGATTGGTGTTTAGGATGAAGTGGCCCATGACCAAGTTGGATCAGCAGTGCCCAAATGAAATTTGTTTTAGGGGAGAAGGAAGGATAGAAGCTTTCCAGAAAATAAGATTGCAAAAAAAATTGAATAGCGGAAGGTCGACTTGGAATTTCGAAAAGTGGCTATTTTTGTGGTGGATTGGTGTTTAGGATAAAGTGGCCAATGACAAAGTTGGATCAGCAGTGCCCAAATGAAATTTGTTTTGGCTGAGAAGGGAGGGAAGAAGCTTTCCAGAAAATAATATTGTAAAAAAAATTGAATAGCGGAAGGTCGACTTGGATTATTTGAAAGTTGGCTATTTTCGTGGTAGATTGGTGTTTAGGATGAAGTGGCCCATGACCAAGTTGGATCAGCAGTGCCCAAATGAAATTTGTTTTAGGGGAGAAGGAAGGATAGAAGCTTTCCAGAAAATAAGATTGCAAAAAAATTGAATAGCGGAAGGTCGATTTGGAATTTCGAAAAGTGGCTATTTTTGTGGTGGATTGGTGTTTAGGATAAAGTGGCCAATGACAAAGTTGCATTAGGAGTGCTCAAATGAAATTTGTTTTGGTGTATAAGGGAGGGAAAAAGCTTTCTAGAAAATAATATTGTAAAAAAAAAAATGAATAGCGGAATGTCGACTTGGAATTTTTGAAAGTTGGCTATTTTCGTGGTGGATTGGTGTTTAGGATGAAGTGGCCAATGACCATGTTGGATTAGGAGAGCCCAAATGAAATTTGTTTTGGTGTATAAGGGAGGGAAAAAGCTTTCTAGAAAATAATATTGTAAAAAAAAAAATTATAGCGGAATATCGACTTGGAATTTTTGAAAGATGGCTATTTTCGTGGTGGATTGGTGTTTAGGATGAAGTGGCCAATGACCAAGTTGGATTCAGAGTGACCAAATGAAATTTGTTTTGGAGGAGAAGGAAGGCAAAAAGCTTTCCAGAAAATCAGATTGTAAAAAAAAGTTGAATAGCGGAAGGTCGACTTGGAATTTTTGAAAAGTGGCTATTGTCGTGGTGGATTGGTGTTTAGGATGAAGCGGCCAATGACCAAGTTGGGTTCAGAGTGACCAAATGAAACTTTTTTTGGAGGAGAAGGGAGGAAAAAAGCTTTCCAGAAAATAAGATTGGAAAAAAAAATAAATAGCGGAAGGTCGACTTGGAATTTTTGAATATTGTTTGTTTTTTTTTTTTTGGTGTATTGGTGGTCAGGGTGAAGTGGTCAATGACCAAGTTGGTTTCGGAGATCCCAAATAAAATTTTTTTTGGTCTATAAGGGAGGGAAAAAGCGTTCCAGAAAATAATATTGTAAAAAAAATTGAATAGCGGAATGTCGACTTGGAATTTTTGAAAAGTGCCTATTTTCGTGGTGGATTGGTGTTTAGGATAAAGTGGCCAATGACCAAGTTGGATTAGGGGTGACCAAATTAAATTTTCTTTTGGAGGAGAAGGAAGGAAAAAGCTTTCCAGAAAATAAGATTGTAAAAAAAATGTAATAGCGAAGTTCGACTTGGAATTTTTGGATATGGTTTTTTTTTTTGGTGGATTGGTGGTCAGGGTGAAGTGGTCAATGACCAAGTTGGTTTCGGAGTTCTTAAATAAAATTTTTTTTTTGGTGTATAAGGGAGGGAAGAAGCTTTCCAGAAGATAATATTGTAAAAAAAATGAATAGCGAAATTTCGACTTGGAATTTTTGAAAAGTGGCTATTTTCGTGGTGGATTGGTGTTTAGGATAAAGTGGCCAATGACCAAGTTGGATTGGGAGTGACCCAATGAAATTTGTTTTAGGGGAGAAGGGAGGAAAGAAGCTTTCCAGAAAAAAAGATTGCAAAAAAATTGAATAGCGGAAGGTCGACTTGGAATTTTGAAAAGTGGCTATTTTTGTGGTGGATTGGTGTTTAGGATAAAGTGGCCAATGACAAAGTTAGATCAGCAGTGCCCAAATGAAATTTGTTTTAGGGGAGAAGTGAGGAAAGAAGCTTTCCAGAAAATAAGATTGCAAAAAAAATTGAATAGCCGAAGGTCGACTTGGAATTTCGAAAAGTGGGTATTTTTGTGGTGGATTGGTGTTTAGGATAAAGTGGCCAATGACAAAGTTAGATCAGCAGTGCCCAAATTAAATTTGTTTTAGGGGAGAAGGGAGGATAGAAGCTTTCCAGAAAATAAGATTGCAAAAAAAATTGAATAGCGGAAGGTCGACTTGGAATTTCGAAAAGTGGCTATTTTTGTGGTGGATTGGTGTTTAGGATAAAGTGGCCAATGACAAAGTTGGATCAGCAGTGCCCAAATGAAATTTGTTTTGGCTGAGAAGGGAGAAAAAAACTTTTAAGGGAGGGAAAAAGCTTTACAGAAAATAATATTGTAAAAAAAATTGAATAGCTGAAGGTCGACTTGGAATTTTTGAAAAGTGGCTATTTTCGTGGTGGATTGGTGTTTAGGATGAAGCGGCCAATGACCAAGTTGGATCAGCAGTGCCCAAATGAAATTTGTTTTGGCTGAGAAGGGAGAAAAAAAACTTTTAAGGGAGGGAAAAAGCTTTCTAGAAAATAATATTGTAAAAAAAAAAATAATAGCGGAATGTCGACTTGGAATTTTTGAAAGTTGGCTATTATCGTGGTAGATTGGATTAGGAGTGCCCAAATGAAATTTGTTTTGGTTGAGAAGGGAGGAAAGAAACTTTCCAGAAAATCAGATTGTAAAAAAAAGTTGAATAGCGGAAGGTCGACTTGGAATTTCTGAAAAATGCCTATTTTCGTGGTGGATTGGTGTTTAGGATGAAGTGGCCAATGACCAAGTTGGATTCAGAGTGACCAAATGAAACTTTTTTTGGAGGAGAAGGGAGGAAAAAAGCTTTCTAGAAAATAAGATTGGAAAAAAAATTAAATAGCGAAAGGTCGACTTGGAATTTTTGAATATTGTTTGTTTTTTTTTGGTGGATTGGTGGTCAGGGTGAAGTGGTCAATGACCAAGTTGGTTTCGGAGATCCAAAAAAGCTTTCCAGAAAATAAAATTGTAAAAAAAAATTGAATAGCGGAATGTCGACGTGGAATTTCTGAAAAGTGCCTATTTTCGTGGTGGATTGGTGTTTAGGATAAAGTGGCCAATGACCAAGTTGATCAGCAGTGCCCAAATGAAATTTGTTTTAGGGGAGAAGGGAGGAAAGAAGCTTTCCAGAAAATAAGATTGCAAAAAAAATTGAATAGCGAAGTTCGACTAGGAATTTTTGGATATGGTTTTTTTTTTGGTGGATTGGTGGTCAGGGTGAAGTGGTCAATGACCAAGTTGGTTTCAGAGTTCTTAAATAAAATTTTTTTGTGGTGTATAAGGGAGGGAAAAAGCTTTCCAGAAGAAAATATTGTAAAAAAAATGAATAGCGAAATTTCGACTTGGATTATTTGAAAGTTGGCTATTTTCGTGGTAGATTGGTGTTTAGGATGAAGTGGCCCATGACCAAGTTGGATTAGGAGTGACCAAATGAAATTTGTTTTGGAGGACAAGGAAGGAAAAAAGCTTTCCAGAAAATAAGATTGTAAAAAAAAATGTAATAGCGGAAGATCGACTTGGAATTTTAGAATATTGTTTTTTTTTTTGGTGGATTGGTGGTCAGGGTGAAGTGGTCAATGACCAAGTTGGTTTCAGAGTTCTTAAATAAATTTTTTTTTTTGGTGTATAAGGGAGGGAAAAAGCTTTCCAGAAGATAATATTGTAAAAAAAATGAATAGCGGAATGTCGACTTGGAATTTTTGAAAGTTGGCTATTTTCGTGGTAGATTGGTGTTTAGGATGAAGTGGCCCATGACCAAGTTGGATTAGGAGTGACCAAATGAAGTTTGTTTTGGAGGACAAGGAAGGAAAAAAGCTTTCCAGAAAATAAGATTGTAAAAAAAAATGTAATAGCGGAAGATCGACTTGGAATTTTTGAATATTGTGTGTTTTTTTTTTTTGGTGGATTGGTGGTCAGGGTGAAGTGGTCAATGACCAAGTTGGTTTCGGAGATCCCAAATAAATTTTTTTTTGTGTATAAGGGAGGGAAAAAGCTTTCCAGAAAATAATATTGTAAAAAAAAATTGAATAGCGGAATGTCGACTTGGAATTTCTGAAAAGTGCCTATTTTCGCGGTGGATTGGTGTTTAGGATAAAGTGGCCAATGACCAAGTTGGATTAGGGGTGACCAAATTAAATTTTCTTTTGGAGGAGAAGGAAGGAAAAAAGCTTTCCAGAAAATAAGATTGTAAAAAAAATGTAATAGTGGAAGGTCGACTTGGAATTTTTGAACATTGTTTTTTTTTTTTTTTTGGGTGGATTGGTGGTCAGGGTGAAGTGGTCAATGACCAAGTTGGTTTCAGAGTTCTTAAATAAATTTTTTTTTTTTGGTGTATAAGGGAGGGAAAAAGCTTTCCAGAAGATAATATTGTGAAAAAAATGAATAGCGAAATGTCGACTTGGATTATTTGAAAGTTGGCTATTTTCGTGGTAGATTGGTGTTTAGGATGAAGTGGCCCATGACCAAGTTGGATTAGGAGTGACCAAATAAAATTTGTTTTGGAGGACAAGGAAGGAAAAAAGCTTTCCAGAATATAAGATTGTAAAAAACAATGTAATAGTGGAAGGTCGACTTGGAATTTTTGAACATTGTTTTTTTTTTTTTTGGGTGGATTGGTGGTCAGGGTGAAGTGGTCAATGACCATGTTGGTTTCGGAGTTCCCAAATAAAATATGTTTTGTTTTATAAGGGAGGGAAAAAGCTTTCCAGAAAATAATATTGTAAAGAAAAAATGAATAGCGGAATGTCGACTTGGAATTTTTAAAAGTTGGCTATTTTCGTGGTGGATTGGTGTTTAGGATGAAGTGGCCAATGACCAAGTTGGATTAAGCGTGACCAAATGAAATTTGTTTTGAAGGGAAAGGGAGGAAAAAAGCTTTCCAGAAAATAAGATTGTAAAAGAAATGTAAGAACGGATTGGTGGTCAGGGTGAAGTGGTCAATGACCAAGTTGGATTCGGAGTGCCCAAATAAAATTTGTTTTAGCGGAGAAGGGAGAAAAGAAGCTTTCCAGAAAATAAGATTGAAAAAAAAATTAAATAGCGGAATGTCGACTTGGAATTTTTGGAAAGTGGCTATTTTCGTGGTGGATTGGTGTTTAGGATGAAGCGGCCAATGACCAAGTTGGATTGGGAGTGACCAAATTAAATTTTCTTTTGGAGGAGAAGGAAGGAAAAAAGCTGTCCAGAAAATAAGATTGTAAAAAAAAATGTAATAGTGGAAGGTCGACTTGGAATTTTTTAAATGTGGCTTTTTTCGTGGTGGATTGGTGGTCAGGATGAAGCGGCCAATGACCAAGTTGGATTGGGAGTGCCCAAATGAAATTTGTTTTAGCGGAGAAGGGAGAAAAGAAGCTTTCCAGAAAATAAGATTGTAAAAAAAATTGAATAGCGGAATGTCGACTTGGAATTTTTGAAAGTTGGCTATTTTCGTGGTGGATTGGTGTTTAGGATGAAGTGGCCCATGACCAAGTTGGATTAGGAGTGACCAAATGAAATTTGTTTTGGAGGACAAGGAAGGAAAAAAGCTTTCCAGAAAATAAGATTGTAAAAAAAATTGAATAGTAGAAGGTCGACTTGGAATTTTTTAAATGTGGCTATTTTTGTGGTGGATTGGTGTTCAGGATGAAGCGGCCAATGACCAAGTTGAAGTCGGAGTGCCCAAATGAAATTCGTTTTGTGGAGAAGGGAGGAAATAAGCTTTCCAGAAAATGAGATTGTAAAAAAAAATTGAAGCGGAAGGTCGACTTGGAATTTTTGAAAAGTGGCTTTTTCCGTGGTGGATTGGTGGTCAAGATGAAGTGGCCAATGGCAAAGTTGGATTAGGAGTGGCCAAATGAAATTTGTTTTGGTTGAGAAGGGAGGAAAGAACCTTTCCAGAAAATCAGATTGTAAAAAAAAATGTAATAGCGGAAGGTCGACTTGGAATTTTTGAATATTGTTTTTTTTTTTGTGGTGAATTGGTGGTCAGGGTGAAGTGGTCAATGACCAAGTTGGTTTCGGAGTGACCAAATAAAATTTGGTTTGGTGTATAAGGGAGGGAAGAAGCTTTCCAGAAAATAATATTTTAAAAAAAATTAAATAGCGGAGGGTCGACTTGTAATTTTTGAAAAGTGGCTATTTTCGTGGTGGATTGGTGTTTAGGATAAAGTGGCCAATGACCAAGTTGGATTGGGAGTGACCAAATGAAATTTGTTTTAGGGGAGAAGGGAGGAAAGAAGCTTTCCAGAAAATAAGATTGTAAAAAAAAAATTAAATAGCGGAAGTTCGAATTGGAATTTTTGAATATTGTTTTTTTTTTGGTGGATTGGTGTTCAGTATGAAGCGGCCAATTACCAAGTTGGAGTCGAAGTGCCCAAATGAAATTCGTTTTGAAGGAGAAGGGAGGAATGAAGCTTTCCAGAAAATGAGATTGTAAAAAAAATTAAATAGCGGAATGTCGACTTGGAATTTTTGAAAAGTGGCTATTTTCGTGGTGGGTTGGTGTTTAGGATGAAGTGGCCAATGTCCAAGTTGGATTGGGAGTGACCAAATTAAATTTGTTTTAGGGGAGAAGGGACAAAAGAAGCTTTCCAGAAAATAAGACTGTGAAAACAAAAATGAATAGCGGAATGTCCACATGGAATTTTTGAAAGTTGGCTATTTTCGTATTGGATTGGTGGTCAGGATGAAGCGGCCAATGACCAAGTTGGACTGGGAGTGCCCAAATGAAATGTGTTTTGGCGGAGAAGGGAGGAAAGAAGCTTTCCAGAAAATAAGATTGTGAAAAAAAAAATGAATAGCGGAATCTCGACTTGGAATTTTTGAATATCGTTTTTTTTTTTTTTGTTGGTTTGGTGGTCAGGGTGAAGTGGTCAATGACCAAGCTGTTTTCGGAGTTCCCATATAAAATTTGTTTTGGTGTATAAGGGAGGGAAGAAGCTTTCCAGAAAATAATATTGTAAAAAAAAAAGAATAGCGGAATGTCGACTTGGAATTTTTGAAAGTTGGCTATTTTCGTGGTAGATTGATGTTTAGGATAAAGTGGCCAATGACCAAGTTGATCAGCAGTGCCCAAATGAAAATTGTTTTAGGGGAGAAGGAAGGAAAGAAGCTTTCCAGAAAATAAGATTGCAAAAAAAATTGAATAGCGGAAGGTCGACTTTTAATTTCGAAAAGTGGCTATTTTTGTGGTGGATTGGTGTTTAGGATAAAGTGGCCAATGACAAAGTTGGATCAGCAGTGCCCAAATGAATTTTTTTTTGGCTGAGAAGGGAGAAAAAAACTTTTAAGGGAGGAAAAATTTTTTCCAGAAAAGAATATTGTAAAAAAAATTGAATAGCGGAAG
The DNA here is from genome assembly GCA_937620795.1 of Thecophora atra. Taxonomy (NCBI): domain Eukaryota; kingdom Metazoa; phylum Arthropoda; class Insecta; order Diptera; family Conopidae; genus Thecophora; species Thecophora atra. The sequence goes on from OW569398.1 coordinate 40,711,978, forward strand.
GTCGACGTGGAATTTTTGAAAAGTGGCTTTGTTGTGGTGGATTGATGTTTAGGATAAAGTGGCCAATGCTAAAGTTGGATCAGCAGTGCTCAAATGAAATTTGTTTTGGCTGAGAAGGGAGAAAAGAAGCTTTTAAGGTAGGGAAAAAGCTTTCAAGAAAATAATATTGTAAAAAAAAAAAATAATAGCGAAATGTCGACTTGGAATTTTTGAAAGTTGGCTATTATCGTGGTGGATTGGTGTTTAGGATAAAGTGGCCAATGACAAAGTTGGATCAGCAGTGCCCAAATAAAATTTGTTTTGGTGTATAAGTAAGGGAAAAAGCTTTCCAGAAAATAATATTGTAAAAAAAAAATGAATAGCGGAATGTCGACTTGGAATTTTTGAAAGTTGGCTATTTTCGTGGTAGATTGATGTTTAAGATGAAGTGGCCAATGACCAAGTTGGATTAGGAGTGCACAAATGAAATTTGTTTTGGTGTATAAGGAAGGGAAAAAGCTTTCTAGAAAATAATTTTGTAAAAAAAAATGAATAGCGGAATGTCGACTTGGAATTTTTGAAAGTTGGCTTTTTTCGTGGTGGATTGGTGTTTAGGATGAAGTGGCCAATGACCAAGTTGGATTAGGAGTGACCAAATGAAATTTGTTTTGGAGGAGAAGGAAGGAAAGAAGCTTTCCAGAAAATAAGATTGTAAAAAAAATTGAATAGTGGAAGGTCGACTTGGAATTTTTTAAATGTGGCTATTTTCGTGGTGGATTGGTGTTCAGGATGGAGCGGCCAATGACCAAGTTGAAGTCGGAGTGCCCAAATGAAATTCGTTTTGTGGAGAATTTTGCTCTTTATATTGCTGAAATATGGTCTGTTATTTTTAATGTCAGCGTGAAACAGGGTATCTTTCCCGTTTGACTAAAGGTAGCTGAGGTTATACCTTTGCATAAGAAAGGTATTCAATATCTACAGGCCGATTTCTGTTCTACCGACGTTCTCGAAAATTTTTGAAAAAGCAGTAAAAACAAGAATCGTCAACTTTCTCAATAAAAAAATTTTTTTTATTAATTGCCAATATAAGTCCACCAATGTAAGGAAGTCCACTGAAGACGCTCTACAAAGCTTTTGTTGTGATATTTATAACAGCATGAATAATAAGCCGATTACTGCGGCGCTATTCATTGACATCAAGAAAGCTTTTGACACTGTGGGTCATGAAATTCTCTTAGATAAACTGTACGGTTATGGTTTTAGAGATAACGTCCATAATTAGTTTCGGTCTTATTTAACCGATAGACAGCAGAGAGTTAAAATTGGTGGTGACTTCTCGCCTGTAGCTACAATCAATATTGGCGTTCCGCAAGGATCAGTGCTAGGGCCAATTCTATTTCTAATATTTATTAATTCTAAGTTTGTTATATTTTTCGACCTGTGTATATTATTTATAAAGATTGAGTTTTCCCAGGCTCAAGGTCTACCAAAAAGGATTTAAAATAAAACTCTAAAACAAATACTGTTTTTATTTTTAATTTATTTTGGGGTTGCAATATTTCGGAAACACCTTCGGTGTCCGTCCTCAGGCAACAACTGACTGCTGTTTTTACAAAAAATTTTTGGTTTTATACAAGAAAAGAAAAGTAAAGCAAACACATGTACATAGTTACTTAACTGTTTTTTTGTTAAATATTTTCTCTATTATGTGTCTATAAATGCGAGCGCATTGTTCGCTGTCTGTTTTGTAATTCATTCTCCTCTCTGTTGGAACTTTGATTATGTGTAGCATTTCCATTATAAAACGTTTTTTGTAATGTCTTTCTGTTTGTAATATGCTGGTCTCTTTTATATTTGGTGAGTGATTGTTTGTAATACAATGCGTTGTCAATGCTGTTTTGTTGTTGCTATCTTTTGTTTTAATCTTGTGGTCAGACTTGTGAGATGCCAATCTTGTTCGAAGTTTAGTTTTAGTCGTCCCAACGTATAACATGTTGCATGTGTTGGATCCATCTCCATAGCATGGAATTTGGTATATCACATCCGTCTTGTCCAATGTTTCAATCTTTGTCTTCATATTTGTGTATAACTGTTGAATTGTATTAATTGTTGTCCAAGAAATTTGTATTCTTTTTGTGTCATATATGTTTGAATGTATGAATTTATTGGAAATTCCGGCTATATATATCATGGATTTGTATATTTTAGGTTGGTTATTCTGTGCAGTTGTATCCTTTATTTTGTAACAATTCTTTGTTGCGTTCCTAATTATATTTTGAATTGTATTATATGTAAAACCATTTTCTTTTAGTATACCAGTTATTATTCCTTTGTTTTTTTGATGAAATTGTCGATCACTTATACGTAAAATCCTATTTGCAAAATTATGTGCTACATTGTATATAATATGTTTTGGATTATGTGAAAGACGATTAATTAACCGTCCCGAAGCCATCGGTTTTTTATACCAATCTATTTTTATATGTGTGTCCATTCTAATTATTAGTGCGTCTAAAAAGGGTAAACTGTTATCGTTTTCCGTTTGATAGGTGAAGTTTATATGTTTGTTAAAATTGTTAAGCATGGTTAATGTTTCTTGTATCATATTCCGATCTACTATGCAAAATAAGTCATCGACATATTTGGTCATTATTCTAGGTTTATTGACTAATTTGTCAATTGTTTGGTCTAGTAATTCTTCCATGATAATGTCAGCTATTATTGGTGATGCTGGTGATCCCATTGGCATTCCCTTTAATTGTTCGTAAATTTTGTTTTCTGATTTAAAGTACCTGTTTTCTTTTATGCAAAACTGTAATATATCTTTGAATAATTCTTTTGGTATGTCCGTAAACACTGAGATTGTATTCCAGTTTTTCATAATTATTTCTATTGCTAGATTTGTTGGAATGCTGGGGAATAAGGATACCACGTCAAAAGATATTAATATTTCTTCATTTTTGATTATATAGTTCTTTATTCTGTCTTTTAGCTCGGTTGCATCCTTTACATTATATTTTGATTCTGATTTGATTATGATGTTTTAGCTTAACTCAATCTTTATAAATTTATTAATTCTCTGCTGTCGATCGGCTTCTCCGGCAAGCCGGTCGCGTTTGCTGATGATCTGGCCTGTACTTATACAAGTGATTCGATTCCTAAACTGACTGTGGGAATCTGCGACACTCGTTTCATATGAACAAGCTCGTTCTAAGTGAGAAATCTACAATTATGTTTTTTTGTGCTAGAGGTAAACCGCCTGTTATTGATGACTTCGTATTCCATGGTCCAGCCTGCAAAAATGTACCTTTGACTTGGGATATATGGCCCTCATCTATCAATTACCATACCAATATTACCTCGATGAACTGTTGCCAAAGTTGTTGTATTATTGAGTGCGTTAATTCATATAAATACTTAGGACTACATTTAGATAGCAAAATGAATTGGTCAGGTCATATTGACGTTCTAACTAAATACTTACGATGTGCAACTAGGCAACTATTTCTCCTAAAAAAATCCTGCTCTCCTAATCTCTTACGTAGAATTTACTTTGGAATCTTCCATTCTAAACTTGAGTATGATCTAGTCTGTTGGGGAGGAACTGTTAACTACAATATCAACGCACTATACTCGATTCAGAAGTTTGCAATTAAAACAATTAGTAATAAATCCCGATATGACAGTAGCTTTCCCATTTTCAAAAACCTTAATATTCTTCCCGTAAAGCACTTTTAATTTTTTAAAATTCTAAAAATTTATTTTACTAATCTGGATATCACTGGTTTCTTCTTCAGTACGAGAAATCCAGCATACGCACTGAGAGGTCAGAATTCTGATTCAGCAACATTTCCTTCGCATAACCTGCAACTCTACTTTAGATCTGTCTAGTGCTTCTCGGCTTTTTAACAGCTTGCCACCTAATATAAGAAGTCTTCGTGTAGTGGGTCGGTTCTTACAGGAGGTGAAACTATGGCTAATGTTGTTTAACCCTTTCGTTTCTTAGTGTTGAATATTCGCATGTTTGATTTCTTATATTTACTCTGTTTTATTTATCTTATTTTTAGCTTTTATTTATTGCAATTTATATTGTTAAAGTTTTTAATTTTAATTTTACTCTTCATATTTTTAAATATTTATATTTTCCTCTTTTTAGTTGTATATTTTTATATATATATAAATATATATATATATATATATTTTCTATATCACTTTTATTGCTTCCTTGTATACGTAGTAAACAAAAGAAAGTATTGTAATCATGAAAAATTTCGATAATGAGATTTTGATGGTAACACACATTTTGACCATCGCGGAGTTCATTTTGACTTGTTTGGTCGTGACGTGTGTACGTATGTATGTACGCCTGCACGCCTGTACGCCTGTACGTATGTATGTATCCTCTATGACTTAAAAACGGAGAATCGTAGAAAGTTGAAATTTGGTATTTGAGACTCTTATAAGACCTAGTTGTGCACCTCCCTTTTTGGATGCAATCGGTTGCGCGAAAAGGACACTTCTCATATAGTTTTTTTCAAATTTCATACATTACTCAAAAACAAACACTAATAAAAAGCACATACTATTTTGTATTTGGGCCTTACATAAGGCACAATTTTGTAGCTCCAATTTTGATGATGGTTCGCACCAAAAGGACTCTTCGCCAAAGGAACACAAAGCATGCATTATCCGAATTACATAAATGATAATGATAAATGAATGTTATGCTGCTATATCCTTTACAAAAATTGGTTGTACCCTAACAGAACTAAACAGGAAAATTAAAATTAGTACGATTGATAGTTCAAGCTGTGCGAAAACTAATTTGTACTTCCTTGTTTTTACTTACTACTATTTAAATTATTTAAATTAAGAAAAGCCTATGAAATTTTTTCATTATGGAAGTAAAAATATTTCAAATTTTTAAAACTTCAATTTTAAAATATAAATAAAATATATCAACCATTCTTGAAAAATAACCATACAATTGCCGTCATACAAGGAAGTAATGTGTTGGCCATATCAGATATTTTTCAATTGTGTTAATTTAATAGTCAATTAATATTAAGTGAAATCGACACTAGTTTCAACTGTTGGTTATATGTTTATATAATTGTTATTAACTGATGAAGAATAAAAATTAACTAACTAACTAATACAGCCTCGAACACCGTCGCGGTTCGACACAGCCTTGAAAGTCATCACGGTTCGACACCGCTTCAAACGACGTAATCATCGCACCTCCACTCAAATAACATACAGCAGCGGGAAAAATAACAGCAGAATAACTGATAACAAGGATAACATCTACAGAGGACTACAGAGAAGTGCGAAAGGCAGTGCTACCAATTCAATATAAGCAACGAGTTTTACTAAATAAAGATTCCATCAGTTGTTTTCATAAAAATAAATAGTCCTGTGAATTGGATCCTGGTTACTCGCTAAGTCTTACCCTAGCCAGAGAAACAACGTTACAGGACCTAACTTGACGAGGGATGACGCAAATTCCTTCCCAATAATCAACATAAACTAATTATGCCTTCCAAAAATCGAAGACCTCAAGGTTGTAAGAACTGTAGAGTTGAAGATCAATGAACGTTAATTGCAAACATTGGTCCGAAAAAGAATAATTACCATATATGCAATGAAATCGAATGATCCACAGTTACAACACCCCGAGATTCGATCTTCAAAACCTACTTAAATGGTTCACTAAATAAAAATAAAGTTTATGCTAACTCCATCGACGGCTAAAAAAAAAAAATTCATTTCAACTAAAAGAATAAATTTCAAAAACAACAATAGCTCCATCGACGACCCTTCTTTTGCTCCATCGACGAAAACTGAAACAATTAAATTACAATAACAGCACTAAGGAAACCGAATGAAGTCGACAAATTCTCGCTCATTACATGAATGTCCAAAAGAAACAACATTAAATTCTCAACCACACTCATGAATATATACATATCTTTACGAATACTCTCTATTCTGCGTTGGAAAATATTTATCAACACATAAACTAATAGCGTCTGACAAAAATTGAAGATATCAGGCTTTGTTTGTAGTTAGAGTTGAAGATCAATGAGAAAAAATTACCTACATTTGCATGAAAAAGTTGCTTAAACTTAATAGGCAGCGAAGACAAATGACACATTTACAGCAAACCGAGGTGTGCCCTTCCAAACCCACTTAAATTGTCTCGGTTCGTTTACTAAAAAATATAAAATATTAATAAAATATGAACGTACATGAATTCAACTAGAATTCAACCCTTTCAACTAGAAGAATAAATAGCAACACCGACACCGTTAGCAATAAACGAAATTTTTATTACACTACCTCGATCGACGGCAGTCAATTAAAGAAAAAATCCAAACTTGTACAATAACGGAGGACCGACGATCTCGTTTACTAAAGTATCACGTTACAACACAGAACAACAACAACATATATTTAAACAAAAGTCTTCAGCATTTTCAAATACCCCCTCAGCCGTAACATCATTCCCTTCCGTTTCTTCCACCGCCCCCTCCCTTACACCCCACACCAGACTGACTGACTGATTGTCCGTCCGTCGGTCTGTCTGTCGGTCTATCGGTCTATTCGTAGCCTTTATCGCTTTCTCAGTCACTCTAACAATATCCCTATCGTACCAGCGCATTCTAACTCACATACAGTGATCAATACCAGTGATTACATTTGTTTTACATTACATAAACTGTAAATATAAACTGTTAACGTGCGCCTTACTTTGGAGACATATTCTATAGGAACGTAGAAAAATTTCATTCAATATTTGAATATCCTAAGAGATCAGAAATTATTATACATAATTAGAACATCTACACTATATTTCTCGTTTTACAAGTCTTCATTTGTTTGCATGTATTTTTATTAACGCATTATTAATAATTAAATTCTTTGTTATGTTTTTTATTATTATATATTTTTGGAAATTTTAGGAAACAATTGCAGAAGAGGAGTTTTTACGTGCCATGAAATTAAAGTGCGTGGGAAAATTGCAGCTTGCATTTTCAATTATTAGCGATCTGTTAACAGCAGATGTCCTCAATAAGGTAATTCACCTAACTGCCAATTTATTCATTTTTTGTTTTGCTTGTATGTAAGTGAAGTTATATTTAGTATCCTGATGTTTGAGAGCAATTAAAACCGAAAATTTTAGTCTAATCTACCACACATAATCATACGCAAATTAAGAAAAGGCTGTCCGAACTGTGAATTTATTCCGGCTTGTTTGCGTTCAACATATATGATCAACTAATGGAATAGGGGTCGGTATTCATAAACAAATATTAAAAGTATATTATAAGCAAATTATATGATTGTTTAAATTATAGAACTTAGGGTGCCCTACATCGCTGTTGGTTGCTGGTAATTGTTAATAACAGCTGGCGCTGGAACCAGATTGTTGTGTAACAATTTTTTTGTCTCAGCTGAGATAGGATCAGCGGCTCCAGGGTGGAACTTGAAGAAAACCACTCAATTCGTAACGTTTCCGCATTTCAAACGATTGTGTTTCAACAATCTAGCACTGACTGAAACAGTTCAGCTCGGACGTTATATTTGTTACCGTTTTATTTTATTCAAATATCTTATCTATAACAATGCGTGCTTATTCTAATACAATCTAATTACTTACCCTAAGTTCTTAAGCTAAAGGAAGATAATAGGCACAGGAAAAGCACAGCTGCGCAACAGCCTTGGTACTGGTGCGACGCTTCGGTCGAGTAGATAATATAAAATTAGTGTGAGCAACAGCCCGTGGAGTTAACCCACTCAAATGTTGATTAATCGCAAACAAAAATAAAGTGGAGCAAAAACCCGTGGAGTGACTTCGGCCTGACGAAGTGATCGGTTCGAGTAGGGCTAAAGCTCCGGGAGTCATTCGGAACTATCGGAAAGATCGTAAAAAAAAGGTTTGCGCTAAAGGTATGGGACTGGTCGATTTTCTACGTTCAAAAATGCTCGTTAAGATTAAATTCAACAGCAGTTGAATTAGACTTCTCGTGAATCGTAGTTTCTGCCTTGAACGCAAAATATGTCACGCTGGTAGATTCAATGCTTTTTGCTAGCATTGTCTTCCCGCCAGCTGTGGTTTCTGTTGTTGTTGTTGTCGCTCTCCATATGTCTAGTTATGGAATCAGGTTTTGTCGTTGTTACTTGCTTCTTGTGTTGTGGTTTATGGTAAGGAAGTACTCGGTGGTTATTGCTGTGAATGCCGTCATACCTCTGAAATCGATCGCACTGATAAAGCGAGTGTCCTGAAGTCTGGCAAGGATGCCCTCAATGTGAGGTAACGGGTATGCGTCTTTAATTGTTCGTTCGTTTAGTTTCCTAGCATCAAGGCATAGTCGGTTTTTAGTCCCTTTTCTTACCAAAGACACTGGAGAGCTCCAGCTGCTGTTGCTGACCTCAATCACCCCGAGACTCTGCTTTCGGTCAAGCTCTGCAAAGATCAGCTGCTGAATTACAGGTGAAATGGGGTAGTGGCGTTGGTTTACTGAAAGATGCTCATCTACCACTTCTATAACGTGCTCTTCCATTTCGGTTCTCCCGAGACCCAGAACAGCACAAGACGGGAATCTTGCTTTAACCTTCTCCAGTGCTACCTCTTGCTCTTTGGTAAGAATGTGTAGGTCCGTATCGAAAGTCAGGTCTGAAGATGTCTGTTTAAGTTCACTTACAGACGCTGAGCTGGTTGCGTCAACCCCTAAACGTGTACACTTACTAATTACTGACAACCCAAAGGTTCGCCAGAAGTCAACCCCAAAGTAAAATTCTTGTTGTAAAGCAGGAACTATGAGAAATTCCATGTCCCTTGTCAAACCCTCCGAGACAACCGGAAGTGAAATTGCACCTATCACAGCGGTTTCACCTCCGTTTGCAGTCCTCACTATCTGCCCCTGTATCGGAATGACTTGTCTGTTTCGTGTTTTAATGAATTCTAAAGCACCATTTCCGATACAGTTAGCAGATGCAACTGAATCCAGCAATGCAACCACATCTTCACCGTCTACCTTTGTTTTAGCGAAAAATCTAGTATCGCCTCCCAGCGTCACAATGGCAGAGACTAAAACTTTCTTAATTTTCTTCATAATTTGTCTCTTCGCCCTCATCTTCCCTATCTTATCGAAGTTCCGCTTCTTCCTGTCGAGTACCACCTCACTTAAAGAAATTTTTTCCCTCACAGCTTCGTACTCGACCTTGCGCTGGTGTAACCTTTTAATTGGACGACCTATCGGGCTATGGCTGCGGATCACTGGATCCTTCCTCTGTAGAATCCTTACAGGTTGGCCGGGGACTCCTCCTTTAAAGCAGAGATCCTCGGATTCCCTGCAGGATTCGCGTTTCCCGGACGAAACTCACAATACGAGGTATCACTATGACACACAAAACACGTCATGCCGTGGAATGCCGAGTTGCACTTCGCGTCAAGTGGGTTTTTCTTGAAGTGGTCCCCAGGCATTCCACAACTAAAGCACAAATTCAAATGAAACGGAGACTGACAAAACACTTGGTTTACACTTGGACTATTACTAATACGACGAGGAACAGGCATATAAGGTAAGTTCTCCCTCCTCAAGCGACAACCCCACCTCGCTAACCTGCCTGGCTTTTGCTCGACTTTCTTTTATCAATTTTTCTGCTCTTCTGCACTCGGTGCAGAACTCTTCAATGAGCTAACTTTACAAGCAAAAGTCAGGCTAGCGAGGTTTGCCTTTAAATTGGCTCTTATTATTGAAATTAATTCCTCCTCAGGAATCTTTCTTCGCAGCCTGAAGGTGAGATTATGGATCTCGGCATAAAAATCTTCAAAACTCTCGCCCACTTCTTGTTTCCGATCCATAATCTCCCTTATTATTTCATAGTCGGAGTATGCAGATCGGAAGTTGCTTAGTAACTCTCTTTTCAATTCTTCATAGCCAAAGTCTGGGGCACTCTCATGATCCTCCAGCACCCGCCAATACCACTTAGCGGCGGCTCCGGTGACCAGGCAGTGGAAATCGGTGAAGAGCTGCTCAAAAGAAATTTCATATTGTTTCTGCATCTTTTCGATGCGGAATATGAAGCTCTCCACTGTTAATTCCTTACAAGAGCCGTCAAACTTAACATGCCACTTGTTAAGGTCAAGGCTCTTCCGCCTTGACACCTCACCGCTATTCGGCGACATTGTCGGGCCCTGACATGAGGTTTGGCCCAGCCCTTGCTGACCGCAACCCCGATACTGCACCCCTGACAGCATCGGCAGCCTCTCGCCTTCTCGGAGTGGAGGCGTCTCTTGGATGGGGGTTTGGTGGGTTTTGTATACCCGACGCCTCCATCGCCGCCACTCTTCGGCCAAGGTCTGCAACACCTCCGCGAAGCTGCTGCATAGCTTCTGCGCAACCCGTCATCATCTGACCGTGCTGCATCATCATGGCCATTATCTGATTCAGTTGATCAGGACCAGATGATGCAGCAGGTGCTGATGACGTTGACCGCGCCGTGGTTCTGCATCCTGCCCGTCTTGCTCCGACATCTCTATTATTTTTTCTAGCTTGTCCGAGAAGGTACTAACGCTGACGGTCAAGCTACTGGACTCCGACCTAGCCCCTTCACTATTTGGAGGTCGTCCAAACACCAAGCTAATGCACTTGCTTAAATAGTCTACTGGGACAAAATCTACTCTTCTTTCTATCCAAGTATCTATTTGGTCGAGTACTGAACCTATTATCTGGTTTTCAAGTGCCCTACTAACACTTCTCGTAATGGGTCTCCTAGGCTCAAACTCACGCTCGCGTTCCATACATCGAACACTCACTCAATCAAAGACTCTTATTCACACTCAGTTAAAAACTCACACTAAGGGGAAACAAATACGAAATTGGAAGAATGTAAACCGGAAAGAAAGTATATAAAAAAAAACAAAAAGAAAGAATGCAAAGTAATAATAAAACAAAACTCCAACAAGAACAACCACCTAAAAAATTAAAAATTTTTTATAAAAGTAATAAGTAATAATAATTATAAAAAAACAAAATATATATTAAAAGAAAAAATAATTCAAAATGATTAAAGATTAATTAAGAAACACTGCGACTCAAGGGCAAAAATAAGGAGTAATGATTAATGAAATAAAAAAAATAATGGAAAATATACAAAAATAGTAAAATATAAAATAATAATAAATAAGAAACAAATTAAATAAAAATAATAAATAAAAATACTAAGCAGAAATAATAAGATATTAATGAAAAGAAAATAATAATAAAAAATAAAAATATGTAACAAATGGAATTATATGAAATAATAAAATATAAGCAACAAGAAAAAAAAATAATCAATAATGAAGAGATAATAAAAAAAAAATATTTATTTCAATAAATGGGTTTTAGGCTGATGTGTATGATGGTAACCCAGGAAGCATTCAACAGCTGAGCATGGTTGTCCGTATAGTCAAGTTAACAGTCAGCTAAAAATTATCCCAAAACCCCCCAAATAGTCTCTCTATGTCACAATTTTGGAACGTGGCACAACTGTACTTCAGTCTTGACTAAAGTTAGGTTGCCACGCCCCCTTGTAACATTTAACCCCTTTGAGTGTACTGGAGATTCCCCTCACAAGCACAACCGATGAAAGTTTTATAGTTGGTAGCGAATCTGCCAGCAACCTACCTGTCCAAACACCCCAGTGAAAAGTCATGCGACTGGTACCACTTACGAAAACACTAGTGCCTTGCTAAAGGAACCCAGTCGCAAAACTTTACACAACATAAAATTGTAGCACCTCCAGCTTCTGCCCAAAACAATTAGTGTTAAAACTGTTAAGTTTGAAGCAGAAACTGGCGTTGCCACCCTGTCCGAACACAAAAGGAAAAGAAATAGAAAAGTAAAAAAAAAAAAAACATCAAAAAGAAAAGAAGATTAAAAGCAAAAATGAAAAGATTTAACAATTAAAAAAAAAGAATAGAAATAGATAAAATAGTTCAAAGAGAAATGCTTAGAAAATAATGACCGTTGAAAATAATAAATAACGTTGGGCGCCATTTCTGTTGAGAGCAAGGTTAGGGTGGCGTGGCACGGTGGCTGCGGCTAGACTCGCCGAAAATATGGGGTGGTTTCTTGCCACCCTACCCACAACAGAAAAACCAAAAAATCGTGACAATATTTTTTTTTTTAAAGCAGAAAGAGCGGGAAGGATGCATAAGGAAGGAGTAAAGACGACATACTGGTGACTTACATCTATGTTTCCTAATGGGTCATTCAATGCAAACCCTCTCACACTCAGAATCAGAATTACCTAATCAAAATCCTAACATTCTCCACTCAACACCTTTCAACTACTTTCAGCTAACCAAGCATAAACCAATCACCCTACAACCCACTAGGAAACTCACACACGCTAGCACACACCACAACCTAAGTCGTCGTCCGTCTCTGAGCCGCCCACCTCCTCTGTAACTCTTTCAAGATACAGCCATGAACCGCACTTGGCTCAAAGCGTATCTGCGGTTCCCTTCTTTTGTTAATCTATCAAGTCACCGTTAGTCCGTCTGTTTTCTACATAACGTCCGTATTGTCTGTCTGTCTGCCACGTCTATCAGTGTGGTGACCTACCCTTAGGTCCACCAGCACATCAGCCCAAAATGTTGCCTTTCAGCAAGTCATAACTACGGAATCAGGTTTCCAAAAATAACAACCAAATTAAAAAAAAAATAATTAATACTGTATTATGTGATTAATTCTGTTGCTTCTTGTTTAATTTTTTTCTTTATTTATTTCTCTCATTGTCCTTAATCCTAACAATAATGATTTAATATATAATACCATCTATAATATATAATACAGTTTCTATTATTTCCCTTATTACTTTTTTTCTTAGTATTTTCATTCAATTTGTTTGTATATCTTTTATATTTATAACTATAACTTTATATATTTATATATTTTATATTTATAAGGATAAATTTTAATATATTAATACTAAGTCCCTCAAGAAGTAAACAAAAGAAAAATTATGGTGAAGGCAAAGTAATTTTATTGTCATTACGCTCCACTTACCAAGATCCTAAACCAGAAGATGGCGCCACCTTGCTGCTTCAAACCTGCAACAAGAGAATGTTTTTGATTCTATAATTTTTTTTTCCTCTTTTTATCTTCCTTCTATAACACATTAGTCGAATTTTATAGAAAACATCATAGTAATTGTAATTATTAATTAATACCAAAATAATTCTACTAATATAAAAGAATCATACAATTTTTAACAATATTAATATTTCAAAATAAATTGACGGCAACCCTGTTGTTGACTCTGCTCTACGATTAGTAAGTCTTCACGCTATATACTTGACTGCTCTCGGTGTTGTAATGATGTTCACCTATGTTGTTGTTGTTGTTGTACTTCTTCATTGTAATGTTGAATGTATTACGTTGTATTATTAATGATGTCTATTGTTGCTAGCGAAGACAATTTAATGTTTGAGTTAGTTATTGGTGTTGCTGTTGTGGTTGTTGTTGATTTATATTTTCACGTTGTGTAAATAATTGTTCTTGTGTCAATTTAAAGAATGTAATTATTTAGGTTTTATATAAATCGTACGAAAACTGACTTTTTGGCGCAATTCTGCCTTATATGTTTTTGCACTGCACGAATTTTATATGTACGTTTTTTTTTCTTGTATGTACTTCCGCATGTATATAAAAAAAATTGGCGGGAGTTTTGTGTTTCTAGAATCCCTCCTAGTTTATTCAATTTTTAATTTAATTGGAATTTATAGAAATATTTATAAGTTTTCCTTCTTTTTATTTAAGTTCTTTTAAACGCACAGACGTTTTATATTTATAAACTTTAATTATTTGTCGCCTTTAAAGTTTTATTAAGGCTTTTCCAAAGCAACCATCGCTCTCCATCATTAACCTTCTTTGTTTTTTTTTCTACTTTTTCTTTTCTTTAAATAGTTTTGCACACAAATCATTCAACCAGGAGACTTAGGGCCTTGCTGTGAGGGAAATCTTTTTTTTTTTTTTTTATTTCTTCAAAATTATAGAAAACTGCTTACACATAAAACAATTACCAGTAACAAAAATTCTAACTAACACAAAAGACAAATTTAACTATAATTAATATCGCTCCTTTGGTAAGGGAGATATGAGACACGGGCTGCCACTACAGAAGGCCAGGAGCTCAGCTGCGGGTAACATAGATTTAAGGCTATTAAAAGACTTCAAGGATTCATCATTTAGATTAATTGGCACCTTTTTAGACTGGCCAGCCTTTACTTGAGCATGCTCCCTCCTTGTAAGATTTGTAAGGGGCTTTGCCACCTTTGCATAGTCGCGAATGAATCTTCTATAATAGGAGGTCATTCCGAAGAAGCTTTTCAACTTTCAAAGTTGGTTGGTGGTAACAATTTTTCAATGGTCTTTACCTTGGCAGGATCTGGACTTACACCTTCAGACCCCACGACATAACCAAGGAATTCCTCCTCAGCCTTCATGAAATGGGTTTTATCAAGATTCACTTTTAGATTGGCTTCACGAAGCCTTGCAAAGATTGTATCCACGTTCTTCAGGTGATCTTCGATGCTTTCGCCGATTACGATTACATCATCAATATTAGTATATAACAAATTTTTCCTATGTGCTCGCGAAGGACATCGTCTATCATTCTCTGAAATATGGCTGGCGCATTCTTTAGGCCAAAAGGCAGTCTTAAATATTCAAATTTCCCGTTAGCTGTTGAAAAAGCAGTTTTGGAGATATCTTTTGGTTTCATGTATATTTGGTGAAATCCTGATGTAAGATCTATTGTTGTGAAATACTTTGCTTTACCTAAACTAGCTAAAGTGGAAGTTATGTCAGGAATTGGATAAGTATCTGGAACAGTTACGGCATTTAAACGCTTGAAGTCCATTACCATTCGATACTGGTTTTCGCCATTTGGTTTCGGCTTTTTCGGCACGACCCATATAGGTGAATTGTATGGACTTTTGGATGGTCTTATTATTCCTCCACCCGTCGAGATTTTATTGTCCTGTCAACGTCCATCGGTTCGTGTTTTATGGCCGGATATCGCGGGGGTAACGCTGGCTTATAGTTGGTATACCCGTTTGTTCGAAAGTTAGAGTGATTGTTATTCTGCTGCCAACTTCTAGGCTTATAATCTTTATGCTGCCACCCTGATCTCACTTGAAATAATTTTGGTCGCCGTGAAGGCCCAGGACGATAAGTTGTCTCCGCAGGAATCGAGGCTTCGTTTTTGCGTAAATTATATCGTTTCGCATGGTTAAATTCTGCAATTCTAAACAAGCGGAGTATCCCTCAGGGAGCGATATTGGTCGCTGTATAGTAATCATACGGGAAAGATCCGGCTTAAGTCCTCGTATGAAAATGTCCAGCGCTCTGTTGCTATAAGTTCCCACTAGGGCCTTGATAGATTCATCACTGTAATATTCCGTCTGCAGTTTGTTGATAATTATTGAAAGTTGGTAATTAATGGTTAAGTAAAACTCATCCATTGAAGAAGATCCCTGGGAGCGCTGATTGAGCAGATGCTCCAGAGTTTGGATATGCCGTTTATCAGCGTAGTGGAGGGAAAGTATTCTTTTGATTTCGGCCCAATCACTATTGAATACTTTATAGGATACCAGAGCTGTATCAGCAGCGCCAATAATTTTTTGACGGACGCTCTGGAAAATTGCACGATAAATCTTATCCTTAACAATTTCAAAATCGCCTAGTACTGTTTCCACGGAATTAACCCAGGATACATACTGAGTTGGATTACCCTCAAAGGTTTTTAAATCTCTTACGCTGTCAGGAAGACGGCTTATATCTTTTAACTCGGCTCCGGTTCGTGGCCGTCGGGTTAACTCTTCTGTGACCACTGCGACAGCCGCCGTAGCCTGCCTACTTTCAAGAAGATTTAATCCAACCAAAACGTCTCCTAATGCATCCTTATCAAAACTCAACTCTAGGGTTCCCATACGCGTTTTAATAGCTTTGAGCTGTTCCACGAATCGATTCATGGCTCCAGTCATATTCAATAATGTAGATTTTACGTCCTCCATCGTTTTTATGCTAAGCTGATAAGACGGAAAAAAGAAATTCACTTACTTGAAATATGTACCAGGAATCCTTTCAATGAAAAATTACAGATCCTTGACCGGCGCACAGTCTTACTTCACCCTTTTTTACTTTCAATTTTTAAATTTTGCACTCAATTTTCTAATTACTTCCTCTTTTCAAATATTATTTTTTGTTTTCACAATTTTATATTCCCTTTCAATTTTATTTTTACAATTTTATCTGAGGAATCAATTAACTTTTGCCATTTTTTTTCAATTTTCAATTTTGCATTGGTTTTTAATTTTTTCCTTCTTTCCTAAGGAATCGATTTTCGAAGCATATATTGCTTTGTATTCTACTTTTTCTTTTCAATTCACACTTCAATTTTAAGACTTTTCTCTTCAACTTTTGCTTTTTTTCCAATTTTCTTTCTTCTTTTTAAATTCTTTGTTTCAATATTTTTATGTGTTTAATATTTATTATATATATTTTTATATAGTGAGCCTTGGCTAGGATACGCGACGCGACCGTTTATGATTCCGGTTTGGAGATCCGCTTTTATAATCGCAGATACCTACTGAGGTACGGGTTACTTCACTTTCGCCTCGGTAACCTTCTGTGACTCTTGCAGTTTTAATCACCAGGAATACCGGATTAGCGAAGGAGGAGCTATTTTCATTTAATATATTATTCTTTTGAATATATTGTAAGTCCTAGAGGGACCCGTAAGTTTCGCAGGACTTTACTTATTTATTTTATAAGGACTCCTAAGGGAAGGTCGCTGCTCAGGCGCCAGTTAAAGGATTTTAAACGGTCTATTTCAAAAAAATATTTTAAGACGCACCAACTCGCGCGTTTTTTGTTAAATTAAACACTTAAAGAAAATAAGCGTTCTATTGTATTTATTTGAATAAAACAAGTTTTACAATTGAATATGTTACAAAATAATTCCATCCGATGTTCGCGACTCCAAAGCCAAGACTGCCTGTTTCACCTCAACTTTGCTGGTCCGCTCAATTCGATTATCACATTGCACCAACATGCACAGGTACTCAAACGCTGATCATGCAGAATTCCTTTCCCATCGTTTCGGCAAGAAGGCAAACTCGCAATGGGATCGGAAGCGCGGGTTGAAGTAGAAATATTGAAAGTGCTTAGCTAGCAGTTAAATTGCGGCGACAATATCGATACTGTTGTTAACTTGGATCATATGATTTCATTATACATATGTTTTTACATTAGGTTAACTTTTGCTTCGATACAAATTAAGAGCTTTAATGTTCATTTGTTTTAAGATGCTGTTCTGTTTTGAAGTTTACTTTTTATATGTTAATATGTTAATATATATGTAAGTATGTATGCATATGTGTATATGTATGGATATATATATATATATATATATATATATATATATATATATATGCAATGTTTATTCAATTCTCATGGAGAAAACACAGAGTATGCACATTGTCGAGAAGTGTTTATAGGTATGTATACATATTCATAATAAGTGCTTCGGGTAAGCCCCGTAAGCTTCGGATTTTATTCTTCGGCTCTGTTCTTATGCTTCGGGTCTGCTTCTATACTTCAAGTTTTTATTGTTCAACAGCTTTGAATTTAAATGTATAGAAAAGAGAACACATGTCTCTTTTTGCGCAATTGGATTACATGATCAGTACTTGCCGAGAAACTAGCAAGCAAAGGAAACTAGAAGTAGAAAAGTTTTATCTAAATTGTTTGATTCCTGTGAAATCGCAGTAATAATTGTTTATAATAATTTCAACAACAAATTAAATTTTTATACTGTGTACTGTAAACATTTATTTAAAAACACGAAAACAAAGCAACATGCAACTCATATTTGAAAAGTGCAACGCTGCTTATGCAACAAAACGGAACTTAAGTCACCACACAAAGGCAAAACATGAACATATATTTTTAAAATGCCAAGAGTGTGACGGGAAATTTGAGCGTAATGTATCAATTACGTGAACTTAAAAACAAGTCTCACATAAATGAAGGATCTGATAGAACATCTGAATTAAATGTCCTACTACGTACAACTACATACTGCTCAGGATGTCAACAGAATGTCGAATTGAACTGGGCTTACCATATCAGAACAAACCCACACAAGCAAAAATGTTGTATTCCGACAACAGCAGCAAGTTGAAATCTATAAGAGATAACTTCAACGAGAGAATCGCTCATTTATGAAAATGATTACTTCAGTACTCTAATGGCGGAAGAATTCCTTCAGAAAGGGAAAAATAATATAATGCTAGAGCCAATTAACGGCCTCGAGAAGCATTTGTCTTTTAAATTTAATTTGGAGTTGTTCTGTGAATTTATTAAAACATCTGACGATAAGCCAATAGTGGAAATAAAATCTTTCCCAACCAAAAAGATGATGGTTCAATTACGAAACCAGCCATTACCAAAAGTTACAGATAACAAGAAAGCATGCATAAATATACGAAATGATGATGAATATTGCTTCAAGTGGGCAATCATCGCCGCTTTGAGCCCAAGCGACTTGAATCCACAAAAAACATAGAACTACAACATTTCGAATATCGAAGACAGCAAAATTGTTTTATCAAACGGAAGTGTGGTCAACTTGGATCGCTTAACACTTCCTCTACCGCTTACAGAGATTTCGGATTTCGAACGAATAAATAATAATATTAGGAGCATTACCGTTTTCGGCTTTGATGAAGAGCTTGGAGCCATAATAGCACCATTTTATGGCACTCGAGCTGAAAAGGAACTTCACATCAATATGCTTCTTGTCCAAGACTTGGAGCGCTCATATTACGTATGGATTAAATCAATTTCTAGGTAGGTTATAAAAATTTTTAAAACTACTTTTTATTTAATTATGTTTTATATTTTTTTATTTATTTTATTTGTTGTACCAAATATATAAATTGTTTTTTGGTTTTTCTATTTTCTTTTTCTCAATAGACTTCTGCGCAGCCAGCTGACTAAACGAACTCTTGCTACACTCTTTTGCAACAGATGCCTGCAGTACTCAACAAATAATAATATAATGAAGAGCCATAGAGACGAATGTAACAAAACTGTGACAGTAATGCCGGAGTTGGAGAAGGCCACAATCAGGTTTAAGAACTACGAGCGCAGGTTGGACGTCCCGTTTGTAGTTTACGCAGATTTTGAATGCGTTTTAAGTAATTTAGATATTAATAATAAAAAGTATATTTGTAAGCACATTGCGAGAGCTTTCAGTTAAAATATACCTTGTAGTTTTAACCATAGTCTACGTAAATTTGTCATTTATTCAGGAGAGGATGCTGCCAAAAAATTTATTGAGTACTTGGTTAGCGATATTACAGATATTTACAATAAGTATTTAAATAAAACCTTAGCTATGTGCTCTTTAATTCCTCAGCAGCTAAACCAGCAATTATTAAGCAGAAACTGTCACATTTGCAGTAAAGATTACGGCGCTGACAGAATGGCAGACCATTGCCATCTCACTGGCGAATACAGGGGTCCAGCACACAATAGGTGCAACTTTCAATATCAAATAGCCAAATTTATTACTCTGTTCTTTCATAACTTTTCCGAATTCGACGCTCACTTATTCATGAAAGAGCTAAATATTGTTGAGGGTGATATTAAAGTTATACCCTTGAATAAGAAGTTGTATGTATCCCTTTCAAAATATATCAAATTGGGTAAAAACAAAACGATAGAGTTACGATTTTTAGATTCCTTCCGATTTATGGCCGCTAGCTTGGATAGTTTAGCTAAAAATTTATTGGAATCTGATTTCAAAACTGTTCGCCAAGTGTACTCAAACGATGATGAGTTTACAAGGTGTATTCCCTTACGAATACATTAATTCATTCTATCGTCTGAAGGAAATTTCTCTCCCTTCTCAGGATGAATTCTTTAGTCGTTTGATAAATAAAGCTAGTTCTGACGAAGATTACAAACATGCGTTAAAGGTTTGTAGCGTCTTCAAGTGCCATACACTAAACGATTACATGCTCCTATATCTGAAAACATATGTTTTAATTTTAACAGACATTTTTGAAAATTTTAGAAAAATATGCAAACATAGTTATGAACTAGATCCTTGCCAATATAACACTGCTCCAGGGTAATCTTGGGATGCAATGCTCAAAACCACTCGGATAGAACTGGAACTGTTTACAGATATAGACATGTATCTGTTTGTTCAGAGGAGTATAAGGGGAGGCATTGTCCAATGTTCAAAAAGGCATTCAAGAGCGAACAATAAATATATTTATTATTTATATTAATATAAATAATATATTTATATTATTTAATGTATGTGGATCCCAATAATTTATATGGGTGGGCAATGTCTCAATGTTTACCTTACGGAGGTTTCGAGTGTCTTAAAGATGTTGCGGAAAACTCATCTTTCGGCTATATATTGGAAGTTGATCTAGAATATCCAGAAAGTCTTCACGGTTCTCACAACGGGTTACCATTTTGCGCGGAAAATAAAATACCTCCTAATTCGAAGTCCAATAAACGTATTACGGATTTAACCAACAAAACTAATTATACAATTCATTACAAGAACCTGCAAAAATGCCTAAGGAATGGCTTGCAAATTAAGAAAATACACAGAATATTACAATTTAAGCAGTCTTGTTGGTTAAAGAAGTACATTGATTTAAATACTTACCATAGAACAATAGCCAAAAACAACTTCGAGAAAAACTTTTTTAAATTCCTTAATAATGCGGTATATGGAAAGACTATGGAAAATGTAGACAAAAGAAAGGATGTAAAAATTGTTACTGAATGGGAGAGTAAAGGAAGACGTTTAGGAGCACGAGCTCTAATAGCGAAACCAAATTTCCACAGCATGTCTTATTTTACACATGAAATTGTTGCTGTGCAAATGAGTAGAGTTCGCTCGATCTATAATAAACCAATTTACTTTGGATTTGTTGTTCTAGAATTGTCCAAGTGGAAAATGTATAATTTCCACTATGATTTCATGAAGCCTAAATATACAACAAGGCTCAGTTTAAACTACATGGATACTAATTCCTTTATTTATTCTATCCAATGTGTCGATTCAAAATTTGATACATCCGAATATTCGCCCAACAATCCTTTCCACATGCCGCTTAGATATAGTAAAATCCTTGGTATGATGAAGGATGAAAACAAAGGAAAAATTATGAAGGAATTTATAGGTCTCCGTTCCAAAATGTACAACGCAAGTTGTTGGCTGCGGGGAAATTAAAAAGGCCAAAGGTGTCAAGACCACAGCTTTAGACAAATTAAGTTTAAGTGATTATAAATATTGTTTAGTTCATAAGAAAATTATATATGGAGATATGTACATTTTTAGATCCAAGCTCCATGACATATATACAGCGCATGTACGTAAAATAGCTTTAAGTCCATTAGATGATAAGCGTAAAATTAAGGCAGATGGTGTGAACACTTATGCGTGGGGACATTATCGAATAGATTTAGAACTAAGCTTAGATAGTTATCAAGATATTAACTGTAACTTTTATATAATAAATAAGAAAAACTTTGTAAATATATAAGTAAAATTTTTTTATTCATATTAATAAAGCTGTAAATTTTACATTTGAAAACAGAAACAATAAGAAATTTTTATTTATTATTGATGAAATACATAACTGTTCGCGATTGCATTCTCCAGTGCACAGTGTCAATCACGGGAATGACACATCCTTTGTAGTAAGTATATTTCTCCATTGTTTCAAAATTTACATGGGGCCGTTTATACAACCTCAATTACAGCTTTTCTTAGAAACTGTTCAATTTAATTGTCCTTTACGACTCCTTCAACACGGACAATTTCAACACGAATTCCTATACATTTGAGTCTTGAAAATAAAAAATTGTATAATTATTTTTTAACAAGACGAAAAGAAGTTACAGAATATATGCAACAAACATGTTATACATATATAACATTGAAGAGTTTTTGGAAATATTTACATTTCGGTGTTGGGAAGATGAAAAAGTATATTTGCAGCTATAAACAACGACGATTGACCGCTGGTGTTACGAAATAGTATTTAGTATTTATATACTAAACCAACAAACTTGTATCCTACCTTTATTTAATAATAAATACCTCATTAAATTTTATAATAAAGCAACCTAATAAAACCCGACAGCAATCAACCTGAACAACATACTTAGCATCAATCATCCTGAAGAGTATTGTTATTATCAATCTCAACAATATCCTCAACTTGAACATCAGAATCACAAACTAATTTTAGCATTGATCTGAACATGATGCTTTCGTAAAACTAAGTTAGGACAATAAAATAATTAATTTCTAATACTACGTTGTTTTAATGGGAATTAGATTTGAAATATGTTAAAATTCAAAGTGGACCACAAATTTCAAAGTGGTGGTGAAAGAGTTGGGATTGAATATCTGTCGTCTCGTTCAATACAGCTACCTTAAAGTTGCTCCACGAATCACTTCTATTGTTGGGTATGTGACACTACAACTAAACAGGTAAACGCTTCACAGGAACGCCTATAGTTTATTGCGCTCAAAAACAGTTTTGACGGAAATACAAAACTTACGCCATTCACCGAGGACATAAGGCAGTTTGCAGAACGTTTTATGTCATTAGGATCACAGGCGACGGACATAACACCTATTGTGTATAAGGGTGACTCAGATGGAGTCTTGCTCACGGACATAACAAAGTCTATGTCGAAATCTTTTAGGATTAAAAGACAGCACTTTAAGGCTACATTTGTTAAGATCATCAGAAAAATAACTAGAAGACCTTGTAGAGCAAGCTGTGAGTATTGCGGATCGATTAAAGCAGGCAGAAATTAGACAATCTGGTGAGTTCGTTGGAATGGTAGGAAACGCGCAGAACAATAATTACATCGTCCCTCCGACACAATTTCATCAACCGATAGTAAGCCGACAACAGTTTGACACTAAAAAAGTCATATCACACAGAAGTTATAATAATAACTTTTCAAACCAAGCACGAACAAATATAACGTGTAGTTTTTGTAATAGAAGGGATCAGACAAGGGAAGACTGCCTAACAGAGAAAGAGGGCCTTGGAAAACAAATAACAATAACAACAGCAGAGAAGACATGGGTCAACATACAACGGTTAGAAATACAGCACGGACAGACAGTAAAGGAACAATTGTGCGCCACTGGTGCAACAGACAGTGCCAAATGCTAGCGAACAGTCAGGCGAAAAAGAACTGGGGAATGGTTCACGGCAACCAACAAGCGCCCAGGCAAGTCCAGTAACCTGGGATCCCAAGCAAATTAATAAATCCAGGCCAGCTAAAGGGGTAACTGTTAATCCGACATCACAAAAGATCGTGGAACCGTTACCAACTTCGAAACAAATTAATACACAGAATAGCAAAAATAACGGCCAACAAGTAAAAGAACAAAATTATACAGCGGAAAAAATAATAAATTCATCGATTTTGGCAGTTGAGAAAGTAGTCGACGTTGGAGCCGTTTTTGATAGTCACCATACTAATGTTGCAGTTAGTATGTGAGTCGATTGTAAAAACTATGTGTCTCAGCTGTAGGAGAATAACGCTAATACATGTTAACCAATATATAATAATAATAATATATACCAATAAATAATAAAATATATTGGGTATATAACAGAGTTAGCGAATAGTGTCAAAATACAATTGTTAAAAAAGATAAATGGAATTGTTTCGAAATATCATAACACGAGTGTAGTTGGAAAATTTTCTTGGTTAACATATATCTTTTTATAAATACGAAATGCCAACATTAAGTGAAACCAAATTGGATAATGTGTTCAAAGAGTTCCCTTGTAAAGGGGCAAAAAACACTGGTTTGACACTGGTGCGGACACTAATTTAGTAAAAATAAAGTCAATGAAGGATAACGTATCTGCTAATCAAATTGAAACGCGAGTTTTAAATGCAGTTTTTGGGTTTGTACCGCCACAAAAGGGACTGTCAATGTTACACATTGTAATTGGCCAAACCTAGGTTTAACGTTACACATGGTGCCATTTGAACAAGGTTTGTCGAGCGATGGTATACTTGGCAGAGACAATCTGTGCTATAAGTCAATATTGAATTCGATAACGCAAAAGTTGGAAATCATTGATACAAAAGGACAATATATAGCGTTATCATTAGTAAAAATGGGAAGTAAATTAACACATCAGACCAGTAGCTTAGTGAAAGCTAGGTCAACATGTATAGATTAATTTGATATAAAAACAAAACTACGGCAAGTAGTAGTCAATAAATTTGAAATAGATCCATGCATATTCCTCGGTGAGACTTTGCTAAATGTAACAAATGGAAAGGTTAATGCTCCAATTCTAAATGCAACAGAAAAAGATTTCATTTTAGATGGAAAGTACACGCCAGAGTTCATTGATCTTAGGAAATATAAAGTGCTGAATAGAGATAATAAGGCAAAGGATTAACTTGTTGACAAAAGAACTAGATCTGGATCCTTCACTGAATGTGGAAGAATCGAGACGAGAATCCACAGGGAGTCTATGTACAAAATTTAATGAAAATTTTTTTTTGGGGGGTGGCAACTAACGTACACACCCGCTATAGAACATTCTATTCCAACAAAAATTGATCAACCTGCAATCAATCAGAGGCAGTACCGTTTACCTCAACCGCGCATAGAGGAAGTAAACAAACAAATTGACAAATTTTTGAAAGATAATATAATTAGTACCGAATCATCGTTTGAATACACTTGGCGAACAGTTTTGAAATCAGACTCAAATAAGTTTTTAGCTAAACTATCCAAGCTAGCAGCCATGAATCGGAAGGAATCTAAAAATCGTATATATTTTGAAAGGGATACATACAACTCCTTATTCAAGGGTATAACTTTAATAGCACCCTCAATAAGATTTAGCTCTTTCATGAATAAGTAAGCGTCGAATCCGGAAAAAATATGAAAGAACACAGTAATAAATTTGGCTATTTGATATTGAAAGTTGCAGCTATTGTGTGCTGGACCGCTTTATTCTCCAGTGAGATGGCAATGGTCTGCCATTCTGTCAGCGCCCAAATCTTTACTGCAAATGTGACAGTTTCTGCTTAATAATTGCTGGTTTAGCTGCTGAGGAATTAAAGAGCACATAGCTAAGGTTTTATTTAAATACTTATTGTAAATATCTGTAATATCGCTAACCAAGTACTCAATAAATTTTTTGGCAGCATCCTCTCCTGAATAAATGACAAATTTACGTAGACTATGGTTAAAACTACAATGTATATTGTAACTGAAAGCTCTCGGAATGTGCTTACAAATATACTTTTTATTATTAATATCTAAATTACTTAAAACGCATTCAAAATCTGCGTAAACTACAAACGGGACGTCCAAAATGCGCTCGTTGTTCTTAAACCTGATTGTGGCTTTCTCCAACTCCGTCATTACTGTCACAGTTTTGTTACATTCGTTTCTATGGCTCTTCATTACATTATTATTTCTTGAGTACTGCAGGCAGCTGTTGCAAAAGAGTGCAGCAAGAGTTCGTTTAGTCAGCTGGCTGCGCAGAAGTCTATAGAGAAAACGAAAATAGAAAAATCAAAACACAATTTATATATTTGGTACGAAAAATAAAATAAATAACAAAATATAAAACATAATTAAATAAAAAGTAGTTTTAAAATTTTTTATAACCTACCTAGAAATTGATTTAATAAATTAGTAATGTTAGCGCTCCAAGTCTTGGACAAGAAGCATATTGATATGATGTTCCTGTTCAGCTCGAGTGCTATAAAATGGTCCTATTATAGCTCCAAGCTCTTCATCAAAGCCGGAAACGGTAATGCTTATAATATTATTTATTCGTTCGAAATCCGAAATCTCTGTAAGCGGTAGAGGAAATGTTAAGCGATCAAAGTTGACCGCACTTCCGTTTGATAGAACAATTTTGCTGTCTTCGATATTCGAAATGTTGTAGTTCTATGTTCTTTGTGGATTCAAGTCACTTGGGCTTAGAGCGGCGATGATTGCCCACTTGAAGCAATATTCATCATCATTTCGTATATTTTTGCATGCTTTCTTGTTATCTGGAACTTTTGGTAATGGCAAATACGACGATTCTTTTAATGGCCTGTACTGATTAAAATTAATCGCTACATGGCATATTTTAAATAGAGCCCAGCTACTCTCTCTTTCCTGGAATTGTGTCAGCTTAGTTAACATGCTTGCAAATTTTTGGGTGAGAATCTAGTCGAGCTGGTTTCGTAATTGAACTATTATCATTTTCGTTTGGAAAGATTTTATTTTCACTATTGGCTTATAGTTAGATGTTTTAATAAATTCACAGAACAACTCCAAATTAAATTTAAAAGACAAATGCTTTTCGAGGCCGTTAATTAGCTCTAGCATTATATAATTTTTCCTTTTCTGAAGGAATTCTTCCGCCATTAGAGTACTGAAGTAATCATTTTCATAAATGAGCGACTCTATTCTCTCGTTGAAGTTATCTCTTATAGATTTCAACTTGCTGCTGTTTGTCGGAATACAACATTTTTCCTTGGTGCGTTTGTTCTGATATGGTAAGCCCAGTTCAATTCGACATTCTGTTGACATCCTGAGCAGTATGTAGTTGTACGTAGTAGGACATTTAATTCAGATGTTCATTTATGCGAGACTTGTTTTTAAGTTCACGTTACTGATAATATCGCTCAAATTTCCCGTCACACTCTTGGCATTTTAAAAATATATGTCCATGTTTAGCCTTTGTTTTGTTTCAAATATGAATTGCATGTTGCTTTGTTTTCGTGTTTTTAAATAAATGTTTAGAGCACACAGTATAAAAATTTAATTTGTTGTTGAAATTATTATAAACAATTATAACTGCGATTTCACAGGAATCAAACAATTTAGATAAAATGTTATCTTTTTTTTCTTCTTTTAGTTTCCTTTACTTTACTGATTTTAAGTACTATATTTAAATTTCAACACAAACTTATTTGTTTATAGTTTTAAAATAATTTTTTTTTCCAATTGACTTTCTTTTAATTTTATTTTATTATTCCACTTGTTTACACGTTCTAAACAGATGAAAGTATAATCAAACACTGTTCATGTAATCCAATTGCGCGAAAAGAGACATATGTTTTATCTTTTCTATACATTTAAATTTAAAGCTGTTAAATAATGAAAACTTGAAGCATAGAAGCAGACCCGAAGCATAAGAACAGAGCCGAAGCATAAAATCCGAAGCTTACGGGGCTTACACACTCATTATGAATAAATAAACAACATCACCTATAAACACTTCTAGAAAACACTCTGTGTTTTCTCCATGATAACTGAATAAACATTGCGCACATATATATATATATATCCATACATATACACATATGCATACATACTTACATATATATTAACATATGAACATATAAAAAGTAAACTTCAAAACAGAACAGCATCTTAAAACAAATGAACATTAATGCTCTTCATTTGTATCGAAGCAATGTATAATGTATAAACATTTCTATAATGAAATTCCTTAACGATAACAAGAAAACAACAACTGCGAACTGTTACAACAACAACATACTTCTGCACAACAAGAACATAATTGCTTAAAAAGAAGAACAACAGCATCATCAAATAAAACAATTTCTAGTTAACCAGAACAATAACGATCACGATCATGCATACTACAATTCTACGGCATAAGCAGGTTTAAAGGTTAAAGGTAAAATTATCACCGAAATTTGACTACACTAACTCCATGGGCGCACTATTCTTATGTAAGAAAACAGCACAAACACACAAACATACATACTACAGGCCTATAGCAATGACTTGTATTGCCCTATCTCACTCTGACACAAGCAAAGCATACCGCCAAACAGATGTCAGTCCGAAAGCTTCTATCACCTTCCCAGTCGCTCTTACAGTATCCGTTTAGCGCTATCTCACTCTAACACACGTAAAGCATAGCGCCATGGCGCACAGTTATGCCAGAACAGACCTTCCCATACTACTCTCGCGGTTGCGGATGATCTTGAAGTCGTGAGTTTTCAGGAGTCACGATTCGTTTTGAAGAACTTTTTTGAGAGCAATTTTTCGAGAGCCCCTGAGCGGAGTTGAGAGGGGATCCATCCTTGAAGAGTAGGCGGACGACGTATTGTCCACATGTGCGCCTGATTCCGTCAAGGAGGCTGATGGGCTAGCGATCAGCTCCGATAAATATTTATTTATTTTTTTAAAAAAGATTGAACTAAGCTGCTTGCTTTATAGTTCATATTATACATACACTCAGAAAAGAAACACTTTAAACTCACTTTAAATCCAGTACAAGGGACTTTAAAATTAAAAATTTTCATGTATGAAAACCAGCCGTATTGGAAAATATTTAATTTTAAAGTTTACACTTTAAAATGTAAATTATTAATATTAGCACTTTAAATATTAAAGTGAAAACTTTACATTTTAATATGCGCATTCTCGAATACAATTTAAACACTTTTGATTTTAAAGTTGACACTTTTAACCCAATTTAAAAATTTTTGTATTTAAATTAAAAGTTAACACATTCAATCTCAAATTAAAAGCGTTAGCTTTTATTTTAAGAGTGAACACTTTCAAAAGCAATTTAAAAGTGTTCACTATAAACTTTAAAGGAAACAGATTATTTTAATTGTTTTTAATTCACATTTTTTTTATTCAAACATATTTAAATCTATTTTATATTTATGAAATAACTTATTTATAACTTATTCATAATTCATAAAATAAAATAATTTAATTTAAATTTAAAAATAAATCATAATGTTATATGCTAAAATAGCTGAAAACACCTGAAACATTTATACATTATTACAAAATTTAATTTTTTTCATTCTATGTGTTAACAATGAAGTAAGATTTGAACTTTTTAAATCAAATTTTGAATCTAATTCATAAAAATACTTTTGTATAAACATCCATGGCATTTCGCAGATCTTAGGATATTTAAGATTAAACACGTGAAAAATTTTAAAGCGTATGTCCAAGCTTTCAATAAAAGAATTTAGTTTGTACAAAGTAAATATAAAAGGTTTAAAGATCGTTCACATAGTCTCCGACCACAATTATAAACGGCTGTACATTCAATTTATTATAATAGTATTTACCGATAAGTTCTTTTATTCGTCTTGAGTAATCGCTAATTGTTGTTAACTGCAATACGAAGCTTTCATTAGCATCTTTAATGGTGGCTTTCTTTTTTGTATTTCCATCCGCACTAAATCTTGCTGAAGGCAGCAGAACTGAATTGAGAAGAATTGTAAAAATGTAGTCTTGACAATCTGGGAAAAAAATTATTTTGTGTTAATTTATTAATTTAATAAAAAGCTCATAATTGTTACTCACCAATTTTTTTCGTCGTTTTTGCTTGGTTTAGAAGATCTATTGATTGCGGATTCCGTATGTTGACATCGTAGTAGTTCACTATCTTGGTTTTAAAATTATCCCACTTTGTTTTTAAAAGATTACCTTTTTGTGGACAAATTTAATTGAAATCTATATTAATCTAAAAAAAATACAAAAATTTGTATATCCTTGAATTTTGTGTTAAAGTTATTTTTAAATACCAATAATGGTGCTCTGGAGTCTTTTAAAATTGGCCACTCCTGCAAAAAATCAGAATTTGAGCGCTTTGCCAAATCCTTCTTCCGAAATATAAATGTTTTTTGCCATTTGTCAATAACCTCATCCCAATTACTGGCATCTTTTTGAAGCGACGTTTTTGAACATAACGACAGCGTTTCGTCAACTTCAAAATTTTCTTCCACTAATGCATCACGTAATTCACTCGAAAGACATCTTTGCGCAGATGGACTACTCTTTCTAATCTTTGTCTTTAAGTTAAAATATTTGGAATAGAGCTTGCCTGATGGGTTTTTTTTTCTTTGACGAGGAATGTAGTAATAATCCTGAAAGAAATCAGTTTATAATACTATATGTTCTCTTTAATATATCGTTTTTAATAATACTTGGGACTCTTTTTCTTTGGGAAATAAACCAATTATTTCTTCCACAATATTAGCAAAGTGTTCCGGTCCAAGCTTTGCCTTTGTTAACATGACATCTTCTAAAATTACTTTAATGAGGTCATCGCGTTGCTTATTCGTAAAACATGCCCTTTCCTCATAATATTGAATAAGTTGTTTTCCGGCGGAGTTATTCTTTAAAAATGTTGAAAGGGGCTACAATGCAGTGTATCATTAAATTTAATACAAAACTTTGTATTGTATATTCTTACCTGGGTTTCTAAATGCGTTTCTTATGGAATTATTTGAAGAACAAGGTGAATCGTTGGGACGATTTTTTTCTAGCCAACCAACAACCTTCGAAGTCTGGCTCAACGTTTCGTCTTCTATTCCAAACTGAAAAAATAAGCTTGCTAAATTATAAACGTAGTAATATGGAAATGGGAATTGTATCTATATACGTGCGTAACATCGCAAATAAGCTTTAAAATTATATTATATTTACCTTTGACTTGCGCCAGAAAAACAACTTTTCTCTAAACTCCGCTCGAAGACCAATATTTCTACTGCTTCCGCAATGTCTTCTTTTGACAAAAATTTTAAGCTTCGGAAAGTTATTCCAGCATCTAAGGAACATTAATAATATTGCATAAGTGTTAATATTGCCTAAGAAATTTTACTTACTTTTTAGGTCAAGAAAAAGTGTTTCCAGATCAAACTCCTTTAGCAGATTAAGGAGATCCGTATCTTCGTCAGCACACGTGTACGTTAAATCACCCTGCTCATTAATTTGGATATCGTTGCCAAAAATTCGCAGCAAGTCACTTTCTTGTATAATTTTACCCTGACTGGTCATTCTTGTATCTTGTTCACACTTCTAAATTCACTTTACTATAAAGAAATCACACAAATCCCGCTAACGGTACAATTTAAACTCGAACTTTTAAAATAAACTTAAGAACTTTGAAAATAAAAATTTTTACGTTGCGTTTTAAAGTGTTCACGTTTAGTTCCAAGAAAGACACTTTAATACAAAATGTACACTTTAAATGTCAAATGGAACACTTTTAATAACATTAAAATCAAAAATGTTAACTTTTAAATTAAGAGTAAACACTTTAAAAACTTAAAATTAGCACTTTTACAAAATATTTTTTTTTGTGCCCTCCATTAGAACCTATAGACTTTAAATAAAATTTGAAAGTGTTCACATTTAATTTTAAAGCGCACTTTTTTTCTCAGTGTACAAGAAATACAAAATCAAGATAAAGATAACAAATTTAAAATATTTCGCTTAACTAGACAATCTGAATCAGAATAATTAACAACATGATAGACCTTATTGAAATCAGCACAGCAATTCCGGAAAGGTTCATGCTGCAGATATGAAGAACTTGCAATACCAAGATGAATTGGCTCATATTGCCTCAAAGTATGGTAAGGAACATTAATGATAATGTTCAATATAAAAACAGCATTTAGCATCGTACGACGATTTGCAAGTGAGGGTAGGTTGATCTGTCTTAGCCCTGCTTCGTAAGGTGCTAAATTCACAGATTCATTCCAACGAAGATTACGTATGCAAAACAGTAAGAATTGTTTCTGTATTGATTCCAACGCAAACTTATAACAATTATAGATTGGGTTCCAAACGGGCGAGGCATACTCCAGTGTAGGCCTGACAAGTGCAGTGTATAAAGTTTTTGTTATGTATGGGTCTTTGAACTCCTTCGACCATCGTTTTATAAAATCCAGAGTACTGCGTGCTCTACTAGATATATAGGTAATATGTTTATGAAATCGTAATTTCTGATCAAGAATTACTCCAAGATCATCAATTGTATTAACTATCTCAAGTTTACATCCACCAAGAAAATAATTGAATGCAATAGGGTTTTGACATCGAGCAAATGTTATTTGTTAGCACTTCTTTAAGTTTAACGTCATACAATTTAAGCTACACCATGAGACAAGGGAATCCAAATCCATTTGCAGAAGCCTTACATCATTTGGGTCTTTGTAAGATCTAAATCGATTAATATATCGCTCTGAACACTATAGTAGAATTGTTCGTCAGCTATCGCCAGATTTACATATGTATATACTTGGATGGCGATCAGTTTCGACAGCACTATGTTGTTAGCAAGGTTAGGGTGGCGTGGCACGGTGGCTAGGCTCGTCGGAAATGTGGGGTGGTTTCTTGCCACCCTACCCACAACAGAAAAACAGAATCGCCCCTTATTTCTTTAGTCTGTCCAAGTCACTGTTATTTCGTCTATTTATTCCATAATGTCCGTCAAGTCTGTCCGTCAGTCACGCCTACCAGTGTTGTGAGGTCCCCACAAGCCGACCAGCACGTTCGTTCAATTCAATATCGTTGATAAGAAGCAGAAAGAAAACGTATTTCAGTTCTAAACTAAATCCTAACCTGGGCATTAAGCAGTTTTGGGCTGTAATTTAAATCCGGACGAACTAAATGACAGGTTTTTAGTTAATGGCATGTATGGTCTTAATAGATCTCCTTTCAATGTAAACCTTCCCTAAAACCTTTTTCCCGCCGTTTGTGAGTCCGATGTTGGTTGTTATAAAGGGTGGCCCTGAATGACCGATATGAATTGGTTTGAATGTTTAATAAATTTTTTATTTAATGAATTATTATTATTTTTATTAAGTATAAAAAATTATTAGGCTTAAGTATAAAAAATTATATCCCGCAAGTGATGGTCGTTTTCGGCTTTGCACATTCGTGCCCTTTGCAGTACATTTTGCATAACTTTTTGTAAAATTGCGAATGTTTTCTTTTAGCTTCTTTTTAATGGCGGCTGGGTTATTAATAAATACCCCTTCTTTCAAATAACCAAAAAGAAAACAGTTTGACGCTGTCAAATCGGGTGAACGTGGGGCCCAATTTTATTTAACGCGAAATAATGCATTCGAAATAAAATTAAACAATTGCTGATCGCTGTTCTGTTGCGTGGTATTCCATTTAAAATTCCCCAAGTGTTCTTCACAAAATTCTGAAATAAAAATAAAAAAAAATAAAAAATTTATAAAGTTATTTAAACATTCAAACCTTATCGGTGATTAATCGCCACCATAGTTGGATTGGATGGAATCTCAATTAGATTTATAAAGATAGTTACTCCTTTTATTGTTGGGCCACTGACTCATATAATAAATCACTGCCTTACTTGCTCCAAGTTTCCTGAGATATGGAAGACTGCTCTAGTAATTCTTATTGCTAGGACTTCAACAGCTTCTGACCTTGACGACTTCAGACCTGAAGGACTGGCAGCCGTTTTTGTGTCTTATTGATTTTTCAAAGGCATTCGACTACGTGAATCACAGTTTTCTCTGTGCTAAGCTCAGTTCTTAGTTCAATTTTAGTAGTAGTGCTGTTAGTTTGCTACCTATTTATATTGATGGTAGAATGCAGCTTGTTAAAGTAAGTGAAAGGTTGTCATCAAGTAAAGCTGTAGCAACGGGTGTTCCTCAAGGGTCTATCTTAGGCCCCTTGTTATTTTCTATCTTTATTAAAGGCATTTTTTAGGAATGTAGATTTGCTACTACACATGCTTATGCAGATGACATTCAAATTTATCTGTCGAAATCTTTTCATTTACTTCGAAGACGAAGTTTGGCCTGTGTGTATTCTGTAACAAAGCTAAACTAAAGCAAAACCGAAGGTTTAGGAGTAAGAAGTTTAGAACAAAGAAAAACACAGAAAAAATATACAGGTTTTGATGATAGAGGGTGCGATGAAATTAAAGCTTGCTTTTAAATGCGAAAGCTTAGCTTTTACACAGTTCATGAAGGCTAATTTTTGAAACCGTAAAGTTTATATAGCGAGCATTGCATTTAATATGCACCAACAAAGATCGCTGATGAGAAGCTATGGCGAGTTTCAAAATAGCTATACGATCTGCCTATTGATCAAGACTTGTATCAATAACTGCCCTGTTGCGCAATTATAACGATTTACAGCATTTAGTTTAATTCTAATTTTTGTATTTTTCTTATATTTAATGTATTTCTTTGGTATTATTTTCACTGTAAGTACTGTAAAAGACATATGGCTTAGTGTGCAGTTCAAGACTTAAATAAATAAAATAAAACTTATTTAATTGAAATTAAAGGACTTCTCAAATCATGTTTAATTTTGTAAATATTTCTTAATTTCTGCATCGTTTTATAATATAAGTTGTAACTTAGTTCTATGGTACTAATAATAAGCTTATTTCATATTTTATTTTATTGTTGTTTTCGAAAAATAACAAACTAAGTTAACACATGTGTATCAGCAATGAAAAAAAAAGTAATATGAGCAAGAATCTGACAATGCGAAGTGATACTAAAGTTACACACATATATTATCTAAGTTTTTTCCGCTCAATTTTTAATATTACGTTAATTTTTTAACCTTTACTTATTTAATCCTTTTTTTCGTATTCTTATACGCCAACAATTTAAACCTTATAAAATGATTTTTCCCCTTTAGATAATACTAAATAATAAAATCATACAAAAGAGGATGATAAAAATAGAGTAATATTAATTAATAAGGAGTAAAATGATTTTCGTATATAAACATATTTATTTCAGTTCAACAGCAACTCTGCTTGCTTCGCTATTTTCATGTTATTTTCTGGTTGTGTTGTTGTTGTTGGTGATCGCTGCTAAAACTGATGATGTTGCTCTACATAGTGTTTGGTGTTGGTCAAAATATAAATACTTATATTTGGCTTAGCTTTTAATGTTAAAAACTGTAGAGGATGTTGTTGATTTTTGTTCACTATTTTTTTGTTTCTCTTTGTAATTTTTTGTAAAAAAATTCATGGCGGGCATTCTTTGTTTATGTGTTTGGTTGTTGTTTTTTCTTCTATAGCTAATGTATTTATTTGTGGTTTTCTCTGTTTATTTATGTTGAATATAGCACATAAATTATTTTGCGGGATTACTTTTATTTATTTTCTATGGTTTTTTTGTTGCCAATTTTCATCTGCCTAAGTAAATGTGTTTGTTGTTTTATTGGAAATTTGACAATTGGTTATAATAACTTTGCCGGAATATATCTACGAATATATATATGTTTTAAATTTTAATATGCGTTGAATGACTGCCAGTTTTTTTTTACAATTTTTATATTTCTCATCTAATTGTAATTGTTCTTTTCCCTTCAATTGAAAAACGACCATTTTTGTTCTCCAGCACTCGATTTTCTCTTTCACTGTGTTTTTCTACAATCAATAATTTTATTAAATCTTTTTTTCCCGGTAATTACCCTATTCATTCAAATTTCCCACTTTACTCAATTCCCTTTTCAATCACACTTCTATTCAAACATTCCACAAACACCTTTCCACACAACCCTTTCAACCAGGAGACTTCGGCTCTTGCTGTGAGGGGAATATCTTGAGATTGTATTCTCTAAAAATTATTAAACATATTTGCACATGCAACAATTAACAATAATACCAACTAACACCAAAGACAAAACTACTAAGACAGATACGGGCTGCCACTACAGTAGTAGTAATAGGCGGGCTCTGGCACAAAGGAAATCGAGGGAGCCGTTTTTATGGTTGGTGTCTTCGCTATAAAAGTGGGTAAGCATTCTTATGTTTGGTTTATGTCCCTGCTATATTTGGTTTTTTTTGTTATCGATAAACTTATATTTTCGCATTATAGGTTTGTGGCTTTACTACAAAAAATTTATTTTCTTGTTATAGGTTGGTATAATTGCTAATGTTATTCTGATTTAGTGCATTTAATTTTTTTTTGTAGCATTCTTTTGAGGCTATTACTTTTAAATAGTGGTTGGTATATTTAGTTTGGTTATTGTCCAGGGTATTTTGTAGATTTTTATACACGTAGATTTATATTTCTTTTGTGCAATAATATCATTTAGGTGTATTTCGTAGCTAGAATATCAATACACGTTAGGTGGCAGCACTCTTTTTGCTGGTTTTAGGAGACCCAAGTGGGAAAATTGTTAGTTGTTCAAGATAAAATTAAATTTAAAAAGCGTGTGTTTTGTTTTCTTTTTGAATTGTGTTACCGATTTATATAATTGTCTTTTATTTAGGTTAGCAAGCACTAGGTAAAGAGCTAAGCTATGAGTTTGTTGTAGATGGCGTAATAGTGGGTGTTTTCCTTTTTGACTGAGTACAGTATTTTCCAATTGTGTTGTAGTTTATGCAGTTTGTGTGTGTGTATTTTATATGTTGACGAATTCCTATAGTGCGATCGTGGATGTTTTTCTTGTTGGCCTAAGTTCAGTTTTTTTGCTTATTTTCTTGTAGTTGTTGTTGTTGTTTTGTGTATTTTAACTGCGACCATCCCTTAAAATTGAGGTGCGCTAAGTGTGGCAGCAAACGCAATTCACATGACCCGTCCTAAAACTATCGCTTATCAAGCCGTAAATTACAAAAGGAAAAATTTCATTGACATTTTATGGGGTTTTTTCAAGAATTTTCGATTTTAAAAAATATTTACATATATCGAGAAGCAATAAATTAGGAAAAGATGTACAAATAAACGTGATTCGTAGTGGAATCATACATTAAAATTAATGTAAACTAAGTGTGTCGGTAAATACAATTCACATGATGCTTATCCTCAATTATACGCGTATATCTATTCGCGGATACCTATTGCTCGATCAATTATTTTCCTTTTGGTGTGTCTAAAAAATTTGGTTCGTGTTGCGTCCTTGTTGTTTGTGTGTATTTTAACTGCTGACGAATTCCAATGACACGTGCAGGGATTTTCCTGTTGGTCTGGCTACAGTATTCGCTTCATATTTTGTAGTTGTTGTTTGTTGTATTTTAACTGTTGACGAATTCCTATGACGCGTTGATGTTTTTCTTGTCGTTCTAGGGTCAGGTTTGCCTTATTATCCTGTAGTTGTTGTTGTTGTTGTTTGTATGCATTTTAAGTGCGATCATATCTTGAAAGTGTTTGTGCAGGTGTATAAGTATACGTGATTCCTTTTGCAATCATTTCCTAAACCAATTATCCCTCATCTAATAAATCCAATTAGAGGATAATCGTTTGTCTGAATTTCATCGTTCATTGTCTGAACAAGAGTTCAGTGTCTGATATCACTCAGTCATGCTTTTTCTAGACCATAAAATTATATTTTCGCATTGTACGTTTGTGGCTTTAATATATATATATTTATATTATAATATATATATATATTTATGACTTTTTATATATATATATATATATATATATATATATCTAGGTTGGTGTAATTATATAAATGATATTCTAATTCTATTCTGTTTCAGTGAATTTACTTTTAAACAGTGGTTGGTATATTTAGTTTGGTTATTGTCGAGGGTATTTTGTAGATTTTTATACACAAAGATTTGTATCTGTTTTGTGCAATAATACCATTTAGGTGTATTTCGAAGCTAGAATATCAGTGCTCGTTAAGTATTTTTCCTTTTGTAATTTACGGTTTGATAAGCGATAATTTTAGTACGGCGATCATGTGAATTGCGTTTGCTGCCACACTTAGTGTGGCAACAATAACTACAAGAAAATAAGCAAAAACCTGAACTCAGGTCAACAAGAAAAACATCCACGATCGCACCATAGGAATTCGTCAACATATAAAATACACACACACAAACTGGATGAACTGCAACACAATTGGAAAGTACTGCACTCATTTAAAAAGGAAAACGCCTACGATCGTGACATAGGAATTCGTTAGCAGTAAAAATACACGCAAACAAAAGTACAACACAATAAGCAAAAACTTGAACCCAGGCCAACAAGGAAAACATCCACGATAGGAATTCTTTAGCAGTTAAAATACATACAAGGAACTGCAATACAATTGGAAAATGCTGTACTCAGTCAAAAAGGAAAACACCCATGATTACGCCATCTAAAACAAACTAATAGCTTAGCTCTTTACCTAGTGCTTGCTACCCTAAATAAAAGACAATTATATAAATTGGTAACATTATTCGAAAAGAAAACCAAACACACGGGGTTTAAATTTTATTTTATCTTAGACAACTAACAATTTCATCACATCTGTCGCCTAAAAACAGCAAAAGGAGTCCTGCCAATCGAAATACTTAATGAGAATTGATATTCTAGCTTCGAAATACATCTAAATGATGTTATTGCACAAAACAGATACAAATCTTTGTGTATAAAAATCTACAAAATACCCTCGACAATAACCAAACTAAATATACCAACCACTGTTTAAAAGTAATACCCTCAAAAGAATGCTACCAAAAAAATTAAATGCACTAAATCAGAATAACATTAGCAATTATACCAACCTATAACAAGAAAATAAATTTTTTGTAGTAAAGCCACAAACCTATAATGCGAAAATATAAGTTTATCGATAACAAAAAAAACCAAATATAGCAGGGACATAAACCAAACATAAGAATACTTATAAAAACGGCTCCCTCGGCGCCCTCGATTTCCTTTGTGCCAGAACCCGCCTATTACTACTACTCACTACAACTAAAGCTTTGATGCTTAGGAAGGTGTCTTTAGGGAAGTCAATGTTGTTGTTTGCATTGATAGTTTCATTCACTCTGGCGACTTGAGCTTCAATAATTTTGCGACAATTTTCAGTCATTGATAATTACCGCAAACCAAACGACAAAAACGAATCGTGGTCGAAGTACGGTACACTTAATTACGACGAACTAAATGTTCAAAAAGCAATGTATAAAAGCCAAGGAAATGAGCAGCAAGAAGGAGTTCGAAGTATCAGTTCAGCAGAGCTGTTACGTGAATAATGAACAACACATCAGTGAACACTGAGACAGTAAACATAGCAAACGATGAAATTTCGAAGGCTTATTATGTCTTTTCGGAGTATGCCCAGCAATAAGTAACTTCACTGACTTAGTGAACAAAGCATCCGATCAAATTTCGAAGACTTATTGAGTCTGCTTGGCGTATGCCCATCAATACGTGACTTCACCGAAATAGTGACAAAGCAACCGATAAACTATCGAAGACTTATTTTGTATGCTTTGGCGTATGCCCATTAATAAGTGCAACCTTTAAATATCGAAGGTTTATTGCGTCTGTTTGGCGTATGGTCAACAACAACGGACGTCCCCGATTTTCCGAACACACCAAGCGATTAACTAAAGAAGACTTATTGTGTCTATTTTGCTTATGCAATAAGTAACTTCACTGCCACATTTACAACCGTTCGCATCATTATAGCGCATCATTTCTTTATTAACTTTTCGTTGTGAACAAACTATTGTATAATAACTAAAGTGTTCAGAGAATAATAAAGTGTATAATAATAATAAAGGAATAATAAAGTGTGACGAATAGAAGTTCAGAAAAGTCAGACATTGTCTTGTTGTTGAACGCCATGGATATTCACCATGGTAGTGGCGAGAAGTAATTAATATGGTCGGCAATAGTCCACACGATCGAAGTAACCTGTGTGTATGTCTAAAGGGTGGAGGGTCTCGCGCGAAATTGCGCTGGAGTGTTCCGTGACGAATGGTTCATATTCGTAAGGTTGCCGCGTTTCCATGGTGGTTGCGGCGAGAAGTGGAGGGTTGAAAGTTGGCGTGGATTAGTGATTGGGTAGTAGTAGTAAATGTGAAATGCAAGAGTGTATTATATCTTTGGGTG
This sequence comes from Thecophora atra, assembly GCA_937620795.1. NCBI lineage: Eukaryota > Metazoa > Arthropoda > Insecta > Diptera > Conopidae > Thecophora > Thecophora atra. Next base: position 40,751,703 of record OW569398.1, read on the forward strand.
TGTTGTATTTTCTCTCTGTTGTAAATTCACCTTCACTCTTATCTTTATTCGACTCACCTTAGGAGACCTGTAAGCATGTGTATGTGTGTGTGTGTGTGTGTGTGTGTGTGCCATTTTAATTCACTAAGCGGTTAGGCTCCGCAGATTGACTAGGCGAGCAGATGTCGCCGAATTAGGGAGGGGAGATGTAAAAGAATTCTAAGTTCAATTGAGTAGATTCGCTTTATTTAACTTACACTTTTCGACTTTAAACACTTAAAAACGAACTGACTTTTTCAGGACTTGAACACCAACTAACTCTTATAAAACTTGAAAACGAACTAACTCTTTAATTCTTTGCGGGAGTTGGTTGCAGGCCAGATCGATCAATTAAATTCTGCAACTATCTCAATAATTAATTTGAAGGTGCAGAACTGCGAATTTAGCGTTTATTAAAACAAGCGCTATTTCCGTGGCTCGCACGGAGGTTCAACAAACCGTCAGCTCAATGACCGCTCGGTCGGTGACTTTTTCGGTGTCACCTTTCTTGTTGTTTATGTTTTATAAAATAACTCACTTGGCTTTTACTGAATGCCCAAAAGTATGTGCTGCTAATACGTTAAGCGTTTTTAGCAGCGGGCCAGAATGTTATGTTAGTAACAGTGTTAAGCACTGTTATAAATACTTTAGCTGATTTTGACCTACAACATCCCTCCACCCCTACAATAAGAAAAAATTATTATCTGTAAGAGGATAATTTTTTCTTTTACATATCTTATTAAATTAGTTTCTACGTATAACACAATTATGTAGTTCTTGTAGTCTGTCTACTTCAATATTTACATTACAACTATTTGACATAATTTTAATTAATTTAGATATTTTATTTCTTGTGCTCTAAGTGGTGTCTTCTTCGCTATTGTCCTTGTCTTCTAGTATCTGATGGTCCATCGATGTCTCTGCTACTTTTCTGGTCGTTTAATTTGTCGGGTGTTGTGTTGTTCCTCTTTTATAGGTTGGTGGGGGTAGCGGTGAAGTTGCCTGCGAGTAGTCGGTGTGAGCGGTTGCCGTGCGCTGATTTGGGAGCCTCTGAGTTCAGTTGGTGGGGGTAGCGGTGATGGTTGGTGTTGGCATTTGTTTTTTTTTTTTCTATGCTGTTACTTGTTGTATTTGTTGTGTTTTTCATCTATTGTGCGTCTTCCAAGGGGATGTGGTATTTTTGGCAATTTTCAAATTGTCGTCGTTTAGTTGTTGATTGTTGGTGCTGCTCTTCTTTTGTACATACTTCAGCTTTTCGAGGGTTTGGTGAGTGCTTCAGTTTTTGGTTTTTGCATGGGTTCATGCTATGGCATGTTAATACTATATCTGCTAATAATGTCCTTATTTTTCTGAATGTCATTGTTTCTGCCGTTTTAAAAGACGTTGTTGTGAGTTTTAATTCTACCAACTACGTTGGTGTTCTGCTTAATAGTTGTTATTTTAATTGTGTATTTCCCACATTGATGTCATTATCGGTTGTTTTGGCTTTATTATGTCGCTCATACCGATTGCTGACCCTTCTTCTTTATCTGCATGTTTCTCGAGTTTGACATTCAGACGTGGACGGTTGCCATAATTTTGGTGTTATTGTTGAACGATTGGTCTGTGCCAAATTATTTGTGTTGTTATCCAACAACATGTCATATGATGCTGTTGTGAGGAAGTATTTGACCTGCATTCCTCGGGTAAAATGTCGCACCAACTTGACGAGCTGTTCACCAGCTACCCTTCCCTGCCGATGTAGTTGTCGCCCTTCTGCCATTGTTGTTCTCTGGGTTGTCTGGTCAAAATTAGTTGTGGGTGATTGTAAGGTTTTGGTATTCCCACGGTGTTCGTGTTGTACTTAAATATGTTAGTATGTATAAAAAATATATATATATATATATGTATATTTTCTCTTTTTATTTTTCCTATCTTTTTTTCTGTTTTGTTTTTATTAATTATTTTTTTAACTCTTTTTTTTGTCTTAGTAGTGCTTATACAATTATATAATGACATTATCGTTAATTAGGATAAAATATAAAAATTTGAAACGATACATAACTAACAAGTTGTCAATACTGATTTCACTTGTTGCATTTTAAATATTTATGTTTTTTTTTTTTGATTTTTCTATTGCTTTCCATGTTTGCCTATTTTTAGAATAAATGGTATTTTATTTCTCTTATTGATATTATTTTTAATAAAAAACGTAATTTATTAGTTCTATTATTCTTTCTCAAATTTTCTTTTTAAAATTTCCTTAACAGTATTAATTATTCCTAACAGTATTAAGTATTCTTAAGTGCTTTAATTAGTTTTAAAGTTCATATTACAATATATCGTATATTTTGCTACGTATTAATTCAACATTACTGATATTTTTTTATTAATGAAACTTGTAATTTCTTAACTTATATTTGTTTTTCTTAATTTTTCTAAACATTGTTCAAATTTGTTAACAGTATTAATCTTATTAACATTTCCTAATGTATTTTATTTTCTAACTTATAAAGAATCTAGTTTTTAGTTCTTATTTTTATAACATTTATGTTACAGGAACGTATATATATTTTCCTATTACACGTTTAGTATTTTTATGATCATGTTCTCATCTAGATCTTAAATCTTCCATTTTATTCTTTTTTATCCCTTTTAATTTTCTTATCGTTATCTTTACATATTTTACATATATTTTATTTATTTTATACTTACTCTAGTTAACTGGTATACATGTATAATTGAACTATGTATACCATTATATGTGCATTTATTAAAATATAATTGCATATATAATAAAAATTTTGTTTCTTTATTTTTGCCAAAGTTGTTTTGATATCTTAATTTCCGTTGTCCGCGCGCGTTTCGTGTTACCGAATAAAATTTTTGTTGTCCATGTTTCTATTTGGTTTTTTTTTATCAACATTGACAAATGCTTGCGTTGCATTTTTCTGGGTTTCGTACCCGCTTCTAAATGTGTTCTGTCTAGTGTTTCGTTTTTTGTGTTTTGTAAAAAGTTTTCAAAACTGTAAAGAGAGAGGAAATTCTTTGGGCTTACAATATATATGTATAATTGATTATTATATATGTAGCATATATATGCATCATAATTGTGTGATTTCTTATTGAATATGTAGAAATTGTATGTGTATACGTTATATATTCTGTTACTTTTCTTATCTTGATGTTAGCATTACATATTATTAATTGTTGCTAATATTCATTTTATATTATTTGAATTAATTTTTCTTGTTTTTTTTTTTTTTTTAAATTTTGTGTTTCTTTGGGCTTTTGATTACTATTGGTTGTTTTAAGTATTTTTTTTTTCTTTTTCTTTTTCCAATTCTTTGAAATTGAAAGTATGGGAGCATGCCATGACGATATAATTGGAAACCTTTTATTTTCCTTATATAGTTCTTTTAGATTTATCTCTTCATCTAATTTCAATGATGTGTTGAGATCTGAATTTTTCAAGAACATCTGTGGCTCCGATACACGAGTCCAAACTGAGCTATATTTGCTTTTCACTAAACTATTCTTTTTGAGTAGTGCTTTTTCTGGTGCATGCTTATTAAAATCACTGAATTCCCTCATAAAGTTATCACAATCTTCTTCCGGTGAATTCGATATTGGAACGTGAACCTTATTATTTCTCATATCTACCGACGTTTTTCCTAGGAACACTCTTGGAGCTATCACTTCTCGTAGTTTCGTCTTCAACTCAGCTATACTTGTTGACCTACCTTTCACTTTATTAATGCCGACATGTTTTACCTCATTTCCTATATTTAATAAGGGTAATTCTATGCTTTCCCCTTCTGAGCCTCTCATTATTAATATTTTCGTTATTAAGTCTATCATGGACTTATTCCACAAATTGTCCCTGCCAAGTATACCATCGCCTGGAAAACCTTGTTCAAGTGGCACCATGTGTAACGTTAAACCTAGGTTTGGCCAGTTACAATGTGTAACATTGACAGCCCCTTCTGTGGTGGTACAACCCCCAAAAGCTCCATTTAAAACTCGCATTTCAATTTTATTAACAAACGTGTTATCTTTCATTGATTTTCTTTTTACTAAACTAGTGTCCGCTCCAGTGTCAACCAATAAAATGAGTTTTCCATTTTTTGCCTCTCTACAAGGGAATTCTATGAACACGTCATCTAATTTGGTTTCACTTAATATTGGCATTTCATTTTTATTAAAAACATTATACGTTAACCAAGAAAATTTTCCAACTACACTCGTTTTATGATATTTCGAAACAATTCTATTCATTCTTCTTAATAATTTCATTTTGACACTATCTGCTAACTCTGTTATATACTCAATATATTTTACTATATATTGGTTAACATTTATTAGCGTTATTTTCCTATAGCTGAGACACACAGTTTCTACAATCGACGCATATACTAACTGCAACATTAGTATGGTGACTATTAAAAACTGTGTTCCAACGTTAACTACTTTCTCACTTGTCAAAATTGATGCATTTTTTATTTTCTCTTCTGTATACTTTTGTCCTGCTACTTGTTGGGCGTTATCTTTGTTGCTCTGTCTATTCTCGTTATTTAAACAATTAAATGCTTCTGAAGCTGGTAACGCTTCCACGATCTTTTTCGATGTCGGATTAACAATTACCACTTCAGCTTGCCTGGATTTACTAATTTGTTTGGGATCCCAGGTTATTGGCCTCGCCTGGGCGCTTGTTGGTTGCCGTGAACCATTCCCCAGTTTTTCTTCGCCTGACAGTTCGCTACCATGTGGCCCTGTCTGTTACACCAGTGGCACACAATTGTTTCTGTACCATCGGTCCGTCTTGTATTTCTAACTGTTGTCCGTTGACCCATGTTTTCCCTGCTGTTGTTATTGTTATTCGTTTTCCTAGGCCCGCTTTCTTTGTTAGAATTGTAAGTTTCCGTCTTTGTGTGTTTCCGTATGGTCGTGAATCATTTTGCTGTCTATTTGAATTGCTTAAGTTTTGTGTTCTATTTGCATTCTGAGTACAACTCCAGTTAGTTTCATGTCCATAAATTAAACATTTAGCACAGTATGGTGTGTTTTTCCTAATTAGACAGTCTTCCCTCGTGTGACCCCTTCTACTACATAAACTACACGTTATATTTGTTGTTGGTTGCTTGGACAAGTTGTTAGTGTAATTTCGTTGTGGTATGTCGTTTTTCCTGTCAACTTGTTGTCGGTTTACTACCAACTGCTGAAATTGTGTGGTGGGGTCGCTGTAAGTCATGTTCTGTTTGTGTCCCACCATACCAACAAACTCGCTGGATTGTCTAATCTCTGCTTGTCTTAACTGATCAGCAATACTTACAGCTTGCTCTACAAGATCTTCTAGTGATTTGTCCGCTGATCCTAACAAATGTAGTCGCAAAGTGCTGTCTTTTAATCCCAATTTAAAAGATTTCATCACGGACTTTGTTATTTCCGCGAGCAGAGCCGCATCGGAGTTACCTTTGTATACACTAGTAGCTATATCTGTCGCTTGTGACCCTAATGACATAAGACGTTCTGCAAACTGCCTTATATCCTCAGTCGGTGATTGGCGTATGTTCTGTATTTCCGTCATAACTGTGTCAAGAGATCTGTACTGTAAATAGTTCTTTTTAATTGTTACGCAAAAATCTTCTACAGTTGCAAACGTTTTTGAGCGCAATAAACTGTATGCGTTCCCGTGAAGCCTTTGTTTTATGCATGCTAAGAAATCTGGCATATCTGTTGCTGTCATATTTCGTTTCGCTAAGTCGCAACCTTCTATAAATTTATAGACTTCATTTCGAAGATCAGAAGAAGGCGCCCTAGAAAACAATGGTACTAATCTATTGACGGTTTTCGCGATTTCTTCTATCCCCATTTTTATTCTGTGTTTGTTTATATATTCTAACTGAAAGGATTTATCTTTTGGCCTAAACACGACTGTGTTTAATTTTTGTTGTTCAAATAGTTTATTAACCACGTCTGCTGACTGCTTTAAATGTCTATTTTCTTCTGTTAATTCTTGAATTGTTCTTTTTGCGTCGTCTAACGCTGCACCGTCTTCTTTTCTTTCTCGTTCGTATTGATATAATGTCCTGTTTAGCGTTTCGTCTGTTAAACCTTTTTCTTTTAGTAACTCTTTAAGCGAATTACTTTCTTCGTCTGCTTCCTTTAATAGCTGTTCCTGATGTCATATACTAGTTAAGCTTTCTTCGTACCTACGTTTTATCGATGCGAATTTTACTTTCCACTCTGCTATTTCGTCTTTCCTACTGTCTAATTTTGTATTTGTTACCAAGATAATTTCTTCTACAATGGCATCTGCCTTTTCTACATTTGTTATATTGCCCAAATCTCTTAATTTTGCTCTTATTAATTCCCAATTTTCTTTATTTCCTACTATTTCCTTTAAAATATTATAAAGCTTCTATACAAATTATCTTAATTCTTTTTGTAATTCCTTATGATTTTTTTCTAGTTGCTTATAATTTTCTTCTAACAAAGATTCTGCCATTAATCACTCATTTAATTTTATCAAGTTTCTTATCTCCTACTGTAATTGTATGATTAGTTAATCGCACTGTTTATTCAAATATTTTTCATTAAGGTTTTTTTTTTTTTGTTTTTGCTTGACAATTCCCCTTTTTTCTACTTCTAAAATTTCAATGTCAACTCAAAACTATCGCACCACCGTTTAACTGGATTTCGTTTTGTTTCGTTCTATTTTTTCTACTTCTATAAATTTTTGCTGATTATGCATCGACCTACTTATTGTGCATGGGTTCATTGAACGCTTGCAAGCACTGCATCTGCTAAAATGTTGAGCTTTTAATTTGAAAACAGTACTTTTTATCTTTATGTTGTGTTGAAATTAAGCTTTTGTTTCAATGTGAATTGTTTTCTTTAAAACATTCCTAATTATTTGAAATTTACGAAATCAAAAGAAATAATGTCAAATAACTTTTCCTTTTTTATTAAATTATAAAACACCACTTATCAGCATATATTAAGTGCTTAATTCATACAATAAAATGTTTCAATTAAGTATTCAAATCATCGCTCAACGAAACTGAGCGATTTGCATGCATTTATTTCGATTTTCCCGTAACTTGAAATATATTTGTAGAACTGAAACTTGCTTTTTGATCAAACTGAATAGATGCTCTCTTCCCGTAAATGAGAGGTGTGGAAAAAATGACTCGGAATTTATGCAGATAATCGTTGGTTGTTTAGAACCATTATATAAATTGTTACAAAAAATTTTGTTTCCCTATTTTGGTAGGTGTCATGGCACATAAACCAATGACAGCCTTAAGGGAGTTTTTTATTGTTTATCTAGGCACTTTAACCAAGACAAACGCTGTAAAGAAAAATACTGCTCAGGGCACTTAAACCGTGAGCAGAAGAATGTTATAATTATTAAAAATGTTTTAAATTCAATACAATTAAAATTTCTCACATATTAATATTTTTCACTTTTACTAATATTTTTCGCGATTATTGGCTCGAAAGCCGGCTGCGCCACTTGTTGTATTTTCTCTCTGTTGTAAATTCACCTTCACTCTTATCTTTATTCGACTCACCTTAGGAGACCTGTAAGCATGTGTATGTGTGTGTGTGTGTGTGTGTGCCATTTTAATTCACTAAGCGGTTAGGCTCCGCAGATTGACTAGGCGAGCAGATGTCGCCGAATTAGGGAGGGGAGATGTAAAAGAATTCTAAGTTCAATTGAGTAGATTCGCTTTATTTAACTTACACTTTTCGACTTTAAACACTTAAAAACGAACTGACTTTTTCAGGACTTGAACACCAACTAACTCTTATAAAACTTGAAAACGAACTAACTCTTTAATTCTTTGCGGGAGTTGGTTGCAGGCCAGATCGATCAATTAAATTCTGCAACTATCTCAATAATTAATTTGAAGGTGCAGAACTGCGAATTTAGCGTTTATTAAAACAAGCGCTATTTCCGTGGCTCGCACGGAGGTTCAACAAACCGTCAGCTCAATGACCGCTCGGTCGGTGACTTTTTCGGTGTCACCTTTCTTGTTGTTTATGTTTTATAAAATAACTCACTTGGCTTTTACTGAATGCCCAAAAGTATGTGCTGCTAATACGTTAAGCGTTTTTAGCAGCGGGCCAGAATGTTATGTTAGTAACAGTGTTAAGCACTGTTATAAATACTTTAGCTGATTTTGACCTACAACAGGTGCACGACATATAGGTTGCACTGTTGCAATCATTAAGTTGATGTGAATGTGCTATGCAATTCGTACAGGACTTAAGATTTGTTATGCTTGCCCAACGCGTGTCGGTTTTCATCACTAGAAAAAGCGTATTGATATTGATTTGTACTGCGTACTGTAATCAATGCACAATCTTTTGTGCACAATCATTCTTTTGTTAGCAACCTTCTTCGGTCAACACTCTTTGAGTTATCCACTCCAAGACGTAACTTGAGCCTTTAAGTACAACGACCGCTCGCGACTTTTAGTAGCAGTGCAAGAAATAGGTTAAGTTTAGTATATAATTCATTTACTTTTATTCTCATTTATTTAATATTTAGTTTTCGAACTATAAGCAAACAATATATTTTGAAGTTACATTAAAGTACCAAAGATAAAAAAACCAAATCAAAAACAGTACATAAAACTTAGACTATTAAGAAGACAACAGAAAGAAGAAAGGAAATCTACAATATAAATAGAAAAGTGGAGAAGTGAAAATTTCTTGCTTAAAATCACTGATCCTAATAATTAGCTTTAACCGCCGTGACAATGCATTCAAAATTCTAATGACTTTTATGAAGAACAAATGCAAAGTACAAAGAAAGTTCCTTTTAGGTTTTCTCTTCTTCCAGATATACTGAAATGCAATATTCTGAAAGACAATTCTTAACTTCAAATAGAATCAATAGCAATAGGTAAATGCGATCTCCAAATTTTAGCTGTGAGTCTGGAACGTTTCACAGTATTAGGTGGGGCGGTGTTACGGGCGGAATTATTCGTCACGTAAATGCGTTTTTTTGCGCTCACACTTCCGAAAACTCTGTTTGTTTAATATTTTTGAATAAAGACATTATCGTTGAAAGAAAATATTGTTGCGCTTGCCGGACGAAGATTATTTCCTTAACCTACTGGCTGAAGGACTGTAGGAGCATGTATACATAAAGATATTACATGAGATTCTAGTCGTGGTTTTAAGTTATTGGTTCCATACTGAGAGGAACCATAAGAGAGTGAATAACACAAATTGCCTATCTGTCTATTAGCTTCCACATGAAGCTCGTATAAAACAAAAATTTTTGACTTCAATGACTATAATGAGTGCGACTGGCAAGGAAAATTCTTTGAATTTTAGCAATTCTAAGTTATATTTGATTGCACTAGCGAAATATGTGCAGCCTGCCTGTCAGCGAAGGTTGAAATTTTTTGTACATGGTTTGGTTTTGATAATTTTTGTGGAATATTCCTGCCATGTCTAAGATGTCCTCCAATACACTTACCTGAAAGCCGTTTGAAACTAATAAATTTTCCAGGGTTATTGACTTGTCGGAAACTACAGAATTCCCTTGCCATATTTAAGCTGCTACATGTTTACATTGATTCGAAGTACCTACTAAACCGTATACAAGTCAACAATCCTCGTACTACCAGAAGATCAACTAATTTCATTCAACTTTTTTTTGGAGATCCACATATCTTAAACTTGAACCGTTCCGTTGCGCTAGCTCTAATCTTAATTCATTATTTCAGTAAATTAATTTATCTGAATCAATTGAAAATTCTAAGCTTAAAATCACGCAATACTTATGTAATTTTTAGGGCCCTATTCTCATTTACAACACAACATCGGTTGTGTTGTCTTGAAGACAACACAACTTTGAAGACAACTGAGTTCGAATTCCGTATTACGATTTACAACCATTCGAAGTTGTAAGTTGTCTTGTCGAACTTTAGGCAGAAATTTTCGAAGCCACCAACAGTTTTGATGTTTCAGTTGCTTGAATATGCATGTGTTTTTTTCTTTAGTAGTGTTACACTCCGCATTATGCAAAATACTCCACATTTTGAAATTGAGTCTTTAAGAAAATCAAAATAAAGCACCAAATTGTGTGTTGTTACTATGGAAATGTATGCTGCTATATTTGTAGGGATATTTTATATTGTTCTGCTGGATAAATTCTACTCTTATTTACAAAAACAAAATTTACAATTAGTACGAAAAAAATAAATGCAATTAATACTACTGCCAGATCTGTAACCCTGCCGTACAGTACTTACAATAGCATCAAAATAAAAACTGTGGTTTGTTTACAATTGTAATTAAAGATAAATAAATATTATAATGGATATTGGTGTCGATTTATTCTTCCCGGAAGAAGAAAAACAAAATACCATAAATATTGCAAAAATTGTTGACCAGTTGATATTATAATGCGGTTTCAAAAAAATATCACTTCATATTCTCGTAAAATAGACATTAATAAATATCACTGAAATACAATAATTACATTGCATTACATTATATTTTTTGTCCATTATTTTCGCGTCAGACAACAAATTCACGTTAAACATGCGACCCTTTCAACAAACATAGCTGATTGCAACATCTCTCTAGGTGTTGTCTGATTTTGACACATAAGACAACACAACTGGGGTTATAGCCGACCTATATAAACCTCTACGCTGAACTCCCTTGTTCGTCGCCTCAGACACAGCATGAGCGACATATTGAAATTATCCATGATGCAGATGCAAAGAGGGAAGAAAAAGAGAGCGAGTCCGGAGTTGTTACCTGTACCACGGTTCACGATAGACTGACAATCTCTGTGCTGACTGACATCTGTTTGCGTTGTTTTAGCGGCTTCCTGATCGGTAAAAATTTGATAAGATCGTAATAAAAAGGACCGGTGGAGCTTGACGTGCTGCTGCTAAAGCAAGAGCTATATCCGGGGCTGCTGGAGTACTTACTCCTTTACTCCGTAGATATTCTTCGAAGTGGCGACTTCTAAATTTTACGCCATTATCTGGTCTACCTTGTGCCGCTGGTATGAGCATTTTTTTTTTTTTTTTTTGTGGGGGAAGCCGGAGGTAGAGTGTGTTAGCGAGTAAGTAAGCGATAAAGGTGCAGAATGAGAACGAGAGAGGAGCATAGTTCTACCCACAGAAAACCTAACAAGTGCGGTTCAGGTCCAACATTTTTTTTTTGCTAGGACATAGTATAAAATTTTTATTAAATATTATTATTTTAAAAATTTTTTCCTTTTTTTTATTATTAATTTTATTAAATTTATCTGATTTCGTAGATTTCAATGCATAATCAAAACGAAAAACTGTGGGCTATACGATATAATTGTCACAAGAATATTGCCAATGCTTTTGAAGAAAATGACGAAAGCAGAAAAGCATTGGAGCATTATGTTTTGGTAAGTATTATATCTTATTACATTCCAAATCTTGTATTGAAAATTATAAATTATACTTCAGGCAACAATTATTGATGAAAGCGATGTCTGTACAATGATAAGGCTTGGTCAATTAGCACTTAATTTGAAAATGTTTGAGATTGCCGAATATGCATATCGTAAATGTTTAATAAGGAACCCAAATCATTGCCCCGCAGCTAATGGTATTCTAAAAATCCTTTGTTACAATAATAATATAATCGGGGCTTTTGGATGGGCTCTACAAATGTATTCCAATGATTTGGCCGAAAAAGGAGCTTTACATGTTATTTTTCAGATAAATAATTTTTTTTCTGATGTACTTCCGTTATATAAACAGATTTGGGAAAAACGTTTATGTTTAACTAGACCTGAGAGAAAAAGTATGCATAGAGAGTCTTTGCACATTGGTGAATGTGACTTGTCAGAAAAAAAACACATAGCAAATCCAATAGATATATCGAAAACCGGACAGCACAATTACTTAAAAACTACAAATATTAATTGGTTGTCACTTGGAAAATACGTTATATCTCTTTATAATCAATTAAGTCTTTCGGACAAAAGCCTAAAATTAATTGTAGATATCACCGATTTTCAGACATCAGTGTGGCATAATTCACCAAATACATTCTCTTTTGAAAAGGAACAAATAAGAGATCTTCAGTATACGAATATAAAACAATGTCAGGGTCATGCAGTTGGAAATAAGGACAAAACTGATAGCCTATATCAAACAGAGATCAATAAAAAAAATAAGCGTTTGAAAGATGAATGCATTATTCCCAACAAACAGAAGCATGGCAATCAAATAGATTTAAATACGGAACATACGTTCACAAAGTTAAAAGATTATATCCACGAAAATAATAAACCTAAACCCAGAAGACGTTGTAGTGATTTACATTACCTCGAGCAATGGAGTTGGCATAAATATCGGAAAAACTCTTCACGCAAAAGAAATAAATTAGAGCCGTTTTCAACACATACAACCATTAAAGGCTTCTTAAAAATTGTGTTTTCTAAACATTCTAAGTAAGTTTTTTTATTTTTAGAACTAATGTTTATAATAGCCCTAATAGCTACAAAAATGCAATTCTTGAACAATTGTATAGACATAGTTTTGGATTTAGCTAAATAAGGTTACATTCCATTGAAGATAGCCAATTTATTGATATGACAAAGTTTATTTCCTCAATCAATTGATGCAGTTTACGGTAGATTAGATGTTTTGAAATAATTGAGTAAGGGAAATACGCAATTAAGATTTATGCGGATTTATGAATTGCATTCAATTTAATTATATTTTTGTGTAAATATTTTATCCTAAAAATGGTCATATGTGATACATTTTTTATATATATTATATTACATGTGTATTCATTTCTTTAGAACAAGTTGTTGCAATTTGTAGCCTTTTTGTAAATTTATAGGGCTCATTCAACTTCTATTACTCTGCGAATAAGAACTTTGCTCGGGAAGAAAAAAATGGACACTGAATCAGTGCCAATGCAACTCCTTGGGTGACCACCTTTATATCCTTCTCTCTAAGAAATCGGAAGTATATTGTTACGTAATTTCCAAAATTAGCTCTTTAACTCTCTTCAAGTCCGATCACTGAATTGTGAATAATCGTAAATGCGGATAATAAAAAGTCGTTGGTTTAAAAAAATAAATCTGAAATTTATTATTGCTTACTCTTGTTTTAGGTGGGAATTGTGAAAGCTCTCCAAACTAAAGATAGCTTAACGTCACTTACATTTTGGCTCATTGTTAATAACGCTTAACGTTATTAACAATACATACTTTTTGGCAAAATGTGAAATATTCAGTAAGGTATGGTCGTTCTCAAAAAGTTCAATTCAATGAACGCTCGACCAAACTAGGCCATCATTATTAGCTTGATAAGCATTAATTCTGAAGTTTGCGCCGATCGAACGCGGAAATCATTATTAAAATATTTATTGCAATAATTCACACTTTTGTATCAAGAATTATTGCGCAACATAGCTTAATCACAATTCTGACCAATACGAAGCTATAAATAAGAAACGTTTAGACTTAAGAAAAGAATTGTTATTATAAACGTAGAGCAGTAAGTCGAATAGAGTTTTAAAAAACCATTTAGAAAGCTCCGTTTGTCCTTTAATATCATAACTACGGTCCTGTGGACATATATGAATGAAATATAGCGGGGCTCGCTTCGTAACCCAAACACAGTTCGCTTTTGTGGCCAGCACTTAATATAGCGTGGCTCGCTTAAAAGCCACCCCTAAAGCACGGCCTTGTGGCCAGACTAAGTCGGCGTGACTCACCAGATACTAAGTCGACACACACACACACTCCCAGCGTTTATTGCAGCGAGTGCTAGTATCCGCAAATGAAATTTTTGCAGATAAACTTAAACCACTGCGAAGCGGCGCAAGATTTACTTAAGGAGTCAATAATAGACCACCATATTGACGTTGTGATTGTTTCAGAACAATATCGGAACCTTCCACGCTGGCTCTCCGATGACAGTGGTAAAGCGGCGATAGTCTTGTGTGGAAAGTTATAACTGCAAGACACTCCAGCTCGTAACAGGAAATACTATGTAGTGGCAAAGATAAATGGAATACATGTTTATAGCTGTTATTTCCCTCCAAGCTTAAGAATGGATGAATATTTGGATGTTCTCGATAGTCTTGTCAGAGATGCCAGTTGTACCAATCCTAACATTATAGCCGGAGATTTTAATGCTTGGTCAACCGAATGGGGCAACCGCCTTACGAATCAGAAAGGAAAAATGTTGTTGGAAGCATTCTCACAGCTAGACGTAACGCTCCTAAATGATCGTTTAGAGTGTACTTTCGAAAGGAATGGAGTATAATCAGTTATTGATTTCACTTTTGTAAGCAGTTCACTGAGAAGGAAGTCGATGTGGTATGTAAGCGATATGTACACGCACAGCGACCATATGGCAGTGATAACTCATCTGAACTGGCAACAACCCATACTCGAAAAACTTTAAACTAGAGGATGGAAATTTGAGACAATGGACAAGCAAACCTTTGCTTATGTAATACAAAATGCTTCCGCTACGACAGATAGAGCAAACGTACTTAGTGTGAGCACTGTGGCGTCAATTACTGCCGCGTGCGATGACTCAATGCAAAGAAGTAAAAGCACCAACAACAGAAAGCCCGAATATTGGTGGAATGATGACATTGCTGATCTAAGGGCTGAATGTCTTGCGGCTAAACGACGTAAACAACGCCGGAGGCGTACACAGGAAATTGCCACACTGGAGAAAGCATACAAAGAAGCGCGAAATAAACTAAAGAAAGCCATCCGAAGGAGCAAAAAACTTTGTTTTCAGCAACTATGTAATGAGGCAGATATCAATCCTTGGGGCAGTGCGTATAAAGTAGTTATGTCAAAGTTTAAGCAGAAATTACAAACTCTCACCTGTCATAAATTTCTGCAGAATGTCGTTGAATCGCTTTTTCCTAAGCACTCACTGCAGACAGCAAGTGTAATGACGACAAACGATGACGAGGAACTTGAAGTACTGCAAGTGACATATGAGGAATTGCTTGCATTAATAAAAGCATTTAAAAAGAATAAAGCGCCGGGCTTAGATGGCCTCACAAACGAGATTGTAAAGGTGGCCATCGAAGAGAACCCTGAAATGTTTTTGGCGCTATATAACTGCTGCTTGCGAGAGGGAATCTTTCCTAAAGTCTGGAAAAAGCAACGCTTAGTCTTACTTCCCAAGCCCGGCAAGCCTGAAGGAGATCCGGGTTCGTATAGACCGTTGTGTATGATAGATGTCCTCGGTAAGATACTGGAACGTCTAATTCGGGATCGGCTTGATAGGCACGTGGAAGAAGTAAATGGGTCTTTGAGAACCAATTTGGCTTTGGGAAAAGACGCTCAACAATGTTTGCCATAGAGGAGGTCATCAACACTGCGCATAAGGCCATTATAGGGTCCCGCTGGCTAAATGGCACGAAGAAGTACTGCTTGGTTATAACTCTTGACGTTAAAAATGCATTTAATACGGCAAGCTGGTCAGCTATAATTAGAAAGTTACAGCAGTTGCAAACGCCGCAGTACCTATTACGAATAATTAGAAGCTACCTCTCTGATAGGGAACTCCTGTATAATAGCGACTTGGGAATAAGGAGATATAAAATAACTGATGGAGTGCCACAGGGTTCCGTTCTTGTACCCCTTTTGTGGAATCTAATGTATGATGATCTCCTTAGACTTCCGGTACCAAATGGCGTAAAGCTCGTGGGATATGCGGATGATGTGGCGGTAACTGTCGTAGCAAAGGAACTGTCCCAAATCCAGCAAATTGCGTTCAATGTTGTTAACGAGATTAAGATTTGGCTAACACAACATAATCTACAACTGGCCAGCAATAAGACAGAAGCTGTTTTAATAACAAGCCGGAAAAAAAGAGAAATCATGACACTCAACATTGATGGGCACAACATTGAAACAAGTCCAGCGATTCGATATCTGGGAGTAATGATGGACGCCAGATTGAAATTTACGATGCATCTGAATAATGTGTGCAAGAAGGCATTGGGAGTGTATGCCTCACACTCGCGCCTGATGAGTAACTGTGGCGGGCCACGTCAAAACAGAAGATTACTTCTTTCCACAGTTATACAGTCGATCGCTATGTACGCTGCCCCAATATGGGCAGGAGTTTTGGCTACGAAAACGAACGTGAAAATACTAAATCAGCTTTTTCGCTTATGTGCGCTCAGAGTTTGCAGTGGTTTCCGGACAATATCAGGTGATGCAGTTTTGGTTATTGCTGGAATAATACCGCCTGACTTACTTGCACTACAAATGAAATCAATTTTCGATATGAGCCGGGAAAAGAAGAGGGATTTGACAGTGTTGGAGATGGACGCTGTAAAAGACACCACATACAGCAGATGGCAGCAAAGGTGGGACTGTACCAGTAAGGGTAGGTGGACATATCGGCTCATCCCCAATATCAAACTATGGGTAAACCGGAAACACGGCGAGTTGGACTACTATATGACTCAATTTCTCAGCGGACATGGATGTTTTAGATTGTATTTATACAAGTACGGCCATGATAGTGACACTATTTGCTCACGGTGTATGCTCGGAGCTGATGATCCACTACATACATTCTTTGAATGTACTCAGTTATCATCAGTACGGCTTGAGGTAGAGGCAACGGCACAACATCGTCTCACACCAGAGAACATAGTCAACACTATGTTGGAGTCTCCCTAGTAATGGAATGCAGTCAAAGCAATGTGCGCTGTGGTGATGCAGGAGCAGAGAAGACTGGAAAGATGCCGCTCGAGAGGCTACGGAAATATAGAAGTCGTCAGCAACGGACGCAGACTGACCTGAATACTGACGCTTGAGCAGAAATGCTCCTACGGCCTCCTGACGTAATACCTAACGGTGGTTCCGGGAGGAATATCCGTGCGGACGAGAGGAGATGTTTAGCGGGTTAAGGTTCCGCTCGGACTTAAGGCTTTCGATGCGTTTACTCCTGTTGAAAAAAAAAAAAACACACACACATACGGTGAGTGAGTACAATCCGTCGAGATTAGACGTGTTGGGCTTTAGGGAAACGTGCGATAGTGTGGCAACGCGTTCTACGCTGCGAGTGCTACCTTGGACACATACTTTAACATATATCACGGTTTTCGTTCTGTGCTCAGTGAAAATTGTGAAGACATTAAATCAATAATCGCAATATTTCAAATCCCGCGCAACTTTGCGTGAGTGAAATCAATAACAATTACCATACCTCCGTTTGTCGCGCAGGACAAGGGGGAAAAAAGAATAAGCATAAACGAATACGCACTACTGTTCATTAGTTTAAGTTTGATCGAAAAGCGGTTTGTGTCTGTACCACAGACCTAACTAACTAAAGTTTTACTAACGAAACTAAATAGAACACGAATTAAAGCTTTTGATCGAAAAGCGGGTTGTGTCTGTGCTACGCTATTGTTATACATTTGTTAGTCTTTTCGAACATGGCTGGAGTGAATGAAACAACATCAACAAATGTAATGAGTGCAAGCAGAAGTGTAAGGCAGATTAGTGATGGCTGCGAGCGCGACCAATCAGGAATAATTGACCCATTCCAAAAGAGCGCGAGATTAGCGCGATCGCCATTAAAAACAAGTGATGTGCTAGCAGCGCCTAGGCAATCAAAGTCTTCGCCGCCATGTTTAGAACTCAGGAAGAATGGTGATGCTGTGCGTTTCTCTTCGCTTAAGAAAATGGGGCAGAAGATTTCCGAGCTGCTGGAAATGATCGGCGTGGGGAGACGATCGATACATCAACCAATGAGGGAGCTGATTGAAAATATATCGAAACTTTATGGATGCGTTGAATGTGAGCTAAGAAACTGTGACCGAATGAAGGACAGTCTGCAAGCTGTTCCAGTCAAAGGAAATACTACTGAAAGCGGCACCCAAACATCTCCATTAGAGAAAAAGAAGCGCGAGCTGGCAGCAAAGAGAGCCAGAGATGAAAATATACTAGTTCAATCGACAGCAAAGAAGAACAGGATGCAGGAAAGTTTAAGCGCCGTTGAAGCTGTGCAGTTATCCGCCACTGCAGAGAAAGCTACTGAAATGGCCGAACAGTGGACGCAGGTAGTCAGGGGAAAGAAGCCCAGGAAAATGGAAGGAGCTGCAAAGAGACCGAGACGAGATGCAATCGTCATTGAAAAAAAGGGTGAGCTGTCATATGCAGAAATCCTGCGTAAAATGAAGGCAGACGCGAATATAGGCGACTTGAGTCAGGCCGTTGCGAAGATTAGACGCACTCAGAAAGGAGAGTTGCTCCTGCAACTAAGCGAGAGTGGAGAGAAAGCGGAAAAAGTTCGAGCTGCAATTGGCGCCAGCTTAGGCGAGGATGCGAGTGTTCGGGGCCTATCAGAGAGTGTTGTGCTTGACATTAAAGATATAGATGAGTGCACTGAAAAATCCGATGTTTTTAATGAAACCGCCGCGCAATTCAATTTAAAAAACTTCGTTCAAGATGACGTCCTTAGTCTGCGGCAGGAATATGGAGGCACTCAAACGGCTGCCGTGAGGTTGGCAATTGAGAGTGCAAACATACTTATGAAGGCTGGAAAAATAAGGATTGGCTGGGTCAGCTGCCGCATACGCGAGCAAACAACGCCGACCAAATGCTACAGGTGCCTTGAATTTGGACACATCTCTAGGCATTGTAAAAAGCCAAGTAGCTGACGGCACAATTCTGTGTTTCAACTGCGGAGGAAAAGGACACCTTGCCAAAGCATGCAGTAATGCATCCATGTGTATCCTGTGCCAAAGAGACGGGAAAAAGGAAACCAATCATACATGTGGTGGTTTCAAATGTCCTTTTTATCATAAAGCTAGAATGGCATTAAAGGGCGTTAAACAAGGTGATGCCAAGTAATGAAGGTACTACAACTCAATTTAAACCATTGTGAAGCAGCACAACAATTACTACAGCAAACAGTTTTCGAACTACGCGTTGATGTGGCGATTTCGAGCGAGCCGTACGCAGCTAAAAATGATGGCAAGTGGGCAACAGGTAAAGCAGCAATTTGGAGCACTGATCCAACTGGTGCAGAGATGTGGGTGTAGTACATAGGTCAGAGTTTGGCTTCGTTTGTGTCGAAATAAGTGGTATATGAGCGGGGCAGGCATAAACGGTACGGCAGAAGAAGCTGCGATGCAACTTGCCGAAAAAATCAAAAACGCCTGCGACGCAGCCATGTCGCGTAAGAAGAGCAGCAAGCGACATAAGCCAGCTTACTGGTGGAATAACGGTATAGCCAGCATACGGAAAAAGTGTGTACAAGCAAGAAGAATTTGTCACCGGGCAAGGAATACCGAGAACTATGAGAACAAAAGACAGCTTTATAAAAGTCTACGGAAACAATTAAAAGCATCTATTAGAGATAGTAAAAATAGAAGTTTCTTCGAAATCTGCGATGATGCTGAAAACCACCCATGGGGTTTCGCTATAAGCTGGTGATGAAGAAGCTGAAGAAGTCAACGCAGCCAACCAATCCACGTGTAATGGATGACACAGTTAAGACGCTTTTCCCAGTATAGCAACGCTTTCATAGAGGATCGCTAGAAGAATATGATGCGGAAATCGTGCCAAGGGTGACAGCGGCGGAGGTGGTGCAAGCGGCTGGTGAGCTTAAGCTGAACAAAGCTCCAGGCCCAGATGGGGTGCCAAACATAGCCCTTAAAGTTGCGGCTGCCAAACAGACGGAACTGTTAAGAAGCGTATTTGATGTTTGCATGACAGAAGGGACCTTTCCAAAACTGTGGAAACGCCAGCGGCTTGTACTGATTCCGAAGGGCGCAAATTCAGCTGGTCCTGCGTCGTATCGTCCCCTGTGTATGCTGGACTCTGCAGGTAAAGTTTTAGAGCTTATAATTAAAGAGAGATTGTTGCTATCGGTAAGCGAGCGAATGTCAAACAGACAATATGGGTTCAGAAAGGGTCGGTCAACCACTGGTGCACTGCAGATGGTTAAAGATGTTGCAGGGAAGCGATGGCGAGGAGGCTCAAAGCAATATTGTTTGGTTGTCACCCTAGACTTAAAAAATGCGTTCAACTCTGCCAACTAGCAGACAATACTCGAATCGCTCAGAACTTTTGAGGTGCCAAAATATATCTCCAAGATTGTATCTAGCTATCTGAACGAACGTGTTCTGCTGTACAATACATCAAGGGGTCCTAAAGAGTGAGGGGTCCTATGCGAGGTGACAGGAGGTGTTCCGCAAGGGTCAGTGCTTGTTCCACTTCTGTGGAACATGATGTATAACGCGGTACTGGAGTTGAGAGTGCCAGAGGGAGTTACAATAGTAGTAAAGGAAGTAAAGGAAGTTGCCGAAACAGCAATTTCTGTAATAAGAATTGGTTAACTTCCGTGAAGCTTAGTATAGTGGCAGTGGACAAGTATTTAAATGTCCTGCAATCTAAAATAAACGTGGCAGTAAGGCGCATAAAAAGTTGGCTAAGTTCGGTCAGTCTTTTTCTGGCAGAACATAAAACGGAGGTCATCCTTATTAGTAGCCGAAAAAAGCGTGAAGCACTGGAAATAGTAGTTGGCGATCATTGCTTTACATCCCAACGGACTATAAAATACCTTGGAGTTATTCTTGATGATCGTCTATGTTTCAGGCAGCACGCTGAATACGCTAACAAAAAAGCATCAAGCTGCCATGCGGCCTTATCAAGAATGTTACCAAATATTGGTGGCACAACTAGCAGCAGACGATTGCTCTTGGCAAGGGTAGTTTCGGCGACGTTGTTATATGCCGCGCCGGTATGGGCACATTCATTAAAGATAAAGTCATACAAACGACTTTATGAAAAAGTTTATAGGCTTACCGCATTGAGAGTTAGCTCTGTTTATAGAACGGTCTCTGATGACGCAGCACTACTTAGAGCTCGAATGACTCCAATAGATTTACTGGCTAATGAGGCACAAAAACGCTACACACTCAAAAGAAGTGTAGGGGTGGACGAGACAATGTGACCATGCTGTCACAAAACACGACGGAAACCTGTAGCATTGGAACTCTTCGCGTAAAGGTCGCTGGACACATAGGCTGATTCCCGACGTTAGGAAATGGATCAATCGCACACATGGGGAAGTAAACTCCATTTTGACGCAGTTGTTATCCGGCCATGAAATATACCGAAGCTACCTGCACCGCCTCGAGCACAATGTTTCACCAAATTGTCCATGTTGTGCAGATACAATCGAAGACGCAGCACACGTGTTGTTTGATTACAGACGCTTCAGTCGCGAGAGAGAGATATTTGATGGATATTTCGGTGAAACGCTCAACTCGAGCACCGTAGTAGACGCGATGTTGCGTTTAAAAGAAACGTGGATCGCAGCATGCGACGCTTCCGCCATTATAAATGCGTGGCTGAGAGATGCATATCAGGCAGAAGTAAGAGCGCAGCACATGCACACAGCGACACAATCGAACAGAACGAGACCAACTAACGTTCCTGACGAAGACGCTTAGGGACAGCCTGTAAGCGGGCAGTAACGTACGTTTGAGCTTCAGGTCCTTCTGCCCCCCGACGGTATACTTTGCGGTAGTTCCGTGGAGACATACAGACGTGGGGGAGAGGTTTAAGTGGGTTAAAGTCCCACTCTCAGGCTTTTGATGCGTTCCTCTCATCGAAAAAAAAACAAAAAAAAAAAAAAACACACACACACATATGTATGTATGTAAAGATGTGCAGAGTAGAGTTTTTAAGTTGTGATTTGTTCCGCGCAACATTTAAATCAATAAGCAAATCAGCTATACTGTTTACTTTTGCCTTGTTCTTTCGTACGTTCACTTCGATCGTAAAGAGCTGATCGCCTCTGTGAACAGGAGTGGATCCCTTCTACTGAAATAAGCTTTCTTTTTTCTACAATCCACATTTTTTGTAGAGCGTGGTTACTGCCTTCGCTTAAAAGCTCTATTTTTAGTTTTCTCTACTGAATCTTTTCTTCACTACCAGCTTCTCTGGCATACTTTCAGGAGATACTAAAAAATTTCCCAGTAAATAATTCCGAATGAAGAATGGAGGACTCTGTGAATCCTTTTACGAAGAGTATTAGAGTAGAAAGTACCTCGCCAGGAAACGGAAGTAATGCACGAGATGATTCGCTAAGTTGCTTTGGCGTAGTGGATGCACAAGTGGTAGAGTTACCGACGCCGAAAAACAACTATGTCAACAACTGTGTGGGTGCCCAATTAACCGTCAGCAAACTGGGTGAGCACATAAGAGACTTGGTTAAGATGTTGAAAGACGGTAAAAGGAGATCTATACATCGGCCGATGCGTGACGCTATAGAAAGGATACATGAGCTCTATAAGTTGTATGCTTTTGAGGGTCAAGTTAAAATAAGCAGGTCTATGAGTGCACTAAGATGCAACCAGTGCTCACAGACTCCATATTGATTAAAAGCCAAAGATTGCAGCAAGAGAAGGCTAACATTAGGAACTGGCACGCCGAAGTCTAAGAGGAAGGCTCTTAATCCAGCAGGCACCCCGCCATTAACAGGTCAACCAAAGCTAGTGTTAACCAAATTGCCGTCACAGGGCGATGATGAGTGGAAAATGGTTGAGTCAAGGCGCCAAAGAACTACTAAAAAGCAGCAAGTCAGAAGAACGAAACCAGACGCCGTAATGATTACACCAAATTGCGGTCTCTCATATGCTGATAATTTGCGGAAAGTAAAGACGGATGCCAAACTCGTTGAATTGAGCGATGTAGTCTCTAAAATTCTAAGGACACAAAAAGGAGAGCTCCTCTTACAAACGGAGAAAAAGCAGAGCAGTTCATGAAGGTTGTAAGTGCCATGCTTGGCGAGCAAGGTACAGTATGTAGCCGTAAGCAGGGACATAAAATACATAGACGAGGTTACCACCAAGGAGAATGTTTTTGATGCAGTTGTTCATCATAGTGGTATAAAAGGCTTGGAACGAGTGAGCGCCCGTGGTACCAGTTGTGAAGTCCCAACTGGTGAACGACTCGCCAAAAATAAATTTTTGGCTACCGATTGAATCTGTGAACATTCTAGGATGGTTAGTCCTCTACACCCTCCATTTATTACGTAGGAAACCTCCAGGAAGAGAACCTGGAGGAAAATGGATTAAGGCGTAACTATGTAAGCCAAAATTAATTGACATACATAGCTCCTGTATAAATCAGTATACAGGTTCCATACTCCAGGAAGAGAACCTGGAGTACTTAGATTTTTCAAAGCTTATGTCAAAGTCATAAGCGATACGGACGATATCCCAAAGTAGTAACCCTATGATTTGCGCAATTAGACCTACTGCCTTCCTCGACTACTCTGCCTGAAGCAAAGTAGTGATGGTAACTACGTGATTTTTTGTAACAACTACTTTCACTAAAGCGATTTCGCAATTACTACTAGATCCACGTAGATTCTGAGACCGACTTTTCGCTGTTACGCTACTGGGCCGACTCATAATGTCATCGATTCGAAAATCAATGACTGAGCTTATATTACGCAAATCAGGCCACCGCCACGGAAACCATTCGTATCATATCTGTCACTAATAAAATGACATCATTTTGACAACCTGCCATGCTGACTCATGGTCTTACAGAGATCTAACAGCGAGAAGAATCTCTACGAGTACTTTAGCCGTCATGGGTCAGAGTCCAACGTCACATTTAAGCGAGATTAAGCCTCATTAATGACACTTTAATCAGCTGAGCTCTTACCATGACGTTGCCCAGATCCCACCGCGTGGAGGCGTACTCTATTGGGATCCCATCATCAGGACAGCAGCCATCATCATTATCTACAACTTCAACAACAACACCATTATCAACAGCATCATCAGCACCATCATCATCTTTAAATGCAACAGCAGCAGCAGCACAAGGACCATCATCGTCTTCAACAGCAGTACAGGTACCATCGTCTTCAGCAGTACCACGAGCTACTACAACACAATCACACATTGACGCTACCGAGAACGTTCGTTGTCCAACATGCGTTCGTTCCAACCATCTGCGGACAATCAAACATAAAAAGCATTGTTGGTTGCCTCTAAAAGATGGTCTAAACTGCATTAAGTCAGCCTTTAAGAATAGAGTTGAAACACTTATATTCCAAAATAAAGATGAGGGTCTTCTGATTCCAGAAGATTTCTTCAAAAACGCGAAAAATATAGTGACTAAGCAGATAGAAAATTTGCTAGAAAAGCACATAGTG
Source organism: Thecophora atra (assembly GCA_937620795.1). Taxonomy (NCBI): domain Eukaryota; kingdom Metazoa; phylum Arthropoda; class Insecta; order Diptera; family Conopidae; genus Thecophora; species Thecophora atra. The sequence continues at coordinate 40,775,918 of OW569398.1, forward strand.
ATAAAATTTAATATGGTATTGTACGCAGAATACTTTAAAATAACGACAGATGAGGAAATAGTGGAAATAAAGTCATTCCAAACAAAAATTATCTCAGCACAAAAAGTTGAAGACATTAGCAGCATCTACGCTGACATGTCTGAAGAACTGACCACCAAAATGGGTGAATTCCAGGAAAGGGACAGTGGATGGTCTCTACTTAAAATATGCTATATAGAGATAAATATAAACCAGTATCGTCCATTAAAGGGAACTTCATACATCCCTCTGCCGAAAGTCCTGCAGGACAAGCGTGCTTGCATAAATGTAAGAAACACTGATGTTTATTGCTTCAAATGGGCAGTCATATCTGCACTTGCTAATCTGCCAGATCACCAAGACAGACCACATAGTTATAATGTGGAGAACATTAAAGCGGAAAATATAATAATAGAAAATGGAATGATACTTAACTTCGTGGCATTAAATTTTCCTCTTTCCATAGACGCCATCAGCAAAATCGAAGAAATTAATCCTGACATAAGCGTCAATATGTTTGGAGTCAATGAAGTTTCGGGGAATATCGAGGGACCGTACCATTGCACCAAGCAGGAAAATGTTCAGCACATCAACCTGCTACTGCTACAGAATAATGAACAGTTCCACTACGTGTGGATTCAAAATATTTCAAGGTAATTATAATTTAATTTTTTTCAACTTCAACTCTCTTTTATTAATTAATTTTATGATTTCGATGTTAGTTTATTAACACTCACTCAAATAACCTACTTATATTATTTTCTTTCTTTTGGCTTTTCAGATTAATAAAACAACAACAAACTGCTAATCGCACTAGGATGTACTTGTGCTACAGCTGTCTCCAGTACTCCCACAACGAGAGTACTCTAAAAAAACACAAAGAAGTGTGTGGGCAAATAATTGCGGAGATGCCGTAGTTGGAAAGGCGGTAATTAGCTTTAAGAATTTCGAACGAAAATTAGATGTTCCTTGTAGTATAAGCAGATTTTGAATGCGTACTAAGTAGTTCAGGTTTAGATAATAAGAATAAGTTTGTATATAAGCATATTCCTGCAGCTTTTAGCTACAATATTCATTGCAATTTTAATAATAGTCTAAGTAAATTTGTTCTTTATTCAGGGGAAGATGCTCCCAAGAAATTTGTGTAATTCCTCATTAAAGACATTGTAGATTTATATAATAAGTATTTATGTAAAACGACACCAATGCCATTTTTAAATCCTCGGCAGCTAAAGCAACAATTCGAAAACAAAAACTGTCATATTTGCAATAAGGAATTGGGTGCTGACAGAGTGGCAGACCATTGTCACCTCACTGGCGAATATAGGGGTCCAGCACACAATAGCTGCAACCTTCAATATCAAATAGCCAAATTTATTCCTGTTTTCTTTCATAATTTTTCTGGGTATGATTGTCACCTTTTTGTCAAGGAATTGAATTCTTTTGAAGGTGATATAAATGTTATCCCTTTAAACAAAAAATTGTACATATCCCTTTCAAAACGTATCAAAGTGGGTGAAAAAAAAAACTATTGAAATAAGAGTTTTGGATTATTTTCGTTTTATGGCATCAAGTTTGGATGCATTAGCACAAAATTTAGCAGTATCTGATTTTAAAACTGTTCGTCAAATGTATTCAAACGATGATGAATTTAAATTAGTTACAAGAAAATGTGTATTTCCCTATGAATACATCAATTCTTTCGGTCGTCTTAAAGAAACCTCTCTTCCTTCTGAAGCTGAATTTTATATCCGGTTGACAAATAAAACTTGTTCCAAGGAAGATTATGAACACGCACTTAAAGTATGGCAAACATTTAAATGCAAAACACTTGAGGATTACATGCTTTTATATCTGAAAACAGATGTTTTAATTTTAACAGACATTTTCCAAAATTTCGGAAAAATATGCACACAAATTTATAATCTAGATCCGTGTCAATACTACACTGCCCCGGACTTATCTTAGGACGCAATGTTAAAAACCACAAAAATAGAACTCGAACTGTTTACAGATAAAGACATGTATTTATTTATTCAGAAAAGTATTAGGGGAGGCATTGTCCAATGTTCAAAAAGGTGGAATTATTTGGATGCAAATAATTTATATGGTTGGGCAATGTCACAATGCCTTCCTTATGGAGTTTTCGAGTGGTGGACAGATACCAATAATTTCGGCGTAAAAAAAATTCATGAAAATTCAGAATTTGGTTTTATTTTAGAAGTTGATCTAGAATATCTGGAAAATCTTCACGATTCTCATAACGACTTACCATTTTGCGCGGAAAATAAAATTCCCCCAATTCTAAATCTAATAAGTTAATCACTGATTTAACCAACAAGACAACATATACAATTCATTATAAGAATCTTCAACAATATATAAAAAATGGCTTAAAGCTTAAAAAAATACATAGAATAATAAAATTTAAGCAGTCTTCTTGGTTAAAGAAGTACATTGACTTGAATACATATCATAGAACAATAGCCAAAAATAGCTTCGAGAAAAACTTTTTTAAACTCCTCAATAATGCGGTATATGGAAAGACTATGGAGAATGTAGACAAAAGGAAGGGTGTAAAAATTGTAACCGAATGGGAAAGTAAAGGAAGACATTTACGAGCAAGAGCTCTAATAGCAAAACCAAATTTCCCCAGTATGTCTTATTTTACACGTGAAATGGCTGCTGTACAAATGACCAGAGCTCGTTCTGTCTATAATAAACCAATTAACTTGGGATTTGTTGTTTTAGAATTGTCCAAGTGGAAAATGTATGATTTCCACTATTATTACATGAAGCATAAATTTACAACAAGTCTCAATTTAAATTACATGAATACTGATTCCTTTATTTATTCCATTCGATGTGAAGATTTTTATAGCGATATTCGTGACGACGTCGATTCAAATTTTGATACATCCGAATATTCACCCAACAATCCTTTCCATATGCCGCTTAAAAATGCTAAAGTCTTGGGTATGATGAAGGATGAAAACAAAGAAAAAATCTGCGATTTGTAAAGTCTGCGCTCCAAAATGTATACAGCGCAAGTTGTTGTCTGCGGGGAAATTAAAAAGGCCAAAGGTGTCAAGGCCACAGTTTTAGATAAGTTAAGTTTAAGTGATTACAAAGATTGTTTAGTTAATAAGAGAATTATATATGGAGACATGTACAATTTTAGATCTAAGCTCCATAACATATATACAGAGCATATACATAAGATAGCTTTAAGTCCATTAGATGATAAGCGTAAAATTAGAGAAGATAATGTTCACACCTACGCGTGGAATCATTATAAGATAGGTATAGAATCAGTGTTAAACGAAGATGCCGAAATTTTTACAGATCTTGAATGCTGAGATATTATTGTATCATTCATGAATATAATATCATAAGTTTCAAGTTACGTTTACTTTTTCCATATTTGTAATTAGTTTTAAGAAAACATTCATGTTTAGTTTTAAGAAATATTTGTTTTATTAAATAAAAATGTATTAGATTTACAGTTTGTAAATAAAAATTTAATGTGTTCTTTATTTTTTAATTATTATCGATGAAATTTCTCAACAGCAGAGCATTTTCTAGTGCACAGTGTCCATTATGGGAATGGCATGTTGTTTGTAGTAAGTATGTTTCTCTAAGTGTTTGAAGATTTTTGCATCCAATTTCTTCAACATTAATTACAGGTTTTCTTAGGAACTGCTCAATCCAACACTTCTTTTCAACTCCTTTTACATATATAGGTTGGTTTTTAATATTGAACTTTAAGAAATTCACAACACTTTTGAAAGTAATTGATCCACAACTCCAAGTAAAGCCATGATAATAATTTTTTAGCCAATTTGCTTGTTTCTGATATTAAAACGTCAATTCTTCAAATTCAAAGGGTGGCTTAATAATAAAATTTTGATATTCGTGATTATTGAAAGTGACTGCCAATTCATTTACGATAAACTCATTGAAATTTGCCTTAAAGCCTTGCACATCCAATGTAACAAATTCCATTTTCATTTCTATTTTTCCTTACGCAACCTTTTTAATTTCTCCAGTTATAGGAATATATTCAACCAATTTATCATGTATGAGTATGCAATAAGCTGATGAACACAACATTTTTGCTTGTGCGTGTTTGTTCTGATATGGTAAGCCCAATTTTTTAATTCAATGTGTTTTGTACATCCTGCGCAATATGAAGTTGTTCGTTGTAGGACACTTAATTCACTTATACTATAAGATCCTTCATTTCTCTGAGACTTCTTTTTATGCTCATGTAACTGGTAATTGCGCTCAAATTTCGGCTCACACTCTTGGCATTTTAAAAATTTATGTTCATGTTTTGCCTTTGTGTGCCGAGTTAAGTTACGTTTTGATGCATAAGCAGCGTTGCACTTTTCACATATAAATTGCAGGTTGTTTCTTTTTTCCTTTTCTAAATAAATGTCTTAAGCACACACTATAAACAATTTAATTTGTTGTTAAAAACAATTATAAATAATTATTACTACGATTTTTTGTTTATTAAACTCCTCACAAATTAGACAAAACTTTATCTTTTTTTTCTTTTTTGAGTTTCCTTTGCTTTGTAGTTTCTCTGCAAGTACTGATTTTAAGTACTATATTTAAATTTCCACACAAAATTAATTGTTTATAATTTTAAATTTTTTTTTTTTTTTTGTTTGATGTTTAGTTTTGTTTTTCACTTGTTTAGCACGTTCCTAACATACGGAGGAATGATGAAACACTGTTTGTCTAATACAATTCCGCGAGGTCTTATAGCATATGTGTTCTCTTTTCTATACATTTATGGCATCATTTTCTACCAACGAACGTTTCGGTTCTCCTTGTGTTGCTTTGTACTTTTCATAACACAGCTGTTCAAAATGTGTACTCAACGAACGGCGAGCCATTGTTTACATTGAGAAACGTAGATCGTTTGTTCTTCCAAATTCACAACAACACTTTCCATACTATTTGTGCGTTCCAGGTCAAATGTAGCATTTTGTATCGTTATCAACCGAACGAACCCCGGGTTCGTTTGTGCTATCAAACGTACACAAAAAAGCAAACGTTTGCATATGTAGGGTACGGTTTTGCTTGCTGCAAATTGAGAAGGAAAGAGTTAAGCGAGTATACATGAAAAGACAAATCTATAGTATGTATACAGACAGTACTGGCAGCCAAACGTTTGGTCGGGAAGTGCTGGAAAAGTTGAACGAAAGCAAGGTCGCTGAACGTACGGTAGACTGGAAGATACAAAATTGTGTTTTAAGAACCACCGTGATAGAAACAACCGTAAACGTTCGGTGGTAGAAAATGATGCCATTAAATTCAAAAGCTGTTGAATAATGAAAACCCGTAGCATAGAAGCAGACCCGAAGCATAAGAACAGAGCCGAAGCATAAATCCGACGCTTACAGGGCCTACCCGAAGCACTCATTATGAAGAGCATTGCCTATAAACTCTTCTTGGCAATGTCCATACTACGTCTTATCCATGAGAATTGAATCAACATTACACACATATACTTATAGTTATACACATTTGCATACATACGTAATATATATATATTATACTATGAACATATGAAAAGTAAACTTCAAAACAGCTTTGTAGATCGCCAACTTTGTATACATCATATCAGTGATTCGCGCTTAAATATTATTAACTACCATATAAACTAAAAATCGAATACACACGATCATGCATACTACAATTCTACGGCATAAGTAATTAAAGAATCACCGAAATTTTATTACACTAACTCCATGGGCGTCCTAATCTTATGTAAGAAAACAGCACAAACACACAAACATACATACTAGAAGGCCTATAGCAAAATGACCTACATTTGTACGAAAAATGAAAATTCAACCCTATATTTGTTCAATTAACTGAAATTATCCCTCATTTGATTTAAGCTGAGATTTTCTTAAACAAGAATTCACTTAAATGTTCTGTGATATTTACTAAAAGTAAACAATAGCGATAGAATATAAATATCACGGATCATAACAAACGCATTCCGTAAATATATTGTGAATAGAAAACAACACCAAGATCAGAGATTTTGTGGTGCGACGCATTGTACCTACACAAATTCCTAAGCATGTCCAACACATGTCGCTAACTATTGAACGCAATTCCAACATAAGCAAGCAAAAAAGAAACCTAAGGAAATTTTGTTTGCATTAACTCCGTGGCGATCCGTTCTACTAAAAAATTCGTTTTACAACAAATAACACCAACATAAGCATTTAAAATATTCACCGAAATTTTATAACACTAACGCGTTCACCGGGACTCAGTTCACTTAAAAATTATTAAAAAACACGCAAACATAAATACTGCCTACAAGCCTACAGCATAAGCAATTAAAGAAATCACCCAAATTTGTTTACACTAACTCTGTGGACCAATGGTATCGTTCAATACAAAATCATATTACAACATATAACAACAACAACATGTTCCTACACAACGACCATCTGCATATGCTGCTCTTCCACCACTTCGGTCTCACACACACACACTTTCTCCTCATTTTCTTTCCCTACTCATAGCATGTCCGTCGATCGGTCTGTCTGCCTGAAGTACATATGTACATATGTATGTATGTCCGTCCGTGATATGTATGCATATCTATCCGTCCATCGGTTTGTCTGTTCGTATCTCTTTCACTCGCGCTCATAACCCGTATAGCCGCATCTCCCTCTAACACACGTAAAGCATATCGCCAAACAGATATCTGTCCAAAGCTTCTATTGCTTTCTCAATCGCTCTTACAGTATCCGTATAGCGCTATCTCACTCCAACACACGTAAAGCATAGCGCCATGGCGCACAGTTGTGCCAGAGCAGACCTTTCCATACTACTCGAGTGCACTAAAATTTTTTGATATTTCTGAAAAGTGTTGGAACAAGCTTTTGAACCAAGTATTCCACTTGGTCCGATTATGTTTTTCGAGGAACAAAAGTTTTCGCGGAAAAATGACGAAATCGGCAGATTTGCTCTGCATAAGGCCAATAATTAAGTGGTCACTGTGACCAATTCCTTCCGAGTGCACTAAAAGCTTTTAATGATTCTGAAAGGTATTGAAACAAGCTTTCAAACCACGTATTTCACTTGATCTAAAGTGCACTAAAACCTTGTAATGATTCTGAAAGGTATTGAAACAAGCTCTCAAACCACGTATTTATAACAAAAAATTTAACAAATTATTTAAATTGGCAAATAAAATAAAACTAAAATATTCTGACTAAATTGCAAAAATGGTGATAAAAAAAAAAAAATTATAACATAAGGAAATTAAAAAGTGGTTTTAAAATTTTTATAACCCACCTTGAAATAGATTTTATCCAAACGTAGTGTGAAATATCCAAGTCTTGGATAAGCAGCATGTTGATGTGATGTTCATTTTCAGCTTGAGCGCTATAAAATGATCCTACTATAGCGTCAAGCTCTTCGTCAAAGCCGAAAACGTTTATGCTTATACTATTATTTAGTTGTTCGAAATCCGAAATCTTTGTGAGGGGTAGAGGAAAAGTTAAGCTCTAAAAATTGACCACAATTCCATTTGGTAGAACAATTTTGCTGTCTTCGATATTCGAAATTTTGTAGTTCTGTGTTCTTTGTGGATTCAAGTAAGTTGGGCACAGAGCGGCGATGATTGTCCACTTGAAGCAGTATTCATCATCATTTCGTACATTGATGCATGCTTTCTTGTTATCTAAAACCTTGTGTAGTGGCAAATACGAGGATCCCTTTAATGGCCTGTACTGATTAATATTAATCTCTACATGGCACATTTTAGATAGAGCCAAGCCACTGTCTCTTTCCTGGAATTCTATGAGCTTGCTTAATAAGCTTTCAAATTTTTGGCTGAGAATTTGGTCGAGCTGGTTTTGTAATTGAACTATCATCATTTTCGTTTGGAAGGATTTGATTTCCACTATTGGCTTATCGTCAGATGTTTTAACAAATTCACAGAACAACTCCAAATTAAATTTAAAAGACAAATGCTTTTCGAGGCAGTTAATTAGCGACTCTATTCTCTCGTTGAAGTTATCTTTTATATATTTCAACTTGCTGCTGTTTGTCGGAACACAACATTTTTGCTTGTGTGTGTTTGTTCTGATATGGTAAGCCCAATTTTTTAATTCAATGTGTTTTGCACATCCTGCGCAATATGAAGTTGTTCGTTGTAGGACACTTAATTCACTTGTACTATAAGATCCTTCATTTCTGTGAGACTTCTTTTTATGCTCATGTAACTGGTAATTGCGCTCAAATTTCGGCTCACACTCTTGGCATTTTAAAAATTTATGTTCATGTTTTGCCTTTGTGTGCCGAGTTAAGTTACGTTTTGATGCATAAGCAGCGTTGCACTTTTCACATATGAATTGCAGGTTGTTTCTTTTTTCCTTTTCTAAATAAATGTCTTAAGCACACACTATAAACAATTTAATTTGTTGTTAAAAACTATTATAAATAATTATTACTACGATTTTTTGTTTATTAAACTCCTCACAAATTAGACAAAACTTTATCTTTTTTATTCTTCTTTGAGTTTCCTTTGCTTTGTAGTTTCTCTGCAAGTACTGATTTTAAGTACTATATTTAAATTTCCACACAAAATTATTTGTTTATAATTTTAAATTATTTTTTTTTTTTGTTTGATGTTTAGTTTTGTTTTTCACTTGTTTAGCACGTTCCTTACATACGGAGGAATGATGAAACACTGTTTGTCTAATACAATTCCGCGAGGTCGTATAGCATATGTGTTCTCTTTTCTATACATTTAAATTCAAAAGCTGTTGAATAATGAAAACCCGTAGCATAGAAGCAGACCCGAAGCATAAGAACAGAGCCGAAGCATAAATCCGAAGCTTACAGGGCCTACCCGAAGCACTCATTATGGATAAGTATACAGCATTGCCTATAAACACTTCTTGGCAATGTCCATACTGCGTCTTATCCATGAGAATTGAATAAACATTACACACATATACTTACAGTTATACACATTTGCATACATACGTAATATATATATATTATAATATGAACATATGAAAAGTAAACTTCAAAACAGAACAGCATCTTCATGTTCTTCATTTGTACCGAAGAAAAATCAACCCTATGTATGTATATATGTATAATGAAATGGGATGATCCACAACTGTAGCAACCAAAAACTAAACTCTTCTGTTTACTAAAAAAAAAGTACAATAAAAGATTAATGTTCTTGAAATGTCATTGATCTTAAGAACGGAATTCTTTACCGATACCAATAAAACAACAACATATTGCTACACAATAAAAACATAATTGCTTAAAAAGAAGAACAACAGCATCGTCAAATAAATCAGTTTTAATTTAACCAGAACAATAACGATCGCCAACTTTGTATACATCATATCAGTGATCCGCGCTTAAATATTATTAACTACCATATAAACTAAAAATCGAATACACACGATCATACATACTACAATTCTACGGCATAAGTAATTAAAGAATCACCGAAATTTTATTACACTAACTCCATGGGCGTCCTAATCTTATGTAAGAAAACAGCACAAACACACAAACATACATACTAGAAGGCCTATAGCAAAATGACCTACATTTGTACGAAAAATGAAAATTCAACCCTATATTTGTTCAATTAACTGAAATTATCCCTCATTTGATTTAAGCTGAGATTTTCTTAAACAAGAATTCACTTAAATGTTCTGTGATATTTACTAAAAGTAAACAATAGCGATAGAATATAAATATCACGGATCATAACAAACGCATTCCGTAAATATATTGTGAATAGAAAACAACACCAAGATCAGAGATTTTGTGGTGCGACGCATTGTACCTACACAAATTCCTAAGCATGTCCAACACATGTCGCTAACTATTGAACGCAATTCCAACATAAGCAAGCAAAAAGAAACCTAAGGAAATTTTGTTTGCATTACCTACGCGGCGATCCGTTCTACTAAAAAATTCGTTTTACAACAAATAACACCAACATAAGCATTTAAAATAATCACCGAAATTTTATAACACTAACGCGGTCACCGGGACTCAGTTCACTTAAAAATTATTAAAAAACACGCAAACATAAATACTGCCTACAAGCCTACAGCATAAGCAATTAAAGAAATCACCCAAATTTGTTTACACTAACTCTGTGGACCAATGGTATCGTTCAATACAAAATCATATTACAACATATAACAACAACAACATGTTCCTACACAACGACCATCTGCATATGCTGCTCTTCCACCATTTCGGTCTCACACACACACACTTTCTCCTCATTTTCTTTCCCTACTCATAGCATGTCCGTCGATCGGTCTGTCTGCCTGAAGTACATATGTACATATGTATGTATGTCCGTCCGTGATATGTATGCATATCTATCCGTCCATCGGTTTGTCTGTTCGTATCTCTTTCACTCGCGCTCATAACCCGTATAGCCGCATCTCCCTCTAACACACGTAAAGCATATCGCCAAACAGATATCTGTCCAAAGCTTCTATTGCTTTCTCAATCGCTCTTACAGTATCCGTATAGCGCTATCTCACTCCAACACACGTAAAGCATAGCGCCATGGCGCACAGTTGTGCCAGAACAGACCTTTCCATACTACTCGAGTGCACTAAAATTTTTTGATATTTCTGAAAAGTGTTGGAACAAGCTTTTGAACCAAGTATTCCACTTGGTCCGATTATGTTTTTCGAGGAACAAAAGTTTTCGCGGAAAAATGACGAAATCGGCAGATTTGCTCTGCATAAGGCCAATAATTAAGTGGTCACTGTGACCAATTCCTTCCGAGTGCACTAAAAGCTTTTAATGATTCTGAAAGGTATTGAAACAAGCTTTCAAACCACGTATTTCACTTGATCTAAAGTGCACTAAAACCTTGTAATGATTCTGAAAGGTATTGAAATTATTTAAATTGGCAAATAAAATAAAACTAAAATATTCTGACTAAATTGCAAAAATGGTGATAAAATAAAAAATAATATAACATAAGGAAATTAAAAAGTGGTTTTAAAATTTTTATAACCCACCTTGAAATAGATTTTATCCAAACGTAGTGTGAAATATCCAAGTCTTGGATAAGCAGCATGTTGATGTGATGTTCATTTTCAGCTTGAGCGCTATAAAATGATCCTACTATAGCGTCAAGCTCTTCGTCAAAGCCGAAAACGTTTATGCTTATACTATTATTTAGTTGTTCGAAATCCGAAATCTTTGTGAGGGGTAGAGGAAAAGTTAAGCTCTAAAAATTGACCACAATTCCATTTGGTAGAACAATTTTGCTGTCTTCGATATTCGAAATTTTGTAGTTCTGTGTTCTTTGTGGATTCAAGTAAGTTGGGCACAGAGCGGCGATGATTGTCCACTTGAAGCAGTATTCATCATCATTTCGTACATTGATGCATGCTTTCTTGTTATCTAAAACCTTGTGTAGTGGCAAATACGAGGATCCCTTTAATGGCCTGTACTGATTAATATTAATCTCTACATGGCACATTTTAGATAGAGCCAAGCCACTGTCTCTTTCCTGGAATTCTATGAGCTTGCTTAATAAGCTTTCAATTTTTTGGCTGAGAATTTGGTCGAGCTGGTTTTGTAATTGAACTATCATCATTTTCGTTTGGAAGGATTTGATTTCCACTATTGGCTTATCGTCAGATGTTTTAACAAATTCACAGAACAACTCCAAATTAAATTTAAAAGACAAATGCTTATCGAAGCAGTTAATTAGCGACTCTATTCTCTCGTTGAAGTTATCTTTTATATATTTCAACTTGCTGCTGTTTGTCGGAACACAACATTTTTGCTTGTGTGTGTTTGTTCTGATATGGTAAGCCCAATTTTTTAATTCAATGTGTTTTGCACATCCTGCGCAATATGAAGTTGTTCGTTGTAGGACACTTAATTCACTTGTACTATAAGATCCTTCATTTCTGTGAGACTTCTTTTTATGCTCATGTAACTGGTAATTGCGCTCAAATTTCGGCTCACACTCTTGGCATTTTAAAAATTTATGTTCATGTTTTGCCTTTGTGTGCCGAGTTAAGTTACGTTTTGATGCATAAGCAGCGTTGCACTTTTCACATATGAATTGCAGGTTGTTTCTTTTTTCCTTTTCTAAATAAATGTCTTAAGCACACACTATAAACAATTTAATTTGTTGTTAAAAACTATTATAAATAATTATTACTACGATTTTTTGTTTATTAAACTCCTCACAAATTAGACAAAACTTTATCGTTTTTTTTCTTCTTTGAGTTTCCTTTGCTTTGTAGTTTCTCTGCAAGTACTAATTTTAAGTACTATATTTAAATTTCCACACAAAATTATTTGTTTATAATTTTAAATTATTTTTTTTTTTGTTTGATGTTTAGTTTTGTTTTTCACTTGTTTAGCACGTTCCTAACATACGGAGGAATGATGAAACACTGTTTGTCTAATACAATTCCGCGAGGTCGTATAGCATATGTGTTCTCTTTTCTATACATTTAAATTCAAAAGCTGTTGAATAATGAAAACCCGTAGCATAGAAGCAGACCCGAAGAATAAGAACAGAGCCGAAGCATAAATCCGACGCTTACAGGGCCTACCCGAAGCACTCATTATGGATAAGTATACAGCATTGCCTATAAACACTTCTTGGCAATGTCCATACTGCGTCTTATCCATGACAATTGAATAAACATTACACACATATACTTTCAGTTATACACATTTGCATACATACGTAATATATATATATTATAATATGAACATATGAAAAGTAAACTTCAAAACAGAACAGCATCTTCATGTTCTTCATTTGTACCGAAGCAAAATCAACCCTATGTATGTATATATGTATAATGAAATGGGATGATCCACAACTGTAGCAACCAAAAACTAAACTCTTCTGTTTACTAAAAAAAAAAGTACAATAAAAGATTAATGTTCTTGAAATGTCATTGATCTTAAGAACGGAATTCTTTACCGATACCAATAAAACAACAACATATTGCTACACAATAAAAACATAATTGCTTAAAAAGAAGAACAACAGCATCGTCAAATAAATCAGTTTTAATTTAACCAGAACAATAACGATCGCCAAGTTTGTATACATCATATCAGTGATCCGCGCTTAAATATTATTAACTACCATATAAAGTAAAAATCGAATACACACGATCATGCATACTACAATTATACGACATAAGTAATTAAAAAATCACCGAAATTTTATTACACTAACTCCATGGGCGTCCTAATCTTATGTAAGAAAACAGCACAAACACACAAACATACATACTAGAAGGCCTATAGCAAAATTACCTACATATGTACGAAAAATGAAAATTCAACCCTATATTTGTTCAATTAAGTGAAATTATCCCTCATTTGATTTAAGCTAAGATTTTCTTAAACAAGAATTCACTTAAATGTTCTGTGATATTTACTAAAAGTAAACAATAGCGATAGAATATAAATATCACGGATCATAACAAACGCATTCCGTAAATATATTGTGAATAGAAAACAACACCAAGATCAGAGATTTTGTGGTGCGACGCATTGTACCTACACAAATTCCTAAGCATGTCCAACACATGTCGCTAACTATTGAACGCAATTCCAACATAAGCAAGCAAAAAGAAACCTAAGGAAATTTTGTTTGCATTACCTACGCGGCGATCCGTTCTACTAAAAAATTCGTTTTAGAACAAATAACACCAACATAAGCATTTAAAATAATCACCGAAATTTTATAACACTAACGCGGTCACCGGGACTCAGTTCACTTAAAAATTATGAAAAAACACGCAAACATAAATACTGCCTACAAGCCTACAGCGTAAGCAATTAAAGAAATCACCTAAATTTGTTTACACTAACTCTGTGGACCAATGGTATCGTTCAATACAAAATCATATTACAACATATAACAACAACCACATGTTCCTACACAACGACCATCTGCATATGCTGCTCTTCCGCTACTTCGGTCCCACACACACACACTTTCTCCTCATTTTCTTTCCCTACTCATAGCATGTCCGTCGATCGGTCTGTCTGCCTGAAGTACATATGTATGTATATCCGTCCGTGATATGTATGCGTATCTCTCCGTCCATCGGTTTGTCTGTTCGTATCTCTTTCACTCGCGCTCATAACCCGTATAGCCGCATCTCCCTCTAACACACGTAAAGCATATCGCCAAACAGATATCTGTCCAAAGCTTCTATTGCTTTCTCAATCGCTCTTACAGTATCCGTATAGCGCTATCTCACTCTAACACACGTAAAGCATAGCGCCATGGCGCACAGTTGTGCCAGAACAGACCTTTCCATACTACTCGAGTGCACTAAAATTTTTTGATATTTCTGAAAAGTGTTGGAACAAGCTTTTGAACCAAGTATTCCACTTCGTCCGATTATGTTTTTCGTGGAACAAAAGTTGTCGCGGAAAAATGACGAAATCGGCAGATTTGCTCTGCATAAGGCCAATAATTAAGTGGTCACTGTGACCAATTCCTTCCGAGTGCACTAAAACCTTTTAATGATTCTGAAAGGTATTGAAACAAGCTTTCAAACCACGTATTTCACTTGATCTAAAGTGCACTAAAACCTTGTAATGATTCTGAAAGGTATTGAAACAAGCTCTCAAACCACGTATTTATAACAAAAAATTTAACAAATTATTTAAATTGGCAAATAAAATAAAACTAAAATATTCTGACTAAATTGCAAAAATGGTGATAAAATAAAAAATAATATAACATAAGGAAATTAAAAAGTGGTTTTAAAATTTTTATAACCCACCTTGAAATAGATTTTATCCAAACGTAGTGTGAAATATCCAAGTCTTGGATAAGCAGCATGTTGATGTGATGTTCATTTTCAGCTTGAGCGCTATAAAATGATCCTACTATAGCGTCAAGCTCTTCGTCAAAGCCGAAAACGTTTATGCTTATACTATTATTTAGTTGTTCGAAATTCGAAATCTTTGTGAGGGGTAGAGGAAAAGTTAAGCTCTAAAAATTGACCACAATTCCATTTGGTAGAACAATTTTGCTGTCTTCGATATTCGAAATTTTGTAGTTCTGTGTTCTTTGTGGATTCAAGTAAGTTGGGCACAGAGCGGCGATGATTGTCCACTTGAAGCAGTATTCATCATCATTTCGTACATTGATGCATGCTTTCTTGTTATCTAAAACCTTGTGTAGTGGCAAATACGAGGATCCCTTTAATGGCCTGTACTGATTAATATTAATCTCTACATGGCACATTTTAGATAGAGCCAAGCCACTGTCTCTTTCCTGGAATTCTATGAGCTTGCTTAATAAGCTTTCAAATTTTTGGCTGAGAATTTGGTCGAGCTGGTTTTGTAATTGAACTATCATCATTTTCGTTTGGAAGGATTTGATTTCCACTATTGGCTTATCGTCAGATGTTTTAACAAATTCACAGAACAACTCCAAATTAAATTTAAAAGACAAATGCTTTTCGAGGCAGTTAATTAGCGACTCTATTCTCTCGTTGAAGTTATCTTTTATATATTTCAACTTGCTGCTGTTTGTCAGAACACAACATTTTTGCTTGTGTGTGTTTGTTCTGATATGGTAAGCCCAATTTTTTAATTCAATGTGTTTTGCACATCCTGCGCAATATGAAGTTGTTCGTTGTAGGACACTTAATTCACTTGTACTATAAGATCCTTCATTTCTGTGAGACTTCTTTTTATGCTCATGTAACTGGTAATTGCGCTTAAATTTCGGCTCACACTCTTGGCATTTTAAAAATTTATGTTCATGTTTTGCCTTTGTGTGCCGAGTTAAGTTACGTTTTGATGCATAAGCAGCGTTGCACTTTTCACATATGAATTGCAGGTTGTTTCTTTTTTCCTTTTCTAAATAAATGTCTTAAGCACACACTATAAACAATTTAATTTGTTGTTAAAAACTATTATAAATAATTATTACTACGATTTTTTGTTTATTAAACTCCTCACAAATTAGACAAAACTTAATCTTTTTTATTCTTCTTTGAGTTTCCTTTGCTTTGTAGTTTCTCTGCAAGTACTGATTTTAAGTACTATATTTAAATTTCCACACAAAATTATTTGTTTATAATTTTAAATTATTTTTTTTTTGTTTGATGTTTAGTTTTGTTTTTCACTTGTTTAGCACGTTCCTTACATACGGAGGAATGATGAAACACTGTTTGTCTAATACAATTCCGCGAGGTCGTATAGCATATGTGTTCTCTTTTCTATACATTTAAATTCAAAAGCTGTTGAATAATGAAAACCCGTAGCATAGAAGCAGACCCGAAGCATAAGAACAGAGCCGAAGCATAAATCCGACGCTTACAGGGCCTACCCGAAGCACTCATTATGGAGAGCATTGCCTATAAACACTTCTTGGCAATGTCCATACTGCATCTTATCCATGAGAATTGAATCAACATTACACACATATACTTATAGTTATACACATTTGCACACATACGTAATATATATATATTATACTATGAACATATGAAAAGTAAACTTCAAAACAGAACAGCAGCTTCATGTTCTTCATTTGTACCAAAGCAAAATCAACCCTATGTATGTATATATGTATAATGAAATGGGATGATCCACAACTGTAGCAACCAAAAACTAAACTCTTCTGTTTACTAAAAAAAAAGTACAATAAAAGATTAATGTTCTTGAAATGTCATTGATCTTAAGAACGGAATTCCTTACCGATACCAATAAAACAACAACATATTGCTACACAATAAAAACATAATTGCTTAAAAAGAAGAAAAACAGCATCGTCAAATAAATCAGTTTTAATTTAACCAGAACAATAACGATCGCCAACTTTGTATACATCATATCAGTGATCCGCGCTTAAATATTATTAACTACCATATAAACTAAAAATCGAATACACACGATCATGCATACTACAATTCTACGGCATAAGTAATTAAAGAATCACCGAAATTTTATTACACTAACTCCATGGGCGTCCTAATCTTATGTAAGAAAACAGCACAAACACACAAACATACATACTAGAAGGCCTATAGCAAAATGACCTACATTTGTACGAAAAATGAAAATTCAACCCTATATTTGTTCAATTAACTGAAATTATCCCTCATTTGATTTAAGCTGAGATTTTCTTAAACAAGAATTCACTTAAATGTTCTGTGATATTTACTAAAAGTAAACAATAGCGATAGAATATAAATATCACGGATCATAACAAACGCATTCCGTAAATATATTGTGAATAGAAAACAACACCAAGATCAGAGATTTTGTGGTGCGACGCATTGTACCTACACAAATTCCTAAGCATGTCCAACACATGTCGCTAACTATTGAACGCAATTCCAACATAAGCAAGCAAAAAGAAACCTAAGGAAATTTTGTTTGCATTACCTACGCGGCGATCCGTTCTACTAAAAAATTCGTTTTACAACAAATAACACCAACATAAGCATTTAAAATAATCACCGAAATTTTATAACACTAACGCGGTCACCGGGACTCAGTTCACTTAAAAATTATTAAAAAACACGCAAACATAAATACTGCTTACAAGCCTACAGCATAAGCAATTAAAGAAATAACCCAAATTTGTTTACACTAACTCTGTGGACCAATGGTATCGTTCAATACAAAATCATATTACAACATATAACAACAACAACATGTTCCTACACAACGACCATCTGCATATGCTGCTCTTCCACCATTTCGGTCTCACACACACACACTTTCTCCTCATTTTCTTTCCCTACTCATAGCATGTCCGTCGATCGGTCTGTCTGCCTGAAGTACATATGTATATATGTACATACGTCCGTGATATGTATGCATATCTATCCGTCCATCGGTTTGTCTGTTCGTATCTCTTTCACTCGCGCTCATAACCCGTATAGCCGCATTTCCCTCTAACACACGTAAAGCATATCGCCAAACAGATATCTGTCCAAAGCTTCTATTGCTTTCTCAATCGCTCTTACAGTATCCGTATAGCGCTATCTCACTCTAACACACGTAAAGCATAGCGCCATGGCGCACAGTTGTGCCAGAACAGACCTTTCCATACTACTCGAGTGCACTAAAATTTTTTGATATTTCTGAAAAGTGTTGGAACAAGCTTTTGAACCAAGTATTCCACTTGGTCCGATTATGTTTTTCGTGGAACAAAAGTTTTCGCTGAAAAATGACGAAATCGGCAGATTTGCCTGCATAAGGCCAATAATTAAGTGGTCACTGTGACCAATTCCTTCCGAGTGCACTAAAACCTTTTAATGATTCTGAAAGGTATTGAAACAAGCTTTCAAACCACGTATTTCACTTGCTCTAAAGTGCACTAAAACCTTGTAATGATTCTGAAAGGTATTGAAACAAGCTCTCAAACCACGTATTTATAACAAAAAATTTAACAAATTATTTAAATTGGCAAATAAAATAAAACTAAAATATTCTGACTAAATTGCAAAAATGGTGATAAAATAAAAAATAATATAACATAAGGAAATTAAAAAGTGGTTTTAAAATTTTTATAACCCACCTTGAAATAGATTTTATCCAAACGTAATGTGAAATATCCAAGTCTTGGATAAGCAGCATGTTGATGTGATGTTCATTTTCAGCGCTATAAAATGATCCTACTATAGCGCCAAGCTCTTCGTCAAAGCCGAAAACGTTTATACTTATACTATTATTTAGTTGTTCGAAATTCGAAATCTTTGTGAGCGGTAGAGGAAAAGTTAAGCTCTAAAAATTGACCACAATTCCATTTGGTAGAACAATTTTGCTGTCTTCGATATTCGAAATTTTGTAGTTCTGTGTTCTTTGTGGATTCAAGTCAGTTGGGCACAGAGCGGCGATGATTGCCCACTTGAAGCAGTATTCATCATCATTTCGTACATTGATGCATGCTTTCTTGTTATCTAAAACCTTGTGTAGTGGCAAATACGAGGATCCCTTTAATGGCCTGTACTGATTAATATTAATCTCTACATGGCACATTTTAGATAGAGCCAAGCCACTGTCTCTTTCCTGGAATTCTATGAGCTTGCTTAATAAGCTTTCAAATTTTTGGCTGAGAATTTGGTCGAGCTGGTTTTGTAAATGAACTATCATCATTTTCGTTTGGAAGGAGTTGATTTCTACTATTGGCTTATCGTCAGATGTTTTAACAAATTCACAGAACAAATCCAAATTAAATTTAAAAGACAAATGCTTTCCGAGGCAGTTAATTAGCTCTAGCATTATCTCATTTTTGCCTTTCTGGAGGAATTCTTCCGGCATAAGTGTACGGACATCTTTATTTTCATAAATGAGCGACTCTATTCTCTCGTTGAAGTTATCTTTTATATATTTCAACTTGCTGCTGTTTGTCGGAACGCAACATTTTTGCTTGTGTGTGTTTGTTCTGATATGGTAAGCCCAATTTTTTAATTCAATGTGTTTTGCACATCCTGCGCAATATGAAGTTGTTCGTTGTAGGACACTTAATTCACTTGTACTATAAGATTCTTCATTTCTGTGAGACTTCTTTTTATGCTCATGTAACTGGTAATTGCGCTCAAATTTCGGTTCACACTCTTAGCATTTTAAAAATTTATGTTCATGTTTTGCCTTTGTGTGCCGAGTTAAGTTACGTTTTGATGCATAAGCAGCGTTGCACTTTTCACATATGAATTGCAGGTTGTTTCTTTTTTCGTTTTCTAAATAAATGTCTAAAGCACACACTATAAACAATTTAATTTGTTGTTAAAAACTATTATAAATAATTATTACTACGATTTTTTGTTTATTAAACTCCTCACAAATTAGACAAAACTTTATCTTTTTTATTCTTCTTTGAGTTTCCTTTGCTTTGTAGTTTCTCTGCAAGTACTGATTTTAAGTACTATATTTAAATTTCCACACAAAATTATTTGTTTATAATTTTAAATTATTTTTTTTTTGTTTTATGTTTAGTTTTGTTTTTCACTTGTTTAGTTTGTTTGTTTTCACTCCTTACATACGGAGGAATGATGAAACACTGTTTGTCTAATACAATTCCGCGAGGTCGTATAGCATATGTGTTCTCTTTTCTATACATTTAAATTCAAAAGCTGTTGAATAATGAAAACCCGTAGCATAGAAGCAGACCCGAAGCATAAGAACAGAGCCGAAGCATAAATCCGACGCTTACAGGGCCTACCCGAAGCACTCATTATGAAGAGCATTGCCTATAAACTCTTCTTGGCAATGTCCATACTGCATCTTATCCATGAGAATTGAATCAACATTACACACATATACTTATAGTTATACACATTTGCATACATACGTAATATATATATATTATACTATGAACATATGAAAAGTAAACTTCAAAACAGAACAGCAGCTTCATGTTCTTCATTTGTACCAAAGCAAAATCAACCCTATGTATGTATATATGTATAATGAAATGGGATGATCCACAACTGTAGCAACCAAAAACTAAACTCTTCTGTTTACTAAAAAAAAAGTACAATAAAAGATTAATGTTCTTGAAATGTCATTGATCTTAAGAACGGAATTCCTTACCGATACCAATAAAACAACAACATATTGCTACACAAGAAAAACATAATTGCTTAAAAAGAAGAACAACAGCATCGTCAAATAAATCAGTTTTAATTTAACCAGAACAATAACGATCGCCAACTTTGTATACATCATATCAGTGATCCGCGCTTAAATATTATTAACTACCATATAAACTAAAAATCGAATACACACGATCATGCATACTACAATTCTACGGCATAAGTAATTAAAGAATCACCGAAATTTTATTACACTAACTCCATGGGCGTCCTAATCTTATGTAAGAAAACAGCACAAACACACAAACATACATACTAGAAGGCCTATAGCAAAATGACCTACATTTGTACGAAAAATGAAAATTCAACCCTATATTTGTTCAATTAACTGAAATTATCCCTCATTTGATTTAAGCTGAGATTTTCTTAAACAAGAATTCACTTAAATGTTCTGTGATATTTACTAAAAGTAAACAATAGCGATAGAATATAAATATCACGGATCATAACAAACGCATTCCGTAAATATATTGTGAATAGAAAACAACACCAAGATCAGAGATTTTGTGGTGCGACGCATTGTACCTACACAAATTCCTAAGCATGTCCAACACATGTCGCTAACTATTGAACGCAATTCCAACATAAGCAAGCAAAAAAGAAACCTAAGGAAATTTTGTTTGCATTACCTCCGCGGCGATCCGTTCTACTAAAAAATTCGTTTTACAACAAATAACACCAACATAAGCATTTAAAATAATCACCGAAATTTTATAACACTAACGCGGTCACCGGGACTCAGTTCACTTAAAAATTATTAAAAAACACGCAAACATAAATACTGCCTACAAGCCTACAGCGTAAGCAATTAAAGAAATCACCCAAATTTGTTTATACTAACTTTGTGGACCAATGGTATCGTTCAATAAAAAATCATATTACAACATATAACAACAACAACATGTTCCTACACAACGACCATCTGCATATGCTGCTCTTCCACCACTTCGGTCTCACACACACACACTTTCTCCTCATTTTCTTTCCCTACTCATAGCATGTTTTTTTTTTTTTTTTTTTTAACGAGGAGTAAAAGCATCAAAAGCCTTAGTCAGTGCGGGACTTTAACCCGCTAAACATCTCCTCTCGTCATTACGGATGTTCCCCCTGGAACTACCGTTAGGTATTACGTCAGGAGGCCGTAGAAGCATTTCTGCTCAATCGTCAGTTTGGTCAGTCAGTTCGTTCCCAAGACCTTCTTACCTGTTCTCGCCTTCTTTGCTCCTTCATCACCAGGGCAGACATTCTGCTAACTGCCTTCCACACTTTCTCGCTTCTTAGCATGCTACTCACAATGGTTTCAGGCGTCAGAGGTGATCCTACGACACGCTGGAGTTCATTTCTTAGCAGCTCGTACAGAGGGCATCCAAAGAACACGTGGTAAACATTTTCAGTCACCCCTTCACAGTGATCGCAGAATGGGTCACGTTCGAAGCCGTATTTATGGAGATAAGCTTTGAAGCAGCCATGTCCACTTAAGAACTGCGTTAGGTAAAAATCCACCTCACCGTGCTTTCTGCTTAACCAAGGCTCCAATATGGGTATGAGTTTGTGCGTCCATCTGCCTTTATCCGCATTCTGCCATTTCAGCTGCCATTCTTCAATAACAGAATGGTGAGCACTCCTTGCATCAATGATCGCTCTGCCGTTTGGAGTATCACGGTTGCTGGCCGCCGCTATCCAGCAAATCCAGTGGCATCATACCGCCAATTACTAGTGATGCTTCAAAAGATACAGTTCGAAATGCACAAGCAACCCGTAGCGCGCAATGCCTGTAAGTGGCGTTTAAGTTGCGTACATAGCTAGGCTTTAACAAGGCCTCACTCCATATTGGGGACGCATAAAGTATTATCGATTTTATGACGCCTGCCAGTAATTGTCTTTTGCGCTGACGCGGCCCTCGATTGTTTAGCATTATTCTTGACAATGCCGTAGTTGCTATTGCTGCTTTACGCTGCACATGTTCTATGTGCGCTTTAAATGTAAGCCGATAATAACTCCAAGATACTTTATGTGCGGCTTAGACACAATCACACAGTCGCCAACCTTGATTGCCACGGATTCTACCGGATTTTTCTGCTGCTCAACAGTACACATTCCGTCTTATGATCAGCTAGTGTCAGCAAAACCTCAGATAGCCACGACCTAACCGTGGCGATTGCTTCATCCGCTTTTTCCTTTACATTTGACAAATGCTTCGCCACGACTAGGATAGCGACATCATCCGCAAAACCAATGATCTCAACTCCCTCTGGCACTGTCAACTCCAGTATGGCGTTGTACATTATGTTCCACAGAAAAGGTCCAATTACGGATCCCTGTGGAACCCCTCCTGTTATTTTATACTCTTTATAACCTTCCGTAGTGTTGTACATAAGAATCCGATCGCTTAAATAATCACTCACAATATTACATAGATATGCGGGGACTTCAAATCTTCTTAGCGCCTCCAAGATTCTCTGCCAATTCGCCGTATTGAATGCATTTTTAATGTCCAATGTCACGATCAGGCAGTACTGCTTAGCACCGCCACACCAGCGTTTGCCCTCAATGGCCGATCCCGCGATATTTTTCACCAGCTCTAATGCATTGATCGTAGACATGCCTTTCCTGAAGCCAAATTGCCGGCCAGATATTTTGGCATTTTCCACCGACAGCAGTCGTTCCTTAATTATGGACTCCAGTAGCTTACCTGCAGTATCCAACATACACAAAGGACGGTATGATATAGGCAAATTATCGCCTTTCGGCAGTAACACCAGGCGCTGCTTCTTCCACTGTTTCGGAAAGGTGCCTTCTTTGATGCAAAGATCATAAACACTTCGGAGCCATTCAGTGCGATTTACTGCAAGCGCTTTTATTGCAACATTTGGTATGCCATCTGGGCCTGGCGCTTTGTTAAGCTGAAGATTAGCTGCTGCTTGCAACACCTCCGCTGCGGTTACCGTTGGTATGCTTTGCGTGTCATTTGTTTCAAATGCTCTTAGAAACTGCGGTTGCTGAGGAAAGAGGCTCTTAACTATAGACTCCATTATTCGGGAGTTGCTTGGTTGCGCTGATCTTTTAAACTTTTTTAAAACCAGCTTATAGGCGAAACCCCAAGGATTGCTATCTACATCATCGCAAAGTTCCAAAAAGCACTTATTTTTGCTTTCTCGTATGGCTGCATTCAATGCTTTCCGCTTCTCCATGTATACCAGCAGCAGATTTTCATATATAGCAGGCGCTCTTTTACGAGCTCTTTTACACTGCCTCCGCGCTCGGATGCATTCCTTAAGTAATTTTGCAATGTTGGCATTCCACCAGTACACGGGTCTTCGCTTTGAACTATTCCGTTTTCGCAACATCGATGCATCGCATGCTTCTTTTATTTTGTTCATAAGATGCTTTGCCGCTTCTTCTGCCGTCCATCTCGCACTGAAGCCATCCAATACCTGGACAAACATTTCGCGATCAAAGGTTTCTGGCTTCCAGCATGGGCCTTTGCTAGCTGTTGAGGCCTTGTCTACGCCTGACTTTCTTAAAATTTCTATTAGAACAGCTCTGTGGTCACTATGCGTGTAACAATTGCTTATCTGCCACTTCGCCGCCGAAAACAACCCCGTACTTATAAAGGCAATATCTATTATAGATCCTCCGCCATTTTTACTGTATGTATGTACACAACCCGTGTTTAAGAGGATTATATTCAGCGACGCAAAGGCATCCAAGAGAGACCGGCCGCGAGGTCATAGCATGTCCGTCGATCGGTCTGTCTGCCTGAAGTACATATGTACATATGTATGTATGTCCGTCCGTGATATGTATGCATATCTATCCGTCCATCGGTTTGTCTGTTCGTATCTCTTTCACTCGCGCTCATAACCCGTATAGCCGCATCTCCCTCTAACACACGTAAAGCATATCGCCAAACAGATATCTGTCCAAAGCTTCTATTGCTTTCTCAATCGCTCTTACAGTATCCGTATAGCGCTATCTCACTCTAACACACGTAAAGCATAGCGCCATGGCGCACAGTTGTGCCAGAACAGACCTTTCCATACTACTCGAGTGCACTAACATTTTTTGATATTTCTGAAAAGTGTTGGAACAAGCTTTTGAACCAAGTATTCCACTTGGTCCGATTATGTTTTTCGTGGAACAAAAGTTTTCGCGGAAAAATGACGAAATCGGCAGATTTGCTCTGCATAAGGCCAATAATTAAGTGGTCACTGTGACCAATTCCTTCCGAGTGCACTAAAAGCTTTTAATGATTCTGAAAGGTATTGAAACAAGCTTTCAAACCACGTATTTCACTTGATCTAAAGTGCACTAAAACCTTGTAATGATTCTGAAAGGTATTGAAATTATTTAAATTGGCAAATAAAATAAAACTAAAATATTCTGACTAAATTGCAAAAATGGTGATAAAATAAAAAATAATATAACATAAGGAAATTAAAAAGTGGTTTTAAAATTTTTATAACCCACCTTGAAATAGATTTTATCCAAACGTAGTGTGAAATATCCAAGTCTTGGATAAGCAGCATGTTGATGTGATGTTAATTTTCAGCTTGAGCGCTATAAAATGATCCTACTATAGCGTCAAGCTCTTCGTCAAAGCCGAAAACGTTTATGCTTATACTATTATTTAGTTGTTCGAAATCCGAAATCTTTGTGAGGGGTAGAGGAAAAGTTAAGCTCTAAAAATTGACCACAATTCCATTTGGTAGAACAATTTTGCTGTCTTCGATATTCGAAATTTTGTAGTTCTGTGTTCTTTGTGGATTCAAGTAAGTTGGGCACAGAGCGGCGATGATTGTCCACTTGAAGCAGTATTCATCATCATTTCGTACATTGATGCATGCTTTCTTGTTATCTAAAACCTTGTGTAGTGGCAAATACGAGGATCCCTTTAATGGCCTGTACTGATTAATATTAATCTCTATATGGCACATTTTAGATAGAGCCAAGCCACTGTCTCTTTCCTGGAATTCTATGAGCTTGCTTAATAAGCTTTCAAATTTTTGGCTGAGAATTTGGTCGAGCTGGTTTTGTAATTGAACTATCATCATTTTCGTTTGGAAGGATTTGATTTCCACTATTGGCTTATCGTCAGATGTTTTAACAAATTCACAGAACAACTCCAAATTAAATTTAAAAGACAAATGCTTTTCGAGGCAGTTAATTAGCGACTCTATTCTCTCGTTGAAGTTATCTTTTATATATTTCAACTTGCTGCTGTTTGTCGGAACACAACATTTTTGCTTGTGTGTGTTTGTTCTGATATGGTAAGCCCAATTTTTTAATTCAATGTGTTTTGCACATCCTGCGCAATATGAAGTTGTTCGTTGTAGGACACTTAATTCACTTGTACTATAAGATCCTTCATTTCTGTGAGACTTCTTTTTATGCTCATGTAACTGGTAATTGCGCTTAAATTTCGGCTCACACTCTTGGCATTTTAAAAATTTATGTTCATGTTTTGCCTATGTGTGCCGAGTTAAGTTACGTTTTGATGCATAAGCAGCGTTGCACTTTTCACATATGAATTGCAGGTTGTTTCTTTTTTCCTTTTCTAAATAAATGTCTTAAGCACACACTATAAACAATTTAATTTGTTGTTAAAAACTATTATAAATAATTATTACTACGATTTTTTGTTTATTAAACTCCTCACAAATTAGACAAAACTTTATCTTTTTTATTCTTCTTTGAGTTTCCTTTGCTTTGTAGTTTCTCTGCAAGTACTGATTTTAAGTACTATATTTAAATTTCCACACAAAATTATTTGTTTATAATTTTAAATTATTTTTTTTTTTGTTTGATGTTTAGTTTTGTTTTTCACTTGTTTAGCACGTTCCTTACATACGGAGGAATGATGAAACACTGTTTGTCTAATACAATTCCGCGAGGTCGTATAGCATATGTGTTCTCTTTTCTATACATTTAAATTCAAAAGCTGTTGAATAATGAAAACCCGTAGCATAGAAGCAGACCCGAAGCATAAGAACAGAGCCGAAGCATAAATCCGACGCTTACAGGGCCTACCCGAAGCACTCATTATGGAGAGCATTGCCTATAAACACTTCTTGGCAATGTCCATACTGCATCTTATCCATGAGAATTGAATCAACATTACACACATATACTTATAGTTATACACATTTGCACACATACGTAATATATATATATTATACTATGAACATATGAAAAGTAAACTTCAAAACAGAACAGCAGCTTCATGTTCTTCATTTGTACCAAAGCAAAATCAACCCTATGTATGTATATATGTATAATGAAATGGGATGATCCACAACTGTAGCAACCAAAAACTAAACTCTTCTGTTTACTAAAAAAAAAGTACAATAAAAGATTAATGTTCTTGAAATGTCATTGATCTTAAGAACGGAATTCCTTACCGATACCAATAAAACAACAACATATTGCTACACAATAAAAACATAATTGCTTAAAAAGAAGAAAAACAGCATCGTCAAATAAATCAGTTTTAATTTAACCAGAACAATAACGATCGCCAACTTTGTATACATCATATCAGTGATCCGCGCTTAAATATTATTAACTACCATATAAACTAAAAATCGAATACACACGATCATGCATACTACAATTCTACGGCATAAGTAATTAAAGAATCACCGAAATTTTATTACACTAACTCCATGGGCGTCCTAATCTTATGTAAGAAAACAGCACAAACACACAAACATACATACTAGAAGGCCTATAGCAAAATGACCTACATTTGTACGAAAAATGAAAATTCAACCCTATATTTGTTCAATTAACTGAAATTATCCCTCATTTGATTTAAGCTGAGATTTTCTTAAACAAGAATTCACTTAAATGTTCTGTGATATTTACTAAAAGTAAACAATAGCGATAGAATATAAATATCACGGATCATAACAAACGCATTCCGTAAATATATTGTGAATAGAAAACAACACCAAGATCAGAGATTTTGTGGTGCGACGCATTGTACCTACACAAATTCCTAAGCATGTCCAACACATGTCGCTAACTATTGAACGCAATTCCAACATAAGCAAGCAAAAAAGAAACCTAAGGAAATTTTGTTTGCATTACCTCCGCGGCGATCCGTTCTACTAAAAAATTCGTTTTACAACAAATAACACCAACATAAGCATTTAAAATAATCACCGAAATTTTATAACACTAACGCGATCACCGGGACTCAGTTCACTTAAAAATTATTAAAAAACACGCAAACATAAATACTGCCTACAAGCCTACAGCGTAAGCAATTAAAGAAATCACCCAAATTTGTTTACACTAACTCTGTGGACCAATGGTATCGTTCAATACAAAATCATATTACAACATATAACAACAACAACATGTTCCTACACAACGACCATCTGCATATGCTGCTCTTCCACCACTTCGGTCTCACACACACACACTTTCTCCTCATTTTCTTTCCCTACTCATAGCATGTCCGTCGATCGGTCTGTCTGCCTGAAGTACATATGTACATATGTACATACGTCCGTGATATGTATGCATATCTATCCGTCCATCGGTTTGTCTGTTCGTATCTCTGTCACTCGCGCTCATAACCCGTATAGCCGCACCTCGCTCTAACACACGTAAAGCATATCGCCAAACAGATATCTGTCCAAAGCTTCTATTGCTTTCTCAATCGCTCTTACAGTATCCGTATAGCGCTATCTCACTCTAACACACGTAAAGCATAGCGCCATGGCGCACAGTTGTGCCAGAACAGACCTTTCCATACTACTCGAGTGCACTAAAATTTTTTGATATTTCTGAAAAGTGTTGGAACAAGCTTTTGAACCAAGTATTCCACTTGGTCCGATTATGTTTTTCGAGGAACAAAAGTTTTCGCGGAAAAATGACGAAATCGGCAGATTTGCTCTGCATAAGGCCAATAATTAAGTGGTCACTGTGACCAATTCCTTCCGAGTGCACTAAAACCTTTTAATGATTCTGAAAGGTATTGAAACAAGCTTTCAAACCACGTATTTCACTTGATCTAAAGTGCACTAAAACCTTGTAATGATTCTGAAAGGTATTGGAACAAGCTCTCAAACCACGTATTTATAACAAAAAATTTAACAAATTATTTAAATTGGCAAATAAAATAAAACTAAAATATTCTGAAAGTATTAAAAAAATTGCAAAAATGGTGATAAAATAAAAAATAATATAACATAAGGAAATTAAAAAGTGGTTTTAAAATTTTTATAACCCACCTTGAAATAGATTTTATCCAAACGTAGTGTGAAATATCCAAGTCTTGGATAAGCAGCATGTTGATGTGATGTTCATTTTCAGCTTGAGCGCTATAAAATGATCCTACTATAGCGCCAAGCTCTTCGTCAAAGCCGAAAACGTTTATGCTTATACTATTATTTAGTTGTTCGAAATCCGAAATCTTTGTGAGGGGTAGAGGAAAAGTTAAGCTCTAAAAATTGACCACAATTCCATTTGGTAGAACAATTTTGCTGTCTTCGATATTCGAAATTTTGTAGTTCTGTGTTCTTTGTGGATTCAAGTAAGTTGGGCACAGAGCGGCGATGATTGTCCACTTGAAGCAGTATTCATCATCATTTCGTACATTGATGCATGCTTTCTTGTTATCTAAAACCTTGTGTAGTGGCAAATACGAGGATCCCTTTAATGGCCTGTACTGATTAATATTAATCTCTACATGGCACATTTTAGATAGAGCCAAGCCACTGTCTCTTTCCTGGAATTCTATGAGCTTGCTTAATAAGCTTTCAAATTTTTGGCTGAGAATTTGGTCGAGCTGGTTTTGTAATTGAACTATCATCATTTTCGTTTGGAAGGATTTGATTTCCACTATTGGCTTATCGTCAGATGTTTTAACAAATTCACAGAACAACTCCAAATTGAATTTAAAAGACAAATGCTTTTCGAGGCAGTTAATTAACGACTCTATTCTCTCGTTGAAGTTATCTTTTATATATTTCAACTTGCTGCTGTTTGTCGGAACACAACATTTTTGCTTGTGTGTGTTTGTTCTGATATGGTAAGCCCAATTTTTTAATTCAATGTCTTTTGCACATCCTGCGCAATATGAAGTTGTTCGTTGTAGGACACTTAATTCACTTGTACTATAAGATCCTTCATTTCTGTGAGACTTCTTTTTATGCTCATGTAACTGGTAATTGCGCTCAAATTTCGGCTCACACTCTTGGCATTTTAAAAATTTATGTTCATGTTTTGCCTTTGTGTGCCGAGTTAAGTTACGTTTTGATGCATAAGAATCGTTGCACTTTTCACATATGAATTGCAGGTTGTTTCTTTTTTCGTTTTCTAAATAAATGTCTAAAGCACACACTATAAACAATTTAATTTGTTGTTAAAAACTATTATAAATAATTATTACTACGATTTTTTGTTTATTAAACTCCCCACAAATTAGACAAAACTTTATCTATTTTTTTCTTCTTTGAGTTTCCTTTGCTTCAGTAGTTTCTCTGCAAGTACTGATTTTAAGTACTATATTTAAATTTCCACACAAAATTGTTTGTTTATAATTTTAAATTTTTTTTTTTTTGTTTGATGTTTAGTTTTGTTTTTCACTTGTTTAGCACGTTCCTTACATACGGAGGAATGATGAAACACTGTTTGTCTAATACAATTCCGCGAGGTCGTATAGCATATGTGTTCTCTTTTCTATACATTTAAATTCAAAAGCTGTTGAATAATGAAAACCCGTAGCATAGAAGCAGACCCGAAGAATAAGAACAGAGCCGAAGCATAAATCCGACGCTTACAGGGCCTACCCGAAGCACTCATTATGGATAAGTATACAGCATTGCCTATAAACACTTCTTGGCAATGTCCATACTGCGTCTTATCCATGAGAATTGAATCAACATTCCCCACATAAACTTATAGTTATACACATTTGCATACATACGTAATATATATATATATATTATACTATGAACATATGAAAAGTAAACTTCAAAACAGAACAGCATCTTCATGTTCTTCATTTGTACCGAAGCAAAATCAACCCTATGTATGTATATATGTATAATGAAATGGGATGATCCACAACTGTAGCAACCAAAAACTAAACTCTTCTGTTTACTAAAAAAAAAGTACAATAAAAGATTAATGTTCTTGAAATGTCATTGATCTTAAGAACGGAATTCCTTACCGATACCAATAAAACAACAACATATTGCTACACAATAAAAACATAATTGCTTAAAAAGAAGAAAAACAGCATCGTCAAATAAATCAGTTTTAATTTAACCAGAACAATAACGATCGCCAACTTTGTATACATCATATCAGTGATCCGCGCTTAAATATTATTAACTACCATATAAACTAAAAATCGAATACACACGATCATGCATACTACAATTCTACGGCATAAGTAATTAAAGAATCACTGAAAATTTATTACACTAACTCCATGGGAGTCCTAATCTTATGTAAGAAAACAGCGCAAACACACAAACATACATACTAGAAAGCCTATAGCAAAATGACCTACATTTGTACGAAAAATGAAAATTCAACCCTATATTTGTTCAATTAAGTGAAATTATCCCTCATTTGTATTAAGCTGAGATTTTCTTAAACAAGAATTCACTTAAATGTTCTGTGATATTTACTAAAAGTAAACAATAGCGATAGAATATAAATATCACGGATCATAACAAACGCATTCCGTAAATATATTGTGAATAGAAAACAACACCAAGATCAGAGATTTTGTGGTGCGACGCATTGTACCTACACAAATTCCTAAGCATGTCCAACACATGTCGCTAACTATTAAACGCAATTCCAACACGTGGTTTGAGAAACCACGTATTTATAACAAAAAATTTAACAAATTAGTTAAATTGGCAAATAAAATAAAACTAAAATATTCTGAAAGTATTAAAAAAATTGCAAAAAAGGTGATAAAATAAAAAATAATATAACATAAGGAAATTAAAAAGTTGTTTTAAAATTTTTATAACCCACCTTGAAATAGATTTTATCCAAACGTAATGTGAAATATCCAAGTCTTGGATAAGCAGCATGTTGATGTGATGTTCATTTTCAGCGCTATAAAATGATCCTACTATAGCGCCAAGCTCTTCGTCAAAGCCGAAAACGTTTATGCTTATACTATTATTTAGTTGTTCGAAATTCGAAATCTTTGTGAGCGGTAGAGGAAAAGTTAAGCTCTAAAAATTGACCACAATTCCATTTGGTAGAACAATTTTGCTGTCTTCGATATTCGAAATTTTGTAGTTCTGTGTTCTTTGTGGATTCAAGTCAGTTGGGCACAGAGCGGCGATGATTGCCCACTTGAAGCAGTATTCATCATTATTTCGTACATTGATGCATGCTTTCTTGTTATCTAAAACCTTGTGTAGTGGCAAATACGAGGATCCCTTTAATGGCCTGTACTGATTAATATTAATCTCTACATGGCACATTTTAGTTAGAGCCAAGCCACTGTCTCTTTCCTGGAATTCTGTGAGCTTGCTTAATAAGCTTTCAAATTTTTGGCTGAGAATCTGGTCGAGCTGGTTTTGTAAATGAACTATCATCATTTTCGTTTGGAAGGAGTTGATTTCCACTATTGGCTTATCGTCAGATGTTTTAACAAATTCACAGAACAAATCCAAATTAAATTTAAAAGACAAATGCTTTCCGAGGCAGTTAATTAGATCTAGCATTATCTCATTTTTGCCTTTCTGGAGGAATTCTTCCGGCATAAGTGTACGGACATCTTTATTTTCATAAATGAGCGTCTCTATTCTCTCGTTGAAGTTATCTTTTATATATTTCAACTTGCTGCTGTTTGTCGGAACGCAACATTTTTGCTTGTGTGTGTTTGTTTTGATATGGTAAGCCCAATTTTTTAATTCAATGTGTTTTGCACATCCTGCGCAATATGAAGTTGTTCGTTGTAGGACACTTAATTCACTTGTACTATAAGATTCTTCATTTCTGTGAGACTTCTTTTTATGCTCATGTAACTGGTAATTGCGCTCAAATTTCGGCTCACACTCTTGGCATTTTAAAAATTTATGTTCATGTTTTGCCTTTGTGTGCCGAGTTAAGTTGCACTTTTTACATATGAATTGCAGCTTGTTTCTTTTTTCGTTTTCTAAATAAATGTCTAAAGCACACACTATAAACAATTCAATTTGTTGTTAAAAACTATTATAAATAATTATTACTACAATTTAATATTATAATATGAACATATGAAAAGTAATCTAATTGTTAACTTCCTCCCTATGCGAATGAGGGAGCCGATATTGCTGATATTGATATTTTGATTTATTGGTGGCTGATCCATTTTAGTCTTAATTCTATGTGTCATTTTGGGAGTGCTTGTCAATTTGTCACCCTCCACCAGAAAAATATCATTATATATTTTACATATACTTAAAATCGATTCCCTTTCTTCCTTATTCAGACTTTTATCCAAATCTAATTCACTTAATAATTTTTCTAACCTTTCATCTTTCACTGCTTTAATTATCTTATTAATTGTTGCCTCTTTATTGAATGTTACATAATCATCGAAATCACTATAATCCGGTTTGAAATTGTTATCCACAACGAAGTCTTTTTCTGTAGCGTTCAGTATTGGTACGTGAACCCTATTATTTCTAACATTTACAAATGTTTCTCCCATATAAACTCCTGTTATTATTTCCTTCTTGTGCATTATTATTGTTTTGCTTCAGATGCTATTTCAAATGGTACAATTTTTATTGTCCGTGAATTTACCATCACAAAATTTCTTTCACTTTCTCTTTTTGTGTGTTCCGCAGCAACGCATAGCAAAGTTACTATTAATTTCTTGTTTTCGTCGAAAAATTTCAGTTTTTTACTGAGCGAATCTATGGCGGATCTGTAACAACAAATTGTCCCTGCCAAGTATACCATCTCCCGGCCAGTTTTGTTCAAGTGCCACCCTGTGTAACGTTAAACTAAGACTTGGCCAATCATTATTTGTCACTTTGACAGTTCCTGTTGTTGTAGCACAAAAAAAAGCTCCGTTTAAAACTTTTGTTTTCGAAGTGCCGATTATTGTTTCGTTTCTGAGCGTTTTTTTCTTTAATTAAACTTGTGTCTGCTCCTGTATCCACCAGCAAGAATCTCTGTGGGCTTAAGTTACTCTTCTTATTATCGGGTTCCCAGGTTACTGGCCTTGCCTGGCCCTTGGCCGTTTCCCTGCAATGATTCCCAGTTTTTCTTTGCCTGACGCTCTTTTACAAAATGTCCTGGCCGGTTACACCAATGACATGCCATACTCATATGCTGTTGCCCTCTCTTGGGTCCTTCCGTTGTTTGATGTATTTGTGTCAATCTTTGCTGATATCCGTTATTCCATGCTGTGTTGCTACTTCTCAACTCTTGTCCTGGTCCCGCCTTTTGTCGCTGTTTTGTATTGGTTCTAAACGGATTTCCTTGAACATTGGGATAATTATGTGTAAAATTTTTTCTTTTACAATTCCAATTGATTTCATGACCATATTTGCAACATTCTTGACAATATGGCGTATTATTCCTAGTAAGACAATCTTCTCCTGTGTTCCCTTTTTTGTTACAAAAACTACAAACTATGTTTGCGCTTAATTTGTTATTTGTATTTAATCCAGATTTTACCCATTTTCATAATCGTCTTCAAATATAACGTTCTCAAAATTTTCCTTGTTCTGTCTGTGAATATCTCTATATTTATATATACGTATGATATGTATGAATTTTAATGTAACATTTCTTATCTGTTATGTATATTTAACTTTAACTTACAGCTAAACATATATACTTGTAAATTTTAAATTATAATAGTTACATAGCGTTTTATTATCATCAATTTGTTCACTAAAATGCTTTTAATGCATTTTGCTTGGCTGTACATTAATGTGGGTCAACCAAACAATATACTTGCGCTTACATTTACGAAAATTGAATAGATCGTAACTTTTGTTCTTATTGATTTGCTTATTGTAATTTTATAATTGTAACCGATTTCTTTCTCCGTTTTCAATCTACCGCGGTTAAGTGATGAAGTCTTATTTTTATTGGAAAGATTTGTCTTTTAACATTTATTGTTAATTTGTTTTCTTTATATATAATATTACATGTGCATTTATTTTTAATAAATCATTCGGTCACACACATTGCCCCCCTTCCCTTCCCTTCTCCAACTCATGTATGTCCGTCTATATGTATGTATAACCATCCGTCCGTCTGTTTGTCAACTGTCTATATGTGTGTCCGTCCGTCCACACACAACCTTAACAACCCTTACGGCGGCGGCAGCGATCCTCCCATCCTCACGAGCAGCGCAGTCGCTACGTTGTTCCAGAAGGTACATATACACACTACTTCTGTTATTAAACTTTTTGGAATTCCATAACGCGTAATTACCTCATCATAGAATGCTCTTGCTACAGTACTCACTTTAGCGTCCGCAATGCATGCCATAAGTTTCGAAAAATCGTCATGAAAACTCAAAATGTATTTATTAGCGGTGGTAGTCTTCGGTAAAATACCTACAATGGCAATATACACCTTCTCAAATGGATGTTTTGGTGTATCCGTTAATATTGGCATTTTTGTTAACCTTGAACATTTGTTAACTTTATAACAGGCATAATTAATGCATGTTACAATTTTTTTTATTATACACAAAACACTGCTCTCTGAGCTTCCATATAAAAATCTCAACACGAGGGAAGCCGGTTCGAAACCAAACAGCGGCAATAAATTCCTTCATATTCTTTTTTAACTACTATTTTACCATGTTTTCTATTTTTTTATTAAAGCCGATTAATATAAATAAACTATAAACAAATAAAACCATACAAATCAACATCAAATTGAACAAAGGACGAAATCCGCCAAGTACGGCTTTCGAAGACACTAACATACGTCACACAAGTAAAGACATTTTATTCGCTTTTGCTTTCCCGCTGATTCGTAATCAGAGGTTTGAATTCTCAAACAGTTCAACCATTACACCACGTATAAGATGCGCAAACTGCAAAGTATTTGGAGAGTTGGTAACCAATCAAAGTCGTTTGCAGTAGTTGCAAAGTCTTTTCTTTTATGTTGTCATCTAACATTTTCTCAATCTAATTGTTAACTTCCTCCCTATGCGAATGAGGGAGCCGATATTGCTGATATTGATTTTTTGATTTATTGGTGGCTGATCCATTTTAGTCTTAATTCTATGTCTCATATGCTTGTCAATTTGTCACCCTCCACCAAAAAAATATCATTATATATTTTACATATACTTAAAATCGATTCCCTTTCTTTCTTATTCAGACATTTATTCAAATCTAATTCACTTAATAATTTTTCTAAACTTTCATCTTTCATTGCTTTAATTATCTTATTAATTGTTGCCTCTTTATTGAATGTTACATAATCATCGAAATCACTATAATCCGGTTTGAAATTGTTATCCACAACGAAGTCTTTTTCTGTAGCGTTCAGTATTGGTACGTGAACCCTATTATTTCTAACATTTACAAATGTTTCTCCCATATAAACTCCTGTTATTATTTCCTTCTTGTGCATTATTATTGTTTTGCTTCAGATGCTATTTCAAATGGTACAATTTTTATTGTCCGTGAATTTACCATCACAAAATTTCTTTCACTTTCTCTTTTTGTGTGTTCCGCAGCAACGCATAGCAAAGTTACTATTAATTTCTTGTTTTCGTCGAAAAATTTCAGTTTTTTACTGAGCGAATCTATGGCGGATCTGTTCCACAAATTGTCCCTGCCAAGTATACCATCTCCCGGCCAGTTTTGCACAAGTGCCACCCTGTGTAACGTTAAACTAAGGCTTGGCAAGACAGTTTTGCACAAGTGCCACCCTGTGTAACGTTAAACTAAGGCTTGGCCAATCATTATGTGTCAATTTGACAGTTCCTGTTGTTGTAGCACAAAATCCAAAAGCTCCGTTTAAAACTGTTGTATTCGAAGTGCTGATTATTGTTTCCTTTCTGAGCGTTTTTTTCTTCAATTAAACTTGTGTCTGCTCCTGTATCCACCAGCAAGAAAAGTTTCTCATTAATCGCCTCCGCGCAAGGAAATTCAATGAACACGTCATCTTTCGGCTTCTTTTCGTAGCAGTACTCATTAATATTTGCACTAAAAGTGTTCATTGTTTTGTTATTATATATTTTCTCATCTTTCTTTTTGTCTTCGTTTTTTTCGTTCGCAAGTTCCATATTATTTCCATTATCTTGTTTTTCAACTTTTTGTTGCACATGCTCTAGATTCGTAGATGGGATAACTGTCTCCGCGGACGTATAAGTTATCGTACTGAATCTCTGTGGGCTTAAGTTACTCTTCTTATTATCGGGTTCACAGGTTACTGGCCTTGCCTGGTCCTTGGCCGTTTCCCTGTAGATTCGTAGATGGGATAACTGTCTCCGCGGACGTATAAGTTATTCTACTGAATCTCTGTGGGCTTAAGTTACTCTTCTTATTATCGGGTTCGCAGGTTACTGGCCTTGCCTGGCCCTTGGCCGTTTCCCTGCAATGATTCCCAGTTTTTCTTTGCCTGACGCTCTTTTACAAAATGTCCTGGCCGGTTACACCAATGACATGCCATACTCATATGCTGTTGCCCTCTTTTGGGTCCTTCCGTTGTTTGATTTATTTGTGTCAATCTTTGCTGATATCCGTTATTCCATGCTGTGTTGCTACTTCTCAACTCTTGTCCTGGTCCCGCTTTTTGTCGCTGTTTTGTATTGGTTCTAAACGGATTTCCTTGAACATTGGGATAATTATGTGTAAAATTTTTTCTTTTACAATTCCAATTGATTTCATGACCATATTTGCAACATTCTTGACAATATGGCGTATTATTCCTAGTAAGACAATCTTCTCCTGTGTTCCCTTTTTTGTTACAAAAACTACAAACTATGTTTGCGCTTAATTCGTTATTTGTATTTAATCCAGATTTTAGCCATTTTCGTCTTAAAATATAACGTTCTCAAAATTTTCCTTGTTCTGTCTGTGAATATCTCTATATTTATATATACGTATGATATGTATGAATTTTAATGTAACATTTCTTTTCTGTCAAGTATATTATCATATATTTCACTTTAACTTACAGCTAAACATATATACTTGTAAATTTTAAATTATAATAGTTACATAGCGTTTTACATATTTGCAATTATAATAACCGCTGTCGGTAATTATTATCATCAATTTGTTCACTAAAATGCTTTTATTGCATTTTGCTTGGCTGTACATTAATGTGGGTCAACCAAACAATATACTAGCGCTTACAGTTACGAAAATTGAATAGATCGTAACTTTTGTTCTTATTGTTTTGCTTATTGTAATTTTATAATTGTACCCGATTTCTTTCTCCGTTTTCAATCTACTGCGGTTAAGTGATGAACTCTTATTTTTATTGGAAAGATTTGTCTTCTAACATTTATTGTTAATTTGTTTTCTTTATATATAATATTACATGTGCATTTATTTTTAATAATTGCAATTGTAATATTAATCTTTGTGCGTTTCTACATATTTCATTTTTTATTCGTTGCTAATTACATTTATTAATAATATATTAAATGCCTTTACGTTGTGTTTTGGTTTGGTTCTATTTATTGTGGTTCAGCCAAGCAAAACACTTTAGTACGCGCAACACTTATGCCTGCTTTTTCAACCTGATCATATTTTGACCCTTCGCTGCTGAAGAAAACTGCTCTGCCAATTTTTCCAAAATACATTGGCGTTGGAGCCAACTCGTTTACCTTCACTGGACTTCCTGTCGCCCCTCACATATGTTTGGTCATTAAAAACACTGTTTCTGCCAACCTCTTCACGAGGTTAAACTCCGATAGCTTATTTCTGTTAATGAAGAAATCTACAAAATTTAAAAATGTTATATTATTAAATGGTTAATTTCTTATTATCTATTTCTTATATCCCAGAGCATATCCCAACGCATTTCTGTAAGGTAATATATATTAGCCTATTATGTTTCTATGTACAACTTAAGTAAATTATTATGAAACGATTTCTCCTTTCCCTTGATGTTTATTACTGTAGTAATAGGTCTTTTTATTTGTACTACCCTATACGGCCCTATCCATATTGGAGTAAATTTATTTTTCCTTGTCTGATTCTTAATTAAAACCTTATCTCCTACCTTAAAATCTACTGACCTTAGTTTAGTATCATAGTGTTTTTTTCTACATGTTTAGCTATGTCCTGATTCTTCCTCACAGACTACATTTTCTTTTCAAATTCGTTGGCATCTCTATGTCGAATCCAAATAGAGTGCGGAACGGTGTTTGTTTAGTTGTAGTATGAGGAGTGTGGTTATGAATGTGCATTGCTGCAGTCAAAATTGCGCAAATAATCAGCTAAAGGTCTATGGCTCCTTTCCAGTGACCCATTAGCTGATGATATGGGGTTATAAGTAATTTTTTAATCCCTAACAATTTACATGTATCTGTAAATAATTTTGGAGTAAAATTTGTCCCATTGTCTGTTATTAAACTTTTTGGAATTCCATAACGCGTAATTACCTCATCATAGAATGCTCTTGCAACAGTACTCGCTTCAGCGTCCGCAATGCATGCCATAAATTTCGAAAAATCGTCATGAAAACTCAAAATGTATTTATTAGCGGTGGTAGTCTCCGATAAAATACCTACAATGTCCATATACACCTTCTCAAATGGATGTTTTGGTGTATCCGTTAATATTGGCATTTTTGTTAACCTTGAACATTTGTTAACTTTGTAACAGGCATAATTAATGCATGTTACAATTCTTTTTATTATACACAAAACACTGCTCTCTGAGCTTCCATATAAAAATCTCAACACGAGGGAAGCCGGTTCGAAACCAAACAGCGGCAATAAATTCCTTCATATTCTTTTTTTAACTACTATTTTACCATGTTTTCTATTTTTTTATAAAAGCAGATTTATAGAAATAAACTATAAACAAATAAAACCATAAAAAAACAACATCAAATTGAACAAAGGACGAAATCCGCCAAGTACGGATTTCGAAGACACTAACATACGTCACACAAGCAAAGACATTTTATTCGCTTTTGCTTTCCCGCTGTTTCGTAATCAGAGGTTTGAATTCTCAAACAGTTCAACCATCACACCACGTATAAGATGCGCAAACTGCAAAGTATTTGGGGAGTTGGAAACCGATCAAAGTCATTTGCAGTAGTTGCAAAGTCTTTTCTTTTATGTTGTCATCTAACATTTTCTCAATCTAATTGTTAACTTCCTCCCTATGCGAATGAGGGAGCCGATATTGATATTTTGATTTATTGGTGGATGATTTAGTTTAGTCTTAATTCTATGTGTCATTTTGGAAGTGCTTGTCAATTTGTCACCCTCCACCAGAAAAATATCATTATATATTTTACATATACTTAAAACCGATTCCCTTTCTTCCTTATTCAAAATTTTATCCAAATCTAATTCACTGAATAATTTTTCTAACCTTTCATCTTTCACTGCTTTAATTATCTTATTAATTGTTGCCTCTTTATTGAATGTTACATAATCATCGAAATGACTATAATCCGGTTTGAAATTGTTATCCACAACGAAGTCTTTTTCTGTAGCGTTCAGTATTGGTACGTGAACTCTATTATTTCTAACATTTACCAATGTTTCTCCCATATAAACTCCTGTTATTATTTCCTTGTTGTGCAATAATTATTATTGTTTTTGCTTTAGATGCTATTTCAAATGG
Organism: Thecophora atra; assembly: GCA_937620795.1. NCBI lineage: Eukaryota > Metazoa > Arthropoda > Insecta > Diptera > Conopidae > Thecophora > Thecophora atra. The sequence goes on from OW569398.1 coordinate 40,816,389, forward strand.
TACAATTTTTATTGTCCGTGAATTTACCATCACAAAATTTCTTTCACTTTCTCTTTTTGTGTGTTCTGCAGCAACGCATAGCAAAGTTACTATTAATTTCTTGTTTTCGTCGAAAAATTTCAGTTTTTTACTGAGCGAATCTATGGCGGATCTGTAACAACAAATTGTCCCTGCCAAGTATACCATCTCCCGGCCAGTTTTGTTCAAGTGCCGCCCTGTGTAACGTTAAACTAGGACTTGGCCAATCATTATGTGTCACTTTGACAGTTCCTGTTGTTGTAGCGCATGTATTCGAAGTGCTGATTATTGTTTCCTTTCTGAGCGTTTTTTTCTTTATTTAAACTTGTGTCTGCTCCTGCATCCACCAGCAAGAAAAGTTTCTCATTAATCGCCTCCGCGCAAGAAAATTCAATGAACACGTCATCTTTCGGCTTCCTTTCGTAGCAGTACTCATTAATATTTAAAGTAAAATTTGTCCCATAGTCTGTTAGTAGTGTGTATATGTACCTTCTGGAACAACGTAGCGACTGCGCTGCTCGTGAGGATGGGAGGATCGCTGCCGTCGCCATAAGATTGTTAAGGTTTGTGTGTGTGGCGCTCTGCCGTCGCCATAAGATTGTTAATTTTTTTGTGTTTGAGGCTCTCTGCTGCCGCGTAGACAGACGGACGGACGGACTTACATATAGACAGTTGGACAGACAGACCGACGGACGGCCATACATATAGACACTTGGACAGACAGACGGACGGATGGTTATACATACATACAGACGGACAGACGGACATACATGAGTAGGGGAAGGGAAGGGAAGGATGGGAATGTGTGTGACCGAAGTGATGGGAGAACAGTAGTTTCAGATGATCGTTGCGTAGTAACATGTTGTTTTTGTTATTTGTTGTAGCATGATGCTTTAGTGAACGTGACTGTTGGTCCACAGAGTTAGTGTTTACAAATTTTGGATGTTTACTTTAATTGAACGGAGCGCCGTCGATCGAGTTAGTGTAAACAATTGTGGATTTTGGAAGCGGAGTGTCGCCGATCGAGTTGGTGTATTAAATTTCGGTGATTGTTTTGATTATTTAATTGCTTATGTTGTTGGTGTTGTTATTTGTTTTAATAGGAATCTTTTAGTAGAACAGATTTGCCGTGGAGTTAATGCAAACAAATTCCGTGGGTGGGGGGGGGGGGGGGGGGGGGGGGCTTTTTATATCTGCTTTTGTTGTTGTGGATTTGTTTTCAATACTTGGTGACATGTGGTAGGATTATGTGTATGTCCAATGCGTGGCACGATAGAAAAAACACAGGTTGGAGAGTCAGCGTTTCGTAAACCTATGTATTAATGTGCGTTTGTGTGTGTGTGTGTGTGGTTGAGGATTTGATCTCGTTTGTTTTGGACATTCAAGTAATGAGCGTGAGTTTTTCTCTTTCGTTCGGTTTCGTGAGTGTTGATTCTGTAGATGTTGTTGTTGTGATTTAATTCTTTCAGTAGAACAGAGCATCGTCGATGGAGTTAGTGTAAACCAATCTAGTTGCGTTTTTTTTGTTTTCTTCCTTATGTTATTATTATATTTAAAGTGAATCACGCATGAAGCAAGGAAGTATATTTATTATTTTTCAATTTTTGCTTATTAATATTTCGTACGCAGTCTCTTCCAAATGAAATTATGAGTCATGAATATTAGATATTGTAAACAATGAAAAAATCTGAAGAACTAGGGATCTGTGTCATGCTTAATATCGTACATATATCAGGGGCGGAAGTTTGCAATTTGTTCTCAATTCTGAAAGTAATCTTGAAGCCTTCGGAAGAATTTTGAAACTCGTCAACTGTAAAGTACTCTAATAAAAATTTAAGCGTGTAAAAATAAAACTTATAGAAAAAATTGTGAAATATTATATTGAAAATAAAACGTGAAATATAAAACGCTTAGACACAAAGCAAAATTAAAATTTATTAACTATAGTACTTAAAAAACCCAACTAACTAAAATTATTAAAATATAGTACTTAAAAACAAACCATAGAAAAGGAAATTAAAACTGTAAAAAAACAGTATTTAAAATAAAAACCTAATAAAATAGAAAAACAAATGCATATAAAATAAAACGCACGAAACGAAACAAAGCTGTAAAACAAAACTACAACAAAATAACTGTAAAGAAACTGTGAGTTTAGTTAAATATACTATTTAAAATAAAAGAGCAATAAAAATTAAGTGCTTAGCCTACAAAAATATAAAACGTGTTAAATAAAACAAAATAACAAACGGTTAAATATAGTGTGTGAAAATAAAACATTAAAATAAAAGAAAAACTGTTAAATTTAGTATTTAAAACGTACAGAGAAAAACAACAACGACAACAACATCATCAGCAGTAGAAAGCAAACAAAACAAATAAAATGAAGGGATTTATTTGCGAAATTTGCGGACAGGGCTTCACTGCAATGTAAAATCTCCAAATCTGCAACATCACCAGTATCACTTGCAGAAGCAGCACCATCGCCAGCAGCATCATCGTCTTAAACAACAGCATTAACAACATCAGGACAACACGCAGCATCATCATCATCAGCAACACACCGAGCTACTACAACACAACAACACATTGACGCTATCGAGAACGTTCGTTGCCCAACATGTAACGAAGATGTATCTCGAAGAGGCTGGATCTACCATCTGCGAACCATCAAACATAAAAAGAATTGTTGGTCGCCACTAAAAGATGGTCTTAAGTGCATCAAAACAGCCTTTAAGGATAGGATTCAGACGCTCCTATTCGAAAATGAAGATGAAGGACTGCTACTTCCAGAAGAGTTTTTCGAACGAGCAAAAACTATACTCGCCAAGCAGTTAGAAAATTTGCTAGAAAAGCACATAATGATAAAATTTAATATAGAATTGTGTGCTGAATATTTTAAAATAACGGCAGACGATGAAATAGTGGTGGAAGTAAAATCTTTTCAAACAAAGATGGTTTTACTTCAAAAAGTTGAAGACATCAGCAACATCTACGCTGATATGTCCCAACAGATCACCATTAAAATGGGCGAGTTCCAGGAGAGGGACAGTGGATGGGCTCTCCTTAAGATACGTAACCTAGAAGTTAACGTAAACAAGTATCGTCCACTTAAGGGAACTTCATACATACTTTTACCGAAAGTCCTGCAGGAGAAGAAAGCCTGCATCAATGTTAAAAATGATGATGTATACTGCTTCAAATGGGCGGTGATATCTGCACTTGCTAATCTGCCATATAATGAACATAGACCGCAAAATTATAACATCGCCAATATTGAAACGGAAAATATAATATTAGAAAACGGATTTGCACTTGATTTTACGGGATTAAAGTTTCCTCTTTCCATAGATGATATAAACAAATTTGAAGAAATAAATGCTACGATTAGCGTCAATGTGTTTGGTTTCGATGAAGTTTCTGGGAATATCGAGGGGCCGTACCACTGCACTAAGCAGGAAAAGGCACAACACATCAACCTGCTGCTGCTGCAAAATGATGAGCAGGGCCCTATTGCACCAACAACTTTTCATTTGCGAATTAGCAAATTATCAAAAATTTGACAAGAAAAGCATTGCACCAATATGCAAAGGAAAAGTAAATGTGAAAAGAGAAATTTTCCTAAATTTGTTTGCAAAGCGTTGCACCATTGCATGAAATGCAAAGCGAAAAGTACTTAGCTGAAAAGTGGGAAATTTTGCAAATTATCAAAATATTCTCTCATTTCATCGCACCAAGCACTTTTCCTTTGCATTTTGCTATTGCTTATATGAAAAGTTTTTCAAATATTATGCAAAGTAAGAATTCACATATCATTTGTATGATAAGCTTAATTTAACGTGTAAAATTGTTGTTTTAAAAGAGAGAGACTGATTTTTTATAGATACAAATACTTTTTTCTATTCAACTTGAAGTAATAAAATAACGCACAATAGTTAACATCGTACGACTGAACAATCAAGTTGATGAATATCAAAGTTGTTTATTTTTTAATTGATATGTTTCGTTTGGAAATTTTGGAACTAGTGGAAGATAATGATGATCGAAGCATTCGGAGAAATTATGAAAGAATAAATTTCAGTTTAGACTGCAATGTAGTTGAAAATTTTAGATTAAATAGAAGCGAAATTGAATTTGTGTTGTCTAAAATTGGAGCGCAGTTGGAGTACGAAAACTTGCGTAATAATTGTTTGACACCGCTACACCAATTGTTAACCACTTTACACTGGCTAGGTAATGGGAGCCAATACCATGGTGTTGCAAAAATGCACGGCGTTCACAAGTCTACTGTGTGCAGAGTCATCCATCGAGTAGCTGATGCAGTTATAAGCTCCATGATGGATGAAACCATACGTTGGCCTGCCGATTCTCAATTTCTTTTAAAAAAATAATTAGTTTAACGTACCAAGCTTCTACTTTTCCAAAGGCCAAATAGGTTATCCCTTGCAAAATTCCATTGCCGATTAGCTCCGGCTAATCCCAAGGATTTTGCTTTTTCTAAAACTTCTTTCCAAGCTAATTCTTTCTCTACTTTCGAAGTAGAGTTATTTTGGAATGATCCAAATAATACATCCTTTAATGCAAAAAATTTATTGATAAATATATACATATAAATATTAACGTAAATAATGATTACCTTTTTAGTTTTTATTAATTGAAGTAGAGTCAATTTATTGGCTTTGCTTACCGCGCGCGACATTGTAACGAAATCAATAAGAGAAATCACTTTGCATAACACGGTGTTTTGTAAAGTACGTTAAAATAACGGAGAAACGCTTGTCAATTTTGCTTTGCATATCGTTTGTAAAGTTCTCAATTAGCAAAGCAAAGTCATAGTTTGGTGCAATGCTTCTCTTATCAACTTTTCAAAAATCTTTTCACATTCTCTCTCTCTTGCAAATTTGATAAGTTTATTTGGGAAGTTTTTGGTGCAATGCATTTCACTTTTCCTTTTCATGAAAAGTGCTTTTCGAGCATATGTAAAGTGATAAGTGAAAAGTTGTTGGTGCAATAGGGCCCAGTTCCATTATGTGTGGATTAAAAATATTTCAAGGTAATTATAATTTATTTTTTTTCTCAACTTGATGTTATTTCACTTTTATTTCATCTTTCATTTTACACGACTACTTATTGCAATAAATAATGTAATTGTATTACTTTTTTTGGCTTTTTAGATTAAGAAAACAACAACAGACTGCTCACCGAAGGCAAACATTTTTATGCAACAGCTGTCTCCAGTACTCGCACAACGAGAGTACGCTACAAAAGCATAAAATGGTATGTGGGAAAGTAATAACTGAGATGCCGTCGAGGGAAAAGGCGGTAATTAGCTTTAAGAATTTTGAACGTAGCTTAGATGTTCCTTTTGTAGTATACGCAGATTTTGAATGCGTATTAAGTAGTTCAGGTTTAGATAGTAGCAATAAGTTTGTGTCTAAGCATATTCCTGTAGCCTTTAGCTATAATATCCATTGCAATTTTAATGATAGTCTTAGTAAATTTGTTATTTATTCAGGGGAGGATGCTCCCAAGAAATTTGTAAAATTTTTAATTAAAGATATCTTAGATTTATATAATAACTATTTAAGTAAATCGAAACCTATGGCCTTTTTAACTTCTTTGCAGCTAAAGCAACAATTCCAGAGCAAAAACTGCCATATTTGCGATAAAGAATTGGGCTCTGATAGAGTAGCAGACCATTGCCACCTAACTGGCGAATATAGAGGACCTGCACATAATGAATGTAATTTAAAATATCAAATTGCAAAGTTTGTGCATGTGTTTTTTCATAATTTTTCTGGCTACGATTGCCATCTTTTCGTTAAGGATTTAAATTCTTTTGAAGGTGATATAAATGTTATCCCTTTAAACAAAGAATTATATATATCCCTCTCAAAGCGTATCAAGGTGGATGAAAAGAAAACTTTTGAGATAAGATTTTTGGATTCTTTTCGTTTCATGGCATCAAGTTTGGATGCATTAGCGAAAAATTTATCAGCAACTGATTTTAAAACTGTTCGCCAAATGTTTTCAAACGATAATGAATTTAAATTAGTAACAAGAAAAGGTGTATTCCCGTACGAGTACATCAATTCTTTCGGGCGACTTAAAGAAACCTCTCTTCCTCCTCAAACTGAACTTTATAGTCGCATGACAAATAAAACTTGTTCCAAGGAAGATTATGAACACGCAGTTAAAGTATGGAACATGTTTAAATGCAAAACACTTGAAGATTACATGCTTCTATATCTGAAAACAGACGTTTTAATTTTAACAGACATTTTTCAAAATTTTAGAAAAATATGCAAAAACATTTCTAAACTAGATCCGTGTCAATATTATACAGCACCAGGCTTATCTTGGGATGCAATGCTCAAAACCACTCAAATTGAACTTGAACTGTTTACAGATATAGACATGTATTTATTCATTCAGAAAAGTATTAGAGGAGGCATTGTCCAATGCTCTAAAAGGCATTCAAGGGCAAATAATAAATATATGGCGGACTACGATTGCAGTAAACCCTCAGAATATTTAATGTATTTGGATGCCAATAATTTGTATGGCTGGGCAATGTGTCAATATCTTCCTTATGGAGGTTTCGGGTGGTTGACAGATAGTAATAATTTTAACGTACAGACAATTCATGAAAATTCAGAATTTGGTTAAACAGTACATTGATTTAAATACGTACCACAAAACAATAGCCAAAAACAGCTTCGAGAAAAACTTTTTTAAACTCCTCAATAATGCGGTATATGGAAAGACGATGGAGAATGTAGACAAAAGGAAGGATGTAAAAATTGTAAGCGAATGGGAAAGTAAAGGAAGACATTTAGGAGCACGAGCTCTAATAGCAAAGCCAAATTTTTACAGCATGTCTTATTTTACACGTGAAATGGCTGCTATACAATTGAATATATGTCGCTCTGTATACAATAAACCAATATATTTGGGATTTGTTGTTTTAGAATTATCCAAATGGAAAATGTATGATTTCCACTATGATTATATGAAACCTAAATTTACAACAAATCTCAGTTTGAATTACATGGATACAGATTCTTTTATATATTCCATTCGATGCGAAGATTTTTACAATGATATTCGTGATGACATCGACTCAAAATTTGATACATCCGAATATTCACCTACAAATCCTTTCCATATGCCGCTTAAAAATGGTAAAGTCTTGGGCATAATGAAAGACAAGAACAAGGGACAAATTATGAAAGAATTTATAGTTCTCCGGTCCAAAATGTATACAACGCAAGTTGTTGGCTGCGGGGAAATTAAGAAGGCCAAAGGTGTCAAGGCTACAGTTTTAGAAAAATTAAGTTTAAGTGATTATAAAGATTGTTTAGTTAATAAAAGAATTATATATGGAGACATGTTTAATTTTAGATCTAAGCTTCATAACATTTATACAGAGCATATACATAAGATAGCTTTAAGTCCATTAGATGATAAGCGTAAAATTAGAGAAGATAATGTTCACACCTACGCGTGGAATCATTATAAGATAGGTATAGAATCAGTGTTAAACGAACATGAAGAAATTTTTACCGATCTTGAATTATTGTAACATTCATGAATATAATATCATAAGTTTCAAGTTACGTTTACTTTTTCCATATTTGTAATTAGTTTTAAGAAAACATTCATGTATAGTTTTAAGAAATATTTGTTTTATTAAATAAAAATGTATTAGATTTACAGTTTGTAAATAGAAATTTACAGGCTCATGTCGGTTACGCGCTTGATCGTCAGACGCTCGGTAGTTGTTTATTCTCTTTTGTGTTTTTCTTAAGTTTTGTTGGTATTCGACGCCAGCGTCGGTGGTTTTCGAAGCAACTGCGCTGCCAAAAACCCAGACTCGCGTCAGGCGGGCGCCGGCGGACGGTAGATAAATTTGTTTGTGTTTTTCAGTGCTTTGCAGAAATTATCAGTCATGATTCGTCTGGCGATGCATGTCCAAAAGACGGAGCCGGACGGTAAAACCGTCATTTTCGACGCAAAGAAAAAGATGTCGCCTTGAACAAAAACTGTTTCAGTTCGGTGTTTGATATCGTATCGTGTGGATGGCAAACAAGTTTCTGTACAAAGTTTTTAATAAATAAACGTAGTTTTTCTATGCAAATAATAATAAAATATATATATATAATAATAAGCATATATATAGAATAATAAATAATTATTATAATAATATTAATATGAATGCGAACATAAAAACGTAAGTAATAAATTTCAGTTGAATAATTAAAGAGTACTTCTAACGTTTGAAACACTACTTCATTGCAGTGCAAAAGTAACAACCAGTGCACAGTTTGCAACTCTTTTGGAAGAACTGGCCAAAAAACCTCAAATGGCGAAAGGGGTGCCATTATTTGGTAATAGCAGGCAACATTGGGAGAACAATTGGCAAGAAATTGCAATGAAAATAAATGCCCTTGGGCCAAAAACAAGAAATGCGTCTGAATGGAAAAAGGTGAACGTATGCCATATAGCCATCTAAAATGGTAAATTTGAATTTTCGCTTATCCTTCCAGGTTTGGGGTGACCTAAAAACTCGAACAAAACGCAAGTTGGCGACGAACGCGAAAGAGATGCGCCAAACAGGCGGAGGGCGCCCGAATATCAGCATTCTTACTCCAATGGAGGAAGAATGTGAAAAAATACTCAGCTTGGGAGTGCACATCGGACCACCTGGATCCTTCCAAGGCTTCACACCTAACAGAGTGCGCGATTCAGTGCATTGCCATGAACAAGTGCAGCCTTTAGTACATTCAGGTAAATTGCGTTGAAAGTGTGCGTGCAGCAATCTTTATTTATTTGTCGCACTTTTATTACAGATTTGCGCCCGAACGAACCAAATATTCATTCAACGTCAACAACGAACGAACCAAATATTCATTCAACTTCCACGGGATCACTTGAATGCTTTGCTGATGAAAATACAGAAATATTGCAGGAACTAGTTGACGATCCGGTGTTGCCTTTTACTGCGCCGAGGCCAAAAAGGAGTAAGCCGGACGATGAGTATCTGCTAAATTTACGAGAGCAGATGAAAACTCAGAAAGAAATTGCAACAACCATCGATCGAGTGGCAGTCTCAATGGAGGGTGTAGCAAATGGCATTGGAAAGTTATCAAACACATTAGAAAAATTGTGCGATGGACTGCATATGATTGCGACAGGTGAGCAGCGAGTGGAAGCAGCTCAAGTCTTGTTAAGCATGCTCCGAAACGGAAGCAGTGTTTAGAGATTCGCGTTATTTGGGTTTTCGATTTTATAATATAAGAACGTTCCTTTAAACGACAGTCACCATTTCTTAATTTTGATTTCCTTACTCCATTTTGAAGGAGAATAAAAATCTACTATTAAATGCATCATATTGATGTTACATATTTTACTATGAATTTTATATTTTATAATATTTACAAAATAAAAGTCAAATGAATATTTATCTCTTTGTTTATTGAGTATTGGTGGCCCTGAAAAGGGCCGATTGTATGCAAGCCAAATTTTTAAACACGTACTGAACGCGCAAGTTCATCGCTTACGCTCGTAGCTGCTGGTGTGGTGTGTTGCTCTTCGCTCTCCGTCTCCATATTTTCCGGAAGCTCCGGCTCTGTGCTGGGCTCCCAATCATTCCTATGGAAAATGCATATATTATGCAATGCGCAGCATGCGTTGATGATTCTCGTGGAAACCTCGGGAGAGTAGTGGAGACCTCGTTCCGATAGAATACATCGGAATCGGTTCTTCATTACCCCGAAGCATCGCTCAACGACGTTACGTGCTTTGCACAACTTGCTGTTGTACAATATTTGCACGTTATCGCGTGGTTGTCGGTATGGCGTCATCAGATACGGGAGTAGCTGATATCCCGCATCACCTGAAATAAGATAAGGTCAATTTAGAAGCAATCAATAGCAGCAGTTACACATAACCTCACCTAACAGCCATGTGTTCCGCTTCCCTGCATTATACGCTGACTTCAGCAAATCATCGACTACGCTCATTCTCCATATAAACGCGTCATGATTGCTTCCAGGCGACCTCGCATCGACAAATTTGATCACCATGTTGTGATCGCATATCTGAAAAGAAATATATTTTGTCGTAAACATAGTCATATGTATGTAAAGAAATATTCCAACTTACCACCATGGCATTAATGCTGTAAAAGCCTTTGCGGTTGTAATATAAATGCCGGTGTTCGGGGGCTTTTATACGGACGTGAGTGCCATCCACACAACCGATAACTCCTGGCAATCCGTACTCACTGTAAAAGTGCTCCTTTACGTGGGATTCCTCAGCCTCTGTCATGTTGAACCGAATCCATTTTGGGCACACATGCTGCTCAAATATGTCCAGACATTCCTTAATGAGCCTTGACATTCTTGATTGCGACATTGGCGCCATGTGCTCGTTCCCTACAGCCAGTTGGTAACTACCGACTGCAAGGAACCGCAAAAACGCAACCAATTTCAGAGTTGGAGGAATTGCTGTGGATTTCCTGTTGCGCGCCATGAATGGAGAAACCTCCTCAAGTAAGCTCTGAAAGCAGATTTTGCTCATCCTGAAGTTACTTTGGAAGCTAATCACAACAATAACATAAAATTTCAATATCCAAGCAATAATTATTATAAATTGCAACTTACAGTTGCTCGGGCATCTCCAGAACATTGGAATGATCCCTCAACCTTCTGTGCAGGACAGCTGTCGTATTTTCTTCCACTTGACGCGATCGTCTGACGTAAAATGCAGCACTTGGTATCATTTGGATTGAATAATGACCAATTGAATAATGAATATGTGATTATGTGATACAATGTGATTGTAATTACTAAAAGTTCACTTATAAAATTCACTTTTGCTTATAACATGTAAAAGGCGAAAGTCAATTGTTTTTTGCTTCAAACATTGTTGCCACGCACTAGCGTTCACATATTATATACACAAAATGTATGTCCACTGAGATTCTCACGAAGTTGAAATCGAAGTGGCTGTATTTTTTGGTGTTTTTCGAAGTGCTTCCAAATTATTTCACCAAACTATATCAATTTTAACAGTGAATGGTAACACTATTCAGTCTGTAAACTATGACAGTCTGCAAGGCATGTTAAATGGTAAAAAAAACAGAAAAAAGTAAGACGCTGGCGGACGCTTGAGTTCCGAAATGCAACGTTCGACTCAGTCTCGCCTGCGCTGGCGTCTCGGGCGCTCGGGCGAAGCGAGTATTCGACATGAGGCCTTTAATGTGTTCTTTATTTTTTAATTATTATCGATGAAATTTCTCAACAGCAGAGCATTTTGTAGTGCAGAGTGTCCATTATGGGAATGGCATGTTGTTTGTAGTAAGTATGTTTCTTTAAGTGTTTGAAAATTTTTGCATCCAATTTCTTCAACATTAATTACAGGTTTTCTTAGGAACTGCTCAATCCAACACTTCTTTTCAACTCCTTTTACATATATAGGTTGGTTTTTAATATTGAACTTTAAGAAATTCACAACACTTTTGAAAGTAATTGATCCACAACTCCAAGTAAAGCCATGATGATAATTTTTTAGCCAATTTGCTTGTTTCTGATATTAAAACGTCAATTCTTCAAATTCAAAGGGTGGCTTAATAATAAAATTTTGATATTCGTGATTATTGAAAGTGACTGCCAATTCTTTTACGATAAACTCATTGAAATTTGCCTTAAAGCCTTGCACATCCAATGTAACAAACTCCATTTTCATTTCTATTTCTATTTTTCCTTACGCAACCTTTTTAATTTCTCCAGTTATATGTATGCAATAAGCTGATGTGTTGGTCGGAATGTTCTTAGATGTTTTAAATTCAATTCGAATGTCAATTGGACAAGTTTTTATAGCTTCATTTTGATGAGTAACATCAACGACAACTATTGGAGCCTTATCTTTAAAATCTTCTGGTAGCAGCAGAGGTTGAGAATCACGACCAAAGTAGTTTTGTTGAAACTTTAAGTACATATCATAGAGCAAAGCATATCGTTCATGATCAAAGTTCAGATTGAGATCATCATAGGGATATGTATCAGAGTTTAGGTGCACTTTAACATCACTTATATGACAATGTTGAAATTTGTTGTCTCTTCGAAAGGCAATTAGGACGAAGCGTGGTCGTTCCTTCTGTGCGGATAACTTTACATTCCAGAGATGGTTGCTGCCTTGTGTAAGTAACGGATTAAAGTGACAGTCCCAACTACGAAATGCTATTAATAAAGGTTTTCCACTTTGAATTGTTTGATAAATTTGCAATTTTGCAAAATCAGCCAATTGTATATGTGGAATTTTCCATATGATGCTGGTTATCGTTAGTTTTATATTTTCTGCTGCGGCAGTTGAATATATAACATTCTCATCAGATTTAAATCTTATTAATATTAGTTCATGCTTAGAATTTAGAATTATTTGGTTAAAGTCTTCAGCAAATCCTAATAGCATATTCAATGGTGTACAAAAGTTAAAATATCCATTTTTTATTTCAATGTCATCATTATTGATCAGAGTATCATTGGAAAAATCAGTTTTTAGTGCTTTAACTGGAGTACTTGTTTTAAGTTTTAGTGGTAACTTCACTTTTATGTCATGTTTCTTGTTATTAATATTTATGTTCGATTTTTGCACCAATTTGTTGAGAGGCTTTGTAATCGGTTTAAACGTTTTTTCTAATTGATTCTCTAGATCCGCTTTCCCAAGTTTAATATTTTTTAATTTCTCTTTTAGCACTCGCCTACTTTTAATAGGATCTTTTAATATTTTTTCATCCATTTTGGAAATATATCGGAACAGCTTTCAAATCAGCTATAGACAGCTATCAGATCAGGAAAACCAGCTATCAGATCAGCTAAATCAGCTATCAGATCAGGAAAACCAGCTATCAGATCAGCTATAAACAGGTAACAGATCAGAAAAACCAGCTATCAGATCAGCTATAAACAGGTATCAGATCAGGAAAACCAGCTATCAGATCAGGAAAACCAGCTATCAGATCAGGAAAAACAGCTATCAGAGCAGTTAAAACCGGTATCAGGTATAATAATGTTAACAGTTGAAAGTTAGGTAACATACTAATATGAATATAGCGTGAAACTGTCTTTATTAATTATATTTCAATGTATATATCAAATCCCTTTCTATAACGGCCATTGTCAATTACATCATCTTTGCTTATTACAAGGAATCCATATTTATCTTTCCAACATTCTCCACATATATTTAGAAATTTTGCGTATGCCATATCTGTTCCGACATGATCATTGTAGATGAGCTTAATATTCATTTCGTCTTGCTTAAACATCACAATCATGTTGGCATTATCACGTATCAAATGCTTGGGAATTCTTGTATATGTTTGACATAAGTAAAAGCAATCAATAGATTTGTGTCTGCCCATACAAAAGTACTCTCGAATATTATTTTGCTTCTTACAAGCTACATCATCGAATATCATTATTGAATTTGGTTTTGCTTCATCCGGCTTGAGAACTTTTTCATTGTCGGAGAATGTAAAGAATCCCATATTTTGAATTGGTTTTACTAAACGCTTTAGATATTCATATTTCGGTTGATATAGTGATTTTGAGTACAAATATATGTTTGCAAATTTTAATCCATTTGGGCTTTGTATTAAACTTAACATGACATTAGTCTTTCCACAGTTTGAAGGTCCCACAATAACACATCTAATTGTGTTCGGTAGCAGTGAACTGTGTCTGGATTTGGTCACATTATTTGTATCAGGATCCAAATTTTACACTTTTATTAATTTCTCTTGTTTAACGAAGCGCGTCTCACCTTATGATATAAATACAAAGCATTCAAGCCTTTTTATTCATTTATATTTAGTACTTGTTGTTGAAAGGATATAAAATGGTTATTATGTACGAAAAATGTTCCAGTATTTCTAAACCAGTGATTGGAAGAGGTTTATTCAATAAAGCTATTAATTCTCTGCCATTTGAACTTCATTTACCGGGTTATCAATTTTGTGGTCCAGGAACCAAACTAAAAGATCGTTTGGCTAGAGGTGACAGCGGAATCAATCCATTGGACGCTGCATGTAAAGAGCATGATATTGCATATTCTCAAAGTAAAGATTTAAATAAAAGGCACGAAGCAGATGAAATATTAGCTGAAAAAGCTTTTCGAAGATCAATATCTAAGGACACTAAACTTGGTGAACGAATAAACGCATTCTTAGTTACAAACGCAATGAAAGCTAAAGTAAAAGTCGGAATGGGCAATCAGTTAAACAGAACTCTTAAGAAAATAAAGAAGAAGAAGTTTAAACGTGCGAAGAAAATATTCACTAAAACCATTAAAAATGCATTAAAATTTATTAAGCAACGAAAACCTGAAGATATTCCTAATGCTATTAAAATGGCACAAGGAGTAATTAAAAAGTCTTTTGGACGAAAAAAATCCATGAATGAAATTCCACGTGTTATTCCTATTCCGAAGGTTGGAGGATTTCTACCATTAGTACCCATTTTAACTGCTCTTGGAGCTGTTGGTGGATTAGCATCTGGGGGCGCAGCAATCGCAAAAGCAATCAATGAAACTAAGGCTGCAAGAAAACAACTAAAGGAAGCAAGTCGACATAATCAAACAATGGAAGCAATTGCAATGGGGAAAGGGTTTTATCTTAAACCATACAAAAAAGGATTGGGTCTATATTATCACCCTCAACCAAAAAAACTTTTAAAGAAGCTACCCAGAAGACCTCTTACAGACGTCGACTTGATGAAACATGCTAATAAATTGCCACATTTTAGAGGTGTGTTCATGAAAGATAGTCTACCGAAGCGAATACATGAAAAAGAATGTGGAATTGTTAACTTAGACACTTCCAGCGGTCCTGGTACTCATTCGGTAGCATATTATAAGAATAAAAATATTAAGGAATATTATGACAGCTTTGGAAACCTGCAACCCCCGCATGAAATAATTCAATATATGGGTAATGGAATCCAATACAACTACACTCAACATCAAAATTATAATTCATATAACTGTGGCCACTTGTGTTTGGAGTTTTTGTCTAATGTAAATCAAAAATGTTCATTAAAGTAAATATTTAATAAAGTTGCAAAATATATACAATAAATTTGTAGTTCTACTCTCTCATTAAATTTCTCGCTCTCTTTTATACTCTCTCGTATTAAGAGGAATTTTGGTGACTCAAAGCATATAGAAAATATAATATAATATGTTATATGACTGTACCAGTTAATTTAGTCGTTGTAAAACTCTCGAGCTAAACAGTCACAAGTTGGTTTTTTTGTTAAAACTATATAAAATTTAAATAAATAAATAAAAGGAAAACAAAAACGCTGTAAAATGACCCAAAGGCAGACAACATCGTCAACATTTTCTCTAACTGCTGTGGAGGACTTTAATAAGAAAAACGCCACGCAGAAAGGTGTACTGTCTATAAAAGACCTAGAAGCCAACAGAAGCTACTCCATAAAAACTGTACGCAGAACTACAACAAAGTATGGAAATAGAATTATAATGGAGCTAGAAGACAACGTTGTGTTTTTGCCTCAACGCTTCAATAAAATAAGTGACGAAACCATTAAGGAGTTCAGCAACGGTTGTTATTATTTAATGAAAATACAGAAGGATGTAACTGATGATTTTCGTTTGGAGGTGCTTGTAGATTTCCCCCATTATATTATTTTATTAAATGTAAAATATATGTATATGTTACTATATAAAAATCCAAAAAAAATAAAACAAAATAAAAATTAGTTATAAATGAAATTATAGTCTTTTATTTTACTGAGGATTCTTTATTTTAATTCCATTAGTTTTGAATACAACGACATTAATTTCTTTACTCTTGAAATTTGATAATCCAACATGTAACACGCACAAGTGTCCGGACCCTCCAAGCATTTATCTGAAGACCAACAGCACCTCTGATAATGATGTCCATGAAGAGATTTCACTTTTTCATGATGTCGAAAAAGGCATAATTTTGAGTAGACTTTTAAAATTTCATCAAAATGTTCCTCAAGTATTGTATCTCTTTGTGTTATTAAAAACACATGAACTCGGTCGATGAATTCACAAATGTTTAAGTTCTCCATTGTCACTTGCCAACAATCTTACGCATTATAAAACGGTTTGAAAAGGAACACTCAACCCTATAGTCAATGAACTCAAATGACACACATTTACTGCAAGACAAGATTTTACCTTCAAACTACTTAAATGGACTCAGTTTATTTCCTAAAAATAAAAAAAGAATGAAAGTATAAATAAAACACGAACGGACATGAATATCACCGTACATGAATCACACATTTCTTAGCTTCAATCATACGCATCAACAACAACAACATAGACTCTCTTTGTACGCACTGTACATAGTACGATCGACGGCAACCAATTCCACTAAAAGAATAAATTACAACAACAACAACATAAGCAATTTAATAATCAAAACAATCACCCAAATTTTATTACACAAACTCGATCGGCGACACTCCGCTTCCAAATCCACAATTGTTTACACTAACTCGATCGACGGCGCTCCGTTCAATTAAAGTAAACATTCAAAATTTGTAAACACTAACTCTGTGGACCAACGGTCACGTTCACTAAAGCATCATGCTACAACAAGTAACAACAACAACATGTTACTACGCAACGATCATCTGAAACTGCTGCCCTCCCATCACTTCGGTCACACACATTCCCCCTCCTTCCCTTCCCTTCTCCAACTCATGTATGTCCGTCTATATGTATGTATAACCATCCGTCCGTCTGTCTGTTCAACTGTCTATATGTGTGTCCGTCCGTCCACACACAACCTTAACAGCCCTTACGGCGGCGGCAGCGATCCTCCCATCCTCACGAGCAGCGCAGTCGCTACGTTGTTCCAGAAGGTACATATACACACTACTTCTGTTATTAAACTTTTTGGAATTCCATAACGCGTAATTACCTCATCATAGAATGCTCTTGCTACAGTACTCGCTTCAGCGTCCGCAATGCATGCCATAAATTTCGAAAAATCGTCATGAAAACTCAAAATGTATTTATTAGCGGTGGTAGCCTCCGGTAAAATACCTACAATTTCCATATACACCTTCTCAAATGGATGTTTTGGTGTATCCGTTAATATTGGCATTTTTGTTAACCTTGAACATTTGTTAACATTGTAACAGGCATAATTAATGCATGTTACAATTCTTTTTATTATACACAAAACACTGCTCTCTGAGCTTCCATATAAAAATCTCAACACGAGGGAAGCCGGTTCGAAACCAAACAGCGGCAATAAATTCCTTCATATTCTTTTTTTAACTACTATTTTACCATGTTTTCTATTTTTTTTTTAAAGCAGATTAATATAAATAAACTATAAAGGACGAAATCCGCCAAGTACGGATTTCGAAGACACTAACATACGTCACACAAGCAAAGACATTTTATTCGCTTTTGCTTTCCCGCTGATTCGTAATCAGAGGTTTGAATTCTCAAACAGTTCAACCATCACACCACGTATAAAATGCGCAAACTGCAACGTATTTGGAGAGTTGGAAACCGATCAAAGTCGTTTGTAGTAGTTGCAAAGTCTTTTCTTTTATGTTGTCATCTAACATTTTCTCAATCTAATTGTTAACTTCCTCCCTATGCGAATGAGGGAGCCGATATTGATATTTTGATTTATTGGTGGATCATCCAGTTTAGTCTTGTCTATGTGTCATTTTGGGAGTGCTTGTCAATTTGTCACCCTCCACCAGAAAAATATCATTATATATTTTACATATACTTAAAATCGATTCCCTTTCTTCCTTATTCAGACTTTTATCCAAATCTAATTCACTTAATAATTTTTCTAACCTTTCATCTTTCACTGCTTCAATTATCGTATTAATTGTTGCCTCTTTATTGAATGTTACATAATCATCGAAATCACTATAATCCGGTTTGAAATTGTAATCCACAACGAAGTCTTTTTCTGTAGCGTTCAGTATTGGTACGTGAACTCTATTATTTCTAACATTTACCAATGTTTCTCCCATATAAACTCCTGTTATTATTTCCTTCTTGTGCATTATTATTGTTTTTGCTTCAGATGCTATTTCAAATGGTACAATTTTTATTGTCCGTGAATTTACCATCACAAAATTTCTTTCACTTTCTCTTTTTGTGTGTTCCGCAGCAACGCATAGCAAAGTTACTATTAATTCCTTGTTTTCGTCGAAAAATTTCAGTTTTTTACTGAGTGAATTTATGGCGGATCTGTAACAACAAATTGTCCCTGCCAAGTATACCATTTCCCGGCCAGTTTTGCTCAAGTGCCACCCTGTGTAACGTTAAACTAAGACTTGGCCAATCATTATGTGTCACTTTGACAGTTCCTGTTGTTGTAGCACAAAATCCAAAAGCTCCGTTTAAAACTTTTGTATTCGAAGTGCTGATTATTGTTTCCTTTCTGAGCGTTTTTTTCTTTAAACTTGTGTCTGCTCCTGCATCCACCAGCAAGAAAATTTTCTTATTAATCGCCTCCGCGCAAGAAAATTCAATGAACACGTCATCTTTCGGCTTCCTTTCGTAGCAGTACTCATTAATATTTGCACTGAAAGTGTTCATTGTTTTATTATTATATATTTTCTCATCTTTCTTTGTGTCTTCGTTTTTTTCGTTCGCAAGTTCCATATTATTTCCATTATCTTGTTTTTCAACTTTTTGTTGCACATGCTCTAGATTCGTAGATGGGATAACTGTCTCCGCGGACGTATAAGTTATCGTACTGAATCTCTGTGGGCTTAAGTTACTCTTCTTAGTATCGGGTTCACAGGTTACTGACCTTGCCTGGCCCTTGGCCGTTTCCCTGTAGATTCGTAGATGGGATAACTGTCTCCGCGGACGTATAAGTTATCCTACTGAATCTCTGTGGGCTTAAGTTACTCTTCTTATTATCGGGTTCCAAGGTTACTGGCCTTGCCTGGCCCTTGGCCGTTTCCCTGCAATGATTCCCAGTTTTTCTTTGCCTGACGCTCTTTTACAAAATGTCCTGGCCGGTTACACCAATGACATGCCATACTCATATGCTGTTGCCCTCTTTTGGGTCCTTCCGTTGTTTGATTTATTTGTGTCAATCTTTGCTGATATCCGTTATTCCATGCTGTGTTGCTACTTCTCAACTCTTGTCCTGGTCCCGCTTTTTGTCGCTGTTTTGTATTGGTTCTAAACGGATTTCCTTGAACATTGGGATAATTATGTGTAAAATTTTTTCTTTTACAATTCCAATTGATTTCATGACCATATTTGCAACATTCTTGACAATATGGCGTATTATTCCTAGTAAGACAATCTTCTCCTGTGTTCCCTTTTTTGTTACAAAAACTACAAACTATGTTTGCGCTTAATTTGTTATTTGTATTTAATCCAGATTTTACCCATTTTCATAATCGTCTTCAAATATAACGTTCTCAAAATTTTCCTTGTTCTGTCTGTGAATATCTCTATATTTATATATACGTATGATATGTATGAATTTTAATGTAACATTTCTTATCTGTTATGTATATTTAACTTTAACTTACAGCTAAACATATATACTTGTAAATTTTAAATTATAATAGTTACATAGCGTTTTATTATCATCAATTTGTTCACTAAAATGCTTTTAATGCATTTTGCTTGGCTGTACATTAATGTGGGTCAACCAAACAATATACTTGCGCTTACATTTACGAAAATTGAATAGATCGTAACTTTTGTTCTTATTGATTTGCTTATTGTAATTTTATAATTGTAACCGATTTCTTTCTCCGTTTTCAATCTACCGCGGTTAAGTGATGAAGTCTTATTTTTATTGGAAAGATTTGTCTTTTAACATTTATTGTTAATTTGTTTTCTTTATATATAATATTACATGTGCATTTATTTTTAATAAATCATTCGGTCACACACATTGCCCCCCTTCCCTTCCCTTCTCCAACTCATGTATGTCCGTCTATATGTATGTATAACCATCCGTCCGTCTGTCTGTCAACTGTCTATATGTGTGTCCGTCCGTCCACACACAACCTTAACAACCCTTACGGCGGTGGCAGCGATCCTCCCATCCTCACGAGCAGCGCAGTCGCTACGTTGTTCCAGAAGGTACATATACACACTACTTCTGTTATTAAACTTTTTGGAATTCCATAACGCGTAATTACCTCATCATAGAATGCTCTTGCTACAGTACTCGCTTTAGCGTCCGCAATGCATGCCATAAGTTTCGAAAAATCGTCATGAAAACTCAAAATGTATTTATTAGCGGTGGTAGTCTTCGGTAAAATACCTACAATGGCAATATACACCTTCTCAAATGGATGTTTTGGTGTATCCGTTAATATTGGCATTTTTGTTAACCTTGAACATTTGTTAACATTGTAACAGGCATAATTAATGCATGTTACAATTCTTTTTATTATACACAAAACACTGCTCTCTGAGCTTCCATATAAAAATCTCAACACGAGGGAAGCCGGTTCGAAACCAAACAGCGGCAATAAATTCCTTCATATTCTTTTTTTAACTACTATTTTACCATGTTTTCTATTTTTTTATTAAAGCAGATTAATATAAATAAACTATAAAGGACGAAATCCGCCAAGTACGGATTTCGAAGACACTAACATACGTCACACAAGCAAAGACATTTTATTCGCTTTTGCTTTCCCGCTGTTTCGTAATCAGAGGTTTGAATTCTCAAACAGTTCAACCATCACACCACGTATAAGATGCGCAAACTGCAAAGTATTTGGAGAGTTGGTAACCAATCAAAGTCGTTTGCAGTAGTTGCAAAGTCTTTTCTTTTATGTTGTCATCTAACATTTTCTCAATCTAATTGTTAACTTCCTCCCTATGCGAATGAGGGAGCCGATATTGCTGATATTGATATTTTGATTTATTGGTGGCTGATCCATTTTAGTCTTAATTCTATGTCTCATATTGGGAGTGCTTGTCAATTTGTCACCCTCCACCAAAAAAATATCATTATATATTTTTTTAACGCACAACGAAGCGTTCCTGACCAGTGGCCAGTGGCCACTGCATCCTCGCAGTCTGACCAAGCAAATCTTCGACAATTTCAAAGTCGATTTGCAAAAAAACGGCAATAGAGGAGTTCTCAATTTTTTTATATTGAGAGCTCCTCGGTTATATCTTCCGAACGTCGCAAGTTTCATCAACGCACAACGAAGCGTTCCTGACCAGTGGCCACTGCATCCTCGCAGTCTGACCAAGCAAATCTTCGACAATTTCAAAGTCGATTTGCAAAAAAACGGCAATAGAGGAGTTCTCAATTTTTTTATATTGAGAGCTCCTCGGTTATATCTTTCGAACGTCGCAAGTTTCATCAACGCACAACGAAGCGTTCCTGACCAGTGGCCAGTGGCCACTGCATCCTCGCAGTCTGACCAAGCAAATCTTCGACAATTTCAAAGTCGATTTGCAAAAAAACGGCAATAGAGGAGTTCTCAATTTTTTTATATTGAGAGCTCCTCGGTTATATCTTCCGAACGTCGCTAGTTTCATCAACGCACAACGAAGCGTTCCTGACCAGTGGCCAATGGCCACTGCATCCTCACAGTCTGACCAAGCAAATCTTCGACAATTTCAAAGTCGATTTGCAAAAAAACGGCAATAGAGGAGTTCTCAATTTTTTTATATTGAGAGCTCCTCGGTTATATCTTCCGAACGTCGCAAGTTTCATCAACGCACAACGAAGCGTTCCTGACCAGTGGCCAGTGGCCACTGCATCCTCGCAGTCTGACCAAGCAAATCTTCGACAATTTCAAAGTCGATTTGCAAAAAAACGGCAATAGAGGAGTTCTCAATTTTTTTATATTGAAAGCTCCTCGGTTATATCTTCCGAACGTCGCAAGTTTCATCAACGCACAACGAAGCGTTCCTGAGCAGTGGCCAGTGGCCACTGCATCCTCGCAGTCTGACCAAGCAAATCTTCGACAATTTCAAAATCGATTTGCAAAAAAACGGCAATAGAGGAGTTCTCAATTTTTTTTATATTGAGAGCTCCTCGGTTATATCTTCCGAACGTCGCAAGTTTCATCAACGCACAACGAAGCGTTCCTGAGCAGTGGCCAGTGGCCACTGCATCCTCGCAGTCTGACCAAGCAAATCTTCGACAATTTCAAAATCGATTTGCAAAAAAACGGCAATAGAGGAGTTCTCAATTTTTTTATATTGAGAGCTCCTCGGTTATATCTTCCGAACGTCGCAAGTTTCATCAACGCACAACGAAGCGTTCCTGACCAGTGGCCACTGCATCGTTGCAGTCTGACCAAGCAAATCTTCGACAATTTCAAAGTCGATTTGCAAAAAAACGGCAATAGAGGAGTTCTCAATTTTTTTATATTGAGAGCTCCTCGGTTATATCTTCCGAACGTCGCAAGTTTCATCAACGCACAACGAAGCGTTCCTGAGTCCTCGCAGTCTGACCAAGCAAATCTTCGACAATTTCAAAATCGATTTGCAAAAAAACGGCAATAGAGGAGTTCTCAATTTTTTTATATTGAGAGCTCCTCGGTTATATCTTCCGAACGTCGCAAGTTTCATCAACGCACAACGAAGCGTTCCTGACCAGTGGCCAGTGGCCACTGCATCCTCGCAGTCTGACCAAGCAAATCTTCGACAATTTCAAAGTCGATTTGCAAAAAAACGGCAATAGAGGAGTTCTCAATTTTTTTATATTGAGAGCTCCTCGGTTATATCTTCCGAACGTCGCAAGTTTCATCAACGCACAACGAAGCGTTCCTGACCAGTGGCCAGTGGCCACTGCATCCTCACAGTCTGACCAAGCAAATCTTCGACAATTTCAAAGTCGATTTGCAAAAAAACGGCAATAGAGGAGTTCTCAATTTTTTTATATTGAGAGCTCCTCGGTTATATCTTCCGAACGTCGCAAGTTTCATCAACGCACAACGAAGCGTTCCTGACCAGTGGCCACTGCATCCTCACAGTCTGACCAAGCAAATCTTCGACAATTTCAAAGTCGATTTGCAAAAAAACGGCAATAGAGGAGTTCTCATTTTTTTTATATTGAGAGCTCCTCGGTTATATCTTCCGAACGTCGCAAGTTTCATCAACGCACAACGAAGCGTTCCTGACCAGTGGCCACTGCATCCTCGCAGTCTGACCAAGCAAATCTTCGACAATTTCAAAGTCGATTTGCAAAAAAACGGCAATAGAGGAGTTCTCAATTTTTTTATATTGAGAGCTCCTCGGTTATATCTTCCGAACGTCGCAAGTTTCATCAACGCACAACGAAGCGTTCCTGACCAGTGGCCACTGCATCCTCGCAGTCTGACCAAGCAAATCTTCGACAATTTCAAAGTCGAGAGGCCACGCAAATCTCTACATGATGCACATATTAATTTTTACACTTAAATACGTATTTAACTTCTCGTTTTTCCTTCGACAGCCTATGAAAACTTTGTATATGAATCATCCTGTTTTTTGGTTTGTGCCATTGCTAAGTTAAATTCGTATTTATCTTCACGCTCATATACGTATTTAACTTCACGCACTTTGGGATAATTATGTGTAAAATTTTTTCTTTTACAATTCCAGTTGATTTCATGACCATATTTGCAACATTCTTGACAATATGGCGTATTCTTCCTAGTAAGACAATCTTCTCCTGTGTGCCATTTTTTGTTACAAAAACTACAAACTATGTTTGCGCTTAATTTGTTATTTGTATTTAATCCAGATTTTAGCCATTTTCGTCTTAAAATATAACGTTCTCAAAATTTTCCTTGTTCTGTCTGTGAATATCTCTAGATTTATATATACGTATGATATGTATGAATTTTAATGTAACATTTCTTTTCTGTCAAGTATATTATCATATATTTCACTTTAACTTACAGCTAAACATATATACTTGTAAATTTTAAATTATAATAGTTACATAGCGTTTTACATATTTGCAATTATAATAACCGCTGTCGGCAATTATTATCATCAATTTGTTCACTAAAATGCTTTTAATGCATTTTGCTTGGCTGTACATTAATGTGGGTCAACCAAACAATATACTTGTGCTTACAGTTACGAAAATTAGATCGTAACTTTTGTTCTTATTGTTTTGCTTATTGTAATTTTATAATTGTACCCGATTTCTTTCTCCGTTTTCAATCTACCGCGGTTGTAACGAACTTCGGTTAGCCGAGATAATCTCAACGGATGTCCAGGGTTCGAATTACAAGACCTGAGGTTCTATGGTACAATGATTCGTTTATTTGAACTCCTTTCGCTTATTTTCGTAGTTAGAATATATTGATGCTTAAAACTAACAAGGCTTGTTTTACTGCTAATAATAGTACTGGTAATATTAATAGTAATAGTAATGATTATGCTTGTAGTGTCTTTGTGGTCGTTCGGGCTCCGCTGGTGGGCGTACGCGCAACAGACGCAGCGGAGTTTGGTCGTTAGTTGGTAACAGCGACTTATTGAAGGGCTTTCGCACGCAAATCAATAAGTTTCGATGCTGATCGCTGATGGGCTTACGCACAACAGATGCAGCGATGCGAAGTATAATTGTCAAAGACACTTTATTGAAGGGCTTACGCACACAAGTCAATAAAGTGTTGGTGCTGATCGCTGATGGGCTTACGCACAACAGATGCAGCGGTGCGAAGTGTATTCGTCAAAGGCATTTTATTGAAGGGCTTACGCACACAAGTCAATAAAGTGTTGGTGCTGATCGCTGATGGGCTTACGCACAACAGATGCAGCGATGCGAAGTGTATTCGTCAAAGGCGCTTTATTGAAGGGCTTACGCACACAAGTCAATAAAGTGTTGGTGCTGATCGCTGATGGGCTTACGCACAACAGATGCAGCGATACGAAGTGTATTCGTCAAAGGCGCTTTATTGAAGGGCTTACGCACGCAACTCAATAAGTTTTGATATGTACTGTAGGTCTTCACTGTGACTGTCTTTTATGCGAACTCTCTGCTCACTATTCACTGTTCACTGTTTTAAAGTATACTCTGGTTCACTGCTGGGATTTAACTCTGCACTTCACGAAGCCTCGGCTCAAACTGAACTGAATCCTGTTGCTTGGTTGTTCGTTCTTTTATAGACCACTTTTCCTTCCTTCCGTTATTCATTTTCCGCTATGATCTGGCGTTGTCTCGTTTGTTCGAAAACAAGTTCCCGTTCTCCGCTATGTTCGATTATTTAGTTCGTCAACACGTTTATGTTGTTCATGTCTTCCGTGTTTTCGCGTGACCTTGTATGTTCTCGTGTTGTTCACCTTTTCTGTTTCTTCTGCTTTGACCTTGTTTCGTGTCACTCAACTTCGCGCTCACCGTTGCTTGTTTGCTTCGAACCTTTATTTCTTTTGTTAGTCCGTTATGTTAATTGTTATCGAACTATTATTAATTTCTGTTAGTAGCTTATACAGAGTGATCAACTATTAGTTATTCCTGTTAATAATTTATCCCAATTCGTTTAATATATATACATCTTTATACTTTTCGTTGTTAAACTCACTCAGCGTTGTGTGATAATTTCCCTGCTGCGGGAAATAATCATCACACTCCCTCCTTTCCTCGGTGAGTTTGCGAGATACGGTTACTCGGTTGCTAATTTTTGTTGTTGTGGTGGTTATTTTGTGCTGGTGTGTTTTGGTGTTGTTGTTGTCTTCATATGAGCTGTTGTTGTCTTCATTTGCGTTGTTGTTGTCTCACTCTCATTGATCGTAATCGTTCCGAACTCCATATTCTTTTATAATTTTCCCACTATATATATTTGCACTTCACTTGTTTTTTTAAACACTTTTCAGACTCCACTGATCACTTCTGAGCATAAACTTGTGATTTTCCCGCGTCGTTAAAATGACCTTAAAACCTACTTCTTTGTTTCGTCCGCTTTTGTACATGCTTCAAATTTCCCGTAACTATGTGTTTAGTTTTAAGTTCAAGTGCGTTGACTTTGGCTTCGTTTGTTTCTCGATCGCTTGTGTTTGTTGTTGCTGATGTTGCTCTTGTTTTCCTTTTACTTTCTTTAGTCCACTTTTATGTATTTGTTATTCCTAGACTATGTATTATTTCTTATATCTCTTCAAGTAATTGTTTCTTTAATATTCAACAGACGATAATCCATGACGTCATATTGATTCTTATCTTAATGCCTTAATATTAATTTTTATTGATATTACTCTGATTTCGTACTTAATATCTATTAAATAGCAATTGCTGTTATATATTTAATATTAATTTCAATTTCGATTTCCTTATTTATTTCGATCGCACTTTCATTATTAATTTTCCTTATATAATATAGTTTAAATTTTTTTTGTATTTTTTTTTTTAATTCTTAGCCTTCTCGGGGTTAGCTTTAGCCCTCACCTCTCTGTCTCCTTATTTCAGGTGATTCGTGCATTGTCCGTCCTATATAATCATCCTAAAAGTGATAATTGTCGCTATAACTCGTGTACCATACACTTGGAATGATCGATCCTTCCAGTCGTCTTTTGTGTAACCCCACTCGTTTTCCAATATTTGTTGTGACATTCTGTTGTATTATTTCTTCGTGTGTTTGTTTTCATTCATTTTGTAAAATTTATTTCAGTTGTAATGTTTAGTTTTAGTTTGGTAAAGAAATAAGTTTAAAGAATTATAATGTGGATTTGTAAAAGGTGCAATGCAGCATAACGTGGAACGCAGCATTCGCATCGTTGTTGAATGTCCGACCATAGCTTCGGAAACTTGGTAAGTAACTTTTATGTTTACTCTTAGTTTCATTGTTTTCTTGTTTTAGGTTTTCATGGGATAATGTATTCGATACGTTCCTCGTTGCTCGATGCCACTGTCTTTTCGAACCTCAGATGACTTCAGGTAAGTTGTTGTGTTCTTGGGTATGGTATGTACTCCAACACTTTTTTTATATTGTTTATTAACGTTTCATGTCTTTCAGACTTCGCTGTTCCTTGTCTTGCCGCATTATAGGTTCGGTTCGGTGTAGTCGTACTTCACGTCGTCGAACGACGTCGTCGTCGTTCAAACAAATTTCTTGTGTTTTTTTTCGCTCGCGACTCGCGTGTTCGTTTAATTTAGTGCAAATCTGCTTCATCTCGTCGTTCTTGACCTCGGTATTTTTGCATCCCTTGTGCTGGACTAATTTATCTTGATATTGTTTTTAGAACTCTGGTTATTTATTCGGTTATCCGGATTACTGTCTTCACGTCGCGTAGTTACATTTGCTTCGAGTGTTTGCTGATGGAACTCCTTAAGTTCACTTACGTGCGCTGTGCGAGTTCGGGTTTCTCCGTCTTTTCTAACTTTCACTATTACTGGTGATATAAAGCATAGATTAGTAGATGAGACACTCGAAAATGTCCCTTATACACTAATGCATTTTTGCTGGAATTGCACTGATACAATGAAAGAAAACTTTGATTCGCTGCAAAAAAAGTGTAGCCTCGCCGTAAAAAAGTGTAGCCTCGCCGTAAAATAATGTAGCCTCGCCGCAAAAATTTTGTAGCAAGCACTGATGAAAAATTTATTTTAAGGGGGTTGTTTATCGAAACGTCAAAATAAATAATTATAAATATTATGTTTTTTATCCGTGAAAAACATGTATAAAACATAGTTTTAATGTTAATAAATATATTCTATAACATTTTACACAGCATTTTCTAATGTGCTTGGTTATATTTCCTATAAATGCAGTCGGTAATCAAAACTTTTTTGTTATAAATACACAATTATGCGCCTAATTGCGAAAGTATTTTAGAATGCTGTTAGCAGAATAGTATAAATGAAACTGAATACAAATTATTACAAAATAATTGGAAATTATACGTTATTGGCCTAGTTGGGGCTCCAAAACCCTTTAGCACATACGGTTGCACTGGTAAGAAATCGTACACATTGTTTGATAAAGAAACAAGAACAACAATGTGGTATCTCTCACGTATTGTATACGTGAGTTCAACATACCAAACAATCAAATGTCAAACCGACTTTTTGAAGCGGCGAATAGCGAGTGTCACATCTAGTAATCTATGATATAAAGTCAACCACGTAATAAGGACCTTCAAACCGTGGTGCCAATTTCGCCGCGAAATTGTCCACTGCTTTAGACAGGGGATGTTGTTTCACCAGCACTGCTTGGCCAACTAAGGGTTTCCACTGACGACGTCGCAAGTCGTAGTGTCGTGCTTGTTGTTGCGCTGATTGTTGCATATTTCTGCGGGCTATTTGATACGCTTCCATGAATTTCGTTGCTCTCCCTTGCGCGTCGTTACTTTCGTGCCCCGTCCCATTCGTGACTCCGTCATATAGTGTCTTCGGTAGTCGCAGTTCTCTTCCTTGTATAAGGAAGGCTGGGCTATACCCCGTACTTTCTGATACACTGCTATTGATGGCTAAAGATACCTCTGGCAACATCTCGTCCCAGGCTTTGTGGTGACTTCCTGCGAGTTGCGCGATCATTGTTTTCAAAGTTCGATTAATGCGTTCCGTCGGGTTCTCTTGTGGTGTGTACGGTGCTGTGAATTGGTGCCTGATGCCCATTTCCGCCAGAAAGTTGCGGAAACTTCGACTCGTAAATTGTGCTCCGTTGTCAGAGATCAGAACTTTAGGTTCTCCGTTGAGGCTTTGCGTAGGGGTACCATTTCGGTCCACTTGGAGAACTTATCGAAGAACACCAACAACATACAGTTTCCATGTTTCGACCGTGGAAGCGGTCCCACGAAATCGGTGCATAGTGTTTCCCACGGACTTTTCTCGATTTTTGACAGCATATGTCCTGCTGGTTTGCGTTGACTCGGTTTATATTGTTGACATAGTTTACACCCTCGGACATATCATTTGATATCCCTGAACATTCCAGGGCAGTAATACTTAGCGGCAATTCTAGCAGATGTCTTTCGTATACCGCCGTGTGCGGCACATGGGTTATCGTGGTTTTCCTATAATACTTGCGCTCGTTGGTTCGTTGCGACGCATAGCTTCCAGGGTATGTATTCCTCGTCGTCTAAAGTGTTCGCAAGGTGGCGGTAGAGTTGCCCATCCTGTATGATGTAGTCGTTGAACTTCTGCGGGTTTTCTTTGACGTCTTTGATCCTTCTGTCTAGCCATGGACACGTGCCTCTATCTGCTTTACTGTCCACTGCGGTGATTCTCCCTGCGGTTTCTTCTGGTTGACGCGATAAAGCGTCGGCAACAACATTTAACTTTCCTCGGCGATATTTTATGTCAAATCTGTACTGCTGCAATTCGAGTGCCCATCTGGCAATTCGTCCTGACGGATTCTCGATCGAGTTCAACCATTTGAGAGACAGGTGGTCCGTGACTACGTTGAAATGGTATCCTTCGAGGTATGACCGCATTTTTCTGATTCCCCAGATAATTGCTAGGCATTCCTTTTCTGTTGCAGAATAATTGCGTTCCGCTGGATTCAGTCGTCGACTTGCATATGCGATCACTCGCTCGTTCACGTCGAATTCCTGTGTGAGCACCGCTCTTAAACCAATGTTGCTTGCGTCCGTCTGTAGCGTGAATTCTTGCGCGAAGTCTGGACAAGCCAGCACCGGCGCTTCTGTCAGCTTGGACTTGAGGGTATTGAATGCCTCCGCTTGTGGTGCATCCCACTTCCAGTGTTTTCCCTTCTTCAGCATTGACGTCAGAGGTTGCACTATGTCGGCGAAGCCTGGTACGAATCGACGATACCACGATGCTATGCCGAGATACCGGCGTAGTTCTCGAACATTCGTTGGCGGCTGGAGTTGTTGGATCGCAGAAACTTTGTCCGGGTCCGTGTGAATCCCTTGCTCGCTGACCATGTGTCCTAAGTATTTCACTTCCCGTTTAAAGAAATCGCACTTGTCAACGTTAAGCCTGAGATTTGCCTGACGTAGTCGACGGAAAACTTCTTTTAAATTCTTGATGTGCTCTGCCAACGTGGACCCCGTGACTATTATGTCGTCCAAATAAGCGAATGCGTACGGCTCTAAATCTGCCCCGATGACTTGGTCTAGTGCTCTCTGGAAAGTTGCTGGGGCCGAATGTAACACAAAGGGCATTACTCGCCAATGAAACAAGCCTCTGCCGGGTACGGTAAAAGCCGTGTACTGCTTGCTTTTTTCATCCATGGGAATCTGCCAGTATCCATTCTTCAAATCTAGACTGCTTATGTATTTTGCGTCTCGCAGCCGGTCTAGAATATGTTGAATTCGTGGAATTGGATATGCGTCCGGAACAGACTTTGCGTTCAACTGGCGATAGTCGATGCATAGTCGCCATTTTCCCGTTTTCTTCTTCACTAACACTATGGGCGCACTGAATGGACTATGGGACGGTTCAATGCACCCGTTCTCCAGTAACGCGTTGACTTCTTCGTTGATCACCTCTTGCATGGCTGGATTTCGTGGAAAGTAACGTTGTTTGATTGGTCTCTCGTCTCGCATGATGATGTTGTGACTCGTAATGTGACTTGGACCCCTGATGTCTTCGAATTTCTTCAGCTCTGCTTGTAGAATTTTTGTTGCCTCCTCCATGGTAACCTCACGACTCTCTTGTATGGTTGTGCACCTTGTGTATGATGTTGGCACCTGATGTTCTGTCAGCTTCAGTGTGTGGCCACCACACTTAATGATAGTACCGGTGGAGCATAAAAAGTCCATACCCAAGATGATGTCATCGACGACTTCTGGTAAAACCAGCATTGATATTTCAAAGGTCTCCTTCTCTAAGCTAATCTGTAGTGTAACTTCGCCCACGCAGGTTTTCCGTGAGTTGTCGGCTAGTGTGATCGTGGTTGCTTTTGGTGTGACATTAGTATCTCTTCTAACTTTCTCCGCCAGGCGTCTGCTGATAAAGCTCCTCGTCGCTCCGGTGTCTACTGTCGCGTCGTATTGCTCGCCGTTCACTTGTACTCTCGCGTAAACCCGGCCCCTTTCGACGCACAGACTTCTGGCCTCTACTGTTCGCGAGTCGCCGGCCTCGGGATTTCCGTCTCCACTCCCCGTTGACGTGGTCCCAAGCCGTTTCCCGCTCGCTGTCGGCAGCAATCTACGGGTCGAACTCCTCGACGTTCGCACTCCCAACAGAACAAGACCTGTCTGATACGGCAACCCTGTGCCCGATGCCCTTCCAGACCGCAGTTTCGGCAAGCTGTCCTAGGATCGATTTGGCGTTCTGGCAGTGCTCTGCGAGCATTTCCTTGTACTGGTCGGCCAACATAATCATTCTCTTGCTGAGGACTGAGAATTTTATTATCCGGGAACTTCCACTGTGGACACACCAAGCTCTTGGGTGGGCCTCCACTCGCGAGACACTCGAGGTCTGCAGCCAGCGTTAACAGTTCTTGTAGACTGTTAAAATCCATCCGTCTAATATAGAACTGGAATTCTTTCCTGCTGTT
Organism: Thecophora atra; assembly: GCA_937620795.1. Lineage (NCBI taxonomy): Eukaryota > Metazoa > Arthropoda > Insecta > Diptera > Conopidae > Thecophora > Thecophora atra. The sequence continues at coordinate 40,847,855 of OW569398.1, forward strand.
CCTGTAGATTCGTTCTAATTTTTGACTCTCGGTATAATCTGCGTATCTCATCATATTTTGTAGACGAATAACATAATTTTTAAACTCTTCTCCTTCTAGGTGATGTAATTTCCGGATCTTATCCTCCAGACTCTCAAAATAACGGGCCGGCAAGAAGAAATTGTGGAAGTCTGTTTTAAAGGCTTCCCAGTGCTGCCACTTTGCATTGTTGTTACGGAACCATAACAGTGCCCTTCCTTTCAGCAACTCTGGCATTGTCCTTGGTAGCATGTCGATATCCAGGCCAAACGTCTCTGCCAGTTCTTCGATGCGCTCTGTGAATAGGAGTGGATCCTTCTCGCCGTCGTATCTTTCTGACCACTTCCGCACGATGTCGATAACCATCGCGTAATGTGGAACCGGTGCCTGCTGCGCCACTGAGATGCTTCTTGGAGTCAAGCTTGAGGAAGTCATGACGGTGACTTCTGGGTCTTCCACGCTGTTCCTCATATTCGCTGTCTTCTTCTCGGACCAAGCGCCAGTTTTACGTCGGTGCTTCTCCTCGAGTGCGTTGAGCTCTTCATTCACAGCGGCCTCGTGGACCCCATTTACGATCCAAGCGCTGAATCGTCTTCGTTTTTCCTTACTGGAGCCTGCAGTGGATACGCCATACGTCTCCATGACTTTCACCAGTTCGTCGTTGGAGAGCTCGTGTACCCAACTGACACGAACCATCCTTCGGCCTTCGATGTGTGTATTGTAAGCGTATGACTTTGTAAACTTAAGTCCCTGTTCGGGCGCCACTTGTAACGAACTTCGGTTAGCCGAGATAATCTCAGCGGATGTCCAGGGTTTGAATTACAAGACCTGAGGTTCTATGGTACAATGATTCGTTTATTTGAACTCCTTTCGCTTATTTTCGTAGTTACAATATATTGATGCTTAAAACTAACAAGGCTTGTTTTACTGCTAACAATAGTACTGGTAATATTAATAGTAATAGTAATGATTATGCTTGTAGTGTCTTCGTGGTCGTTCGGGCTCCGCTGGTGGGCGTACGCGCAACAGACGCAGCGGAGTTTGGTCGTTAGTTGGTAACAGCGACTTATTGAAGGGCTTTCGCACGCAAATCAATAAGTTTCGATGCTGATCGCTGATGGGCTTACGCACAACAGATGCAGCGATGCGAAGTATAATTGTCAAAGACACTTTATTGAAGGGCTTACGCACACAAGTCAATAAAGTGTTGGTGCTGATCGCTGATGGGCTTACGCACAACAGATGCAGCGATGCGAAGTGTATTCGTCAAAGGCACTTTATTGAAGGGCTTACGCACACAAGTCAATAAAGTGTTGGTGCTGATCGCTGATGGGCTTACGCACAACAGATGCAGCGATGCGAAGTGTATTCGTCAAAGGCGCTTTATTGAAGGGCTTACGCACACAAGTCAATAAAGTGTTGGTGCTGATCGCTGATGGGCTTACGCACAACAGATGCAGCGATGCGAAGTGTATTCGTCAAAGGCGCTTTATTGAAGGGCTTACGCACGCAACTCAATAAGTTTTGATATGTACTGTAGGTCTTCACTGTGACTGTCTTTTATGCGAACTCTCTGCTCACTATTCACTGTTTTAAAGTATACTCTGGTTCACTGCTGGGATTTAACTCTGCACTTCACGAAGCCTCGGCTCAAACTGAACTGAATCCTGTTGCTTGGTTGTTCGTTCTTTTATAGACCACTTTTCCTTGCTTCCGTTATTCATTTTCCGCTATGATCTGGCGTTGTCTCGTTTGTTCGAAAACAAGTTCCCGTTCTCCGCTATGTTCGATTATTTAGTTCGTCAACACGTTTATGTTGTTCCTGTCTTTTGTGTTTTCGTGTGACCTTGTATGTTCTCGTGTTGTTCACCTTTTCTGTTTCTTCTGCTTTGACCTTGTTTCGTGTCACTCAACTTCGCGCTCACCGTTGCTTGTTTGCTTCGAACCTTTATTTCTTTTGTTAGTCCGTTATGTTAATTGTTATCGAACTATTATTAATTTCTGTTAGTAACTTATACAGAGTGATCAACTATTAGTTATTCCTGTTAATAATTTATCCCAATTCGTTTAATATATATACATCTTTATACTTTTCGTTGTTAAACTCACTCAGCGTTGTGTGATAATTTCCCTGCTGCGGGAAATAATCATCACACGGTTAAGTGATGAAGTCTTATTTTTATTGGAAAGATTTGTCTTTTAACATTTATTGTTAATTTGTTTTCTTTATATATAATATAACATGTGCATTTATTTTTAATAAATCATTCGGTCACACACATTGCCCCCCTTCCCTTCCCTTCTCCAACTCATGTATGTCCGTCTATATGTATGTATAACCATCCGTCCGTCTGTCTGTCCAACTGTCTATATGTGTGTCCGTCCGTCCACACACAACCTTAACAACCCTTACGGCGGCGGCAGCGATCCTCCCATCCTCACGAGCAGCGCAGTCGCTACGTTGTTCCAGAAGGTACATATACACACTACTTCTGTTATTAAACTTTTTGGAATTCCATAACGCGTAATTACCTCATCATAGAATGCTCTTGCTACAGTACTCGCTTTAGCGTCCGCAATGCATGCCATAAGTTTCGAAAAATCGTCATGAAAACTCAAAATGTATTTATTAGCGGTGGTAGTCTTCGGTAAAATACCTACAATGGCAATATACACCTTCTCAAATGGATGTTTTGGTGTATCCGTTAATATTGGCATTTTTGTTAACCTTGAACATTTGTTAACTTTATAACAGGCATAATTAATGCATGTTACAATTCTTTTTATTATACACAAAACACTGCTCTCTGAGCTTCCATATAAAAATCTCAACACGAGGGAAGCCGGTTCGAAACCAAACAGCGGCAATAAATTCCTTCATATTCTTTTTTTAACTACTATTTTACCATGTTTTCTATTTTTTTATTAAAGCAGATTAATATAAATAAACTATAAAGGACGAAATCCGCCAAGTACGGATTTCGAAGACACTAACATACGTCACACAAGCAAAGACATTTTATTCGCTTTTGCTTTCCCGCTGATTCGTAATCAGAGGTTTGAATTCTCAAACAGTTCAACCATTACACCACGTATAAGATGCGCAAACTGCAAAGTATTTGGAGAGTTGGTAACCAATCAAATTCGTTTGCAGTAGTTGCAAAGTCTTTTCTTTTATGTTGTCATCTAACATTTTCTCAATCTAATTGTTAACTTCCTCCCTATGCGAATGAGGGAGCCGATATTGCTGATATTGATATTTTGATTTATTGGTGGCTGATCCATTTTAGTCTTAATTCTATGTCTCATATTGGGAGTGCTTGTCAATTTGTCACCCTCCACCAAAAAAATATCATTATATATTTTACATATACTTAAAATCGATTCCCTTTCTTTCTTATTCAGACTTTTATCCAAATCTAATTCACTTAATAATTTTTCTAACCTTTCATCTTTCATTGCTTTAATTATCTTATTAATTGTTGCCTCTTTATTGAATGTTACATAATCATCGAAATCACTATAATCCGGTTTGAAATTGTTATCCACAACGAAGTCTTTTTCTGTAGCGTTCAGTATTGGTACGTGAACTCTATTATTTCTAACATTTACCAATGTTTCTCCCATATAAACTCCTGTTGTTATTTCCTTCTTGTGCATTATTATTGTTTTTGCTTCAGATGCTATTTCAAATGCTACAATTTTTATTGTCCGTGAATTTACCATTACAAAATTTCTTTCACTTTCTCTTTTTGTGTGTTCCGCAGCAACGCATAGCAAAGTTACTATTAATTCCTTGTTTTCGTCGAAAAATTTCAGTTTTTTTCTGAGCGAATCTATGGCGGATCTGTAACAACAAATTGTCCCTGCCAAGTATACTATCTCCCGGCCAGTTTTGCTCAAGTGCCACCCTGTGTAACGTTAAACTAAGACTTGGCCAATCATTATGTGTCACTTTGACAGTTCCTGTTGTTGTAGCACAAAATCCAAAAGCTCCGTTTAAAACTTTTGTATTCGAAGTGCTGATTATTCTTTCCTTTCTAAGCGTTTTTTTCTTCAATTAAACTTGTGTCTGCTCCTGCATCCACCAGCAAGAAAATTTTCTCATTAATCGCCTCCGCGCACGAAAATTCAATAAACACGTCATCTTTCGGCTTCCTTTCGTAGCAGTACTCATTAATATTTGCACTAAAAGTGCTCATTGTTTTATTATTATATATTTTCTCATCTTTCTTTTTGTCTTCGTTTTTTGCGTTCGCAAGTTCCATATTATTTCCATTATCTTGTTTTTCAACTTTTTGTTGCACATGCTCTAGATTCGTAGATGGGATAACTGTCTCCGCGGACGTATAAGTTATCCTACTGAATCTCTGTGGGCTTAAGTTACTCTTCTTATTATCGGGTTCCCAGGTTACTGGCATTGCCTGGCCCTTGGCCGTTTCCCTGCAATGATTTCCAGTTTTTCTTTGCCTGACACTCTTTTACAAAATGTCCTGGCCGGTTACACCAATGACATGCCATACTCATATGCTGTTGCCCTCTCTTGGGTCCTTCCGTTGTTTGATTTATTTGTGTCAATCTTTGCTGATATCCGTTATTCCATGCTGTGTTGCTACTTCTCAACTCTTGTCCTGGTCCCGCTTTTTGTCGCTGTTCTGTTTCGGTTCTTAACTCATTTCCTTGAACAGTGGGATAATTATGTGTAAAATTTTTTCTTTTACAATTCCAATTGATTTCATGACCATATTTGCAACATTCTTGACAATATGGCGTATTATTCCTAGTAAGACAATCTTCTCCTGTGTGCCATTTTTTGTTACAAAAACTACAAACTATGTTTGCGCTTAATTTGTTATTTGTATTTAATCCAGATTTTAGCCATTTTCGTCTTAAAATATAACGTTCTCAAAATTTTCCTTGTTCTGTCTGTGAATATCTCTATATTTATATATACGTATGATATGTATGAATTTTAATGTAACATTTCTTTTCTGTCAAGTATATTATCATATATTTCACTTTAACTTACAGCTAAACATATATACTTGTAAATTTTAAATTATAATAGTTACATAGCGTTTTACATATTTGCAATTATAATAACCGCTGTCGGCAATTATTATCATCAATTTGTTCACTAAAATGCTTTTAATGCATTTTGCTTGGCTGTACATTAATGTGGGTCAACCAAACAATATACTTGTGCTTACAGTTACGAAAATTAGATCGTAACTTTTGTTCTTATTGTTTTGCTTATTGTAATTTTATAATTGTACCCGATTTCTTTCTCCGTTTTCAATCTACCGCGGTTGTAACGAACTTCGGTTAGCCGAGATAATCTCAACGGATGTCCAGGGTTCGAATTACAAGACCTGAGGTTCTATGGTACAATGATTCGTTTATTTGAACTCCTTTCGCTTATTTTCGTAGTTAGAATATATTGATGCTTAAAACTAACAAGGCTTGTTTTACTGCTAATAATAGTACTGGTAATATTAATAGTAATAGTAATGATTATGCTTGTAGTGTCTTTGTGGTCGTTCGGTCTCCGCTGGTGGGCGTACGCGCAACAGACGCAGCGGAGTTTGGTCGTTAGTTGGTAACAGCGACTTATTGAAGGGCTTTCGCACGCAAATCAATAAGTTTCGATGCTGATCGCTGATGGGCTTACGCACAACAGATGCAGCGATGCGAAGTATAATTGTCAAAGACACTTTATTGAAGGGCTTACGCACACAAGTCAATAAAGTGTTGGTGCTGATCGCTGATGGGCTTACGCACAACAGATGCAGCGGTGCGAAGTGTATTCGTCAAAGGCACTTTATTGAAGGGCTTACGCACACAAGTCAATAAAGTGTTGGTGCTGATCGCTGATGGGCTTACGCACAACAGATGCAGCGATGCGAAGTGTATTCGTCAAAGGCGCTTTATTGAAGGGCTTACGCACACAAGTCAATAAAGTGTTGGTGCTGATCGCTGATGGGCTTACGCACAACAGATGCAGCGATACGAAGTGTATTCGTCAAAGGCGCTTTATTGAAGGGCTTACGCACGCAACTCAATAAGTTTTGATATGTACTGTAGGTCTTCACTGTGACTGTCTTTTATGCGAACTCTCTGCTCACTATTCACTGTTCACTGTTTTAAAGTATACTCTGGTTCACTGCTGGGATTTAACTCTGCACTTCACGAAGCCTCGGCTCAAACTGAACTGAATCCTGTTGCTTGGTTGTTCGTTCTTTTATAGACCACTTTTCCTTCCTTCCGTTATTCATTTTCCGCTATGATCTGGCGTTGTCTCGTTTGTTCGAAAACAAGTTCCCGTTCTCCGCTATGTTCGATTATTTAGTTCGTCAACACGTTTATGTTGTTCCTGTCTTCCGTGTTTTCGCGTGACCTTGTATGTTCTCGTGTTGTTCACCTTTTCTGTTTCTTCTGCTTTGACCTTGTTTCGTGTCACTCAACTTCGCGCTCACCGTTGCTTGTTTGCTTCGAACCTTTATTTCTTTTGTTAGTCCGTTATGTTAATTGTTATCGAACTATTATTAATTTCTGTTAGTAACTTATACAGAGTGATCAACTATTAGTTATTCCTGTTAATAATTTATCCCAATTCGTTTAATATATATACATCTTTATACTTTTCGTTGTTAAACTCACTCAGCGTTGTGTGATAATTTCCCTGCTGCGGGAAATAATCATCACACTCCCTCCTTTCCTCGGTGAGTTTGCGAGATACGGTTACTCGGTTGCTACTTTTTGTTGTTGTGGTGGTTATTTTGTGCTGGTGTGTTTTGGTGTTGTTGTTGTCTTCATATGAGCTGTTGTTGTCTTCATTTGCGTTGTTGTTGTCTCACTCTCATTGATCGTAATCGTTCCGAACTCCATATTCTTTTATAATTTTCCCACTATATATATTTGCACTTCACTTGTTTTTTTAAACACTTTTCAGACTCCACTGATCACTTCTGAGCATAAACTTGTGATTTTCCCGCGTCGTTAAAATGACCTTAAAACCTACTTCTTTGTTTCGTCCGCTTTTGTACATGCTTCAAATTTCCCGTAACTATGTGTTTAGTTTTAAGTTCAAGTGCGTTGACTTTGGCTTCGTTTGTTTCTCGATCGCTTGTGTTTGTTGTTGCTGATGTTGCTCTTGTTTTCCTTTTACTTTCTTTAGTCCACTTTTATGTATTTGTTATTCCTAGACTATGTATTATTTCTTATATCTCTTCAAGTAATTGTTTCTTTAATATTCAACAGACGATAATCCATGACGTCATATTGATTCTTATCTTAATGCCTTAATATTAATTTTTATTGATATTACTCTGATTTCGTACTTAATATCTATTAAATAGCAATTGCTGTTATATATTTAATATTAATTTCAATTTCGATTTCCTTATTTATTTCGATCGCACTTTCATTATTAATTTTCCTTATATAATATAGTTTAAATTTTTTTTGTATTTTTTTTTTTAATTCTTAGCCTTCTCGGGGTTAGCTTTAGCCCTCACCTCTCTGTCTCCTTATTTCAGGTGATTCGTGCATTGTCCGTCCTATATAATCATCCTAAAAGTGATAATTGTCGCTATAACTCGTGTACCATACACTTGGAATGATCGATCCTTCCAGTCGTCTTTTGTGTAACCCCACTCGTTTTCCAATATTTGTTGTGACATTCTGTTGTATTATTTCTTCGTGTGTTTGTTTTCATTCATTTTGTAAAATTTATTTCAGTTGTAATGTTTAGTTTTAGTTTGGTAAAGAAATAAGTTTAAAGAATTATAATGTGGATTTGTAAAAGGTGCAATGCAGCATAACGTGGAACGCAGCATTCGCATCGTTGTTGAATGTCCGACCATAGCTTCGGAAACTTGGTAAGTAACTTTTATGTTTACTCTTAGTTTCATTGTTTTCTTGTTTTAGGTTTTCATGGGATAATGTATTCGATACGTTCCTCGTTGCTCGATGCCACTGTCTTTTCGAACCTCAGATAACTTCAGGTAAGTTGTTGTGTTCTTGGGTATGGTATGTACTCCAACACTTTTTTTATATTGTTTATTAACGTTTCATGTCTTTCAGACTTCGCTGTTCCTTGTCTTGCCGCATTATAGGTTCGGTTCGGTGTAGTCGTGCTTCACGTCGTCGAACGACGTCGTCGTCGTTCAAACAAATTTCTTGTGTTTTTTTTCGCTCGCGACTCGCGTGTTCGTTTAATTTAGTGCAAATCTGCTTCATCTCGTCGTTCTTGACCTCGGTATTTTTGCATCCCTTGTGCTGGACTAATTTATCTTGATATTGTTTTTAGAACTCTGGTTATTTATTCGGTTATCCGGATTACTGTCTTCACGTCGCGTAGTTACATTTGCTTCGAGTGTTTGCTGATGGAACTCCTTAAGTTCACTTACGTGCGCTGTGCGAGTTCGGGTTTCTCCGTCTTTTCTAACTTTCACTATTACTGGTGATATAAAGCATAGATTAGTAGATGAGACACTCGAAAATGTCCCTTAGACACTAATGCATTTTTGCTGGAATTGCACTGATACAATGAAAGAAAACTTTGATTCGCTGCAAAAAAAGTGTAGCCTCGCCGTAAAAAAGTGTAGCCTCGCCGTAAAATAATGTAGCCTCGCCGCAAAAATTTTGTAGCAAGCACTGATGAAAAATTTATTTTAAGGGGGTTGTTTATCGAAACGTCAAAATAAATAATTATAAATATTATGTTTTTTATCCGTGAAAAACATGTATAAAACATAGTTTTAATGTTAATAAATATATTCTATAACATTTTACACAGCATTTTCTAATTTGCTTGGTTATATTTCCTATAAATGCAGTCGGTAATCAAAACTTTTTTGTTATAAATACACAATTATGCGCCTAATTGCGAAAGTATTTTAGAATGCTGTTAGCAGAATAGTATAAATGAAACTGAATACAAATTATTACAAAATAATTGGAAATTATACGTTATTGGCCTAGTTGGGGCTCCAAAACCCTTTAGCACATACGGTTGCACTGGTAAGAAATCGTACACATTGTTTGATAAAGAAACAAGAACAACAATGTGGTATCTCTCACGTATTGTATACGTGAGTTCAACATACCAAACAATCAAATGTCAAACCGACTTTTTGAAGCGGCGAATAGCGAGTGTCACATCTAGTAATCTATGATATAAAGTCAACCACGTAATAAGGACCTTCAAACCGTGGTGCCAATTTCGCCGCGAAATTGTCCACTGCTTTAGACAGGGGATGTTGTTTCACCAGCACTGCTTGGCCAACTAAGGGTTTCCACTGACGACGTCGCAAGTCGTAGTGTCGTGCTTGTTGTTGCGCTGATTGTTGTATATTTCTGCGGGCTATTTGATACGCTTCCATGAGTTTCGTTGCTCTCCCTTGCGCGTCGTTACTTTCGTGCCCCGTCCCATTCGTGACTCCGTCATATAGTGTCTTCGGTAGTCGCAGTTCTCTTCCTTGTATAAGGAAGGCTGGGCTATACCCCGTACTTTCTGATACACTGCTATTGATGGCTAAAGATACCTCTGGCAACATCTCGTCCCAGGCTTTGTGGTGACTTCCTGCGAGTTGCGCGATCATTGTTTTCAAAGTTCGATTAATGCGTTCCGTCGGGTTCTCTTGTGGTGTGTACGGTGCTGTGAATTGGTGCCTGATGCCCATTTCCGCCAGAAAGTTGCGGAAACTTCGACTCGTAAATTGTGCTCCGTTGTCAGAGATCAGAACTTTAGGTTCTCCGTTGAGGCTTTGCGTAGGGGTACCATTTCGGTCCACTTGGAGAACTTATCGAAGAACACCAACAACATACAGTTTCCATGTTTCGACCGTGGAAGCGGTCCCACGAAATCGGTGCATAGTGTTTCCCACGGACTTTTCTCGATTTTTGACAGCATATGTCCTGCTGGTTTGCGTTGACTCGGTTTATATTGTTGACATAGTTTACACCCTCGGACATATCATTTGATATCCCTGAACATTCCAGGCCAGTAATACTTAGCGGCAATTCTAGCAGATGTCTTTCGTATACCGCCGTGTGCGGCACATGGGTTATCGTGGTTTTCCTGTAATACTTGCGCTCGTTGGTTCGTTGCGACGCATAGCTTCCAGGGTATGTATTCCTCGTCGTCTAAAGTGTTCGCAATGTGGCGGTAGAGTTGCCCATCCTGTATGATGTAGTCGTTGAACTTCTGCGGGTTTTCTTTGACGTCTTTGATCCTTCTGTCTAGCCATGGACACGTGCCTCTATCTGCTTTACTGTCCACTGCGGTGATTCTCCCTGCGGTTTCTTCTGGTTGACGCGATAAAGCGTCGGCAACAACATTTAACTTTCCTCGGCGATATTTTATGTCAAATCTGTACTGCTGCAATTCGAGTGCCCATCTGGCAATTCGTCCTGACGGATTCTCGATCGAGTTCAACCATTTGAGAGACAGGTGGTCCGTGACTACGTTGAAATGGTATCCTTCGAGGTATGACCGCATTTTCCTGATTCCCCAGATAATTGCTAGGCATTCCTTTTCTGTTGCAGAATAATTGCGTTCCGCTGGATTCAGTCGTCGACTTGCATATGCGATCACTCGCTCGTTCACGTCGAATTCCTGTGTGAGCACCGCTCCTAAACCAATGTTGCTTGCGTCCGTCTGTAGCGTGAATTCTTGCGCGAAGTCTGGACAAGCCAGCACCGGCGCTTCTGTCAGCTTGGACTTGAGGGTATTGAATGCCTCCGCTTGTGGTGCATCCCACTTCCAGTGTTTTCCCTTCTTCAGCATTGACGTCAGAGGTTGCACTATGTCGGCGAAGCCTGGTACGAATCGACGATACCACGATGCTATGCCGAGATACCGGCGTAGTTCTCGAACATTCGTTGGCGGCTGGAGTTGTTGGATCGCAGAATTGTCCGGGTCCGTGTGAATCCCTTGCTCGCTGACCATGTGTCCTAAGTATTTCACTTCCCGTTTAAAGAAATCGCACTTGTCAACGTTAAGCCTGAGATTTGCCTGACGTAGTCGACGGAAAACTTCTTTTAAATTCTTGATGTGCTCTGCCAACGTGGACCCCGTGACTATTATGTCGTCCAAATAAGCGAATGCGTACGGCTCTAAATCTGCCCCGATGACTTGGTCTAGTGCTCTCTGGAAAGTTGCTGGGGCCGAATGTAACACAAAGGGCATTACTCGCCAATGAAACAAGCCTCTGCCGGGTACGGTAAAAGCCGTGTACTGCTTGCTTTTTTCATCCATGGGAATCTGCCAGTATCCATTCTTCAAATCTAGACTGCTTATGTATTTTGCGTCTCGCAGCCGGTCTAGAATATGTTGAATTCGTGGAATTGGATATGCGTCCGGAACAGACTTTGCGTTCAACTGGCGATAGTCGATGCATAGTCGCCATTTTCCCGTTTTCTTCTTCACTAACACTATGGGCGCACTGAATGGACTATGGGACGGTTCAATGCACCCGTTCTCCAGTAACGCGTTGACTTCTTCGTTGATCACCTCTTGCATGGCTGGATTTCGTGGAAAGTAACGTTGTTTGATTGGTCTCTCGTCTCGCATGATGATCTTGTGACTCGTAATGTGACTTGGACCCCTGATGTCTTCGAATTTCTTCAGCTCTGCTTGTAGAATTTTTGTTGCCTCCTCCATGGTAACCTCACGACTCTCTTGTATGGTTGTGCACCTTGTGTATGATGTTGGCACCTGATGTTCTGTCAGCTTCAGTGTCTGGCCACCACACTTAATGATAGTACCGGTGGAGCATAAAAAGTCCATACCCAAGATGATGTCATCGACGACTTCTGGTAAAACCAGCATTGATATTTCAAAGGTCTCCTTCTCTAAGCTAATCTGTAGTGTAACTTCGCCCACGCAGGTTTTCCGTGAGTTGTCGGCTAGTGTGATCGTGGTTGCTTTTGGTGTGACATTAGTATCTCTTCTAACTTTCTCCGCCAGGCGTCTGCTGATAAAGCTCCTCGTCGCTCCGGTGTCTACTGTCGCGTCGTATTGCTCGCCGTTCACTTGTACTCTCGCGTAAACCCGGCCCCTTTCGACGCACAGACTTCTGGCCTCTACTGTTCGCGAGTCGCCGGCCTCGGGATTTCCGTCTCCACTCCCCGTTGACGTGGTCCCAAGCCGTTTCCCGCTCGCTGTCGGCAGCAATCTACGGTGCGAACTCCTCGACGTTCGCACTCCCAACAGAACAAGACCTGTCTGATACGGCAACCCTGTGCCCGATGCCCTTCCAGACCGCAGTTTCGGCAAGCTGTCCTAGGATCGATTTGGCGTTCTGGCAGTGCTCTGCGAGCATTTCCTTGTACTGGTCGGCCAACATAATCATTCTCTTGCTGAGGACTGAGAATTTTATTATCCGGGAACTTCCACTGTGGACACACCAAGCTCTTGGGTGGGCCTCCACTCGCGAGACACTCGAGGTCTGCAGCCAGCGTTAACAGTTCTTGTAGACTGTTAAAATCCATCCGTCTAATATAGAACTGGAATTCTTTCCTGCTGTTCCTGTAGATTCGTTCTAATTTTTGACTCTCGGTATAATCTGCGTATCTCATCATATTTTGTAGACGAATAACATAATTTTTAAACTCTTCTCCTTCTAGGTGATGTAATTTCCGGATCTTATCCTCCAGACTCTCAAAATAACGGGCCGGCAAGAAGAAATTGTGGAAGTCTGTTTTAAAGGCTTCCCAGTGCTGCCACTTTGCATTGTTGTTACGGAACCATAACAGTGCCCTTCCTTTCAGCAACTCTGGCATTGTCCTTGGTAGCATGTCGATATCCAGGCCAAACGTCTCTGCCAGTTCTTCGATGCGCTCTGTGAATAGGAGTGGATCCTTCTCGCCGTCGTATCTTTCTGACCACTTCCGCACGATGTCGATAACCATCGCGTAATGTGGAACCGGTGCCTGCTGCGCCACTGAGATGCTTCTTGGAGTCAAGCTTGAGGAAGTCATGACGGTGACTTCTGGGTCTTCCACGCTGTTCCTCATATTCGCTGTCTTCTTCTCGGACCAAGCGCCAGTTTTACGTCGGTGCTTCTCCTCGAGTGCGTTGAGCTCTTCATTCACAGCGGCCTCGTGGACCCCATTTACGATCCAAGCGCTGAATCGTCTTCGTTTTTCCTTACTGGAGCCTGCAGTGGATACGCCATACGTCTCCATGACTTTCACCAGTTCGTCGTTGGAGAGCTCGTGTACCCAACTGACACGAACCATCCTTCGGCCTTCGATGTGTGTATTGTAAGCGTATGACTTTGTAAACTTAAGTCCCTGTTCGGGCGCCACTTGTAACGAACTTCGGTTAGCCGAGATAATCTCAGCGGATGTCCAGGGTTCGAATTACAAGACCTGAGGTTCTATGGTACAATGATTCGTTTATTTGAACTCCTTTCGCTTATTTTCGTAGTTACAATATATTGATGCTTAAAACTAACAAGGCTTGTTTTACTGCTAACAATAGTACTGGTAATATTAATAGTAATAGTAATGATTATGCTTGTAGTGTCTTCGTGGTCGTTCGGGCTCCGCTGGTGGGCGTACGCGCACCAGACGCAGCGGAGTTTGGTCGTTAGTTGGTAACAGCGACTTATTGAAGGGCTTTCGCACGCAAATCAATAAGTTTCGATGCTGATCGCTGATGGGCTTACGCACAACAGATGCAGCGATGCGAAGTATAATTGTCAAAGACACTTTATTGAAGGGCTTACGCACACAAGTCAATAAAGTGTTGGTGCTGATCGCTGATGGGCTTACGCACAACAGATGCAGCGATGCGAAGTGTATTCGTCAAAGGCACTTTATTGAAGGGCTTACGCACACAAGTCAATAAAGTGTTGGTGCTGATCGCTGATGGGCTTACGCACAACAGATGCAGCGATGCGAAGTGTATTCGTCAAAGGCGCTTTATTGAAGGGCTTACGCACACAAGTCAATAAAGTGTTGGTGCTGATCGCTGATGGGCTTACGCACAACAGATGCAGCGATGCGAAGTGTATTCGTCAAAGGCGCTTTATTGAAGGGCTTACGCACGCAACTCAATAAGTTTTGATATGTACTGTAGGTCTTCACTGTGACTGTCTTTTATGCGAACTCTCTGCTCACTATTCACTGTTTTAAAGTATACTCTGGTTCACTGCTGGGATTTAACTCTGCACTTCACGAAGCCTCGGCTCAAACTGAACTGAATCCTGTTGCTTGGTTGTTCGTTCTTTTATAGACCACTTTTCCTTGCTTCCGTTATTCATTTTCCGCTATGATCTGGCGTTGTCTCGTTTGTTCGAAAACAAGTTCCCGTTCTCCGCTATGTTCGATTATTTAGTTCGTCAACACGTTTATGTTGTTCCTGTCTTTTGTGTTTTCGTGTGACCTTGTATGTTCTCGTGTTGTTCACCTTTTCTGTTTCTTCTGCTTTGACCTTGTTTCGTGTCACTCAACTTCGCGCTCACCGTTGCTTGTTTGCTTCGAACCTTTATTTCTTTTGTTAGTCCGTTATGTTAATTGTTATCGAACTATTATTAATTTCTGTTAGTAACTTATACAGAGTGATCAACTATTAGTTATTCCTGTTAATAATTTATCCCAATTCGTTTAATATATATACATCTTTATACTTTTCGTTGTTAAACTCACTCAGCGTTGTGTGATAATTTCCCTGCTGCGGGAAATAATCATCACACGGTTAAGTGATGAAGTCTTATTTTTATTGGAAAGATTTGTCTTTTAACATTTATTGTTAATTTGTTTTCTTTATATATAATATAACATGTGCATTTATTTTTAATAAATCATTCGGTCACACACATTGCCCCCCTTCCCTTCCCTTCTCCAACTCATGTATGTCCGTCTATATGTATGTATAACCATCCGTCCGTCTGTCTGTCCAACTGTCTATATGTGTGTCCGTCCGTCCACACACAACCTTAACAACCCTTACGGCGGCGGCAGCGATCCTCCCATCCTCACGAGCAGCGCAGTCGCTACGTTGTTCCAGAAGGTACATATACACACTACTTCTGTTATTAAACTTTTTGGAATTCCATAACGCGTAATTACCTCATCATAGAATGCTCTTGCTACAGTACTCGCTTTAGCGTCCGCAATGCATGCCATAAGTTTCGAAAAATCGTCATGAAAACTCAAAATGTATTTATTAGCGGTGGTAGTCTTCGGTAAAATACCTACAATGGCAATATACACCTTCTCAAATGGATGTTTTGGTGTATCCGTTAATATTGGCATTTTTGTTAACCTTGAACATTTGTTAACTTTATAACAGGCATAATTAATGCATGTTACAATTCTTTTTATTATACACAAAACACTGCTCTCTGAGCTTCCATATAAAAATCTCAACACGAGGGAAGCCGGTTCGAAACCAAACAGCGGCAATAAATTCCTTCATATTCTTTTTTTAACTACTATTTTACCATGTTTTCTATTTTTTTATTAAAGCAGATTAATATAAATAAACTATAAAGGACGAAATCCGCCAAGTACGGATTTCGAAGACACTAACATACGTCACACAAGCAAAGACATTTTATTCGCTTTTGCTTTCCCGCTGATTCGTAATCAGAGGTTTGAATTCTCAAACAGTTCAACCATTACACCACGTATAAGATGCGCAAACTGCAAAGTATTTGGAGAGTTGGTAACCAATCAAATTCGTTTGCAGTAGTTGCAAAGTCTTTTCTTTTATGTTGTCATCTAACATTTTCTCAATCTAATTGTTAACTTCCTCCCTATGCGAATGAGGGAGCCGATATTGCTGATATTGATATTTTGATTTATTGGTGGCTGATCCATTTTAGTCTTAATTCTATGTCTCATATTGGGAGTGCTTGTCAATTTGTCACCCTCCACCAAAAAAATATCATTATATATTTTACATATACTTAAAATCGATTCCCTTTCTTTCTTATTCAGACTTTTATCCAAATCTAATTCACTTAATAATTTTTCTAACCTTTCATCTTTCATTGCTTTAATTATCTTATTAATTGTTGCCTCTTTATTGAATGTTACATAATCATCGAAATCACTATAATCCGGTTTGAAATTGTTATCCACAACGAAGTCTTTTTCTGTAGCGTTCAGTATTGGTACGTGAACTCTATTATTTCTAACATTTACCAATGTTTCTCCCATATAAACTCCTGTTGTTATTTCCTTCTTGTGCATTATTATTGTTTTTGCTTCAGATGCTATTTCAAATGCTACAATTTTTATTGTCCGTGAATTTACCATTACAAAATTTCTTTCACTTTCTCTTTTTGTGTGTTCCGCAGCAACGCATAGCAAAGTTACTATTAATTCCTTGTTTTCGTCGAAAAATTTCAGTTTTTTTCTGAGCGAATCTATGGCGGATCTGTAACAACAAATTGTCCCTGCCAAGTATACTATCTCCCGGCCAGTTTTGCTCAAGTGCCACCCTGTGTAACGTTAAACTAAGACTTGGCCAATCATTATGTGTCACTTTGACAGTTCCTGTTGTTGTAGCACAAAATCCAAAAGCTCCGTTTAAAACTTTTGTATTCGAAGTGCTGATTATTCTTTCCTTTCTAAGCGTTTTTTTCTTCAATTAAACTTGTGTCTGCTCCTGCATCCACCAGCAAGAAAATTTTCTCATTAATCGCCTCCGCGCACGAAAATTCAATAAACACGTCATCTTTCGGCTTCCTTTCGTAGCAGTACTCATTAATATTTGCACTAAAAGTGCTCATTGTTTTATTATTATATATTTTCTCATCTTTCTTTTTGTCTTCGTTTTTTGCGTTCGCAAGTTCCATATTATTTCCATTATCTTGTTTTTCAACTTTTTGTTGCACATGCTCTAGATTCGTAGATGGGATAACTGTCTCCGCGGACGTATAAGTTATCCTACTGAATCTCTGTGGGCTTAAGTTACTCTTCTTATTATCGGGTTCCCAGGTTACTGGCATTGCCTGGCCCTTGGCCGTTTCCCTGCAATGATTTCCAGTTTTTCTTTGCCTGACACTCTTTTACAAAATGTCCTGGCCGGTTACACCAATGACATGCCATACTCATATGCTGTTGCCCTCTCTTGGGTCCTTCCGTTGTTTGATTTATTTGTGTCAATCTTTGCTGATATCCGTTATTCCATGCTGTGTTGCTACTTCTCAACTCTTGTCCTGGTCCCGCTTTTTGTCGCTGTTCTGTTTCGGTTCTAAACTCATTTCCTTGAACAGTGGGATAATTATGTGTAAAATTTTTTCTTTTACAATTCCAATTGATTTCATGACCATATTTGCAACATTCTTGACAATATGGCGTATTATTCCTAGTAAGACAATCTTCTCCTGTGTGCCATTTTTTGTTACAAAAACTACAAACTATGTTTGCGCTTAATTTGTTATTTGTATTTAATCCAGATTTTAGCCATTTTCGTCTTAAAATATAACGTTCTCAAAATTTTCCTTGTTCTGTCTGTGAATATCTCTATATTTATATATACGTATGATATGTATGAATTTTAATGTAACATTTCTTTTCTGTCAAGTATATTATCATATATTTCACTTTAACTTACAGCTAAACATATATACTTGTAAATTTTAAATTATAATAGTTACATAGCGTTTTACATATTTGCAATTAGAATAACCGCTGTCGGTAATTATTATCATCAATTTGTTCACTAAAATGCTTTTATTGCATTTTGCTTGGCTGTACATTAATGTGGGTCAACCAAACAATATACTAGCGCTTACAGTTACGAAAATTGAATAGATCGTAACTTTTGTTCTTATTGTTTTGCTTATTGTAATTTTATAATTGTACCCGATTTCTTTCTCCGTTTTCAAGCTACTGCGGTTAAGTGATGAACTCTTATTTTTATTGGAAAGATTTGTCTTTTAACATTTATTGTTAATTTGTTTTCTTTATATATAATATTACATGTGCATTTATTTTTAATAATTGCAATTGTAATATTAATCTTTGTGCGTTTCTACATATTTCATTTATTATTCATTGCTAATTACATTTATTAATAATATATTAAATGCCTTTATGTTGTGTTTTGGTTTGGTTCTATTTATTGTGGTTCAGCCAAGCAAAACACTTTAGTATGCGCAACACTTATGCCTGCTTTTTCAACCTGATCATATTTTGACCCTTCGCTGCTGAAGAAAACTGCTCTGCCAATTTTTCCAAAATACATTGGCGTTGGAGCCAACTCGTTTACCTTCACTGGACTTCCTGTCGCCCCTCACATATGTTTGGTCATTAAAAACACTGTTTCTGCCAACCTCTTCACGAGGTTAAACTCCGATAGCTTATTTCTGTTAATGAAGAAATCTACAAAATTTAAAAATGTTATATTATTAAATGGTTAATTTCTTATTATCTATTTCTTATATCCCAGAGCATATCCCAACGCATTTCTGTAAGGTAATATATATTAGCCTATTATGTTTCTATGTACAACTTAAGTAAATTATTATGAAACGATTTCTCCTTTCCCTTGATGTTTATTACTGTAGTAATAGGTCTTTTTATTTGTACTACCCTATACAGCCCTATCCATATTGGAGTAAATTTATTTTTCCTTGTCTGATTCTTAATTAAAACCTTATCTCCTACCTTAAAATCTACTGACCTTAGTTTAGTATCATAGTGTTTTTTTCTACATGTTTAGCTATGTCCTGATTCTTGCTCACAGACTACATTTTCTTTTCAAATTCGTTGGCATCTCTATGTCGAATCCAAATAGAGTGCGGAACGGTGTTTGTTTAGTTGTAGTATGGGGAGTGTGGTTATGAACGTGCATTGCTGCAGTCAACCATTGATAAATAATCAGCTAAAGGTCTATGGCTCCTTTCCAGTGACCCATTAGCTTGTGGATGATATAGGATTATATGTAGTTTTTTAATCCCTAAAAATTTGCATGTATCTGTAAATAATATTGAAGTAAAATTTGTCCCATTGTCTGTTATTAAAATTTTTGGAATTCCATAACGCGTAATTACCTCATCATAAAATGCTCTTGCTACATTACTCGCTTCAGCGTCCGCAATGCATGCCATAAATTTCGAAAAATCGTCCTGAAAAGTCAAAATGAATTTATTAGCGGTTGTAGTCTCCGGTAAAATACCTACAATGTATATGGATATATACCTTCTCAATTACACATAACACTGCTCTCTGAGCTTCCATATAAAAATCTCAACACGAAGCAAGCCGGTTCGAAACCAAACAGCGGCAATCAATTCCTTCATATTCTTTTTTTAACTACTATTTAACCATGTTTTCTATTTTTTTATTGAAGCAGATTAATAGAAATAAACTATAAACAAATAAAACCATAAAAAAACAACATCAAATTGAACGAACGACGAAATCCGCCAAGTACGGATTTGGAAGACACTTACATACGTCACACAAGCAAAGACATTTTATTCGCTTTTGCTTTCCCGCTGATTCGTAATTAGAGGTTTGAATTCTCAAACAGCTCAACCATCACACCACGTATAAGATGCGCAAACTGCAAAGTATTTGGAGATTTGGAAAGCGATCAAAGTCGTTTGCAGTAGTTGCAAAGTCTTTGTGTTTGCTGAATCCCTTTCCCCTCCCCCATTCCAGCTTCTTCGGCCTCGGCCTCAGTCACAGAAGTAACAGTGGCTTTCGACTCGGTCTCTGTTGTGCACAAATAATTGCCCAACTACTAGGTAGGGCACCTAAACGAGGTACCGAACCAGAGACTATTTGTTGGTGGACGCTCTAACGTCACCAAATAAATTAAAGGCCTTTTGCCGAGTAGCACTTTTGCTCTCACTCTAACAGAACCTTTCGCCTTCCGCATATTAAGGCCTTCTGCCAAGAAGTTGTTACACATCCTACCACTCACCGCGTCTCTCTTGTTGCTTTGACTAGGTGCAGCCTCTGCTTCGGGATACTCTATCCCCCTCTCCCATTGTACGTATTTTTAGGTATAAAAATTGTTGAACATTAGTATAAGTATAAGAATTGTTAAGCGAATTATAATAAAAGAATAAAATAAAAAAACCAATAAAAACGTCCGAGCACGAGAGTGGTGGCGATATAAAAGAAGCGAAGTTCACACATGGGCGGACTTCCAAACAGCAGCAAAAATCTTTTTCCAACCTCCCAGACATTTACTCAGGCTAGAAGAAGAAATAATGCATACTCTTTAATCTGTCTCTGCATTCCTGGCCATCTGTACTCTTGACTTATTCTTAGATAAGTTTTTACCGCGCTCTAGTGTCCTCCTAACGGCCTGTTATGAAATTCTTTCATAACTGTCTCTTTTTGTTTTGGGTCTTTCAGTAAAATCGTATTATTTTGCCTTGTTGGTGCTGAATTGTCACGATCTAGAATTGGGGTGTCGGTTTTAATTTGCTTAAAGCATCTTAATAGCTTAAAGCATTTGCTGCTTAAAGCATCTGCGTTCAAGTTCTTTTTCCTTGGTTTGTAAATACTCTCGAAAATATACTCTGATAACTTATGTCTGAAACGCGCCAATCTTGATGTTTGATCCTTTAAATTGGCTATTCCTTTCAGAGGTTTGTGGGCAGTTACCACTTTGAATGCCCTTCCTAATAAATAAGCTCTAAAATTTTTGTAGCCCAAACTATAGCTAAAAATTCCCTTTCAATTGTAGAGTAACGTTTTTCTGCGTCATTAAGAGCCCTACGTGCAAACGCTGTCAGTTTGTTCCCCTATTTTCCCTTGAGAAAGAACCGCTCCTAATGCTTCGTTACTGGCATCTGTTGTCAAATTTCGGATGAGCTAAAATTGGCGGGGTTATTATAGCTTCTTTTAACTTTTCAAAAGCCTGCTGACATTCCTCTGACCAATTAAACTTGGAGTCTTTTCTGAGAAGTCTATTAATTGGCAATATTATCTTTGCATTACCCGGTATGAATTTCCTGTAATAATTTACTAACCCTAAAAACGCTTGCACCTCTTTTTTATTCTTAGGAACTGGAAGGTTTTTGAAGCATTCCACTTTACTGGGGTCAGGAAGAGTTCCCTTCTCAGAACACTTATGCGCTATATATATTACTTCTCGCCTTTGGAACTAGCACTTACTGACGTTAAGCTTTAAATTATTTTCTGCTGTTACATACACTACTATATCATCAAGATAATTACCTCCATACACTACTATATCATCAAGATAAACAAATTTCCGCGATCGTGAAACCAAATCTAGAACACGAGCTTCACTTAGTTAAATCTAGCACTTGGTCACTCAATCTGGAGCGTGTGCTTTAATTTGATAGCGTGCGCTTAGGAACTTCACTTATTAATTATGAATTTTTAATTTATGAATTTTTAAAGCTTTGCTTCAACGTTTGTTTAAACTTTCCGCTGAAGCTTTTAAGTTTTTAGTTTAGACCTACAACACATCCGATAAATTAGCATCAAACAAGCATTTCTTTTTGCTGTACACACAACCTTTTGTTTACTTCTAAAATCGTGCCATTTCCGGATATAAAGATTTCCAGAATTAAGTGTTAAAATCAGCTGATAACTCCTTGAAAGCATGTAAATTACCAACAAATTTGTAGAGCATTTGTCTGTCGTACGTCAGAGTTTTTGACGCAGTTTTTTTCGGAAAGCAGCGACACTGGCGTCAAATACAGAGTAAAATGGAAAAAAGAAAAAAAAAATAGGAAACTGAGCTGCTATTTGCGTTCGTACGTCCACAGAAGTGAGGTTGTTAGTCTGCTGACAAGCCGCTGTGAAGACAGAATGTTGGTTCGATTTGTTCTATCTCCACGAGCAACAGTTGTTGTTATTCTCCTAATACCAAGTCCCCTTTCGACGATTTCTTGTATTGATTTCCATTATGTTAGGATCCTTAACATATCGTTTAAAATAAAAAAGCAAACCTGATGGACAACACACAACTTTGTAATTATCAGCTAAATTTTTATTACAGACTATTCTTCGATAGTTCGTGGCCGTTTATCGCTCTACCGACAGTAGTAAGCTCTACACGACTATTGAGCAATGAACATTGTAATATATGCAAAGCTTCTGGTAACAATGATTACTTCTACGAAAAAACTAGAAATGGATTTTATAAATTTGTGACAAGCTTACCAGTACGTACTATATTTATTACTTATGCTTTCTGTATATAAATAATTTTATATTTCCATAGCCTTCAGGATGTGATTTATTACTACTCATCTGTAATTGGATGGAATATTTATCAACATATTGGACTTGTTTATATCCGGAGGAACTAAAAACAACTTATTTAACAATTTTTGCATATTACACGTATGTATACACATGTTATTAGAATATATTGTTAAGTTGACTGAAATTACCTCTTTTGACTTCTTTTGGTTGTGCATAATCGAAATTTGGTAAATAAGTTGTCTGTGGTTACAAAAACAAAAACAAAAACCACCAATTTAATGATTCCTCTTATTCCCTAACAACACTTTTTTAAACAGTCGTTGACGACATCACCCTCTGTGCAGAACACATAAGGTCCCGTTAGTTAGTTGTTCATAAGTAGTATGGAGAAAGAATTATTTTTTACGCTCGTTCAGTTCGAGACGATTTTAAAAGCTGGCAGGCCGAAATTTGTGGCTCCTAATTTACTTAAACGAATAAAAACTAGTAAAGGTGTTGTCTACAGCCGGGCTGTAGCCGAAATACCCTACACCTTAAAGCTGCATATATACTCGTATATATAAGATATATAAGATAAACTATAATTATAGCTGCTTAACTATTTCTGTGCGTTACAAACACCGGTACTAAGTGCGTTTACTCTCAAAATTTAGGTGTAGGGTATAAAAATATATTGCAATACTGGGTGGATGGGTAAAAAGGAGGCGTGGCCCGTCCATTTTTTCCAACAGAATATTATTGGTTCACAAACTACAATATTAAGTACACCATTATTCAGGAAACTTATATACTTTTCAATACAATCCATGTAAAACCCTCCATGACCTATGTAAACTAAAAGTGGGCGGATCACGCCCATATTTGGCATATTAACTGGAAGCATTAGTCTAAACCTACACATAAAATTTTCTTGTCTTCTCTCAAAAAGTGATGCTGTAATGGCCTTTTTTAATAGGCAAAACAGAGGTACCTGCACTCTTGATATAAAAAGTAGGCGTGGTCCTTAGGCGATTTTGCCCATTTTCAATACGAAACACCCCAACATAGCAACGAATGTTTTTGCCAAATTTCATTTTGAAATCTTAATCCGTTCTCCTGTGATCGTGATTTCAACGGACAGACAGACAGACGGACAGACATCGTTATTTTAATTTTGGTGGTGATGCTGATCAAGAATATATATACTTTTCCATACCTATCTTGTCTAGTTCTATGCGTTACACACTCCGGTAGAAAGTGAATATACCCTCAACCTTAAGGTGTAGGGTATAATAAATGAAGTTATAGAATTTAATAAGCCGCGGCGATTTCAATTCAAGTTTTGAAATCGCGACTAATAATAGTTGCACAAGTAGCAACAGTTTTTTAAACTCATCAAACTCTTTGGATTTCGGTAAATAATCATGATTAATGGAGATCATAACTGCAACACGTGCGAAGAAAAAGACGGTTCATTAGATTTTCCAATGTCGAAAATTTATTGCGACTCCAAAAAGTTTTAAAAGGATAAACACGAGAGCTAGTCAAAGATAGACTCCTGTTGCCTGAAAGTGTTCCCGAAATAATACGAACTCTAGATATGTGTTTTGGTCGACCCGAGCATGTTTTAGAGTGTGTAATTGCTAAGGCAAGAAAAATGAACCCTCCAAAGGAAAAATTGGAATCTATAATAGAATTTGCCTTGTGTGTGCGCAATAAATGTGCGTCGATGGAAGCATGCCGTTTGGAGACCCATTTAAACAACCCGATGCTGGTCAAGGAGTTCGTCGATAAGCTTCCGAGGCAATACAAATTAAGCTGCGGGGGTAATACTAAAGCTGAAACAACTCACCTTGGCAGGCAGCTTCGAACTAGGTGTCTGAAACACAGATTACATCGATGTTAAAATTTGGAAAAATATACCCGAATTCATCAAACTTATTACAAAGACTCTTTGCATTAATATGACAAACTTTTAAGCCTTCTTTACGCTTAGAGAGTACACGAGTCATTGTATATAAATTAGCTCTAGACACTTTTAAGCTATTAGCATTATTATTATTGAACAACATTTCGATTAATACATCTTAGATCCCAGCACAAACAACACAAAGAAACTAGATCAGCACAACTACTAAGTGAACCAAACTCAACCGTTAATGGCCACATACGGAAACTGATGACTTAAGGCTCTGCCATACAGACTGCGTTTTACGTTGTTTACTGCGTCTCTTTTTCTTTTTGTGTGTTATTGTTTTTGTAAACGCAGTACTATCTATTTAAACACTCTCATAAGACGCTGTGTAATGCATTCGTAAAGCGCACTCTGTCTGACTGAGCCTTAAAGCGACAACCGTCAAGTTACAAGGACAATAAAGGGATGATAGATATGTGCTTTTAGGTAAAGGAAATAAAAGAAAGAAAACAAAATTAATAACAATTTTCTTACATAAAATAGATATAAGTTGAGAGATTGATGAATACCAACATAATATGCGATTATTAGTCATGCGACCCATTTGTAGATTTGTCAGCAGTAGCGTCCAGAATTCCCATGTCATGGACAGTAATGTAACTGCTACCTTGGTGCTCTTTAATAATCAAGAATCCGCGTCTAGTCAAAACTGTAATGACTTGCGTGCTCTTCTTCACTTTACCTGCTCGCTGGTAGATAGAACGATGTCGCGACCGAAGAAAAATCTCATTTCGCTCTTGAGGTGATGCTATTTTCAAGATTATCGGCAGAGCTCAAACCGGGATTCTGGCGGAAAGCACATAACAAAACAGGTGGTTTGCAGCCTATAGAATTACAGATCTGATTGAAGATGACTTTCGGATTTTCATCACGCAGCTAGGGAACACCAAATTTTAGCGCATCTTTGCAGTGTATAGAGTCTCATGCTATGTATAATTAACTATACAACACATTACAAGGATATTCGTTTCGAATTGCTTGATTTATTTCTTCACATTGTTGACCCGTTGTTCGAGGTTCCTTGGTGACTTTCATATTTTTCAATGCGCTTATGCGCTCAAAAAGTGCGATTTTGTTTCCAACGTCATCTCTAAGATTGTAAAACAGTAAACGACTTACAATCATGTCATTGTGCTTTTTAAACATCGCTTCAAACTGCAGACTTAACAGAGATTACGGCAAAGAGCACAGTTTATCCTCCAGCGGTAAAACTGGTTTAGATGCCTTCCCACAAGAGGTTAACTTTCCACTAGCTTTGCCGTCCATAGAGACAGTTACAGCGCTCTCGCTTTACACGCAGTAATTTGGTGTCAGTTGTTGCATGAACATAACGTGTTTTCCGTACACCTTCCATCAAAATTCGATTGAAACTTTTGTTGAACAAATAATAGCATTTGAATAAACGGTATATATCGTTGAAAGAGGAGGCCAAAACCTTTCTAACGATTTATGATAATTGCATGCACACGCAGTAATTTGGTGTTAGTTGTTGCATGAACATAACGTGTTTTCCGCACACCATGTGTCAAACTTCGATTGAAACTGACTTTTACTATGTTCAACTTTGGAACTCAAAGATCATATTCCTCATTTAATGTGAGCTGATCTCCATATAGTGCACTTACCTATACGATACGTGTTGCTGATCCAAATTTATATCATTCAGTCTATCAGTAATTATCGTGGTATTGCCAAAATTAGTGCATTACCTAATCTGAACTTCTATGCAAACTGATGTCATCTATACTAACTTTAGAAAGCTTTTGACGTTATTAACCACAATCTTATATTATTGTACACGAAGTTATTCGGGTTACCTGAATCTCTACTTAATTATCTATAGTCTTACGTCTTAAATTGCATTCAAATGGTCGTAAGCAACAATAGCGTATCGGAAGATTTTCTAGTCCCTTCCGGGGGTCAATTCTGGTTCTGTGATACGGTGATATGATTAGTTTTTTCACGGTATCATAATCCGTTTCCGATTCTTGTTCCGTGAAGATATGAAAACAACTGTCAAAATCACAAAAGACTTTTCATCTACTAAATCAGTCGTGATAATGGATTCTACTGAGTAAGTCTGTCGTTTATAATATTTCATTTTTGTTTGTATTATTATTATTTGTATTTGTTTGTATTATTATTATTATTATTATTATTATTATCTTTTATTAAAAGGTCAAACAAAACCCAAAAGTAATGCCGCGGGAAGCGTGCAAGTGAGTCGCATAAGGAACATCTTATAAATTATTTAGAAATGCACGCGGATATTGTGAACGACAAGTAAGTCTAGCTTCTGTGAATATTAAGTTATTGTTTTTCTTAACAATAGCTAATTTCAGATTTGTAACTGTTGACGGCGCCAAGTACAAAGAAGAAAAATGTTAGGCACTGGCTGTTGACCTCAATTCCCTGGGTGAAACGATGAAAGATGGTCCAAAGTGGATGAAATACTGCAGCGACTTAAGGTAGTTTAGTATAATTTATTAAAATTATTATTTCATCGTTACCTTCATTACACTTTCATTCATTAGATTAAACACAAGAAGCAAGTACTCCCAACAAAGGCGAGATGCTGAAAGAAGCGACATGAATGGACTTCAGAGGGCTAAAGAATTAACGCCGCTTGAGGAGAGAATTTTAAAAATAATAACCGCTGAGGCAGTGGATGGCCATGGAGTCAGCGAACTTGGGCGGACTTTTGATGTAAAATTTGAAATTTGTATTTCAGGATGAGACTGATTAGTTTTGTTTATTCCAGGATTCAGTGGTTCCAGTGATCGCCGAAATTTAAGACGATGTTGAATATGCAGCCATCAACATCCAACCAACACAACGATCTACTGCGAAGAGAAGGCGGAAATCTACTGTGAAGAGAGGAGAAAATGCAGTACCAGATGGCATAAGAGAACTCATTGGGCTGAAGAAACTGAAGTTGGAGGTGATGAAGGAGCGAATGGAAGTGGAGAAGCAGAAGCTAGAAGAGATGCGGAAGCGAACTGTGGCTATCCGAGAGCAGACGGAGGCTATCGAGGTGTATGCGGCTGCCCTGAAGGAAGTCACTAACATATACAGCCTATAAACATCTCGCTGGGTTCCACCTAGTGCGATCAATTCCTTAGTCAGTGCCTTAGTACAAAGTAAGATTTAAGTACAAATATAATTTTTTCCTTACGTGTTCCTTATGTGTACCACTGGCTCGCTTTACACCCAGTGTGTCAAATATATATTTTTGTTGTTTTTTATTTGAATGAAATTTTTAAGTTCCTTAGAAATGAAATTAATGAATAAAATATGAAAATACAGATACAATTTATAAACGCTATGACTTTTATTAAACAAATGTCTCTGCAAGTCGTTGTCGTTGTCTCCTTCCTGCAGGTAAAATTTCAACTGAAACACTATTAGTGGCGTTCTTGTCGTCTTCGAGGTTGATTTCGTCGAATGGAACTCTGCTTTTTATTAAATAGTTGTGAAGAACAATGCATGCGTTAATAATTGTTCCGACTTTTCGTGTACTATAAAAGAGAACCCTCTCCTTGGACAGGTATCGAAATCTGCGTTTCAGCAGTCCAATATATCTCTCCACAATAGCCCTTGTAGCTTTGTGGGATATATTGTAACGTTCTTCTCCTATGCTTGATGTTGCACTAAATGGCGTCATTAGCCATGGCTGTAAAGGGTATCCACTATCACCTAGTAGCCAAAAGTCTCGCTCGCCAGCATTGTATAAATCCTCAAGTGCACGGCAAGCAAAAGATTGACGCCATACGTAGGAGTCGTGCACTGTACCGCCAATTGGCATCACAAATCACCATAACGTTTTTGGAGTGACCGCCTTTCCGGCAATAGTAGACATGTTTCACATCTTTTTTCGGTGCGGATATTTTAATATGGATTCCGTCGATTAGGCCAATAATTCTAATAACATGGTGTAGCATTAACTGCATGGATCTAAATCTAAAATATCTGATGTGGCCAACACATGACTTCCTTGTATGACGGCAATTGTATGATTTTATTTCAAGAGTGGTTGATATATTTTATTTATATTTTAAAATTGAAGTTTTAAAAATTTTAAATATTTTTACTTCCATAATGAAAAAAATTTCATAGGCTTCTCTTAATTTAAATAATTTAAATATTAGTAAGTAAAAACAAGGAAGTACAAATTAGTTTCCACACAGCTTTAACTATCAATCGTACTAATTTGGATTTCCCTGTTTAGTTCTGTAGGGGTACAACCAATTTTTGTAAAAGATAAAGCAGCATAACATTCATTTATCATTATCATTTATGTAATTCGGATAATGCATGCTTCGTGTTCCTTTGGCGAAGAGTCCTTTTGGTGCGAACCATCATTAAAATTGGAGCTACAAAATTGTGTCTTGTGTAAGGCCCAATAGTATATACTTTCTAGGAGTGTTTGTTTTTGAGTAATGTATGAAATTTGAAAAAAACTATATGAGAAGTGTCTTTTTCGCGCAACCGATTGCATCCAAAAAGGGAGGTGCACAACTAAGTCTTATAAGAATCTCAAATACCAAATTTCAAGTTTCTACGATTCTCCGTTTTTAAGTTATTGAGGATACGTACATACGTACATACGTACATACGTACATACGTACATACGTACACACGTACATGCGTACATACGTACACACGTCACGACCAAACTAGTCAAAATGGACTCCGCGATAGTCAAAATGTGTGTTACCATCAAAATCTCAATATCGAAATTTTTCATGATTACAATACTTTCTTGTATTTACTACGTATACAAGGAAGTAAAAAATGGCAAAGAAATATCATTTGCACGACGTCAAAGTCTTTATTTCTTTAATTACATGATTGGTTTATTAAACGCTGGGCTAAGGAGTTTAAGGATTACAGTAGTGTGTATATGGGGTTTCTGGACCAACGTAGCGACTGCGCAGTCGCTGTGGTGCGTGTAGTGCCGCCGCCCTAAGATTGTTAATGTTTGTGTGTTTGAGGCTCTCTGCCGCCGCCATAAGGTTTATATGGTGTGGAGCTCTGCCGACAGGCCGACGGACGGACAGGCTGCTGATGTTGGGGAAGGAGTGGGAAGGGAATTATGTGAGAGTGGAGGGAAGGGATGAAGATGCTGAATATTTTTGTGAAAGAATATGTTGTTGTTGTTGTATCATGAGACTTTAGCGAACGTGAGCGTTGGTCCAGAGTTAGTGTAAACAAATTTCTGTGTTTTGAACGAAGTGCCGTCGACTGAGTTGGTATAATAAAATTTCGGTGATTGTTTTGATTATTTAATTGCTTATGTTGTTGTTGTTGTTATTTGTTTTAATAGGAATCTTTTAGTAGAACAGATCGCCGTGGAGTTAATGCAAACAAATTCCGTTGGTTTCCCTTTTCTTGCCTATGCTGTTGTTGTTGTGGATTTGTTTTCAATACTTGGTGACATGTGGTAGGATTATGTGTATCAGAGAACTGCAGCGAATACACTCGTTCTTATCTGTGCAAGAAAGACACGGATCATTATTCGTGCTTTTACTATATTTGGACTCGTAAATTTAATGCACATGCATGATTCGCACTCGATCTGGGACGAATACTGAAAACACTCGCCACGAAGGCTACGAATGGCCAAATGATCCGTAAAAAGGCACGAGTATTTCTCATGTATTCGATGTCATTTTAGGTGACACGAGTATATTCGTACCTAAAAGTGTATGCTTTTTCACTAAATTTCACGTGGTGCGTCTTTGGTATCCTCGTTGGGAATGAAAAATTCTAATGCCAGTTCACAAGTTTCGTAAAACAAGGATCTGAAGTTCAGATTCTGAACAAACAGCAACCGCCTGTCTAGCATTGCGACGCCGGAGTCTCATTAAACGATAACAAAAACAAAAACAAAAGACGCGTAAACAAAACGCACAATGATGATTTCATGCACTCAATTCATGCGATGTATGCTTTTAGGTACGAATATACTCGTGTCACCTAAAATGACATCGAATACATGAGAAATACTCGTGGCTTTTTACAGATCATTTGAACATTCGTAGCCTTCGTAGCGAATAATTTTACGATCCGCATTCTTCGGCACGCATCATTTTATCAATCGCACACTTCGAGACGAATGTTTTCACGACACCTCTCAGAACTAGTGCGAATGGTAGTCGGACATGAAAAAACAATGCATAGTGTTGATTCGGTATCCGTTTTTTAACGAATGATCCGAAACTACGCTTTAGTGTATTCGTTGCAGTTCTCTGATGTGTATGCCCAATGCGTGGCATGACAGAATATTTTTTTTTGTTTCTGTTCTTTTTTTCTTTGCAATGTATTTTGGGAATGCCCCTCTTGTGAGCGGTGACATTCATATTTTATAGCTATTTTTTCTTTTAGTAAATGAACTGAGACCCTTTCAAGTGGATTCTTGGTGAACCAAATCCCAGCTTGCTGAAAATGGAAAGGTAGAGTTGATTTTTCTTTTCGAGCAAGTCTACATTTTATATTCATTGATCTTTAACTCTGACTACAAAGCATGAGCTCGATGGTATTGGAAGACTCAATTAGTTTATATGGTGTTGTATATGTTAGTGATATATGCATGTTTGTGTATATACATATATATATGTATGTTGTAACGAAGCTCCGGTTATCCAGTTTTATAGCCAGGGTATGATCTCAGTCGTCGTCCGGGATCCTGTTACAGAAATATTTATAAGTTTCAGTAACCCTCTTGTTTTAGTACACTCCTTTATTGAATTGTTTTAAGTTCAACTTAGACTAGATGTAAGCGTACTAAAAAAAGAAACCTTATCTAATTCAACCACCGAGAAGGGCTCACTGAGCAGAATGTGGCTTTGTTCCATTGATGGAGTTGCTGCACACTTGCGACTGCTGACGGGTTAAGTTTCCGATGTGCGTGCGCGGCGTGATGTATGTTTGTTCTTCGCTTGTGTCTCTCCTGCTGAGCGGCTTATACTTAGTTTCCGTTCTCGTAGGAGCTCCTTCAGTCGTAGGTGTCACACTGGGTCTATGCCCGTCTTGGCTAGTCTCTCTTACGTGTGTCTTGGCGAGCGCTTCTGCGATTGTCGATCATTAAGATTACGTCAATCGCTTAAGGATATCTCAGAGTCCGCCTCCGCAGTGTTCCGATCATTAAGATTACGTGAACACGGTGCAAACGGGCTTCGTCAATGATCCCGAAGGTAACGTGCCGCACCTATGTATGTCTTAGCTAGTCTCTCCGGTCTACGTGTGTCTTGGCAAGCGCTTCTGCGATTGTCGATCATTAAGATTACGTCAATCGCTTAAGGATATCTCAGAGTCCGCCTCCGCAGTGCTCCGATCATTAAGATTACGTGAACACGGTGCAAACGGGCTTCGTCAATGATCCCGAAGGTAACGTGCCGCACCTATGTATGTCTTAGCTAGTCTCTCCGGTCTACGTGTGTCTTGGCAAGCGCTTCTGCGATTGTCGATCATTAAGATTACGTCAATCGCTTAAGGATATCTCAGAGTCCGCCTCCGCAGTGCACCGATCATTAAGATTACGTGAACACGGTGCAAACGGGCTTCGTCAATGATCCCGAAGGTAACGTGCCGCACCTATGTATGTCTTAGCTAGTCTCTTCGGTCTACGTGTGTCTTGCTCTCCTATGTATGTCGTTAATGCCACTGTTATTCGCGGTTATCCCTCCCGTCGGAGCTTACCTGGTCGTGCTTGCCGTGTACACTATGCCACTCACTGGGATTCCTTTGAATTTCTCTCGAGCCACGTTCAACCGTGAAACGTTGTGTCCCTGCCTGGCTGTTGATCAACGATGATTCTTCGCGACGTGCCTACGTGACTTAGGTTCAAAGAGAAATCTCTCATGCGTCTTTACTCGCCCGCGGTCCCACACTGACTGTCCCGTTGCGTCTTCACTTGAGTGTCGTTTAGCGACGATTCTCGCATACGTCTTTACTTGCCTGTCGCTCCGCGCTAACTGACCCGATGTCTTTGCTTGTCTATCGCTCGACGCTGACTGTCACGATGCGTCTTTACTTGTCTCTGGCTCGGCGCTGACTGACTCGCTGTCTTTGCTTGTCGATGTCTTTACTCTCGCACCGATGTTTGCGTTGTTACGATTGCTAGTGTGCGTTGATCTCCGAGTGCTTCTTTTCTGCTCTTTCCCACTCTTTGTGTTGAGTGTTGCGATGGTGGTGGGTTCTCTCCCTTATATACTAACTTAATGCTACACCAACAGGGTATTTCAGGTTCATAGTTAATAATTAATTCAAGATACTTAATTCATGCCATTCAAGAAAAAGGTATAACTGCCTAGTTTCTATTACTCAACCATAATAATAGTAATAATAATAATAATAATAACTCAACATAGGTATATTTCAGTGTAAGTAAAGAAAATAATAACAATAAAATATATTCCATTATAAAACAAAAAAAAATTATTCTTTCGTTGTGGGATCGAATTCCGCTGGAATTAGGTCCTCACACTCCCTCTCTACTTCGGGTGGAGGCGCACGCTTGCTTCGCCTCTCCTCGAGATTCGGATGGTCACCATGTGATCCCCGATGCGGCATCGCGTATTTAGTTGTTGGCCTGGTCGGTGTCTTTCCTGACAGCGACGGATTTCTTCGTCCAATGCCTGCTGGTCTGGGTTAGGGGCCACCGCTGTTCTCTCGCCGTCTTTAGCCGGTGATGTAGGATCAGGGCGATTCGTCTCAACGGACTCCTGTTCGACCGCGTCGAATACGGCTTCGTCCAGCGTGATGACGTCTTCCATATCGTCCGTTGATAGCATCAGTAGGTCGTCTATGGTGGCGAACATCGCGCCGAGACTATCTTCGGTGTCGTTCATGGTCGTAATGTTAGCGACTGACGTTGAGTCGCACTGGGTTTCGGCTCTACCAACATCGTCTGTGGTGGCCAGGAAGTTTGCGTCTGGGATGGGAACGGGGCTCGTCTCTGAAGACGTGCCGGAAAGCTCAGGTACCGCGCGCCAAAACTCACGTGGTATCATAACTGGTGGCGTTGCGGTGCTGGTTGGCGAAGCGATCGGTAAAGTATTATTAAATGCCCAAGCGATTTGTGTGGCATCGTCGGGTGGTGGGTTGATGGATGTGGCGGCGTCGGGTGTCAACGTGTTGGTGGTGGCAGCATCGGCTGGTGAAATATTTGATGTGGCAGCATTGAATAACGGAATATTTGGTGTGCCAGCATTGAGTGCTGATGTGTATGTTGTGGCAACATCGGGCGTTGAGATATTCCTTGTGGCAACATCGGGTGTTGAAATATTCCTTGTGGGTAGCCTGGGTGAGGTGATGCCGGGCGGCTCGGCGATTTCGGTGTTGGGGTTCCACTCGATCGGTTGAGGTAGACTACTTGGCCAGGCGCCTTCATCGCCCCACACCGCGGTATCCGGCTGGGTCTGTATGACCCGGAAGTGGTAGATCGTCTGCACGTACCCTGGGACTTGCACTACTTCCCGTTCTGCCTCCGTGGTAATCCATGATCCTTGGAACGAATCTTCTTCCTCCTCCAGGTCGCTTGCATTCTGCTCGGGGCTCTCAGCGTGACGACAGTCTGCGTCCTGTGGCGCATATCCGTGGCAGAAGCTGCCTCGCTCCGGTGTTGTGGGCCTGTACTCGGATGGTGTCGGTGGCTCGCCGATATTCTCGAAGTTAAATTCGGGCAAAGCTTCCTGCTCGTCGTCTGTGGGCCAATATATACCCGTTGGTGCTTCCGGCTCAATGCTCGTCTCCAAGGGTGACTCCACTTCTTGACTGATCTCGATCTGTGGTTCCGCTTCGTGCGTTGTCTCAATAGCGTCTTCTACCTCGTGAAGTGTCTCGATGTTTGGTTCCGTTTCTTGGGTGGTCTCACTAGCGGCTTCCATCTCCGTAGTGTTCGTATTGGGTGGTTTCGCCTCTGTCACCTTGACAAACACGATCTCTTCATCGGAGGATGAGGGATCGCTTACCAGGCAGCGGCGGTAGTCCTCCTTGCGCCGAGTAACGTTACGACTCGCCTGCCTACCACTAGCCCCGACAGGTGGTTCCGCGTCTACCGTTTTGACAAATACCACCTCGTCATCCGAGGACGAAGAGTCACTACCCATACTCCAGCCGACGTCCCCACCGCTCCGAGTGCCGTCCTCACTCACCTGTCTTCCCGCCTCTTTCTCTCTATTCGGTCGAGTAGGCGATGCAACCCGGTGGAGCCTCAAGCGCTCCCTTTTCCCTCCAGGATTTACCATCTCCGCGCGCCACTTCTCACCGAGTTGGCGTGTTGCTCGTCGCTCACTATTCAGCTGCTCTACGCGTTTTCTAAATTTTTTCTTGCTTCGCTCAAATTTGTCGTTGTCCATGGTGTGTTCCGTTTGAAGGTTCGATTCGTTTGAGGTTTCGCGATCGACTGAGTCGATGGTTTGCTGCTTTCGTTTTCCTGACCTCGCCGCTGTATATTTCGATGGTTGAGTAGCAACTGGTGACTATTTGGACTGTTTGCTGTATGTACTCTGAATTGGTCGCCCTCCGGTTCGTAACTATGAAATTCCTTCAAGTCGCCGATGTGGGCATTCCTCACGCCCCCTCCGCCCTTTTTGCTTACTTGAACGATGACTGGTGATAAGAATTTCTCCACCTTGTAAGGCCCGTCGTAACGAGGTGCGAGTTTTGCCGCGAATCCCTCTACTGCTTTGGAGAGGTGGTGTTGCTTCACCATGACTAGCTGGTGTATTTGTGGCCTCCACGGCCTTCGTCGGAGATTATAATATTTTGCCTGGACCTGGGTGGCCTTGTACATGTTTTCTCGGGCCATCTCTAACGTTTTCCCCAGCCGCTCCACATACTCTTCTGCGGAAAACGGTCTCGTTCCCGTTCCAGCTATGTCTCTGTCGTATATTGCGTTTGGGAGGCGTGGTTCGCGTCCTTGCACGAAATACGCTGGACTGAATCCAGTGGATTCCGACGTGCTCGTGTTGATAGCCAGAGTTAATTCCGGTAGCAGCTCATCCCAGGTCTTTTGGTTCTCGCCTACAAACTGGGAAATCATGGTTTTCACTGTCCTGTTGGTGCGTTCCGTGGGGTTTTCTTGGGGCGTGTACGGGGCTGTGCATTGATGTCTCACTCCGAGGCTGTGTAGAAAGGTTTTTAATGCCTTACTCGTGAACTGTGTCCCGTTGTCCGAGATTAATATTTTGGGGTTCCCAAAGCGAGCCAAAATTCGCTCGCGGAACGCTTTTATGATATTGTTACTAGTGGCTTGCCTGAAAGCAATCATCTCGGTCCACTTCGAGAATTTATCGATGAAAACGAGGAGCATGCTATTACCATGTTTTGACCGTGGCAGAGTACCCACAAAATCGGCACACACCACCGCCCAAGGCTCCTCTGCTGGTGTGGAGAACATTTCACCTGCTGGTCGCTGCTGTGAAGCTTTGAATTGTTGGCAACTCTTACATCCCCGGACGTAGAGACTTGCCTGCCTGAACATCCCCGGCCAGTAGTATTTCCTTGCCAACCGATTGATGGTTTTCCGAACACCGAGATGACCAGCGGTGGGCTCATCGTGGTTTTCCTTCAGTGCCTGCTCCCGAAGGTCTATGGGTAGGCACATTTTCCAAGGTGTGGAGTCGTCGCCCTCTAGTTGTCGCGGCATATGTCGATAGAGTTTTCCGTGCTCGATGAAGTAATCTGGATATTTTCCTGGATCGGCAGCGACCTCGCGAAGTTTCTTCTCGTACCATGATCTAGGTTCCGTCTCTCTTATCGTAGTGGTACACAAAGTCTCCCGGGGTTGTCGCGATAGCGCATCAGCGACCACGTTGAGTTTACCTCGCCTATACTGGATGTCGTACGTGTGTTGTTGTAATTCGAGGGCCCACCTCGCTAATCGTCCGGTGGGGCTTTCAATCGAGTTGAGCCATTTCAGGGACAAATGGTCCGTGACAACGGTGAAAGCGTACCCCTCTATGTATGGCCGCATTTTCCTGACTGCCCACACGATTGCTAGGCATTCCTTTTCGGTGGGAGAGTAATTTTTCTCCGCACCGTTGAGGTGTCTACTTGCGTACGCGATAACTCTCTCTTTCCCCTCGATCGTCTGGGTGAGTACTGCTCCAAGACCATAATCGCAGGCGTCGGTCTGTAGGATGAAACGTTGATTAAAATCGGGGCAAGCGAGAACGGGAGCTTCCGTCAGTCTTCGCTTTAACTCCTCAAATGCTTCCTGTTGTTCCGACGCCCATTTAAAATGCTTTCCCTTCTTCAAGAGCGCAGTCAAGGGCTGAACGATTTTAGCGAAGTCGGGTACGAACCGCCTGTACCACGATGCAATACCTAAACACTGGCGGACTTGGCGAACATTCTGAGGGGGCTGTAATTCCGTTATGGCCGCAACTTTCTCCGGGTCGGTGTGGATACCTTCCTCGCTCACCACGTGTCCCAGATATTTAATAGTTTTCTTGAAAAACTCGCATTTGTCGATGTTAATGCGCAGCTTAGCTTCCCTTAGGCGTCGGAATACCTCCCTTAGGTTATCCATGTGTTGTGCGAGCGTTTCCCCGGTAATGACGATGTCGTCTAAGTACGCGAAGGCGTATGGCTCGAGTTCGGGTCCGATCACGCGATCTAGTGCTCGTTGGAAGGTTGCGGGCGCGGAATGGAGACCAAATGGCATGACTCGCCATTGGTACAGTCCACGGCCTGGCACGGTAAAAGCCGTGTACTTTTTGCTGGCCTCTTCCATAGGAACCTGCCAGTAACCATTTCTGAGGTCGATACTACTAATGTACTTCGCGTTCCTAAGACGCTCTAGAATATGATTCATCCTCGGGAGTGGATATGCGTCCGGTACCGATCTCGCGTTGAGTTGGCGATAGTCGATGCACAAGCGCCACTGTCCGGTTTTCTTTTTTACCAAAACTATTGGTGCGCTGAAGGGGCTCTGTGATGGTTCGATGCATCCACGCTTGATTAGGTCCGCCACTTCTTGATCAATCACCTGTTGCATGGCGGGGTTCCGTGGGAAGTAACGTTGCTTGATGGGCCGATCGTCTCTCATTATTATGCGGTGTGTTGCCACGTCGGTGGTTCCTTCGATCTTCTCTAGGTGACTTAATTCCGCGCGTAGAAACTCTTGAATCTTTGTCTCCTCACTCTCTATGTCTTCCCTTGTAGTCTTACATCGAATGTTAGAGTTACCTAGCTTATCTGGGGTGCGTTTTAACGTCACCGAGAGGTCTCCGCACTGTATGGTTGTTCCGACACCGGCGAGAAAGTCCAATCCAAGGATCACGTCGTCAATCATTTCTGGTATTATTAGGAAAGTCGTCATCCTACTTCGTCCTCCTATTCCGGCTAAGATTGTGAGAGTTTCTCTTATTGGTTGGTCCACTCCGTTAGCCATGGAAACCTGTAAGTTGGTTTGTGTCACGCTGCCTTCTTGTCGGAGGTTTTCTCCCACGTCCTTTCTTATAAAACACCGAGTCGCCCCGGTGTCGACTGTTGCCTCCAGGAGACGTGTCCCGCAAGTGATTGTGGCGACAATGCGGTGCACCTCCATTCGTAGGTGGTTTATTGGCGTCGAGCGTTCGTTGTGTTGGACTGATCCCTCCCTCGACTTGCGGACCAGCCACTGGCGTTTCCCGGGTTCGCGCGGCAGCATTCTTTCGTTCGAATGTTTTTGCGCCCACATTCCCAACAGAAAATCAACCTGTCGCCGCGGCAGCTGTTTGCGAAATGTCCTTGACACCCACAATGCCTGCAGGCGGACTGCGGCTCCGGCACACAGTCGTTGTTCTCCACTACCTGCCGGTGCACTTCATTCCCGTTCCGCCGTAACGGGGCATGTCTCGATGAAAGTGTGCGTGCAGTTGACTCGGGCAGTACCCTGTCCTTTAGTATCCCTTCAAAGTCGCCGGCTAGACCCATCAGCTCATTTAGGGAGCCGAAATCACGGCGCTTAACGTATAGTTGCATCTCACTACTGCTATTTCGGTAAATCCGATCTAATTTCTCACGTTCGGTGAGTTTTGTGTGTCGCATTAACATCTGTAATGCCAACACAAAGTCCTTAAATTTCTCGTGCGACCGTTGCGATCGCTGTCTGATTTCGTCGTCGAGGCGTTCAAAATATCTAGATGGTAGGAAAAATTCTAGGAAGTCAGTTTTAAAACTGCTCCAGGTTAGCCACTGCTGGTTGTTATTCCGGAACCACTGAAGCGCTCTTCCCGTAAGGATCTGGGACATTGCCCTTGGCAGCAGAGTGTGGTTTACATTATAAATTTCCGCAAGTTCTTCCAATCGCTCGATAAAATTCAAGGCGTCATCTTGGCCATCATAACCTACTCGCCATTTGCGGATCCGATCGATGAACTCAACGCTGGATAGGGACGACTGAGTTACAGTTTCGAAGCTACGGTCCCCGTCTCTGCCAGTGAAATTATTTGCGGGCGTGTGGTGAGCAGCGGGTGGCTTTAGAGTATTCTCTGATCGCGGTATGGAGTGTGTTAGTGTATTCTGCGACAGTTTCGGGGCGTCCGTTGTCATTCCCCGCCGCTCTGAGGTGTTGGAAATTCCTGCCGTTGGTGAAGGGCTTCGGCGGTGCTTGGCCTCTAATTCCAAGAGCCGTTTTATGATCGCGGACTCTGGGTTTTTCTGATCTTCCTCGCGCGCAAAAGCTGCAAGTGTCTTCCGCAGTTCTTCTACCGTTCCGCCGTTGTCAAGGCCGAACTCCTCCGCGTAAACGAGAAGGTCGTCCCGGCGAAGTTCGTGTATCCATCCAGTTCTTACCATGTTGTCGAGCCGCTGGGGTTGCTTGCCCTTTCCTTGACTATAGTAAATGATTTCTTTCAAGAGAGTCCCTGCTCGGGCGCCACTGTAACGAAGCTCCGGTTATCCGGTTTTATAGCCAGGGTATGATCTCAGTCGTCGTCCGGGATCCTGTTACAGAAATATTTATAAGTTTCAGTAACCCTCTTGTTTTAGTACACTCCTTTATTGAATTGTTTTAAGTTCAACTTAGACTAGATGTAAGCGTACTAAATAAAGAAACCTTATCTAATTCAACCACCGAGAAGGGCTCACTGAGCAGAATGTGGCTTTGTTCCACTGATGGAGTTGCTGCACACTTGCGACTGCTGACGGGTTAAGTTTCCGATGTGCGTGCGCGGCGTGATGTATGTTTGTTCTTCGCTTGTGTCTCTCCTGCTGAGCGGCTTATACTTAGTTTCCGTTCTCGTAGGAGCTCCTTCAGTCGTAGGTGTCACACTGGGTCTATGCCCGTCTTGGCTAGTCTCTCTTACGTGTGTCTTGGCGAGCGCTTCTGCGATTGTCGATCATTAAGATTACGTCAATCGCTTAAGGATATCTCAGAGTCCGCCTCCGCAGTATTCCGATCATTAAGATTACGTGAACACGGTGCAAACGGGCTTCGTCAATGATCCCGAAGGTAACGTGCCGCACCTATGTATGTCTTAGCTAGTCTCTCCGGTCTACGTGTGTCTTGGCAAGCGCTTCTGCGATTGTCGATCATTAAGATTACGTCAATCGCTTAAGGATATCTCAGAGTCCGCCTCCGCAGTGCTCCGATCATTAAGATTACGTGAACACGGTGCAAACGGGCTTCGTCAATGATCCCGAAGGTAACGTGCCGCACCTATGTATGTCTTAGCTAGTCTCTCCGGTCTACGTGTGTCTTGGCAAGCGCTTCTGCGATTGTCGATCATTAAGATTACGTCAATCGCTTAAGGATATCTCAGAGTCCGCCTCCGCAGTGCACCGATCATTAAGATTACGTGAACACGGTGCAAACGGGCTTCGTCAATGATCCCGAAGGTAACGTGCCGCACCTATGTATGTCTTAGCTAGTCTCTTCGGTCTACGTGTGTCTTGCTCTCCTATGTATGTCGTTAATGCCACTGTTATTCGCGGTTATCCCTCCCGTCGGAGCTTACCTGGTCGTGCTTGCCGTGTACACTATGCCACTCACTGGGATTCCTTTGAATTTCTCTCGAGCCACGTTCAACCGTGAAACGTTGTGTCCCTGCCTGGCTGTTAATCAACGATGATTCTTCGCGACGTGCCTACGTGACTTAGGTTCAAAGAGAAATCTCTCATGCGTCTTTACTCGCCCGCGGTCCCACACTGACTGTCCCGTTGCGTCTTCACTTGAGTGTCGTTTAGCGACGATTCTCGCATACGTCTTTACTTGCCTGTCGCTCCGCGCTAACTGACCCGATGTCTTTGCTTGTCTATCGCTCGACGCTGACTGTCACGATGCGTCTTTACTTGTCTCTGGCTCGGCGCTGACTGACTCGCTGTCTTTGCTTGTCGATGTCTTTACTCTCGCACCGATGTTTGCGTTGTTACGATTGCTAGTGTGCGTTGATCTCCGAGTGCTTCTTTTCTGCTATTTCCCACTCTTTGTGTTGAGTGTTGCGATGGTGGTGGGTTCTCTCCCTTATATACTAACTTAATGCTACACCAACAGGGTATTTCAGGTTCATAGTTAATAATTAATTCAAG
The DNA here is from genome assembly GCA_937620795.1 of Thecophora atra. NCBI lineage: Eukaryota > Metazoa > Arthropoda > Insecta > Diptera > Conopidae > Thecophora > Thecophora atra. Next base: position 40,888,518 of record OW569398.1, read on the forward strand.
ATACTTAATTCATGCCATTCAAGAAAAAGGTATAACTGCCTAGTTTCTATTACTCAACCATAATAATAGTAATAATAATAATAATAATAACTCAACATAGGTATATTTCAGTGTAAGTAAAGAAAATAATAACAATAAAATATATTCCATTAGAAAACAAAAAAAAATTATTCTTTCGTTGTGGGATCGAATTCCGCTGGAATTAGGTCCTCACAATGTAAATATCTCATAAATGGAGTATATTAAATTTTTAGATTAGGTGAATTGTTAGGTTCAAGTAAATTATATTTAAAGTTATGTATCAGTATATAATAATTATAACGTGATAGATTGTTGGCGTGTTACGATGGAAAACTTAAACATTTGTGAATATATCGATCGTGTTCATGAGTTTTTAATAACTCAAAAAGATACAACATTTGAGGAACATTTTGAAGAAATTTTAAAGCATCTATTCAAAGTTATTTCGTAATAAACATTATGACAAATTTCAATCTATTCATGGAAATCATTGCGAGAGCTGCTGCTGGTCTTCAGATAAATGCTTCGATGGTCCTGACACTTGTGCATGCTACATGTTGGAATATCAAATTGCTAGAGTCAATAAGTTAATGTCTTTGTATTCAAAACTAAATGTAATTAAAATGGAGAATACTCAGTAAAATAAAAGACAGTAATTAAATATTTATATTTTTGGTTTTTTTTGGTTTTGGTTTTTATCTATTTTTTTTTTATTGTACACATATACATATATTTTACATTTGATAATAAAATGGTTGCGACTGTGGGAAATCTACAAACACCTCCAAGCAAAAATCGTCAGATCCATCCTTCAATATTTTCATTAAATAGTAGGAACCGTTGCTAAATTCCTTAATGGATTCATCACTTATATTATTAAATCTTTGTGGTAAAAATACAACGTTGTCTTCTAGCTCCTTTATTACTCGAGTTCCATACTTTGTTGTAGTTCTGCGTACAGTTTTAATGGAGTAACTTTTGTTGGCTTCCATATCTTTTATAGACAAAACACCTTTCTGTGTGACGTTTTTCTTAATAAAATCCTCCACAGCACTTAAAAAAATAGTTGATGATGGTTTCCTTTGATTCATTTCAGCGATTTTTGTTTTATTTATTTAAATTTTTAAGTTGTTGCCAAGTTACAAAAACCAACTTTTACTAAAAAATTGACTTGTGACTAGGGATGTCAAACGGGACAAAAATTTTCAATCCCGGGATTTCGGGATTTTAAAATTTTAAATCCCGGGATCGGGATCGGGATCGGGACTAATTTCGGGACTGCAAAAATAATATGGACCTGTATTATTTACAATTATAAATGATTAATTTTACAGGAGTCGTATAATAGACATAAACAGAAACGCAATATGTGGTGAAGTTAATTTATTTATTAAACCAAAGAAATATTAAAGTTAAAAAAAGATATTGATGCATTGTATGGTAAATATATATATGACATATAAATTATATATGTGTATTTATTTGTATATTGTATTTTTAGCCTGACACATATTACATAATAAAACGATATTGCGATTGTTAGTTATTTCTGAGCAACCTCTCACTTTGAACTGTTAAGAATTGCCATACAAACTTAACAAAAAATTTGCAGAAAAAATCCCGAAAATCCCGGGATTTCATTAAAAATAATCCCGGGATTTCGGGATGCTTAAATTGTGGAAATCCCGAGATCCCGGGATCGCGGGATCCCGGGATTGACATCCCTACTTGTGACCGTTTAGCTAGAGGGATTTTCAACGACTAAATGAAATGGTACAGTCAAAGAATATATTATATTATGTTTTCTATATACTTTATATTATGTAGTATGCTTTATATTATGGTTTCTATATCCTCTGTAATAATAACACAAAATTCCCTTAAATGTGAAAGAGAGTATAAAAGAGAGCTAGCGACATGATGAGACAGCGAAACCACAAATTTGTATTTGATACTTTATGAAATATTTAGTTTATTGAATATTTATGATTTACATTATAACTCCAAACACAAGTGCCCGCAGTTATATGAATTATAATTTTGATGTTGAGTGTAGTTGTATTGGATTTCGTTACCCAAATATCGAATTATTTCATGCGGTGGTTGCCAGTTTCCAAAGCTGTCATAATATTCTTTAATATTTCTATTCTTATAATATGCTGCCCAATGAGTAGCTTAGCTTTCATTGCGTTTGTAACTAAGAATGCTTTTATTCGTTCACCAAGTTTAGTGTCCTTAGATATTGATCTTCGAAAGCCTTTTCAGCTAATATTTTATCTGTTTCGTGCCTTTTATTTAAATCTTTACTTTGAGAATATGCAGTATCATGCTCTTTACATGCAACGTCCAATGGATTGATTCCAGTATCACGTCTAGCTAAACGGTCTTTTAGTTTAGTTCCTGGACCACAAAATTGATAACCCGGTAAATGAAGTTCAAATGGCAGAGAATTAATAGCTTTTTTGAATAAACCTCGTCCAATCACTGGTTTAAAAAAACTGGAAACTTTTTCGTACATAATAACCATTTTATATCCATTCGACAACAAATACGAAATATAAATGAATAAAAAGGCTTGAATGCTTTGTATTTATATCATAAGTTTATATGCGCTTCGTTAAACAAGACAAATTAATAAAAGTGAAAAATTTTGAATACTGATACAAATAATGTCACACAATCCAGGCACAGTTCACTGCTACCGAATACAATTAGGTGTCTTACTGTTGGACCTTCAAACTGCGGAAAGACTAATGTAATGTTAAGTTTAATAGAGAGTCCAAATGGACTAAACTTTGCAAACATATACTTGTACTCAAAATCACTTTATCAACCGAAATATGAATATCTAAAGCGTTTAGTAAAACCAATTCAAAATATGGGATTCTTTACATTCTCCGACAATGAAAAAGTTCTCAAGCCGGATGAAGCAAAACCAAATTCAATAATGATATTCGATGATGTAGCTTGTGAGAAGCAAAACAACATTCGAGAGTACTTTTTTCTTTTATATACAAGAATTTCCAAGCATTTGATACGTGATAATGCCAATTTTATAATTATGTTTAAGCAAGATGAAATGAATATTAAGCACATATTAAGCACATACAATGACCATGTTGCAAAGATAAATACGGATTTGTTGTAATAAGCAATGATGATGCAATTGATAATGGCCGTTATAGGATAGGTTTTGATATATTCATTCACATATAATTAATAAAGACAGTCTCATGCTATATTCATATTAGTATGTTACCTCACTTTCAACTGTTAACATTATTATACCTGATACCGGTTTTAACTGCTCTGATAGCTGTTTTTCCTGATCTGATAGCTGGTTTTCCTGATCTGATAGCTGGTTTTCCTGATCTGATACCTGTTTATAGCTGATCTGATAGCTGGTTTTTCTGATCTGTTACCTGTTTATAGCTGATCTGATAGCTGGTTTTCCTGATCTGATAGCTGTTTTAGCTGATCTGATAGCTGGTTTTCCTGATCTGATAGCTGTCTATAGCTGATTTGAAAGCTGTTCCGATATATTTCCAAAATGGATGAAAAAATATTAAAAGATCCTATTAAAAGTAGGCGAGTGCTCAAAGAGAAATTAAAAAATATTAAACTTGGGAAAGCGGATCTAGAGAATCAATTAGAAAAAACGTTTAAACCGATTACAAAGCCTCTCAACAAATTGGTGCAAAAATCGAACATAAATATTAATAACAAGAAACATGACATAAAAGTGAAGTTACCACTAAAACTTAAAACAAGTACTCCAGTTAAAGCACTAAAAACTGATTTTTCCAATAATACTCTGATCAATAATGATGACGACGAAGACGACGATGACTTTTACTATCAAGTGGAGGATGATGATGAAGATGAACAATTGGCGCCTGAACTCGATATTACTACAAAAGATGATCAAAAATGCACTGAATCAATAGTTTACTCCCAACTACAGCAACAGAATGAGTTGGATACTACATACGGACCATACAAAGGATTGGATGATGAATGGCGAATCGGTAATACTATATTCAGCATATGTAATGATAAAACATATAATTTTGTTACTCCATCGTTGTCATCAACAGGTGCATTAACGTTTCTCAAGCGTTTCCAACGGATATCCAAGTTTTTATTGCTATCCAAATTGAGACCAAAAGCTTTTAAAAAAATTTCGCTTTAATTTACTATTTGATGAGATCTCAATGGAATAATGACCGAACTTGTCAACACTCATTTTGCTATTATCTTTATTTAGAAAAGTGCTGTTTATTTATAAGAAGATTTAGGCAATTATATTAGATTCTCGCAATTCTTCAATGATGGACATAATTTCGTTGTTGTGATTGGTGTGTCCAGCAGATTGTGAAGACCACAAAAGCCTTAATCTATCAACTAACTCATTTGGATCATCCCAATATGTATAATTAGGTTTTTGTGGATTAACAGTCATCAAACCGGTTCCCATTATTATTTTCTGTGACGTAGTTATACATCATTAAATAATGGTTTTATGATGTTGGTGTAGTTGAAAGCCCTAGTTCCTTTCACTTGCTCATTTAGGTTGAAATTACGTTTGTGAGCTCTAGTGTTCTCTAATATAAGTTTGTATGCTTGCAGATCTGCATTGTCATATTTTAATGGTTCTTTTAGATATAAGAGTTCCATCAATCCTGGTGTAAAGTTCCAACTATTATCTGATATTGTTATTTTATCATTACATATGTTGAATATAGTATTACCGATTCGCCATTCATCATCCAATCCTTTGTATGGTCCGTATGTAATATCCAACTCATTCTGTTGCTGTAGTTGGGAGTAAAGTATTGATTCAGTGCATTTTTGATCATCTTTTGTAGTAATATCGAGTTCAGGCGCCAATTGTTCATCTTCATCATCATCCTCCACTTGATAGTAAAAGTCATCGTCGTCTTCGTCGTCGTCTTCGTCGTCATCATTATTGATCAGAGTATTATTGGAAAAATCAGTTTTTAGTGCTTTAACTGGAGTACTTGTTTTAAGTTTTAGTGGTAACTTCACTTTTATGTCATGTTTCTTGTTATTAATATTTATGTTCGATTTTTGCACCAATTTGTTGAGAGGCTTTGTAATCGGTTTAAACGTTTTTTCTAATTGATTCTCTAGATCCGCTTTCCCAAGTTTAATATTTTTTAATTTCTCTTTGAGCACTCGCCTACTTTTAATAGGATCTTTTAATATTTTTTCATCCATTTTGGAAATATATCGGAACAGCTTTCAAATCAGCTATAGACAGCTATCAGATCAGGAAAACCAGCTATCAGATCAGCTAAAACAGCTATCAGATCAGGAAAACCAGCTATCAGATCAGCTATAAACAGGTAACAGATCAGAAAAACCAGCTATCAGATCAGCTATAAACAGGTATCAGATCAGGAAAACCAGCTATCAGATCAGGAAAACCAGCTATCAGATCAGGAAAAACAGCTATCAGAGCAGTTAAAACCGGTATCAGGTATAATAATGTTAACAGTTGAAAGTTAGGTAACATACTAATATGAATATAGCATGAGACTGTCTTTATTAATTATATGTGAATGAATATATCAAAACCTATCCTATAACGGCCATTATCAATTGCATCATCATTGCTTATTACAACAAATCCGTATTTATCTTTGCAACATGGTCATTGTATGTGCTTAATATGTGCTTAATATTCATTTCATCTTGCTTAAACATAATTATAAAATTGGCATTATCACGTATCAAATGCTTGGAAATTCTTGTATATAAAAGAAAAAAGTACTCTCGAATGTTGTTTTGCTTCTCACAAGCTACATCATCAAATATCATTAATGAATTTGGTTTTGCTTCATCCGGCTTGAGAACTTTTTCATTGTCGGAATATGTAAAGAATCCCATATTTTGAATTGGTTTTATTAAACGCTTTAGATATTCATATTTCGGTTGATAAAGTGATTTTGAGTACAAGTATATGTTTGCAAAGTTTAGTCCATTTGGACTCTCTATTAAACTTAACATTACATTAGTCTTTCCGCAGTTTGAAGGTCCAACAGTAAGACATCTAATTGTATTCGGTAGCAGTGAACTGTGCCTGGATTGTGTGACATTATTTGTATCAGTATTCAAAATTTTTCACTTTTATTAATTTGTCTTGTTTAACGAAGCGCATATAAACTTATGATATAAATACAAAGCATTCAAGCCTTTTTATTCATTTATATTTCGTATTTGTTGTCGAATGGATATAAAATGGTTATTATGTACGAAAAAGTTTCCAGTTTTTTTAAACCAGTGATTGGACGAGGTTTATTCAAAAAAGCTATTAATTCTCTGCCATTTGAACTTCATTTACCGGGTTATCAATTTTGTGGTCCAGGAACTAAACTAAAAGACCGTTTAGCTAGACGTGATACTGGAATCAATCCATTGGACGTTGCATGTAAAGAGCATGATACTGCATATTCTCAAAGTAAAGATTTAAATAAAAGGCACGAAACAGATAAAATATTAGCTGAAAAGGCTTTCGAAGATCAATATCTAAGGACACTAAACTTGGTGAACGAATAAAAGCATTCTTAGTTACAAACGCAATGAAAGCTAAGCTACTCATTGGGCAGCATATTATAAGAATAGAAATATTAAAGAATATTATGACAGCTTTGGAAACTGGCAACCACCGCATGAAATAATTCGATATTTGGGTAACGAAATCCAATACAACTACACTCAACATCAAAATTATAATTCATATAACTGCGGGCACTTGTGTTTGGAGTTATAATGTAAATCATAAATATTCAATAAACTAAATATTTCATAAAGTATCAAATACAAATTTGTGGTTTCGCTGTCTCATCATGTCGCTAGCTCTCTTTTATACTCTCTTTCACATTTAAGGGAATTTTGTGTTATTATTACAGAGGATATAGAAACCATAATATAAAGCATACTACATAATATAAAGTATATAGAAAACATAATACAATATATTCTTTGACTGTACCATTTCATTTAGTCGTTGAAAATCCCTCTAGCTAAACGGTCACAAGTAGGGATGTCAATCCCGGGATCCCGCGATCCCGGGATCTCGGGATTTCCACAATTTAAGCATCCCGAAATCCCGGGATTATTTTTAATGAAATCCCGGGATTTTCGGGATTTTTTCTGCAAATTTTTTGTTAAGTTTGTATGGCAATTCTTAACAGTTCAAAGTGAGAGGTTGCTCAGAAATAACTAACAATCGCAATATCGTTTTATTATGTAATATGTGTCAGGCTAAAAATACAATATACAAATAAATACACATATATAATTTATATGTCATATATATATTTACCATACAATGCATCAATATCTTTTTTTAACTTTAATATTTCTTTGGTTTAATAAATAAATTAACTTCACCACATATTGCGTTTCTGTTTATGTCTATTATACGACTCCTGTAAAATTAATCATTTATAATTGTAAATAATACAGGTCCATATTATTTTTGCAGTCCCGAAATTAGTCCCGATCCCGATCCCGATCCCGGGATTTAAAATTTTAAAATCCCGAAATCCCGGGATTGAAAATTTTTGTCCCGTTTGACATCCCTAGTCACAAGTCAATTTTTTAGTAAAAGTTGGTTTTTGTAACTTGGCAACAACTTAAAAATTTAAATAAATAAAACAAAAATCGCTGAAATGAATCAAAGGAAACCATCATCAACTATTTTTTTAAGTGCTGTGGAGGATTTTATTAAGAAAAACGTCACACAGAAAGGTGTTTTGTCTATAAAAGATATGGAAGCCAACAAAAGTTACTCCATTAAAACTGTACGCAGAACTACAACAAAGTATGGAACTCGAGTAATAAAGGAGCTAGAAGACAACGTTGTATTTTTACCACAAAGATTTAATAATATAAGTGATGAATCCATTAAGGAATTTAGCAACGGTTCCTACTATTTAATGAAAATATTGAAGGATGGATCTGACGATTTTTGCTTGGAGGTGTTTGTAGATTTCCCACAGTCGCAACCATTTTATTATCAAATGTAAAACATATGTATATGTGTACAATAAAAAAAAAAATAGATAAAAACCAAAACCAAAAAAAACCAAAAATATAAATATTTAATTACTGTCTTTTATTTTACTGAGTATTCTCCATTTTAATTACATTTAGTTTTGATTACAAAGACATTAACTTATTGACTCTAGCAATTTGATATTCCAACATGTAGCATGCACAAGTGTCAGGACCATCGAAGCATTTATCTGAAGACCAGCAGCAGCTCTCGCAATGATTTCCATGAATAGATTGAAATTTGTCATAATGTTTATTACGAAATAACTTTGAATAGATGCTTTAAAATTTCTTCAAAATGTTCCTCAAATGTTGTATCTTTTTGAGTTATTAAAAACTCATGAACACGATCGATATATTCACAAATGTTTAAGTTTTCCATCGTAACACGCCAACAATCTATCACGTTATAATTATTATATACTGATACATAACTTTAAATATAATTTACTTGAACCTAACAATTCACCTAATCTAAAAATTTAATATACTCCATTTATGAGATATTTACATACATATATATATGTACCTACACAAACATGCATATATCGCTAACATATACAACACAATATAAACTAATTGAGTCTTCCAATAACATCGATCTCATGCTTTGTAGTAAGAGTTAAAGATCAATGAACATAAAATGACCTACATTTGTTCGAAAAGAAAAAGCAAGCCTACCTTCCGATTTTTAGCAAGCTGGGATTTGGTTCACCAAGAATAATACACTTAAAGGGTTGTTATGTTACGTGAGTAACTCTTTATAAAAAAGATACTTCCCAAATAGAACAGGTCGCCCTAATTTGTGTCCTGGCGTAAACGCCGCTGGACGAGAAGGAGTGCCTGCAATTAAGTTGGCACGTCCTGTGACCCAAGACGCCTTGCTGGCGTAGAATTAAAATGAAAAGCCTTGAATAGTTTCTGGCTAGATTAATTCTTAACTTTATTTTGGATCGCTCGGGTTTTTATACCCTAAGTGATTCCATTTCTCTAAGAGTGTAAATATACAAGCAATATTAATATATATGGCTAAACTATTCTTTCTTATACTTAATTCTATGCATAATTATTTCTTTATGCTTCACATTCTTATTCGCACTCAAAATTTCTATTTGTTTATAAAATTTATTGAACCGATACCCAATCATTGACGCGATTCGAAATTGGGCGTTTCAAGGTTCGTGTTACAACGTGTGACGCTGAGTCGCGGTCATCAGCGAGTTAGTGGGTCAGTGCATGCAAAGTGCATGCTCTGCATTTATTGAATGTTACAGTATGCTGTTGTGTGCAGGAGCGGAGTGCGGTCAGTGGATACACTACACCCTCACCCTTAAGAGAAAAATTATATTGGAAGAATATAATTTTTATCAGTGATTGTCAGTGTGTAGTTTAAGATTTTCTTAAAATTATATGTTTGAACATTTTACAGTTTAATTTGCTATTCTAATAGTTGAATTTCTTAATTATTTAATAAATTTAACATGTTCTTAGCATCAAGTAATTGTATTATAGTGAGTTTGTACGGCTTAGCATTTAATGAAGATTGTTTTAGACTACTAAATAATATGTAAGTATGATGTTAATATGTTATAATTTTTTTTTATAAATTGTAATTACTATAAGTATTTGTATGCTCTTAAAATATTCTTTTCTTATTTTCACATTGTATTTGCGATATAAGGTTTTAATAGATTATTGTGTACTTCTTTGTGTAAACCATTTATATCTATTATTGAATTTACATCTTTTCTTTCAATGATTTTATATGGACCTTTGTATGGACTATTAAATTTTTTTCTGTTTTCTAGTTTTAATAAAACTAAGTCTCCTTTTTGCAAGTTAAGTGGTTTTGAATAATTGTTTACTTGTTCTGTATTTCTTTTTTTCTTTTCATTTATAATTTGCTGTTTTGCTATCTCTAGTGAAGTTCGTAATCTGATTTTTAGTTCGTTAGCGTAGTCGTCAATATTCGTAGTGTTTTTTGTGTTTATAAATGAGTCAGTCGGTAATTGGGCTAGTTTTCCAAAAATGAGTTCATGTGGTGAATAATTTGTAGTTATGTGTGGAGTTGTGTTGTATGCAAACATGTAATATGGTAACCAAATATCCCATTCATAATTATTAGCAAAATTTAATAAAAATTCATTTAACACTCTATGATTTCGTTCAACTGAACCTAATGTTTGATGATGGTACGGAGTTGAAAATATTTGTTTTATTTTAAGCAAATCGCATATTTTTTTTAGTAGTTCATTAGTAAATTCTGTACCTTTGTCTGATTTTAAAATTTGGAAATGTCCGAATATTAAGATTAATTGTTCTACAATTGTTTTGGCTATGGTTAGAGCATCTTTTGTTGTTATTGGATATGCTATTATATATTTAGTTAAATCGCATTGCATTGTTAAAATGTATCTGTAACCGTTTGATACCTTAAGAGGGCCTACTGTGTCTATAGATATTACTTGAAAACTTGTGTTTGGAGTATCTGTTATAGTTTGTCTTTCTATTGTATGTTTAGTTATTTTATTTCTTGCGCATAAATCACAATTTGTTATAAATTTCTTTACCATTTTACTCATATTTTTCCATATATATCTTTGTTTAAGTTTTATAATTGTTTTACGAATACCTAAGTGTTCTTTACTATGAAATTCATCAATCAATTTATATTTTATTAAGTCATCACTTATTTGTTTTGGGGTGGCATATATTAATATTTTAAGTTGGGGACTCTTGTTATTTATCATTATTTTTGCGTACGTCTTTTTAAAGTCTTCTTTTTCATATACTTTAAATATTTCATCATTATTCTCTAGCGCTAGGTATTCAATATTTTCCTTCTTCATTCTGGATGCTAGCTTCTGCAGTATCGAATCTAGTTTCGCTGTTTTATCGCTACATCCTACGTGCACGTTATTATTTTCTATAATAATTTTACAATTCTTCATATGTTTGTCGACATTAAATTTTAATTTTTTCATATATCTGACGTCAGTAATTGATGTACAATCCCATATTCGAAGTTGATCAGGCTTCTCATGTGATGTACATTGCCCCTTGTTATTATGTTGTTTGCTCATGCCCCTTGTAACAATTAGTGTTTTCTTAACTGCTTCATCGATTTCACTTGGTATCATTTCTTTTAATATGTCTGAGTTAACCTGTATTCTTGACAGTGCGTCTGCATTCGTATTTAATTTTCCTTTTTTTATACATAATTTCAAAATCGTAATCGCACAAATCTAGTCTTATCCTAGTCATTTTCGATGATGGATTTTTGTGTGTGAAAAGAGATATTAAAGGTCGTTGGTCTGTTATCACTGTAAATTTACGTCCAAATAAATATGGTATGAAAAAGTTTATACTCCAATGGATTGCTAAAAGCTCTCACTCTATTACCGGTTTGTTTAAGTCATGTTTTTGTAAGGCTTTGCTGGCGTACGAAATAGGTAAATCGTTGCCTATTTCGCCTTGTGATAAAACTGCGCCTAGTGCGTAGTTTGAAGCGTCCGTTGTTAAAATGAAAGGTTTTTCAAAATCTGGATATTGTAAAACTGGTGGTGTCATTAGCTTTGTTTTCAATTGTTCAAATGCATGTTGACTTTGTTCATTCCACTCGAATTTAGTGTTCTTTTTTAGAATTCTGTTTAAATCTTTAGCTATGTCCGCGAAGTTTGGTATATATCTTCTGTAATAGTTGCAAAATGCTATAAATCTTCTAACATCGTCTGAATTTTTGGGAATAGGATAGTCTTTAATTGTTTGGAATTTTGCTGGATCTGTTTTTACTCCATCTTTTGTTATTAGATGACCTAGGTATACTACTTCTGGACGTAAAGAACAACATTTGTCTGCATTTAATTTTAAATTGTATCTGTCTAGTCTATCTAATACACGAATTAAATTTTCATTGTGGTGAGTTAGGTTGCATCCGAATACAATTATATCATCTACGTATAAAAAAGCTTCCGACTCTAAACCTGATAGTGCTATGGTGAGCATTCGTTGGAAACTATTTGAAGAAATTTTTAGTCCAAAAGGTAGTCTCTTGAATTGGAAATGTCCATTTGTTGTGGAGAAAGCGGTTAGAGGTCGTGAATTTTTTTCTAAACTTATCTGATGAAAAGAGCTAGTCATATCAAGAGTTGAAAACCATTTTGCTCTTCCAAGTTTATCGAGAATGTCTTCGAGACGTGTGAGTGGGAATTTATCATTTAACTTGCGATAATCTACTACTACTCTCCATTTCTTCTTGTCAGATATATTTTTTTTTGGAACTAATAGAAGTGGAGCATTGTAAGGACTTGTGGAATGTTCTATTATGTCGTCTTCTAGCATTTTATTCACTTGGTTGTTTATCACTTCACTATGAGAATGTGGAAGTCTATAGTTTTCAATGTATACCGGTGTTTTGTCCGATAGTGCAATTTCTTGTGTATAAAAATTATTTGTTGTTAATTGATCATTTTCCAAATGGAAGATATTTTGATATTTATTTAAAATTTCTAGTAATAACGCTTTTGCTTTTTCATCTGAACAATCTATGTGCAGTTTGTTTATAATATGTTCGAAGCGGTCTACGTCGTGTGTTTTGTTGTTGGTAAGTATTTCGTAGTTAAAAAAGCGGTTCGGTTTCTATTTCAATATTTTTTATAATTGCTTCAGCATTTGTTGTATTTAAAATTTTTATATGTGTGAGACCAGTTTTGGGTGCTAACGAATTGCTAAGAAATATGCCTGGTTCGATTTCTTTGTTTAAAATCAGTTTTTCTTCTATAAAATTTAATTTAAGTGGTTGTATAATTTCTGTTCTCGGAGGGATTTTAATTTGAAATATTTTTGTTTGCATTGGTAGCGTCACTGTGTTGTCGTTTGTATATATGGAAATTGTGTATGTTTCGTAATCTATTTTGCACAAGAATCTCTGTAAGAAATCTCTTCCTATTATTCCGTCTGTTTCTATTGGGAATTCTTTGCTAACTAATTGGAAATTGTGATTTATATTTTCTTCTCCAAATTTTAAATTCAAATTAATCATACCTAGTGAATAAATTTTTTCTATGGTGATGCCAGTCAATGCACATTTTTCGTCTGAGTAGTATTCTTTGTCATTCAATTTTGAACTTATTTTGCATAGTGATATGTCAGCGCCTGTGTCAATTAGAAATCTCAGATTTTCATTTTTAAATTTAAGTGTTATATAATTAGTATTATTATCCGATATTTTGTATATATTTAGTTCTGGCTGTCTGGAACGATTATTTGTTCCGAGCCCATGTCGTTTCCCGATTCAGTTACAATATTTATATTTCTATTATTTTGGATTCTATTATTGTTTCTGCTTTGATATCTGGAATTTCTGTTGAAATTGTTATTAGTGTTCCGATTGAAATTGTTATTGTTGTTGTTATATCGTGTTACATTTGCTTGGTTATTTGTCCGATTTTGGTTGTATCGATAACCGTTATTGTTGTACCTTTGGTTACTGTTGATATTGTTATATCTTTGATTAATGTTGTATCTTTGATTGTTGGTATTATTGCTGTTTCTTTGATTGTTGTAATTGGTGTCGTTTCTTTGGTTGTTGTTGTTGTTACTGTTTCTTTGATTGTACATCTGTGGTCTGTAGTTTGCGTTTCTGTTACGTACGTAGTTTATTTGGAATTGATTCTGATTGCCTGCTTGTTCTAGTTCTAGTGCTAGGCTTACTGCATCAGAAAATGTTTTTGGCTGTGATGCGAATAATGTTTGTTTGTAATTTTCGTTAATGCCGTTCTTGAAGATTGTTAGGGCGTACGTATCGTTGATTTTAGTTATTGTCGTTTTTTGTAATGTGTTTGGATCGGTACCCAATTCTTTTATTTGTAGATTGTTTAGTTCGGCTATAGTTGTTAGTATTTTGTCTTTGTAATTGGTTATGTTCCCTCTTTGTACCATATTTGCTAGATCTGTATGTAACTGCGGAATTGATTTGTTTGTTTTGTAACGAAGATGAAGCGCGACTTTTAATTCATCTAATGTTGTAGGGGTTTGTACCGAATTTAAAGCTGTTCTTACATTTTGGCTCAATTTAATGTGATAAACGAATTCTATTAAGTCTTGCTTTGCAGTTGTTGACAAAGTTTTGTTTATTATTTCTACAACTTTTAAAAATGAATCTAATTCTTTATAATTTCCACCAAAGATAGGGATGGTTTTCATCGAGGTTTCTATGTTAAAGTTTGCCATATTTGTATCTTGTGTATTGTTTTTGTTGTCAATTGTAATCTCAATCTGTGAATGTGCAGAGTCTGAATCTGAGTCTGTTGTCGATTGCGACTTTAAAAGTCGTCTTGCTATACAATAATCTTTTTCAAATTCTTCGATTCTTTTAGCAATCGTACTATCGTTTACATCTACTATGCCTATGCAAAATCGTACCTGTGCTTTATATTCTTCTAATTCTTTTAGTTTTGATTTAATTGTTTCCGGCTTGTATGGTCTACTACTTGTTTTTTTAGCGTTTGATATTATTTTTTGTACCGTTTCTATTATCTTATCTAAGTCTTCCATTAATCATAGTTTAGCATATATATGTTACTGCATGTTTATTTTTATTTAAATGTATATTTTTATTTATTTTTAAACATCCGAAATAGTTCTTAATTGAATACGTTTATTTACATAAGTTTTAAAATATGAATGTATTTTGTTTAATACATATAGTGCAACTATTAGGGCTATAATTGTTATTCCGGTTACTTGTTGGATGTTGTACGTTGTTGACAACGAATTGTTGTTGTTGTAGCTTACGTTTATTTGTTCTTCTTTTTATAAAACGTTTCCCATTTTTGACGAACTAATTGCTGCTCCAGACGTTGTTAGTAGACTTCCCATTGGTTCTGCGATTTTTCAGCCGCTGTTCTATTGTATCTATCTGTCGCCAGATCTCGTTAGCTGTATCCCATTGGGGTGGATTGGTTTCATCAGTTACAATGTTCTTTAGGTGTCGTAGTAATTTTCTATCTTTTACTAATTTTCCTCCTCTTTGTTTTTTTATATTTTTTGTTGTTGGAATTTTGCACCTTTCTGCGTCTTTTTTATCCTGTAATCGTGATCTGTATTCACTAAGGCTAATTCTTCTTGGTCCTTGGTCTGTAATGTTGGTAGGAATATAAACTCGTGCTTCAGTGTTTTTGATTCCTTCAGGTATATATTCATCCGACATTGATACCGTCTTACAGAACCGTCGAGCAAGAGCAAAATATAAATTTGGCAGGAACAGTGATTCAAAACGCAGGATATTATTAGAGGACTTCAGGAAAGACTTAAAGTTGCAGGATCTCAGGTGCGGTATGCAGTATCGCCATGTTATGTTACGTGAGTAACTCTTTAAAAAAAGATACTTCCCAAATAGAACAGGTCGCCCTAATTTGTGTCCTGGCGTAAACGCCGCTGGACGAGAAGGAGTGCCTGCAATTAAGTTGGCACGTCCTGTGACCCAAGACGCCTTGCTGGCGTAGAATTAAAATGAAAAGCCTTGAATAGTTTCTGGCTAGATTAATTCTTAACTTTATTTTGGATCGCTCGGGTTTTTATACCCTAAGTGATTCCATTTCTCTAAGAGTGTAAATATACAAGCAATATTAATATATATGGCTAAACTATTCTTTCTTATACTTAATTCTATGCATAATTATTTCTTTATGCTTCACATTCTTATTCGCACTCAAAATTTCTATTTGTTTATAAAATTTATTGAACCGATACCCAATCATTGACGCGATTCGAAATTGGGCGTTTCAAGGTTCGTGTTACAACGTGTGACGCTGAGTCGCGGTCATCAGCGAGTTAGTGGGTCAGTGCATGCAAAGTGCATGCTCTGCATTTATTGAATGTTACAGTATGCTGTTGTGTGCAGGAGCGGAGTGCGGTCAGTGGATACACTACAGGGTCTCAATACATTTACTAAAAGAAACTAGTAAAGGTGTTGTCTACAGCCAGGCTGTAGCCGAAATACCCTACACCTTAAAGGTGCATATATACTCGTATTTATAAGATATATAAGATAAACTATAATTATAGCTGCTTAACTATTTTTGTGCGTTACAAACACCGGTACTAAGTGCGTTTACTCTCAAAATTTAGGTGTAGGGTATAAAAATATATTGCAATACTGGGTGGATGGGTAAAAAGGAGGCGTGGCCCGCCCATTTTATGCCCAACAGAATATTATTGGTTCACAAACTACAATATTATGTACACCATTATTCAGGAAACATATACTTTTCAATACATTCCATGTGAAACCCTCCATGACCTATGTAAACTGTAAAGTGGGCGGATCACGCCCATGTTTGGCATATTAACTGAAAGCATTAGTCTAAACCTACATATAAAATTTTCTTGTCTTCTCTCAAAAAGTGATGCTGATATGGCCTTTTTTAATAGTCAAAACAGAGGTACCTGCACTCTCGATATAAAAAGTAGGCGTGATCCTTGGGCGATTTTGCCCATTTTCAATACGAAACACCCCAACATAGCAACGAATATTTTTGCCAAATTTCATTTTGAAATCTTAATCCGTTCTCCTGTGATCGTGATTTCAACGGACAGACAGACAGACAGACAGACGGACAGACATCGTTATTTCAATTCTGGTGGTGATGCTGATCAAGAATATATATACTTTTCCATACATATCTTGTCTCGTTCTATGCGTTACACACTCCGGTAGAAAGTGAATATACCCTCAACCTTAAGGTGTAGGGTATAAAAATAGCTATAAAATATGATTGTCACCGCTTACAAGAGGGGCATTCCCAAAATACATTGCAAAGAAAAAAAGAACAGAAACAAAAAAAATATTCTGTCGTGCCATACACATAATCCTACCACATGGCACCAAGTATTGAAAACAAATCCACAACAACAACAACAATAACAACAATAGCAGAGGCAATAAAAGGGAAATCAACTGAATTTGTTTGCATTAACTCCACGGCGATCTGTTTTACTAAAAGATTCCTATTAAAACAAGTAACAACAACAACAACAACATAAGCAATTAAATAGTCAACACAATCACCGAAATTTTATTATACCAACTCAGTCGACGGGCATTTCGTTCAAAACACAGAAATTTGTTTACAATAACTCTGGACCAACGGTCACGTTCGCTAAAGTCTTATGATACAACAACATATTCTTTCACAAAAATATTCAGCATCTTCACCCCTTCCTTCCACTCTCACATGATTCCCTTCCCACTCCTTCCCCAACATCAGCAGCCTGTCCGTCCGTCGGCCTGTCGGCAGAGCTCCACACCGTATAAACCTTATGGCGGCGGCAGAGAGCCTCAAACACACAAACATTAACAATATTATGGCGGCGGCACAGCAGCCTCATCATACAAACCTTATGGCAGCGGCACCACACGCACCACAGCGACTGCGCAGTCGCTACGTTGGTCCAGAAACCCCATATACACACTACTGATCACTATATTACTAAGCTATTTTACACATCACTTGTTAGACCGATGTTACATTGATTAGAATCGCCCAAAAAATTAATAACGCATCGAAGCAGAGTTAGTGTGTTGTGGAAAAAGACTGAGTTGTAGAGTAATTGATTAGTAAAATAATTAAATATAACATTTAAAAAGATTTTTGAGTCTAAACCAATTTCGCGGGCTTTTCTTCTCTTTTCGTCGTTCGTTCGTTCGTCTTTAATGTTTTCAATTCTGTCAACACTTGTGTGAAATTGGAAGAGAAACAGAGAATAAGAAAATTAGTGAACTTTGCAAACATTGTAAAAACATAGATTAGTAGATGAGACACTCGAAAATGTCCCTTATACACCAATGCATTTTTGCTGGAATTGCACTGATACAATGAAAGAAAACTTTGATTCGCTGCAAAAAAAGTGTAGCCTCGCCGTAAAGAAGTGTAGCCTCGCCGTAAAATAATGTAGCCTCGACGCAAAAATTTTGTAGCAAGCACTGATGGAAAATTTATTTTAAGGGGTTTGTTTACTGTAACGTCAAAATAAATAATTATAGATATGATGTTTTTTATCTGTGAAAAACATGTATAAAACATAGTTTTAATGTTAATAAATATATTCTATTACATTTTACACAGCATTTCCTAATTTTCTTGGTTATATTTCCTATAAATGCAGTCGGTAATCAAAACTTTTTTGTTATAAATACACAATTATGCGCCTAATTGCGAAAATATTTTAGAATGCTGTTAGCAGAATAGTATATATGAAATTGAATACAAATTATAACAAAATAGTTGGAAATTATACGTTATTGGCCTAGTTGGGGCTCTAAAACCCTTAAGCACCTACGGTTGCACTGTTAAGAATCGCACATTGATAAAGAAACAAGAACAACAATGTGGTACCTCTCACGTATTGTATACGTGAGTTCAATTTTCCAAACAGTGAAATGTCAAACAGATTTTTTGAAGCGGCGAATAGCGAATAGTAACATCTAATAATCTATGGTAAAAACGCACTACCAGCGCCTAATGAGTTTGTGAGATGTCAGCAATGTAAATCGGGATATCATTTCTCATCATGCTGCTCGCTCTTTGAGCGGAGCTTTGCAAAGTATACGTTGGAAAAGCGAAATGAGTGGAAATGTCAACATTGTAGGCAAAGATCTAAGTCTGCGTCTTCGTATGGGGGAGCAGTGTCGGCGAATGTCAACACAGGTCAACAAACGGCTCTAAAACCACAAGTTGCCATCACGGGCAGTTTGGCCTCCGAGATCAACCCTTTACAATCAAATGTTTCAGAGCTTAAGATGGACACGAAAGAGATCAAGAAGGGTTTGGAAAATTTAAGTCAACGAGAGTCTTCCTCTTACGACCATATCAAAAGTCAGCTCTCGAGTGCTTTGACTAAGATAAACGTGGCAATGTCCCAATTAGGCGAACAGGTGAAAGAGCTTTCCATAAAAAACGAAGAGAAAGAACGAAAAATTACATTGTTAGATCAGAAAATAAACAGAATGGAACAACAAGAGCTGGAGAAAAACATTGAGATAAGGAATGCTCCGAACATGGAAAGTGAGTCTGTTAAAGTTTTCGTGGTAAATGTTGGCAAAGCAACGAATGTTGATATTAAAGAGAGTGACATTACCGATGCCTATAGGTTGAGACAGAAAAACAACATGATTATTAAATTCTCCGATGTCAATAAAAAGAGAGAGTTCATGCAAAAGACACGGTGAAAGGTAAGCGCTGCGATTGTCTCATTGATAACAACAACATCATCCTCGTCGAATGAAGTGATGAGCGCAAACAATAATAGCGGTCAAAGTATGTATATTGGCGATCAGCTGACCCAGACGAATCGTCATTTACTTTGGATAGCAAAAAATACAGCCAAAGAAAAAAATTGGAAATTTGTTTGGGTACGCTTCGGAAAAATTTAAGCTAAAAACCAGGAAAACGCCGCTGCTGTTAAAATATTGGCAGAAAAGGACGTAAATTTAATTTTTGAAATAAGTTTGAGTAAACGGCAATCATATAAATTTTTAAGATGGCCGGCCATAAATTTAACAACAGCAACACATATTAGTTATAACACCATAGACAAAAACAAATATAGTAACTACAATCTTTCATGCATCTACCTAAATATCAGGTCCCTGCAAAAAAACTTCCAATCTTTTACATCAGCAATAGAAAACCTAATAGATATGCTTGATATAATTGTACTGGTAGAAACAAATATTTCTGATGAAGAGGAGGGGTCTCATTCGATTCCGGCTTTTAATATGGAATATCTAAATAGGCAGCGAAGACGGGTTGGTGGAAGTGCAGTTTATCTAAAAGGGTCAATACGATACACGAGGGCAGGAGAATCCGGACTATGTACGGGATCCTTTAAGAGTATTCATGTATCATTGCCGATCGCTAGGAAAACTTTTTCGCTAATAGCTATCTACAGACCCCCGTCGCAAAGTATAATTGATTTCAAAGTATAATTGACGCAGCTCAAAACATCGTATTAATAGGAGACATAAACATAAATCTAAATCTTCGTGACCATGCCATCAATTTAGAATATCTCGGTATGCTTGCGTCCAATGGTCTTATGAATTGTGTTATTGGAAATACTAGGGTTGACATAAATAGAGAGACAGAATCGGCCATTGATCACTTATTTATGCGAGGCAGGATGCGATGTAGACGCGCCCATCGTTACAACAAGCATTTTGGATCACTTATCGTTGTGGTTTGCCGTGAAGTATTCTGAAATACCAAAAAATGATAGGATAATAGTTGATCATAGCATAATAGTTGATCGAGAAGTTAATGCGAAAATTCGGTCTACAAACTGGAATGAAGTGATGAAATTTGAAAGAGTTGATACGCTTTGCGGTGCAATACAAACAACATTTAGTGAAATCTATAATAGTTCACGAAGGAATATTAAGATATGTAAGCAACGGCGATCATCATCCGTGGCTAAAAAATTATATACTTATCTGTTGCGAGCAACGTGACAAAATATACAAAAATTGACGTAAAAAGTCTAAAGATAAAGGCCTGTAAAGACAATACAAGTCATACAGAAATGAGGTTAACAGAATTTTGCTGAGAGCCAAGAATAATTATTATAGAGACAAATTTCAAAACTTTAAGTATGACGCTAGGAAAACATGGCAAACTGTGAATGAAATCCTAGGCAGGAAAACACATCATTTGGACGTCTTTGTACTGAACAATTTTGATAAGCAAAATTCAAACTTACCGGACGAGTTTGCGGAAGGTTTTCGGAGTAATATAATTAACGCAGTACACGATTGCTAGATTGAAACATTGCAAACGCGAGCCGAATCGAATAAAAATTTGATGTACTTCAGTGATTTGATGCCACTAAAGAAGAAGTGTTTGCTATTAGCGCTAGTATGAACGCAAATAAAGCTCCAGGTTGTGACGGGATAAGACAAAAAGACCTGAAGAACAACAAAGAATTTCTTACACCAATATTAACCAAACTTATAAATTTGAGTCTTAATACGTGGAAAGTACCAGAATCTCTAAAGCAGTCAATTGGAATACCAATTTATAAAAAAGGCATGAAAACCGCAGTGGAAAACTATCGCCCAATTTCGATTCTACCACCACTGGAAAAAATTTTGAAGGAAATTTTATGTGAAAGCTGTGACGGAGCAAGTCGCCATAGGCTCGTTTGCACCCACACTAACTCGATATACTGCAGATACTCTAAGCCTAAGAAACTCAATTGTTACCTCAGCGCATTTTTTTAGTTTTATATATATAAAGAAATATACATGTATTTACATCTAGCCATGTATTACTTACCATTGTTAGTTAATCCCATTGAATTGAATTCAGTAGCTTAAGTCATCATGATAATAAGATTATTATTATTAATTAATATTATTATCAATCATTTACTACATTGTTTCCATAATTAAGTCATCATTCTAAAATATTGATGCATAAACCACCCCAATGAAGAATGTAGTAAAATAGTAGTTAGTAAGATATTAAAATATTGAATTGAAACGAACAACGCTGGTCATCGAACAGCTGACTGCCAGCCTATAAAAGCAGCAGCAACTCAGAACAAAGGAGAGTTCTACGCCGGCAGCCAACCAGGTGAGTCACAACTACAGTAGCTTAGTAACTTGACGCGTCCAAATCCCGACACCCGCGGAGCATCCCCGAAGCGAGTTGACGAAGAGCCTTGTCGGTTGTTCGCCAACGAGCCGAAGTACGCCGACGACGCCCGAAGCCCCTTTGACGGAGAGCCTTGTCGGTTGTTCGCCAACGAGCCGAAGTGCGCCGAAGGTTTACGAAGTACCTTGTTCGTCGAAATCCCGACACCCGCCGAGCAGCCCCGAAGCGAGGTGACGAAGAGCCTTGTCGGTTGTTCGCCAACGAGCCGAAGTACGCCGACGACGCCCGAAGCCCCTTTGACGGAGAGCCTTGTCGGTTGTTCGCCAACGAGCCGAAGTGCGCCGAAGGTTTACGAAGTACCTTGTTCGTCAAAATCCCGACACCCGCCGAGCATCCCCGAAGCGAGTTGACGAAGAGCCTTGTCGGTTGTTCGCCAACGAGCCGAAGTACACCGACGACGCCCGAAGCCCTTTGACGGAGAGCCTTGTCGGCTCATCGTCTAAATCCCGACTCCCGCCGAGCATTCCCGCGGACTGACTACGAAGAAGGACCCAGTTCGGACTCTCACAAGGATCAACGTTGGACAACAAAGGACCCAACAGCAGCCACAGATACGAAATGCAGTCTTAGTGAAATAAAAATTATTAATTTTAGACTTAGTGAAATCACATAATTCATTCGGTTTTATTAAGAATAAAATATATACAACGAAGATTTAGTGCGGTCGTGTTTCATTTAATAAAATCCTCTCTCGACGGTCAATCACAAGTATAAATTTCTGTGAGGCAGAACCCTCGGCATCCGGCGAGCCGATCCGGAGCGTAACGAAGAAAAAGGTTCGTCACAGTGGCGCTCGAACAGGAAAACACATCGAATTTAACAAAAGTGCAAAAAAAAAACAAAACACAATATCAAGTGCATTCTATTCTCGGGAAAAAAAAACTACCAGTAAACAATAGCTCGAAAACAATTAGTGATCACATGAACGATGAAGAAAACCATAATAAGAAAAAACGCAAGTGCTTATTAAGCGGGGGAAAAAAAACGCAAGTGCTTATTTAACGAGAAAAATAGAAACAAGAACGAGTGTAAACGGACCTAAAACAAAGTTAACTCTGTGCGGAGGAGAACGAAGAAAAGTGAACAATAAATCTATAAAGTGCGAAATAGAAAAAAATTCAAGAAAACATTTATGTGCGTTTGTTGAGTGGAACAAGAAAATTGCAAACAAATTCATTAATTTCCAAAGAAGAAAGGTAAAATTTCAATAAATCGAATACTCATTCAACCAGTGCTGTGACGGTTTAGTATACAAAACAAAAAACAATCACATTCAACTAACGCGTATAACTAACCAAATAACATATTACCTTAAAGGGTAATCACAAGGTGCAAATAGGCAAACGAAAAAGTAAGAATTGTGCTAAATATTCGCAGTTAACAAAAAAAAATCTTCTTGCTGAAGGTGGGGCAAGAAGTAACCAAAACAGGTACGGCAGAGAGAAAAGAACAACAGATCTAGTTCACGTGTTGTACTCCTGCCACAAACTATATACATGTACAAACATAGAATAAAATAAAATAAAATAAAATCAGCCCCGGAGGAAAATTCTCCACATAAGTTGTTTAATTCGGTTTTAGTATAATCTTTATAAAATCTTAGCTTTTGAGAACAGCACACGCGTCGGTGAAACAACATGCCTGCAACGAGCTGGGTGTACTACCTGAAAAGGGAAGACTTGGTCGCCCACTGCGAAGAGTTCGGTCTGGATACATCCGGTACCTTTCAGGAACTACGGAAGCAACTCGCCACATTCCTCCGCCAAGCTGATCATGACCAGAAGACGCGGGAGCGCATATCAGAGCTAGAGGAAGTCCACGCGCAAGCAGAAACTCCAAAACTACACGAGCAAAGGGACTTGACACTGTTAATACCGGCAACAGGTGCGGCAGGAGGCTCCAATAGCCTCTTTACGACGCCTCAGGCAAAGTCACCCACAGGAGGAGTACACAAAGAAGACGTCCTCAATAGTCAGACACCGCAGCATGCCGCTCCCACCATGAGTGTAAGATACGCGCAAACCACCGCCTCCCCAGGAGCACATCAGCAACCACACCACAGCGAAGCCACACCCATACTCATCGAGCAAGTACGGTAATGGGCAGTGAAGTATGACGGAACAAAGGATCCCCTCACCTTTATTGAACTTATCGAAGAACTTGCTGACGCCTACGGAATGAATATTAACGCGTTGCCACGCACTATGCCGGAGTTACTCAAGGACAACGCCCTGACCTGGTTCAGGAACAATAACAAGCGCTGGCCGGACTGGAAAGGCTTCAGGAAAGACTTCCTTAAGTTTTTCCTACCATCACGATTCTGGACGCGGCTCGACGACGACATCCGGAGCAGAATGCAGAGACCAAAGGAGCCATTCAAGACGTATCTGCTCGAAATGCAGAACCTGATGCGGCATGCGAATTACTCAGAAGCACAAAAGCTCGAACGCCTGTATGAAAACTTGCACCCGGACTACCAATGGTACATCCGACGACGAGATTTTGCTACACTCGAAGAACTCGTCGACCTAGCTGAAGACCTCGAGCGAATCAGGGAAAGGTATCCGGAGCCTGCACGGCGCGAACAACACAGGCGTCTCATTCACGAAGAAGTAAATCACACACCAACACCCCAGCCTCGGGAGAGAAGAGCAACCCAGGTCACAAGGAGCATCGATCCAAAAACCGCTTGTCGATGATGTGGCCGGGAAGGACACATATCACAGGTGTGCCAGAACCCACCGTTCCTATTTTGTTGGAAATGCGGCCGCCACGGCGTCCGTACCATTCAATGCTGCAGGCAACAGGGAAACGAAGTCGGAGGTGGTCAGAGACGCGGATCGACCACCTCCCAATGAAACTATATATGTTAGCAGAGCATCCGCGTCTACATAAGTCGACAAAGCCTCCGCGTCTGTCTACTCCAACAAAGCACCAGCGTCTATCTACGTCAACTGAGCATCAGCGTCTGTCTACGTCAACAGAGCATCCGCGTCTGTCTGTGCTAAAAGAGCATACTCGTCTACCTACGGCAGCAGAGTACCGTCATCTATCAACGTCAGCAAAGCTTATGGGTCTGTCTACGTTAAAAAAGCATCCCCGTTTATCTATGTCAGCAGAGCACCATTGTTTATCTATGGCAGCAGAGCATCCGCGTCTGTCGATGCCAACAGAGCACCCTCGTCTATCTACGACAGCAGAGCTTCGGCGTTTGTCTACGCCAGCAGAGCACCATTGTTTATCTATGGCACCAGAGCATCCGCGTCTGTCGATGCCAACAGAGCACCCTCGTCTATCTACGACAGCAGAGCTTCGGCGTTTCTCTACGCCAGCAGAGCACCATTGTCTATCTATGGCAGCAGAGCATCCGCGTCTGTCGATGCCAACAGAGCACCCT
This sequence comes from Thecophora atra, assembly GCA_937620795.1. Lineage (NCBI taxonomy): Eukaryota > Metazoa > Arthropoda > Insecta > Diptera > Conopidae > Thecophora > Thecophora atra. The sequence goes on from OW569398.1 coordinate 40,913,736, forward strand.
CGTCTATCTACGACAGCAGAGCTTCAGCGTCTGTCTACGTTAGCAGAGCATCCCCGTTTATCTACGCCAGCAGAGCACCATTGTCTAGCTACGGCAGCAGAGCGTCAGAGTCTACCTAAATCAACAGAGTATCCGACTCTGTCTACGCAAACAAAGCACCTTCGTCTATCTACGTCAGCAGAGCATCCGCGTCTGTCGTTAACCGTGCAGCCTCGTCTATCTACGTCAGCAGCCGCATTCCGACGGACGGAAATGGAGCGGGATGCCCCGCCTCGCACAAAGTTCCTACAACACGCATCACCAGCACCATCCGCCAAGAGGGCACGACGCCGGCGTCAACCAGAGCTACCGCCTAATAGTATTTCCGGTCGACGGAGAGGAACCGCCATGCTGCGAAGTTGCACCATACCGCCAGTGTGCACGTTGCCAGAGACGCGGGTTATACATCGAATCGCTACAGCAACCCAAAAGCACCACCATAAGCGCGCAAATATGGCTTTGCCGCCCCAACCGGTCAAGGCAACATCTGCGCAAAAGTACTCGGTCGCCCACCACACCGTCATCCCGCCAATGGTCATGCTGATTGTGTCACCGCTACGAAGAACTGCGGATACAGCCACCACACCGAACATCCGGCTTCCAGACGTCAACACAAGCAGCAGTGCCACCAGCAGCACCGACGGCGAGGGGAGAAAACAAAGCAACCGCAACAATAATACAAGCAGCAGCAGCAGTAGTACTAGCAGCAGTAGTAGCAGCAGCAGTGACAGCGACGCGAGCCACAGCGATAGCGGCGCCAACGAACCTAGCACCGTGGGCGTCCACACGACACGCAATCACGACACCAACACCCCAGGACTAGCCGAGGTGCCGCCAAAAAAAGGCACGAGTAAACCCTCGTCTCGAACCAAGCAGGACAAGCCACAACGACGACATCACGGAAATAGATGGCCCACCCACGGGTCCATGGCTAGACAAGAGGGGCCGTCCGTTCCCAGCAGCCATTCAGGACGAAATCGCCCAGACGGTGCGGGAGCCGTGGTCGCGACGGCAGGAAAAGCAGCGCAAATATTTCCGCCGGTCTTTTTGGGACCATCTCATTAACTTCGCGGTCTTCCGCAGCGGCATAATCCGCGTGGAAGAGAGCTCGCCCCGGAAGTGAGAGGGGAGTGTGACGGAGCAAGTCGCCATAGGCTCGTTTGCACCCACACTAACTCGATATACTGCAGATACTCTAAGCCTAAGAACAAAATATACAAAAATTGACGTAAAAAGTCTAAAGATAAAGGCCTGTAAAGACAATACAAGTCATACAGAAATGAGGTTAACAGAATTTTGCTGAGAGCCAAGAATAATTATTATAGAGACAAATTTCAAAACTTTAAGTATGACGCTAGGAAAACATGGCAAACTGTGAATGAAATCCTAGGCAGGAAAACACATCATTTGGACGTCTTTGTACTGAACAATTTTGATAAGCAAAATTCAAACTTACCGGACGAGTTTGCGGAAGGTTTTCGGAGTAATATAATTAACGCAGTACACGATTGCTAGATTGAAACATTGCAAACGCGAGCCGAATCGAATAAAAATTTGATGTACTTCAGTGATTTGATGCCACTAAAGAAGAAGTGTTTGCTATTAGCGCTAGTATGAACGCAAATAAAGCTCCAGGTTGTGACGGGATAAGCCAAAAAGACCTGAAGAACAACAAAGAATTTCTTACACCAATATTAACCAAACTTATAAATTTGAGTCTTAATACGTGGAAAGTACCAGAATCTCTAAAGCAGTCAATTGGAATACCAATTTATAAAAAAGGCATGAAAACCGCAGTGGAAAACTATCGCCCAATTTCGATTCTACCACCACTGGAAAAAATTTTGAAGGAAATTTTATGTGAAAGCTGTGACGGAGCAAGTCGCCATAGGCTCGTTTGCACCCACACTAACTCGATATACTGCAGATACTCTAAGCCTAAGAAACTCAATTGTTACCTCAGCGCATTTTTTTAGTTTTATATATATAAAGAAATATACATGTATTTACATCTAGCCATGTATTACTTACCATTGTTAGTTAATCCCATTGAATTGAATTCAGTAGCTTAAGTCATCATGATAATAAGATTATTATTATTAATTAATATTATTATCAATCATTTACTACATTGTTTCCATAATTAAGTCATCATTCTAAAATATTGATGCATAAACCACCCCAATGAAGAATGTAGTAAAATAGTAGTTAGTAAGATATTAAAATATTGAATTGAAACGAACAACGCTGGTCATCGAACAGCTGACTGCCAGCCTATAAAAGCAGCAGCAACTCAGAACAAAGGAGAGTTCTACGCCGGCAGCCAACCAGGTGAGTCACAACTACAGTAGCTTAGTAACTTGACGCGTCCAAATCCCGACACCCGCGGAGCATCCCCGAAGCGAGTTGACGAAGAGCCTTGTCGGTTGTTCGCCAACGAGCCGAAGTACGCCGACGACGCCCGAAGCCCCTTTGACGGAGAGCCTTGTCGGTTGTTCGCCAACGAGCCGAAGTGCGCCGAAGGTTTACGAAGTACCTTGTTCGTCGAAATCCCGACACCCGCCGAGCAGCCCCGAAGCGAGGTGACGAAGAGCCTTGTCGGTTGTTCGCCAACGAGCCGAAGTACGCCGACGACGCCCGAAGCCCCTTTGACGGAGAGCCTTGTCGGTTGTTCGCCAACGAGCCGAAGTGCGCCGAAGGTTTACGAAGTACCTTGTTCGTCAAAATCCCGACACCCGCCGAGCATCCCCGAAGCGAGTTGACGAAGAGCCTTGTCGGTTGTTCGCCAACGAGCCGAAGTACACCGACGACGCCCGAAGCCCTTTGACGGAGAGCCTTGTCGGCTCATCGTCTAAATCCCGACTCCCGCCGAGCATTCCCGCGGACTGACTACGAAGAAGGACCCAGTTCGGACTCTCACAAGGATCAACGTTGGACAACAAAGGACCCAACAGCAGCCACAGATACGAAATGCAGTCTTAGTGAAATAAAAATTATTAATTTTAGACTTAGTGAAATCACATAATTCATTCGGTTTTATTAAGAATAAAATATATACAACGAAGATTTAGTGCGGTCGTGTTTCATTTAATAAAATCCTCTCTCGACGGTCAATCACAAGTATAAATTTCTGTGAGGCAGAACCCTCGGCATCCGGCGAGCCGATCCGGAGCGTAACGAAGAAAAAGGTTCGTCACAGTGGCGCTCGAACAGGAAAACACATCGAATTTAACAAAAGTGCAAAAAAAAAACAAAACACAATATCAAGTGCATTCTATTCTCGGGAAAAAAAAACTACCAGTAAACAATAGCTCGAAAACAATTAGTGATCACATGAACGATGAAGAAAACCATAATAAGAAAAAACGCAAGTGCTTATTAAGCGGGGAAAAAAAAACGCAAGTGCTTATTTAACGAGAAAAATAGAAACAAGAACGAGTGTAAACGGACCTAAAACAAAGTTAACTCTGTGCGGAGGAGAACGAAGAAAAGTGAACAATAAATCTATAAAGTGCGAAATAGAAAAAAATTCAAGAAAACATTTATGTGCGTTTGTTGAGTGGAACAAGAAAATTGCAAACAAATTCATTAATTTCCAAAGAAGAAAGGTAAAATTTCAATAAATCGAATACTCATTCAACCAGTGCTGTGACGGTTTAGTATACAAAACAAAAAACAATCACATTCAACTAACGCGTATAACTAACCAAATAACATATTACCTTAAAGGGTAATCACAAGGTGCAAATAGGCAAACGAAAAAGTAAGAATTGTGCTAAATATTCGCAGTTAACAAAAAAAAATCTTCTTGCTGAAGGTGGGGCAAGAAGTAACCAAAACAGGTACGGCAGAGAGAAAAGAACAACAGATCTAGTTCACGTGTTGTACTCCTGCCACAAACTATATACATGTACAAACATAGAATAAAATAAAATAAAATAAAATCAGCCCCGGAGGAAAATTCTCCACATAAGTTGTTTAATTCGGTTTTAGTATAATCTTTATAAAATCTTAGCTTTTGAGAACAGCACACGCGTCGGTGAAACAACATGCCTGCAACGAGCTGGGTGTACTACCTGAAAAGGGAAGACTTGGTCGCCCACTGCGAAGAGTTCGGTCTGGATACATCCAGTACCTTTCAGGAACTACGGAAGCAACTCGCCACATTCCTCCGCCAAGCTGATCATGACCAGAAGACGCGGGAGCGCATATCAGAGCTAGAGGAAGTCCACGCGCAAGCAGAAACTCCAAAACTACACGAGCAAAGGGACTTGACACTGTTAATACCGGCAACAGGTGCGGCAGGAGGCTCCAATAGCCTCTTTACGACGCCTCAGGCAAAGTCACCCACAGGAGGAGTACACAAAGAAGACGTCCTCAATAGTCAGACACCGCAGCATGCCGCTCCCACCATGAGTGTAAGATACGCGCAAACCACCGCCTCCCCAGGAGCACATCAGCAACCACACCACAGCGAAGCCACACCCATACTCATCGAGCAAGTACGGTAATGGGCAGTACGGTAATGGCAGTGAACCTTTATTGAACTTATCGAAGAACTTGCTGACGCCTACGGAATGAATATTAACGCGTTGCCACGCACTATGCCGGAGTTACTCAAGGACAACGCCCTGACCTGGTTCAGGAACAATAACAAGCGCTGGCCGGACTGGAAAGGCTTCAGGAAAGACTTCCTTAAGTTTTTCCTACCATCACGATTCTGGACGCGGCTCGACGACGACATCCGGAGCAGAATGCAGAGACCAAAGGAGCCATTCAAGACGTATCTGCTCGAAATGCAGAACCTGATGCGGCATGCGAATTACTCAGAAGCACAAAAGCTCGAACGCCTGTATGAAAACTTGCACCCGGACTACCAATGGTACATCCGACGACGAGATTTTGCTACACTCGAAGAACTCGTCGACCTAGCTGAAGACCTCGAGCGAATCAGGGAAAGGTATCCGGAGCCTGCACGGCGCGAACAACACAGGCGTCTCATTCACGAAGAAGTAAATCACACACCAACACCCCAGCCTCGGGAGAGAAGAGCAACCCAGGTCACAAGGAGCATCGATCCAAAAACCGCTTGTCGATGATGTGGCCGGGAAGGACACATATCACAGGTGTGCCAGAACCCACCGTTCCTATTTTGTTGGAAATGCGGCCGCCACGGCGTCCGTACCATTCAATGCTGCAGGCAACAGGGAAACGAAGTCGGAGGTGGTCAGAGACGCGGATCGACCACCTCCCAATGAAACTATATATGTTAGCAGAGCATCCGCGTCTACATAAGTCGACAAAGCCTCCGCGTCTGTCTACTCCAACAAAGCACCAGCGTCTATCTACGTCAACTGAGCATCAGCGTCTGTCTACGTCAACAGAGCATCCGCGTCTGTCTGTGCTAAAAGAGCATACTCGTCTACCTACGGCAGCAGAGTACCGTCATCTATCAACGTCAGCAAAGCTTATGGGTCTGTCTACGTTAAAAAAGCATCCCCGTTTATCTATGTCAGCAGAGCACCATTGTTTATCTATGGCAGCAGAGCATCCGCGTCTGTCGATGCCAACAGAGCACCCTCGTCTATCTACGACAGCAGAGCTTCGGCGTTTGTCTACGCCAGCAGAGCACCATTGTTTATCTATGGCACCAGAGCATCCGCGTCTGTCGATGCCAACAGAGCACCCTCGTCTATCTACGACAGCAGAGCTTCGGCGTTTCTCTACGCCAGCAGAGCACCATTGTCTATCTATGGCAGCAGAGCATCCGCGTCTGTCGATGCCAACAGAGCACCCTCGTCTATCTACGACAGCAGAGCTTCAGCGTCTGTCTACGTTAGCAGAGCATCCCCGTTTATCTACGCCAGCAGAGCACCATTGTCTAGCTACGGCAGCAGAGCGTCAGAGTCTACCTAAATCAACAGAGTATCCGACTCTGTCTACGCAAACAAAGCACCTTCGTCTATCTACGTCAGCAGAGCATCCGCGTCTGTCGTTAACCGTGCAGCCTCGTCTATCTACGTCAGCAGCCGCATTCCGACGGACGGAAATGGAGCGGGATGCCCCGCCTCGCACAAAGTTCCTACAACACGCATCACCAGCACCATCCGCCAAGAGGGCACGACGCCGGCGTCAACCAGAGCTACCGCCTAATAGTATTTCCGGTCGACGGAGAGGAACCGCCATGCTGCGAAGTTGCACCATACCGCTAGTATTTTCGCTTCAAAGTCGCCGGAAAATTCAGTCAAGAAACCGGAGTCTCACATGGTGTCCCACAGGGATCTAAATTAGGGCCACTCATGTTCATTATACATACGAACAGCATGCTAAAGGCAATAAGATACGGTAAAGCGTTCGCTTACGCGGATGATATAGCATTGGTGGTTTCTAACGCAGACTTGAGTGTAGCTATAGAACGTATGCAAGCGCATTTTACTGCTATCGCCAGATGGTCACACGACAACGGATTGCTGTTGAACGTATCGAATATAAATATTATGCATATCAGGCCACCGCATGTTTTGTATAGTCCAGTGGAAATTATATCGCACGACCGAGAATGCCTTCATACAAATCATGGTGAATCATTAGAGCTGCTTAGTATACCAACAATAAATCGGCGGAAAATGAGAATTAAGGGATATTTGATAAGTCACGAAGACAGAAATTGCAGTTATATTTAAAACATATATACTTTGTTACTTTATATACTTTTTTAAAATCCAGTTATTTTTCTATAATTTGTAACGTTGAGGGGTGGGAGGGTCCGCGAAAATCTAAATTAACAATAAAAATGAAACTATCAAAAAGAAAAAAAAATATCACCAAACGAAAAGATGATTGCTGTCAGGGCAGCTCAGCTCGTCCGGCCGTGCTCAGGGAAAGTGGGGGGGTTCTTCAACAACCCCGACAGCGTCTTGAAACCCCAGTTACAAAAAAAGAAAGGAGCTGAGGCTTACTGTGGCTATACTGCCAAGAACAAGACCGATAACCGAAAATTCGCACGACGACACCACATCGCGATCGATTCTACGCTGGCGGCAAAAAAAAAGAAAAGAGATCAACAAAAAGAAAGTAGTATTACGCTGAGAGGGAGGTGGGAGAGAGATGAGAGGAGTAGAGGGGGGGGAGGAGTTGATGTTATTTCCCTCCCCCTTTCTATACCCGCCCTTCCATGTCATGGCAAAACACGTGTGTTTTGGTGCTGAGGTGAATTATGTACAATTACAATGAAGAATAATTCGTATTTATGTGTTTATATCATATATTAAAAATAATGTTGCCATAGTTGGTGAAGAGCAACTAAAGCAGAAAACGAAAAACCAAAAAAAATACGAATTAACCAACGACATAAAGAAACAGTGCAAAAGTTATTATTGAATGTTCATTGATTTATGGAGTGAAAAATTATACAGCGAAAAATCGCAGCAACGACGAGACATAAATTCAAGCACAATAAAAATATTTTAAGGACCGAAATTTCAAAAATGCAGTTAACTTCGCTCAGAAAAGAAAGAAAAATATATTCTTGAAATGACTGATGAAGAAGAACCTATGACCATGAAATCATGGTTAAGTTAAATGTTTAATCAACAGAAATGCGTCCAATAACATTTTTAAGATTGACCTACAAATTTAACATTTTCCACAAAAAAAAATTCCAGGCAAAGATACAATAACTTTAATAGCTTTTCTTATTTCATCATATGAAGTTAATTACAGAAAGTTTTCTTAGACATAGATAGACAGCAATTTAATTCTTTATTAACTTATTCGATACAACTGGATTTAATTTCATTAACCCTTCGATTAGTAGGAATATCTTTAGTTCCTTAACACTTCAATTATGTGAAAATAATTTTTCTAGCGATTTAATTAATATGAGTGAGGTTAATACATTAACAACTTAGTCAAATTAAATGAAGTTAATTTATGTACCCATTTTAAATTAATTTAACTAACTTCAAAAATTTTTTTTCTTTCAACTTGTCATGTTGCATTCTAAGGTATACTTTGGGTATCCATTAATTCAACATCTCAAAACAACAAAAAAAAGAAATATTTGGTCAACGCGGAGACTAGTTTACAAATCCCACTTTCAATATTAAGTAAAAAAAAAATAAAAAAACGTGAATATAAAATATGGATAATATGTATGAATTACCATGTTTGTGAAATCTCCAGTTGGTGGCGCCAGCAACGGACGTTCCTGCATCTGAAAAAAAAACTTACATGCATTGATCAGGTTTTACGTTAAATTTCGTTTTCATTTGCAAAAAAAAAAACTTTATAAAATGCTTGCGTTTTTTTTTTTTTTCTTTTTTTTTTTTTTTTACATATAAAAGAACTCCGCTTGGAAGATTCTCCGTTTATACGGTCTTTTCAACTTAATAAAATATAAATTATATTCAAGGTAAATTCAATATAAAATTTATGTAACTATAATTTATAAAATGGACTCAGTTTGAGGTATGTAATATAAAGTATATCGAACACAAATTATAAAAGGGGTTGACTGGGCAACAAAAAAAAATCATACTACAAGCCTGAGGCGTCGTCGTCTTAACTGCGCATGGAAAGTCAAGATAAGGAAAAAGTTGAAGCAGTTGATTGCGTTACTGTTGTTCTTGTTGTTGTTGGTGGTGGTGGTGTTTTCATCTTGGACGAATACGAAGCAAAATGTTGCTGATCTGCCTTCGCTGATGTTGATGCTGCTTCTGATGCTCGTTTATGATTGTTCTTGGAGTTGAACTTCAGAAGAGTGTCTTTCGTTTGTTTTTTTTTTTTTTCTTTTTTGTTGTTCAGCCAAATTATTAATGATTAAGAAACTTGTCTTTAGGCTCTTTGTCATAATATTTTACATTCGCTTAGTTAGTAATAACTTTAGATTTGTTTATCACAATAGTTTAGGTTTTGTTGATTCCTTTAAGTATTCGGTAAGTGTATTAAACTTATTATCAGGTCTATTCAAGTATCACGCTTCTTTTCCATAATCGTGTTGTACTTTTCTTTTCCTTCTGGAATTCAATAAAATGTCCGACACAACGGTAGTTTTTATATATACCCACTTTTGTAAAATCTTGTTAAATTTCTTCTTCATCAGTCATTTCAAGAATATATTTTTCTTTCTTTTCTGAGCGAAGTTAACTGCATTTTTGAAATTTCGGTCCTTAAAATATTTTTATTGTGCTTGAATTTATGTCTCGTCGTTGCTGCGATTTTTCGCTGTATAATTTTTCACTCCATAAATCAATGAACATTCAATAATAACTTTTGCACTGTTTCTTTATGTCGTTGGTTAATTCGTATTTTTTTTGGTTTTTCGTTTTCTGCTTTAGTTGCTCTTCACCAACTATGGCAACATTATTTTTAATATATGATATAAACACATAAATACGAATTATTCTTCATTGTAATTGTACATAATTCACCTCAGCACCAAAACACACGTGTTTTGTCAATTAAATGGACCAGTAATTCACTTTTATTTTTTTCTCTCAATGGCTCAACTTTAATTGACGTTGGTATTTTTGCCACCGTCCGCGCACGAATCTCTTTGAGATTCCCCAACAACTCGACTTCCTAACTCCGACTCTATATCACCGACTGAATGTTTTTGAAAACCACGCTTTGCTTCGAAGCGACAGAGAGCAAACTGGTTTGCCTCGCTCATTCCAGTCGCCGCCGCTACGCAGCTAGCGACATCTCACTCCCTCTCACCATGGTCGACTTTTATTGCAAGTCCCGTAGGATGGCGTGATGCGCAGTTCATAGAAAAAAAATTCTTCTAGAAACTTCGCTCACGCCACTTTACGGGACTGCTCTCTCCGTCGTCATGATGTGAAGAGGAGATGCCGATAACCGCACTGCGACAACGATCTGGAATGAGCGGAGCACTGTCCGCTCACTCTCTGCGCTCCGACACAGAGCGTGGTCCTCGACACACCTCACAAAACAGGTGATGCTCGGTCACCTGTGGCCAGAGCAACAGCTGGAAAAGGAAAAGGTGGCACACCGGTAGCTTACTACCAAATGTCCTTTGCATGATATACGCCCATAGGCGCGCCTTTCAGATCTACTAAACGGTAACAAGAGTTACCCAAAACTTCGGCTACTTTGGCGGATATTCCTGTTGGCGCTAACTTGGCACAGAAGTAATCAGATTGTTTGCTCAGTTTGAAGTTTCTACGAGTGACCAGCTGACCAACTCTGAAGGAACGAACCCTCGACCTGAGATTATAGGTTTTTCGGGTTTTGTCTAACGCTTGACGTAACCGCTTCCGAACCATGTCATGTATCTCATCTTTTCGGGTAAGTCTGATTGGGCCCTCTCGTAATTGCTCACCTGCCCTATAAATATCATAATCTTTTCCATGCGATATCATGTGCTGGCCAAACAAAACATAATAAGGGGCGTACCCTATGGACTGGTGTAGGCTGTTGCGAAGCGCACAGTTTATGCTAGGCAGGTATTCGTCCCAAGTCCTCTGGTCTTTGCGAATGTACGAGCGCAGCGCCTCGTTAACAGACCTGTTCACACGCTCGGAGGCATTGGCTTGGGGTGAATACACTGCTGTGCATGTATGCTTAATACCAAATTCGGTTAACAAGTTCGTCATTGCTGTACTGATAAATTGCCGGCCATTGTCAGATACAATGGTTTCTGGCACGCCAAAGCAATAGAAGATCTGATCCCTTAGGAATTCTATGATGGGAAGGGCTGTAAGCTTTCGTAGCGGTTTCAGGAACGTGAACTTCGAGAAGTGATCCAATATAATTAGGATTCCGACATTGCCACGCCTGGTGCGCGGAAATGGACCGATTAGGTCAATGTAAAGTCGTTGAAAGGGACGCTCCGTAGCTGGGAGTGATCCCATTGGCGGTCGAAGTACTTGGGTTGGTGTCTTAGAAGTGCGGCATAACTCGCATTGTGAAACGTATTGAACTATCTGTTTCACCATGCCTGGCCAGTACAGATGTCTACGAATCTTTTCGGCCGTTTTGGCAATTCCGCCGTGAGCGGATGTGGGCATATCATGAGCGACTTTCATGACAGACTCACGGAGTTCAACTGGGACATACAACTTCCAACCCAGATCGTCGCAGTCCACATCTCCTGTGGCGAATTCGTTACGGTGATACAGATACTGGTCACCCACACGGTAATCGGGGAATTCGTCAGCAGAGTACTTTTCTTTCAACTCGTTGTACTCAACGGAAGAAAATGCCGGTGACGACAAGTCGACAAGCGGCTCGTGATCGATCCCAATAGTGGACACTTCGGCTAATGGAGTATCCTCCATCGATCTGGACAACGCGTCTGACACCACATTGGCGGAGCCCTTCCGATGTTCAATCGTGAAGTCCAATCCCTGTAGTTTCAATGACCACCGGGCTAATCGACCTGTCAGGTCCCTCTGACTCATCAGCCATTTCAGACACGAGTGATCAGTGACCACCTTAAATTCGTGGCCCTCTATATACATCCGAAATTTCTTAATGGCCAGGATTACTGCCAAGCACTCCAGCTCAGAGACGGTGTAATTGCGCTGGGCCTTATTTAACTTTTGCGACATGTAAGCAATTGGTCGCTCATGCCCTTCTTCGTCGCATTGCGCTAACACAGCTCCTACGCCGCACTGACTTGCGTCACACTGGACCACGAATGGCTTGGTATAATCGGGATGTATTAGGAACGGTGCCTGAGTGAGTCGCCGCTTAATGTCTTCAAATGCCTGCTGAGCCAGAGGGCCCCAGACGAGGTCTTTGCCCTTTTTTAGAAGTTCAGTCAGGTGAAAAGTGACCGTCGAGAAATCTGGGATGAATTTACGATACCATCCCACCATGCCCAGAAACCTGCGCACCTGCTTCGCCGTTTTAGGTACAGGATAATCGTTGACCGCTGTAACCTTTTCAGGATCGGTACGCAGAGTACCTCGCCCTACTACGTAACCCAAGTAATTAACCTCGTGCAGACAAAACTCGCTTTTCGACACGTTAATGGTCAAGCCTGCCTTGCGTAAGCAGCTCGCCACCTCTGTCAGATGGACCACATGCTCGTCAAAGGAGCTTGAGAGAATCAGCAGGTCATCAAGATACACGAATACCCTCGACTTGAGATTGTACGGGATCACTTGATCCATAAGCCGACACATTGTTTGGGGTGCATTGCACAACCCGAAAGGCATTCGTGTAAATTGATAATGGGGTCGGTTCGGTACCGTAAAGGCGGTCTTCTCCTTAGAGGCTCCTTCAAGGCAAATCTGCCAAAATGCGTCCTTCAAGTCCACTTTTGAAATGAAGTTAACAGCCGGCAAACGGCTCAAGATGCCATCTATGTTTGGCAGAGGATAAGCATCTTTGACTGTTACCTCATTCAGTTTGCGTGAATCCAAGCAGAAACGCACCTTGCCAGGTTTGACTATTAGGACTCCAGGAGACGACCATGCCGATCCGCCTGCTTCTTCTATCACGCCCATCGACAGCATCCGGTCAATCTCTTGACAGAGTAATTTTTCCCGTGCTGGCGAAATCGGATAATACCGCTGCTTGATTGGCCTGGCCAATCCCGTGTCAATAACGTGATCGACCAAAGTGGTTCTACCCAGTCCCTCTCGTTCTGATGACGGAAAAGACTGGATAACACCACTTAGGCGTCTGTTTTGGGCGTCGGTAAGCGTCACGAATTTATCTCCGTCCCTATCTAGAGAAGCAACCGCACAAGCTCCTAGACCGGAGATCTGGATATCAAACTTCCCCCAGAAATCTATGCCGCAGATCACATCAGCCGCAATCGAGGGAATTATTAAAAATCGAAAATCGAAGCTTTTTCGATTCAGTTGTGTTTTAGCCGTGTAGTACCCAGCCACATGCTGTACTTGCCCATCGGCCGTTCTTATTTTGCCTTTAAAGTTTTCAACCGAACACCCTGCGTTTAGGATGGATTGAGCCAACGCGCCTCCGATCACGCTTACATTCGCTCCGCTATCCAGCAGCGCTAGATGGCGTTCGCCATTAATTGTAACGTTTACGTATGGCCGTGAATCGTTGGGTTTCGAGACGATAGACGAAATTATCATCTTGCTCAATCGCCTAAGTCGGTACCAAAACTCGCGCAGACGTTGAGTTTTACGTTTACGTCGGTGTTCGGTTGCGAAGATCTCGGCTCGGCGTTGATTATACCTAGCAAGACGAACATGGTATGGAATAATTTCTCGGCTGGGTTTTGGAATGTCAGGTAAAATAGTAGGTAAGTCCAGGTTTGCCTCAGTAGGTCTTTGAAGAATGGTCACTGGCGGCGCTAGTGACGGGGTCGCGGCGGAACTGGACGACTGTGACGCGGGACAGCTCCGGTCGTCGCTGCATGAGTGCCCGCCATCTGGTTTTCCGCTCGGGCCCGGCATGAAACGCATGAAGGTTTATATGTGTTGGCGCGTCCACAACCATAACAGAAGATGCGACGCGTCGATTCGGTGCAGTCTTGGTAACGGTGGCCCTCCGCGTCGCAGTTCCAACATCTATCTCTGCTGCGTTGAGTCACCTCGCACACTTGCGACGGTTCGTCGATGAACCCGGCCTCGTCGTCCCAGCCGTCCACCTCCACCGCAGCCACCCGTCTTCTCGCGACCGCCAGATCACGGTGGTCATGATATCGTTCCTGAAAGAAATTCTCGTGTCTGTGACAGGCACGCCTGAGATCATGTAAGTCAGAGAGTCTGACGTGCAGGAGTTCTCTTCCTAGTGCAGGCAGTAGGTTATGCGTCATAATTTCTAACAGCTCTCGATCTCGCAGCGGATTGCGTAGTCGATCATTCATTGACAAGACATCGTCGTAAAAGTCATCGAACTTTTCGCCTTGTCGCTGTTTACGCCTACGAATTTGTTCGCTCAATTCGTAATCCGTTAAAAAGCTCTGGAATTTGAGCTTTAACTGCCCACACAGAGCAGTCCAGTCTACCCGAACGGTACCACGATGGTACCGCCAATACCACTCCTCGGCCTTCCCTGTAAATAACAGATGCGCATGCTGGCACAGCAGCGCCGTATTGCCGTTCAAGCATTGGTCAGTTAACGCGTTGACCCGGTAAATAAAATCGTCAACGCCCATCGCAGTTGGCTCTCCCGAGAACTTCAACCGCCATCCTGCGATGATCGACGACGACCTATCCACCGTGCCTCCGCCTTGTGATGCAGGTAACGCCGGGACCCAAGTTGGATTTAGTTGGTGTCTGGACACAATAGGTGCCTGCCCTGTCGCCGGCGTGAGCGAGGGCAACTGAGCCGCGGGGTTAGACACTCTCATGCTCTGTAGCGCAGTCAACACTTCGTCCTTCAGGGACTGCATTGCTTGAGCCACCGTCTGTTCGTCACGAGGGTTGGGGGCTTGCGCAACTGCTGTCGAGTTCAGCACACGAGAATTGAGCGAACTACTTTCCGCCCCCCCGATCTCAGCGCCCACCTGAGACAACCGTAAGCGATCTATTTCGTTTACGAATTCCTCGCCGCTCATGGCCTGCGGCTGCGGTGCCAACTCATTCACCCGATCTGCCAGGGTATGTCTCGTGGTTACCCCTACATAACCTCCGTGTACAACGGCGCTCGGCCTTGCGGCAGGTATCAACCCTCCGATCAGCCTCATGCAGATAGGGCAGGTCTGAAAGCGCTCTAGCCAAGCTTCTAGGCACCACTCGTGAAACTCGTGGTGGCATGGCGTGCTGAGTGTCGCCTCGTCTGTCTTTAGCAGCTTCCCGCAGATGGGACACTTGACAGGGAGCGCATGCTGGCCCACCGGCCCAAAGCCGCTGGTAGCCATATTGTACCGGCAAAAAAAAAACGAAAATACCAAAAATATGCGAAATATCGCGTGAAAATGCCCCTAAGGGAGAGCAAAACAATCTCTATGTGATAATAAAATAAGAAAAACTATTATAAATCAAACATAAAAAAAATTAGAAGCTATAAAAATAATAAAAACAAATTTAGTTTTTTTTTTTTTTTTTTTTTTTTTTTTTTTTGAAAAAAATGAAATTAAGTTATGAAATAAATAGAAAAAGTTAAATAACAGAAGAATATCCAAAAAAAAAAGGTAACACCAGGAGTTAGTGTCCCTCGTAAAATACGAAAGGATTACCAATAAAATGATGAAATTGCTCAAAAAAAAACAATTTATTTAAATTTTTAATTAACCGAAGGAGTTAAATCAAGTTAAATCAACAAAATCACGAGATAGGCAACAGGTGTTCGAGTAGCGGCTCCCACGCCACCAGGCAACACACTCCTCTCTACAACTCTCTACCCCAAAAAAAGTTCTTTAAATTGAAAGCCAGCCAACCAATATCGATCACGAGTGGTTTTCAGTAGCAACCACTAGTGAAGCGATAAGAAAACATGGACTAATCTATTAAATAAAAAAAAATTAATTAATTTGGAATTTCTGATGAGTTGCTAGACGACAATAAAATTCATGAAACAAAATCTCGAATCAGAAAATTCCTGCAAATGATAATAGTGGAATTCCAGAACTGTATTCGTAATATTTTCTTCTTCGGCGGAATGACCAAAGCCAAGCAATCGCACGAAGAGATGATTCAGCGGTACGCACCGAACATATTCATTCATTCGCGCAAATCCAGCGAGAATCTAAAGAAAACCGAAAAATATAAAAATTTAATTTACTTGAAAATTTAACCGAAATAATTAAAGTTGCTACCGAAAGTTTGGGCGCCACTGCACAGGGACTCTCAAACGTTTCGGACGGAGAAAAAAAGTCAACTACAGTGGGCGCACCACGTTGGGCGCCATTTTGTAACGTTGAGGGGTGGGAGGGTCCGCGAAAATCTAAATTAACAATAAAAATGAAACTATCAAAAAGAAAAAAAAATATCACCAAACGAAAAGATGATTGCTGTCAGGGCAGCTCAGCTCGTCCGGCCGTGCTCAGGGAAAGTGGGGGGGTTCTTCAACAACCCCGACAGCGTCTTGAAACCCCAGTTACAAAAAAAGAAAGGAGCTGAGGCTTACTGTGGCTATACTGCCAAGAACAAGACCGATAACCGAAAATTCGCACGACGACACCACATCGCGATCGATTCTACGCTGGCGGCAAAAAAAAAGAAAAGAGATCAACAAAAAGAAAGTAGTATTACGCTGAGAGGGAGGTGGGAGAGAGATGAGAGGAGTAGAGGGGGGGAGGAGTTGATGTTATTTCCCTCCCCCTTTCTATACCCGCCCTTCCATGGTTGGCGCGTTTGGAGTTTGCGCGCCAACCCCTTACTGTGTTGTGTCGCCTGGTTGCGCGGAGTGGAACCGCTAACTCACCTGTTTACCCAAAAAAAAATCAAGCCATATTCATACGAAAAGAAATCATGGTTAAGTTAAATGTTTAATCAACAGAAATGCGTCCAATAACATTTTTAAGATTGACCTACAAATTTAACATTTTCCACAAAAAAAAATTCCAGGCAAAGATACAATAACTTTAATAGCTTTTCTTATTTCATCATATGAAGTTAATTACAGAAAGTTTTCTTAGACATAGATAGACAGCAATTTAATTCTTTATTAACTTATTCGATACAACTGGATTTAATTTCATTAACCCTTCGATTAGTAGGAATATCTTTAGTTCCTTAACACTTCAATTATGTGAAAATAATTTTTCTAGCGATTTAATTAATATGAGTGAGGTTAATACATTAACAACTTAGTCAAATTAAATGAAGTTAATTTATGTACCCATTTTAAATTAATTTAACTAACTTCAAAAATTTTTTTTCTTTCAACTTGTCATGTTGCATTCTAAGGTATACTTTGGGTATCCATTAATTCAACATCTCAAAACAACAAAAAAAAGAAATATTTGGTCAACGCGGAGACTAGTTTACAAATCCCACTTTCAATATTAAGTAAAAAAAAAATAAAAAAACGTGAATATAAAATATGGATAATATGTATGAATTACCATGTTTGTGAAATCTCCAGTTGGTGGCGCCAGCAACGGACGTTCCTGCATCTGAAAAAAAACTTACATGCATTGATCAGGTTTTACGTTAAATTTCGTTTTCATTTGCAAAAAAAAAAACTTTATAAAATGCTTGCGTTTTTTTTTTTTTTTCTTTTTTTTTTTTTTTTTTACATATAAAAGAACTCCGCTTGGAAGATTCTCCGTTTATACGGTCTTTTCAACTTAATAAAATATAAATTATATTCAAGGTAAATTCAATATAAAATTTATGTAACTATAATTTATAAAATGGACTCAGTTTGAGGTATGTAATATAAAGTATATCGAACACAAATTATAAAAGGGGTTGACTGGGCAACAAAAAAAAATCATACTACAAGCCTGAGGCGTCGTCGTCTTAACTGCGCATGGAAAGTCAAGATAAGGAAAAAGTTGAAGCAGTTGATTGCGTTACTGTTGTTCTTGTTGTTGTTGGTGGTGGTGGTGTTTTCATCTTGGACGAATACGAAGCAAAATGTTGCTGATCTGCCTTCGCTGATGTTGATGCTGCTTCTGATGCTCGTTTATGATTGTTCTTGGAGTTGAACTTCAGAAGAGTGTCTTTCGTTTGTTTTTTTTTTTTTTCTTTTTTGTTGTTCAGCCAAATTATTAATGATTAAGAAACTTGTCTTTAGGCTCTTTGTCATAATATTTTACATTCGCTTAGTTAGTAATAACTTTAGATTTGTTTATCACAATAGTTTAGGTTTTGTTGATTCCTTTAAGTATTCGGTAAGTGTATTAAACTTATTATCAGGTCTATTCAAGTATCACGCTTCTTTTCCATAATCGTGTTGTACTTTTCTTTTCCTTCTGGAATTCAATAAAATGTCCGACACAACGGTAGTTTTTATATATACCCACTTTTGTAAAATCTTGTTAAATTTCTTCTTCATCAGTCATTTCAAGAATATATTTTTCTTTCTTTTCTGAGCGAAGTTAACTGCATTTTTGAAATTTCGGTCCTTAAAATATTTTTATTGTGCTTGAATTTATGTCTCGTCGTTGCTGCGATTTTTCGCTGTATAATTTTTCACTCCATAAATCAATGAACATTCAATAATAACTTTTGCACTGTTTCTTTATGTCGTTGGTTAATTCGTATTTTTTTTGGTTTTTCGTTTTCTGCTTTAGTTGCTCTTCACCAACTATGGCAACATTATTTTTAATATATGATATAAACACATAAATACGAATTATTCTTCATTGTAATTGTACATAATTCACCTCAGCACCAAAACACACGTGTTTTGTCAATTAAATGGACCAGTAATTCACTTTTATTTTTTTCTCTCAATGGCTCAACTTTAATTGACGTTGGTATTTTTGCCACCGTCCGCGCACGAATCTCTTTGAGATTCCCCAACAACTCGACTTCCTAACTCCGACTCTATATCACCGACTGAATGTTTTTGAAAACCACGCTTTGCTTCGAAGCGACAGAGAGCAAACTGGTTTGCCTCGCTCATTCCAGTCGCCGCCGCTACGCAGCTAGCGACATCTCACTCCCTCTCACCATGGTCGACTTTTATTGCAAGTCCCGTAGGATGGCGTGATGCGCAGTTCATAGAAAAAAAATTCTTCTAGAAACTTCGCTCACGCCACTTTACGGGACTGCTCTCTCCGTCGTCATGATGTGAAGAGGAGATGCCGATAACCGCACTGCGACAACGATCTGGAATGAGCGGAGCACTGTCCGCTCACTCTCTGCGCTCCGACACAGAGCGTGGTCCTCGACACACCTCACAAATTCTTCACATTTCAATTTAGAAAACTGTACACTTTTTCATATGATTTGGAGTTATATTTAAATTGGATTGCAATATGAGATAGTAGGTCAAGTCGCATTACAATTTTTTAGTATTTATAACTTAGATGAGTTTTTCAATCCTGCAAACAAGTCCTAAGGACTTCGCGGGATACCTAATTGAAACTGTAATTATGTACTATGTTTATCTTAATTAAATTAAGAATAAAGTAATATTAATTCTTTGATTACTAAAAAAATCAAAATAAATAAATACTAAATAACAAATAAATAAATTTAAGTATTTTAGCATTTCTTGAAATATATATTCTTTATTACATTAGCTTTACAGTTATTTCTCATTTTGTGGTTTATTTATGAACAAACAGTTGATTCTGCATGTTTTTTTTACTCCAAACAGCTCATTGCAGCGCCTTCTTGTGGTGACGAATTGTTATGGTGTTGCCAGAAGTTATTAAAGGGCGTCTGCCGAATTCTCACGCGACTAAACTCCTTTTCAAGTAGTGCACTATGTATATAACTAAATGAAAATAACTTCCAACTCGATGAATGAGAGTGGCAAATGTATTCAAAAAACAATCACTAATTCAGATGGCGTTATAATCTACTTGATTGGCCAAATAGTCCCACTTATATATGTAAGTTGGGACACAACCATGAATACAAACACACAAAAAAAAAATCACTAACTAAAAAACCTTATAGCAGCGCAAGCCGATACAAAAACACGTCCGCTTGCATTCACGCACTTCTTACACCAGTTTTTATATATTTTTCCTGAGTTGTCCATTATTTACCTTGTTGTTCATTTTTATCACTTATAAATACAAAAATTTAACTAGGTATGGTAAATTTTTAGTAGAAAAAAATACTTTTATGTTACTTAAAATTACTTATTGTCTTGAATAGTTGATTTAATATAACATTAAAATATCACAAACATACAATCTAACTTTTATCTCTTTTACATGGATTTGTACTGTGTGCTGTATAAATTTTGCGTAGAGAACACGTTGAGCTATTCACATGGAACCTGGTTTCAAAACATAATTCCATTGTCACGTCTTATATATGTTTACTATTTTTGGAACTAGAATACAACAAAATTTTTAATGAAAAATGGTGAGTAATTAGTTATATTGTTTTTTCTTCTCTCATCTATGTTTTTTACAATTTTGTACTCATAGTGAAATAGGTATCAAATGGAAAAAAATATTAGATCAATTAGCATATCAAACTAGTTCAATTATTTTGGCTACGGATAACAATAATCAAACTATTTTGATGCGTTTGCAAAACATGGAATACAGATATGCCATTTATGAGAATAATCTGGAAGGAGCCCTTATAGCTCTTCAGAAGCTTGAATGCCTATTTGAAAAACATCCGCATACGTTCATGCTCCACATGCCGAATTTGAAGGATTCTTGTTTAAGCAAGCAAATTATTACTGAATCACGTATTGCAATACAAAGGTATCGTGCTCACATTTATACTTCAGATTTGATAACTCAGCTCAGTTTTTCAGTTTTCAATTTTTTTCTTATTATTATTTTTTATGATACATATGTGTATTATTATTCTTTGCAAATTAGTTTTTAAGTTGCATTTTTGCAACGCTATATATGTATACGTGATTTGATTTTTAATAGACGACTCAACGCAGATTGCGTTTTAGTTGCCTATTCTCTTTTGTAATTTTGTGGTCTTTTTACAGACTACACGATAGCGCAAAACAAACTGCAACAAAAGCTCATACGAACTCTAGATGCATTTTGTTGGTAATTTATATTTATTGTAGACCTTAAAAATTTGTAGCTATGTTGTCAAAAAAAAAAACGATAGGTAAAAGTTGTAGTGAGGACTAACATTTTTCGATGTTTGAAGTGTCGTGGTTCAAAACCTTTTTAGCGATTTATTTTAGCCATGTAGTTTGTAACGACGAAATAAGGCGCTGCCGAATTTCATAGTACACGCAGTCGCAGGGGAAATTCTTTTTTTGCATATATAATCTTTCAATTCATATTTATTATTTCTAAACACATGAATTATTAGTTTAGTATTAGTTTATTGTTTTCTTTAATTTCTTTAAAATAATTGTTAGTTGAAGCCATAATGAATTGTTAATTTAAGGTAGTTTAGTTAAGCCCATTGTTAGCGTAAGAGAAGGAGGGAGCGAGTAGGAGCTAAGCATTGGAATGTACCGATGAGTTAAGCCGTCGATGAGAGAACTCACAGACACACACAAGCAAGTACAGAAACTGGAAGAGAGCGAAAGAGTAGTGTGTATATGGGGTTTCTGGGCCAACGTAGCGACTGCGCAGTCGGTGTGGTGCGTGTGGTGCCGCCGCCATAAGGTTTGTATGGTGAGGCTGCTCTGCCGCCGCCATAAGATTGTTAATGTTTGTGTGTTTGAGGCTCTCTGCTGGCTCCATAAGATTTATATGGTGTGGAGCTCTGCCGACAGGCCGACGGACGGACATACATATAGACAGTTGGACAGACAGACGGATGGTTATACATACATACAGACGGACAGACGGACAAACATGAGTTGGCGAAGGGAAGGGAAGGGAAGGAGGGGGAATGTGTGTGACCGAAGTGATGGGAGGGCAGCAGTTTTAGATGGTCGTTGCGTAGTAACATGTTGTTGTTGTTATTTGTTGTAGCATGATGCTTTAGTGAACGTGAGCGTTGGTCCACAGAGCTAGTGTTTACAAATTTTGGATGTTTACTTTAATTGAACGGAGCGCCATCGATCGACTTAGTGTAAACAATTGTGGATTTTGGAAACGGAGTGTCGCCGATCGAGTTGGTGTAATAAAATTTCGGTGATTGTTTTGATTATTTAATTGCTTATGTTGTTGTTGTTGTAATTTATTCTTTTAGGGGAATTAAGTGCCGTCAATCGTATGTACAGTGCGTACAAAGAGAGTCTATGTTGTTGTTGTTGATGCGTATGATTGAAGCTAAGAAATGTGTGATTCATATAAGGTGACATTCATGTCCGTTCGTGTTTTATTTATACTTTCATTCTTTTTTTATTTTTAGGAAATAAACTGAGTCCATTTAAGTAGTTTGAAGGTAAAATCTTGTCTTGCAGTAAATGTTTGTCATTTGAGTTCATTGACTATAGGGTTGAGTGTTCCTTTTCAAACCGTTTTATAATGCGTAAGATTGTTGACAAGTGACAATGGAGAATTTAAACATTTGTGAATTTATCGACCGAGTTCATGTGTTTTTAATAACACAAAAAGATACAATACTTGAGGAACATTTGGATGAAATTCTAAAAGTCTACTCAAAATTATGCCTTTTTCGACATCATGAAAAAGTGAAATCTCTTTATGGACATCATTATCAGAGCTGCTGTTGGTCTTCAGATAAATGCTTGGAGGGTCCGGACACTTGTGCGTGTTACATGTTGGATTATCAAATTTCAAGATGAAACGACCTTCTCGCCTCGGTCCTACTGAGGCGGCGTTTCTTTTAAGGTCCTTGGACCGTCTATAGCCTGGGTGTGCTCGCGGGTGTCCAGGGTCGTATTCAAGAAAATTTATAAATGATGAACCCGTATTTGATGTTGTTAAACTTTATTTATTCTACTTCAGCTCTTAGGGTCTAGCTTATTATTTAACTTATGGTGCTAAATATGATGGGTAGCTGCGATGGCACGTTGAATGAAAGATCTTGATGGGAAAGAAAAAAAACTGTGCGGTGCTGTGGCGATGTATATCGGTATGGCGAGTTTCTTATAATACGTGACTACGACGCGAATCTTGTCCTCCTGCGGGTTTACGATTGCCTTGATAAATTTTCAACGCGACGGTGTTGCTACTTATGACGCGACGGTATTCAATTTATTCCCGTTGTATAATTTACTGGTACTTGATGCGTGTGATTCTGTGTGAAATAGAACCGTTTGTTAAGGTCGGCGTGGAATAAACAGTAAGCAGAAGCTGCCATCGGGGAAGGTAGAGAGGGAAAGCTGTTCCTCGGAGAACAACAAGCGATTCCATAGCAAATCGACGAGTTGAACTCCGCTGGAGCGGCTAACGAAGAGAACGACGAGCGATTCCATAGCAAATCGACAAGTCGAACTCAGCGAGAGCGGCTACGGAGAACAAAGAATCGAAGGGGGAGAGGGAGAGGGAAAGGGAAAAGAGGCCTACCACTACTTCCTGTTGCTACCACGATTCAAGAAAGACTGACTTGTTGAGCGCTTGCTGCGCTCAATTTATCCTTCTCGCTGTGATTTCGTTCCATGTGTTCGTTCGTTGCCTTGCCGCTGCGCGGGTAGTGCGGTCTCGTTTTAACTCCTGTGCTTGTGACTATGTACTAGAAAACCGGTTTGTGTTTGTTACGTGGCCTGTGTTCGAGTGCTCGCCGCTACCCGATTATCTGTAATGTGATACTGGGTGGTTGTAATTTTGAAAGTTTAGTATTTTTCTTTACATCATAATTATAGGAATGCTATGCGTGTTTTTTTTTTTTGTTTAAAAGGGGGAAAAAAAAAAGTACTTTATTTCTTGCCAAAACTTAAATATGTAAATATCAAAAATTAAAACTATAAATAGAAAAGTGATGATATTGTGCGCCTCATTTCGTTGCGTCGAAATGTGTCGTCACAAAGAGTAAAGAAATTAATGTCGTTGTATTCAAAACTAATGGAATTAAAATAAAGAATCCTTAGTAAAATAAAAGACTATAATTTCATTTATAATTAATTTTTATTTTGTTTTATTTTTTGGTTTTTTTATAGTATACATATACATATATTTTACATTTGATAATAAAATGGTTGTGTCTGGGGGAAATCTACAAGCACCTCCAAACGAAAATCATCAGTTCCATCCTTCTGTATTTTCATTAAATAATAACAACCGTTGCTGAACTCCTTAATGGTTTCGTCACTTATTTTATTGAAGCGTTGAGGCAAAAACACAACGTTTCTTCTAGCTCCATTATAATTCTATCTCCATACTTTGTTGTAGTTCTGCGTACAGTTTTTATGGAGTAGCTTCTGTTGGCTTCTAGGTCTTTTATAGACAGTACACCTTTCTACGTGGCGTTTTTCTTATTAAAGTCCTCCACAGCAGTTAGAGAAAAAGTTGACGATGTTGTCTGCCTTTGGGTCATTTTACAGGGTTTTTGTTTTTCTTTTATTTATTTATTTAAATTTTGTATAGTTTTAACAAAAAAACCAACTTGTGACTGTTTAGCTCGAGAGTTTTACAACGACTAAATGAACTGATACAGTCATATAACATATTATATTATATTTTCTATATACTTTGAGACACCAAAATTCCTCTTAATACGAGAGAGTATAAAAGAGAGCGAGAAACTTAATGAGAGAGTAGAACTACAAATTTATTGTATATATTTTGCAACTTTATTAAATATTTACTTTAATGAACATTTTTGATTTACATTATACAAAAACTCCAAACACAAGTGCCCACAGTTATATGAATTATAATTTTGATGTTGAGTGTAGTTGTATTGGATTCCATTACCCATATATTGAATTATTTCATGAGGGGGTTGCAGGTTTCCAAAGCTGTCATAATATTCCTTAATATTTTTATTCTTATAATATGCTACCCAATGAGTACCAGGACCGCTGGAAGTGTCTAAGTTAACAATTCCACATTCTTTTTCATGTATTCGCTTCGGTAGACTATCTCTCATGAACACGCCTCTAAAATGTGGCAATTTATTAGCATGTTTCATCAAGTCGACGTCTGTAAGAGGTCTTCTGGGTAGCTTCTTTAAAAGTTTTTTGGTTGAGGGTGATAATATAGTCCCAATCGTTTTTTGTATGGTTTAAATAAAACCCTTTCCCCATTGCAATTGCTTCCATTGTTTGATTATGTCGACTTGCTTCCTTCAGTTGTTTTCTTGCAGCCGTAGTTTCATTGATTGCTTTTGCGATTGCTGCGCCCCTCAATTGTTGAGCCCTTCAATCGAACCTTAAAGCAGATGATGTGGAAAGAATTCAGTTATAATGGCTCATATCGATGGATTGACTTGTATAAAAACTTAATTAAAGAATATAACACCAAAAAGCATCGAACCATCAACATGCCTCCAATCAAAGTGAATTCGAGCAACGAAAAATTATTATTAAGCACCGTCTACAACAACCTGAAAATATTTAGAAAGCCAAAGTTTCGGGTAGGAAATCATGTACGCATAAGTAAACATAAACACTTTTTCGAGAAAGGTTATACGCCAAATTGGACAACGGAAATATTTAAAATTAAAGATATAAGAATTACAAACCCAACAACATACATTCTTGAAGACTACCAAGGGAATACAATTAAAGGTGGATTCTATGAAAATGAACTGCAGAAAACAAGATATCCCAATACATATCTGGTAGAAAAAGTTCTTAAGACCAAAGGCAGAAAAGTTTTTGTGAAATGGTTAGGATTTAGCAACGATCACAATTCCTGGATCAATAAGAATGAAATTTTATAAACAATTTTTATATACATACATACTAAAATAAATAAAATAATATTGTTAATAAAAAAAGCATACAGCTGTTTTTCATTTCATTAGTCAAACTACTCGCAACATGTCAATTACTCTTACTTTAACAGGAAACAAGTCTGTTTTATCGGCTAATTATTTTCCACCCTTAGTTTTAGAGAGACCGTATGTTTGTGGTCTTGTAGACTTCCATAGTTACCATACAATACCAAACATTGATCACGAAAATAACTTATTTCACATTGGCGATCATACTATTGAGATTCCTGTCGGGTCATATGAGCTGGATGACATTGCTGAATTTATTCAAAATAAATATTCTAGTATAGATCAGAATGAAAAAGTGGAAATAGCCGCAAATCCTAATACATTGCAAGCAGTCGTAGAATCGAGTAAACATAACATTTTCTTTAATAAAGAACGAACCATCGGTTCACTATTGGGTTTCAGTGAAAAAGTATTGGAAGCAGGAAAGTTTCATACTTCAGACTTGCCAGTGAATATAACAAAGATAAATGCAATACACATTGAGTGCGACATAGTCAGTGGTGCATACATAAACAATACACCAGCGCATACAAATTCATATGTTTGCTTTGAATGTTAGTCCTGGCTATAAAATAGATGAGATCCCCAAAAATGTAATCTATTTGCCAGTAAACTCCAGACAGATAAGTTCGATTACAGTGAAAATTGTTGATCAAAACGGACATTTAATAATTTTTTGTGGAGAAACCATAACACTCAGACTTCATTTAAAACCACAAGAGCAATGATTATATATAATAAAAACCCATACACAGGAGCATCTTCTTTCAGTTCTTCTTTATCCTCGTCATTGAAAAGGTCGCAAGAACCGAACAAACCACAAAACATTCTCCAAAATAAAAAGCTGTCTTCTGAAAATAAAAAGTTTCTAAAATTATTGGGTTTAAAACTTAAAACAAAGTAAAATGAGTCAAATACTTGATGTATAACAAACGCCGCTTTATGATGAAAGTGTTATCAAAAAGGAATATCATAGCTATTCACCATATTTACAATCATATAAAAGCAATGATGAGATAAGGATATCCCTTCAAAATCAAGATCTTTTTGTTCTACCTAGTGAGAGTTTAATTTATATTGAAGGCACAGTTACATTAGAAAATGGAGAAGCAACAGCTAATGCAAAATTAAAAAACAATTGTTTTGCGTTCATGTTTGATGAAATTCGCTATGAGGTGAACGGATTGGAAATTGATCGTACACGTCATCTGGGTGTAACTTAAAAAACTTAGTAAAAAAATATGTCTCCTTAAATACACTGCAGAGTAACATGCTTAAAAATGCTGGATGGTTTCCAAACAATGAATTTGAAATAAAAAATGGATATTTTAACTTTTGTACACCATTGAATATGCTATTAGGATTTGCTGAAGACTTTAACAATATAATTCTAAATTCTAAGCATGAACTAATATTAATAAGATCTAAATCTGATGAGAATGTTATATATTCAACTGTCGCAGCAGAAAATATAAAACTAACGATAACCAGCATCATATGGAAAATTCCCCATATACAATTGGCTGATTTTGCAAAATTGCAAATTTATCAAACAATTCAAAGTGGAAAACCTTTATTAATGGCATTTCGTAGTTGGGACTGTCACTTTAATGCGTTACTTACACAAGGCAGCAATCATCTCTGGAATGTAAAGTTATCCGCACAGAATGAACGACCACGCTTCGTACTAATTGCCTTTCGAAGAGACAACAAATTTCAACATTGTCATATAAGTGATGTTAATGTGCACCTAAACTCTGATACATATCCCTATGATGATCTCAATCTGAACTTTGATCATGAACGATATGCTTTGCTCTATGATATGTACTTAAAGTTTCAACAAAACTACTTTGGTCGTGATTCTCAACCTCTGCTGCTACCAGAAGATTTTAAAGATAAGGCTCCAATAGTTGTCGTTGATGTTACTCATCAAAATGAAGCTATAAAAACTTGTCCAATTGACATTCGAATTGAATTTAAAACATCTAAGAACATTCCGACCAACACATCAGCTTATTGCATACTTATAACTGGAGAAATTAAAAAGGTTGCGTAAGGAAAAATAGAAATAGAAATGAAAATGGAGTTTGTTACATTGAATGTGCAAGGCTTTAAGGCAAATTTCAATGAGTTTATCGTAAAAGAATTGGCAGTCACTTTCAATAATCACGAATATCAAAATTTTATTATTAAGCCACCCTTTGAATTTGAAGAATTGACGTTTAAATATCAGAAACAAGCAAATTGGCTAAAAAATTATCATCATGGCTTTACTTGGAGTTGTGGATCAATTACTTTCAAAAGTGTTGTGAATTTCTTAAAGTTCAATATTAAAAACCAACCTATATATGTAAAAGGAGTTGAAAAGAAGTGTTGGATTGAGCAGTTCCTAAGAAAACCTGTAATTAATGTTGAAGAAATTGGATGTAAAAATCTTCAAACACTTAGAGAAACATACTTACTACAAACAACATGCCATTCCCATAATGGACACTGTGCACTAGAAAATGCTCTGCTGTTGAGAAATTTCATCGATAATAATTAAAAAATAAAGAACACCATCAATGTTTTCATCATCGTTTGAAAACATTTGGCGAACAGTTTTAAAATCAGTTGGTGATAAATTTTTCGCTAATGCATCCAAACTTGATGCCATGAAACGAAAAGAATCCAAAAATCTTATCTCAAAAGTTTTCTTTTCATCCACCTTGATACGCCTTGAGAGGGATATATATAATTCTTTCTTTAAAGGGATAACATTTATATCACCTTCAAAAGAATTTAATTCCTTAACGAAAAGATGGCAGTCGTAGCCAGAAAAATTATGAAAGAACACAGGCACAAACTTTGCAATTTGATATTTTAAATTACATTCATTATGTGCCGGTCCTCTATATTCGCCAGTTAGGTGGCAATGGTCTGCCACTCTATCAGAGCCCAATTCTTTATCGCAAATATGGCAGTTTTTGCTCTGGGATTGTTGCTTTAGCTGCAAAGAATTTAAAAAGGCCATAGGTTTCGATTTACTTAAATGGTTATTATATAAATCTAAGATATCTTTAATTAAAAATTCTACAAATTTCTTGGGAGCATCTTCTCCTGAATAAATAACAAATTTAATAAGACTATCATTAAAATTACAATAGATATTATAGCTAAAGGCTACAGGAATATGCTTAGACACAAACTTATTGCTACTATCTAAACCTGAACTACTTAATACGCATTCAAAATCTGCGTATACTACAAAAGGAACATCTAAGCTACGTTCAAAATTTTTAAAACTAATTACCGCCTTTTCCAGTGACGGCATCTCGGCATCTTTTCCGCATACCATTTTATGATTTTGTAGAGTACTCTCGTTGTGCGAGTACTGGAGACAGCTATTGCACAAATACAGTCTAGTGCGATGATTCGTCTGTTGTTGTTTTATTAATCTAAAAAGCCAAAAGAAAGTAATATAATTAGATTATTCATTGCAATAAGTAGTCGTGTAAAATGAAAGATGATATAAAAGTGAAATAACATGAAGTTGAGAAAAAAAAATAAATTATAATTACCTTGAAATATTTTTAATCCACACATAGTGGAATTGTTCATCATTTTGGAGCAGCAGCAGGTTGATGTGCTGCACCTTTTCCTGCTTGGTGCAGTGGTAAGGTCCCTCGATATTCCCAGAAACTTCATCGAAACCAAACACATTGACGCTAATCGTAGGATTCATTTATTCAAATTTGCTGATGGCGTCTATGGGCATAGGAAACTTCAATCCCGTAAAATCAAGTGGAAATCCGTTTTCTATTATTATATTTTCGGCTTCAATGCTGGAGACATTATAACTATGCGGTCTGTCTTGGTGATCTGGCAGATTAGCAAGTGCAGATATGACTGCCCATTTGAAGCAATAAACATCAGTGTTTCTTTCATTTATGCAAGCACGCTTGTTCTGTAGGACTTTCGGGAGAGGGATGTAGGATGTTCCCTTTAATGGACGATACTGATTTATATTTATCTCTACATAGCATATTTTAAGAAGAGACCATCCACTGTCCCTTTCCTGGAATTCACCCATTTTGGTGGTCAGTTCTTCAGACATGTCAGAGTAGTTGCTGCTAATGTCTTCAACTTTTTGTGCTAAGGTAATTTTTGTTTGGAATGATTTTATTTCCAGCACTATTTCCTCATCTGTCGTTATTTTAAAGTATTCTGCGTACAATTCTATATTAAATTTTATCATTATGTGCTTTTCTAGCAAATTTTCTATCTGCTTAGTCACTATATTTTTGGCGTTTTTGAAGAAATCTTCTGGAATCAGAAGTCCCTCATCCTCATTTTGGAAAAGAAGTGTTTGAACTCTATCCTTAAAGGCTGTTTTGATGCACTTTAAACCATCGCTTAGCGGCGACCAACAATTCTTTTTGTGTTTGATCGTCCGCAGATGGTAGCTCCAGCCTCTTCGAGAAACATCTTCGTTACATGTTGGGCAACGAACGTTCTCGTTAGCGTCAATGTGTTGAATAAATTACAACAACAACAACATAAGCAATTAAATAATCAAAACAATCACCGAAATTTTATTACACCAACTCGATCGGCGACACTCCGCTTCCAAAATCCACAATTGTTTACACTAACTTGATCGACGGCGCTCCGTTCAATTAAAGTAAACATCCAAAATTTGTAAACACTAACTCTGTGGACCAACGCTCACGTTCACTAAAGCATCATGCTACAACAAATAACAACAACAACATGTTACTACGCAACGACCATCTGAAACTGCTGCCCTTCCATCACTTCGGTCACACATATTCCCCCTCCTTCCCTTCCCTTCACCAACTCATGTATGTCTGTCTGTCCGTCTGTATGTATGTATAACCATCCGTCCGTCTGTCTGTCCAACTGTCTATATGTATGTCCGTCCGTCGGCCTGTCGGCAGAGCTCCACACCATATAAATCTTATGGCGGCGGCAGAGAGCCTCAAACACACAAACATTAACAATCTTATGGCGGCGGCAGAGAGCCTCAAACACACAAACATTAACAATCTTATGGCGGCGGCAGAGCAGCCTCACCATACAAACCTTATGGCGGCGGCACCACAAGCACCATACCGACTGCGCAGTCGCTACGTTGGCCCAGAAACCCCATATACACACTACTCGAAAAAAAACACGACGAGTGGAAAACAGCTAGACTAGAAGCGAAGCTGAACAGAGGCAGCGAGCTCAGCAAAGATAACAGCGACAAGCACTTGGTCTTTGGCTGCTGAACGCGACGGACGTGCGACCTCTCGGGAATACAGTACACAGACGACACAGGCAGGTAAATCAAAGTAGACGTTTAGTAAAACAGACTTCGACAACTGAAGCGAACAAGAAGCACAGATTTGTGCCGCGGAATAAATATATATATATATACGTGGTGTCGACTACATTGGCAACTTGTGGTTTGGTACCCTTTTGTCAATCGTAGTAGCCCGCTGTGGTTTGGTACCCAGTGGCTCGGTGACACTTATCATATATATATATATACATGGATCATTTGACGAGCGCTCGAACTTAGTATAACTCAATAGTCACAGTTTTGTGCCGCGTAATTTATATATCGTCGACTAGACTGATAACTTGTGGTTTAGCACCCTTTTGTCAGCCCTAGTAGCCCGTCGTGGTTTGGTACCCAGCGGCTCAGCAATATATACAATCGGCAAGCTCCGTTTAGCGAACGTTCAAGACGAAAGCACGAGTTGGTGCACCACGGACTAAACACCGTCGACTAGACTGGCAACTTGTGGTC
Organism: Thecophora atra; assembly: GCA_937620795.1. Lineage (NCBI taxonomy): Eukaryota > Metazoa > Arthropoda > Insecta > Diptera > Conopidae > Thecophora > Thecophora atra. Next base: position 40,944,897 of record OW569398.1, read on the forward strand.
TGGTACCCTTTTGTCAGCCCTAGTAGTCTGCTGTGGTTTGGTACCCAGTGGCTCGGCGGTCTGTAGTCACACACAAGTGGACGGAACAACGGAATTCAGGAAACGAGACAGCACGCGACTACTTGACGCATTCAACCCAAGCAAAGTGATCATTTGACAGCAGAGAGAGTCGTTTACATAGAGTAAATATCGGTCCAGAGATAGCATAGCAATGCCACGGTTCAACTCATTGCCCCGCGAGTACCTTAGCCAAACTACGAGCGGAAATTTGTAACCAGTAATAAAGAAATAAAGCGTGTATTGTAATAGATGTCGAAATTGTTATAATTTTGATAAATATTCTGTGACGAACCCTGGACAGCCGGCGAGCTAACCCGTGCTTAGATCCGGAGAACCGGATAGCTTCGTTACAAGTTTAATTTACGATTATATGTTTCCATCCTTCAGTTCATCATGTCTATTCAAGTGAATTGATTCGAATCGAAATTTATAAATCAAATTTATAAAATACTAGCCCCCTGCACACTTCGTAGTGCAAAAAAGACAAAAAATGTGATAAATTGCTGTTTTTGTAATCCTCTATGGAATGGTAAAAAACATTTGTTGTTTTTCCATTTTCGGTGTAAATTAACAAAACCGATGGTTTGCCAACACGCGAACAGGCTAGATACAACTGTAAGAAAATTGGATACTCTAAATTCACTTCACAAATTCATGAAGATTGGCCTTGCGCCTTATTAATGGTAATCGCAAACCCAAGGCGAATAGGAAGCTGAAGTCGTTTAGATTCAAATGGCATATCATACGGAATCATTGGTATGCGTGGAATGAATACATCTTCGCCTTTGAATTTTCCAGTTAAAATAGTAGCTTTAATTATGTTGCGAATCGAACAACAAACATACTTTCTTGCTCTTGCACACTATCAAACTTTATTAATTGAAGCAATCTGTTTTCCCCTTTACAAATGAAGTTTATTTCTCTTTGTACTTCGTATGTATACTCTTTTTTTAGTCTTAATAAATCTTTGAAACCAACAGATTATGGGCCCAGCACGCTTCCACTGCGCAAATCTAAAGAATATTACTAAAACTCTATATCTTCCAGACTTAAATACTGCCTATGAAAATGTCGATTCAGGGGAGAGCGTACAAACCGTTGAATCGACACCAGATGAATCTGCTGTAGATGATGAAACATTCGAAGACACCGTTGAAGTCCTTCCAACAAGCTCTGATGCGACAACAGAAGAAGAGTTTGAGATAGAAAGTTCACCACACAATGATGACGTCGAGGTTCGTCAATCTTCTCGCATCGCCAAAAGGCAGATGCCGACATCAGCATTGATCCTGAATCTTTTGAAGAAGCCATTACGTCAGAGAGAGAGCATAGGAGTGGAACGCTGCAATGAAAACAGAAATTAAAAATTTATCTGAAAATGCTACGTGGATTTTGACGAGCTTGCCAACCGACAAAAAGGCTATCAAATCGAAATGGGTTTACAGGACAAAATTTGATTCCGATGGTCGTTTAGTGCGACGAAAGGCTAGGCTTGTCGCTAAGGGTTTTTCGCAACGAGCAGGCATTGACTATGCAAAAACGTTTGCACCCGTAGTAAGATACAAATCTACGTAAGGTTCTTACTGGCGCTTGCTGCAAAATACAATTTGCAAATTCACCAAATGGATGCCGTGAGTGCATATTTGAATGGGTCTTTGAAGGAAGAAGTTTATATGCAGCAACCGCAGGGATTCGACGGTAAATCGGGCAAAGTATGCAAATTGTTGAAATCCATTTATGGCCCCAAGCAGTCTGGTCGCATTTGGAATGAAACGCTGAGCCAAGAATTAACGCAAATAGGTCTTTTGAGAAGCGATGTAGACCAATGCATCTATTACAACGTTACAAATAAAAAAAAGGTAATAGTTGCGATTTATGTGGATGACATCCTAATATTCTCGAGCGACATAGAAGAAATCCATAGTATTAAACCGAATTTGTCAACAAAATTCGAAATGAAGGATATAGGTGAAATATCATTCATACTAGGTATTCGAATTACTCGAAGTGAAACTAAAATTAAAATTGACCAATCACAGTACATAGCGTCCGTATTAGAGCGTTTTGGTATCAGTGACTGCAATCCCGTTGCGGCACCATGTGACTGCAACCAGAAATTATCCGTTGAAATGTCACCGAAAGATAAAACCGAAAGGCAACAGATGCTCAACATACCATACATGGAAGCAGTTGGCTGTTTGCTTTTCGCAGCGCAAATTTCTAGACCCGACATATGCTACGCTGTGAATGTTGTAAGCAGATATGGATCTAATCCAGGGAAGGCACATTGGGAAGCGGTAAAGCGCATCATGCGCTAACTCAAAGGAACCATGGACAAGGGCCTTACGTACACCCAAAACCCTCGAGGAGCTATTATAGGATTTTGCGATGCTGACTGGGCTAGCGACATAGACGACAGGCGCTCTACAACCGGTTATGTCTTCACATTTCAGTTAGGGGCTATATCATGGGCAACTAAGCGGCAAAAAACAATCGCCCTGTCATCTACGGAGGCTGAATTCATGTCAATGGTAGCTGCGATTCAAGAATCCATATGGCTCCAACGTTTAGAAAGGGAACTTATTCCTCATGAAATGTGCACTATGATTTTATATTGCGATAATAAAAGTGTAATACAAATTGCCGTAAACAACTCGTATTCATCACGCACCAAGCACGTCGATATTAAGGCAAAGTTTATTCGACAAAAAATCGACAATAAGGACATCAAATTGGAGTACTTACCTACTAACGAGATGGTTGCATATTTGTTTACCAAGGGCGTCAGGGAACTTCACGATTTATCAAAGAAATTTGGCCTTAACTAACATTGTAACAAATTTAAAACCTTACATTTTATTTCCTAAAATATTTTTCATGTACAGGGTGCACGCGCAATAATGTAGTATTATGCTGTTCAGGGAAGGTGTTGCGAATCGAACAACAAACATACTTTCTTGCTCTTGCACACTACCAAACTTTATTAATTGAAGCAATCTGTTTTCCCTTTTACAAATGAAGTTTATTTCTCTTTGTACTTCGTATGTATACTCTTTTTTTAGTCTTAATAAATCTTTGAAACCAACAAATTACATAAGCCATCAACCTTTTAATAGGAAGTTTTTTGCCATTACACAAACGAGGTAATGTTTGATATTGCGAAGCATAATAATAGTGGCTCCAACTTACAATTAGAGTTTATGCGGAAAAATTCCTGGTAAGGAATTCCGCGAATTCAAAAATTCTGTTGGATCATTCACAACATCTTCTTCATTGGTTACAGTATCTACAGACTTGTCCGACACCAATTCGGCAGGAATCTTCTATTGTATAGCCATGTTTAATTCAGTAACATCTTTGTTTTTGCCGCTAAAATTGCTCTGTCACTCAACCATGTATAGCATGTATATTGTTGTGCTATATTAGTGAAAACACATTTAATCAATTCCTCTTTTGAGTGTACGGCACGGAAAAAATTATTTGGCAACTATTCCCAATTTTCAGCAATTGCTTAGGGAACTTATCAGCAGATGGATCATTCTGCAACTGAACACGAACGTTGGTAGTGAGTTTCAATGTTTTAACAAATCTCCATAAATATGAAGACTTTAAGCAAGCGGTTTTTCATCGGGAACTGTCGATCTAGGACAGTTCAACGCACCACCAAACTCCGAATTATCTCGGAGAGCTTTTATTGTTCTTTCCAAAGCTTCAACAGAAGAAATAAACCATACCGCAGCCTTTCAATAATTTTGCCGTTCCAGATGTTTTTAAAACTTTACATATAGGATTTTCATTAACTTGGTAATTTAATGGCAATTTCAAAGATTTCGTTCTGCTCGTGCCTCGTCTGTCCTTTCAACTCTACTATTTCGCATTAATCGTTTGTTTGTTGCATTAATCGTGCGACAGATTGGCCCAGCTGTATGATCGACTTAAAAGTAAACTCACCAAGAACAACTCACTAATGAAAAAAAGCTCACTTCACTAGTGAATATTTTTCCCGGTATGAGACTGGTCGATTTTCTACGTTCAAAAAAGCTCGTTAAGAGTAGCACTTGAATTACAGTCCTCGCGAATCGTAATTTCTGCCTTGAACGCAAAATAAGTCACGGCGGAAGATTTTATGCTTTTTGTTAGCATTGTCTACCAGTCAGCTGTGATTGCTGTTGTTGTTGTCGTTTTCCATATGTCTGTTTATGGAATCAGGTTTTGTCGTTGTTGTTGTTTCTTGCTTCTTGTGTTGTGGTTTATTGTAAGGAAGTAGTCGGTAAGGTTGGGTTAGGTTAGGTAAATTGGGCTGCCCCGAAGGACACACGTCCTTAAAAGCCCTTCATCAAGCAAACCACGAGGAGCTGATTAAGTAGCGACTTAAGTCGCCTATTTCAATGGATGCTATCTCGCAGAGACTGCTGAAGAAAAATGCCCCCATATGTGCATGTCTCCTCTGAGCCACATGAGCAGATAAGATGGAAGACAGACTCCTCTTCCTCCTCATCTCTTTAACTTCTGCAAAAATCATTTGAGAAGAGCCCTAGTCTTTTTGCATGGGCACCGATAGGGCAGTGTCCAGTCACAACCCCAATCACAATTTGAACGTTTTCCCTACCAAGTGAAAAAAGAGTTTTCGTTTTCTTAAGGTTGTAGAGGGGCCAGGTCAGCCTTGTAGTGTTTCAGGTCTGCCCCTCTACCCATCGTCTATTTGCGAGCCTGATAGATTCTCCAATCAGCAAATACCTGCAGGTGGCCAGTGGCATACGCACATTTGCTTTATCAGGCGTTATGATCGCTTTGGTACCCATGCGGGCCAACTTGTTCGCTTGGCAGTTCCCTGGAATGTCACTGTGGCCTGGAACCCAGCACAGATTAATGGAGAACTGCTCCGCCATCTCATTTAGAGATAGGTAGCAGTCTCTTACCATGCTAGACGTGGTGAAGACCGATTCCAAGGACTTTATCACTGCTTGGCTATCAGTGAAAATGTGGATATCATTTCCTGATATCCTGTTTTCTTTCAGCCAACATAGTGCCTCCCGGATAGCCATAACCTCCGCCTGGAATACACTGCAAAAGTCTGGCAAGCGAAACATTTCCGCGGTGACACAGACTTCAGAGAAGAACCCTCCACCAACCCCTCCTCCGAGCTTGCTACAGGTGTATACCCTCTCTTGCCAGCGGTAATCCCCACTCCCAGTCCTCTCTACTAGGTATAAGAGTACCGAAATTGCGGCTTGGGAGTAGGGACGAGGTGATATAGTCCGGATTCTCAAAAGAGGGGCTAAGTCTCCCCAATATTCTTTGATGGTCAACTTTTCTGTTGGTCCATTTGCTTACAGCATTAAGCATTAAGCATTAACCATACTTTCCTATGGTCCTGCCCTTAAGAAGTTGACCTATGAAGAACACCAGCCGTTCGTCAACCCGTAGAGACCTAAGAGCACCAAAAATCGCTTCCGATTCCACGTTATTGAAGGCTCCTTCTATATACAAAAAAGCCACAAGTGCAAATTCCTTCCAAAATAGTCACCTTTGAACGTTGCTCACCAGAGAGTGCAGGGCGGTCTCAACAGACCTCCCTTTTCTGCACGCATGCTGGGCAGAGGATAGACCAGCAAGGTAATTTTCCCTGACATGTAAGTCAATAATCCTTTCCAGAGCCTTTAGTGAAAAGGATGATAACGTGATGGGCCGTAGATCCTTGACGGTGTTATGAGTGCGCTTTCCGGCCTTTGGTATGAACACCACCTTACTACTTTCCCATCTCAGCGGAATGTATCCTGTATGTAAGCAGCCTTTGTATATGGCTACCAACCACGGGAAGACCAAGTCGCTCACGTTTTGTAGCATCGCCGGGATAATTCCGTCTTGCCCCGGGAACTTGAACGATTCAAAGCTGCCGATAGTCCAGCTCACTGTGGTATCCGTAATCAGATGCTCTAGATGTTGTAGAGGGGTGTAGCTGTCTGCAGCATCCTCACCCCCATCTACGTCAACTTCGGTATTTCTCGGAAAGTAGGTATTCAGAAGAGCTTACAGCGATTCTGCTCTTGAAAAACTCCATGCTCCATCTTCCGTCCTTAGTGTACCAATACCGGTATGGCTGGAAGACAGAACCTTCCTCAGTCTACAGGCTTCAGAGGAACTCATGATGTTTCCGCAGAAAGTCTGCCATGATGATCTCTTTTCCTTGCGAAGTTCATATTTGTAGTTGCTGAGTGTCGCTTTGTATCTTATCCAAAGAGTTGGCTCATTTGCCGCCTTAGCCCTATTGAATAAGCTTCTACATTTTCCGCGCAACTCCATGGGGCTGGGATTCCACCATGTTGGTTTCCGTTTGCCTTTGGGATATCTGAGAGGGCATGCCCGTTCAAACGCCGTTTGTAGTGTGTTTGAGAAGAATTCAACTATGATGTTTAATTCTTCCTTCGTTGTTATACTATCCCGACCGACGGATAAATGTGCCTCAATTTCTGCCCTATACTCAGACCAGTTTGTTCTCTTTACATTTCTGTTTGGCTTAACTGAGTCAACAGGAATCCCCCGAAGTGAATATAATATACCTATGATCGGTATATCAGAGTGCAGCCTGGAGCCCGGAGTCCACGGACCTGGCCTTCAACGACCCAAGGTTCCTGGATTAAGGTGACGTCATCTTCATCCTTGGTGAGACGAAGAATAAGAGCAGCCGCTTTACAGTGGTGGAGGTTTATCTGTATCTGTACCGCAGGTCCACGGCGCACGTTCGATGCCTCCACCACAGTGTCGTCGAGGTCCGACGATGAGTTGAGGAGAGCATCCTCATCAATGGATGTTCGAGAGAACCTCCTTGCGATCTCCACTTCCGACCCGATATCGTAGTCGTTAGGTTCATTGACCGGAGGAATCTCTTGAGCAACGTCAGACGCAGTTTCGGGCGGACTTTCCGGCAGTTGGTGCAGCATCTGTCTCGGCATCCTTTTTGGCCTCCTCGTGGTCCTTCTTGTACACCTTTTTAGGATACGGAGGTAAAACCGTATACAACCATCCCACCTGGTTTTTCCAGATGATCCAGGGGCTCCTTATTTATGGCCAGAACCGCTGACCTGTAGTCCCCTTTCGGATCCTCTAACCTCGTATTTTTCCAGTTGCATGTGGGTAGAGACGGGTTGCTGCACTGGAAAATTTCCAGTACGAAAGCAGGGTTAGATGGTTCCGCAGGGAACCATGCTCTGGCCCGAGGCCGAGATTGGATCTCCTTCCGCGGGATGGCTTCGAGTTGTGCACCCGGCCAAACCTCCCATACTCGGCTGATCGCAAGCTTATAAAGATCATCAGATCTCTGATCCCCACAGGCGATCAGCTTAACACGGCCCTGATGCCAACCAGCATCCCTCAATACGGGTACAGGGCCTAGAAATTCCTTCATCATTGGAAGAAAGCTTACGGCCAACTTGACCTACACTCTCTTTCAATGTTCTACCGATATGGCGCCGTCAGGGTCACTTCGGTCGACCACAGCCAGAACCATCTTTTCCTTAAGAATTTCGCTATAGGTCGGCTTCTTTCCTGCCAAACCCGACACTTTTTTACCGGCCATCGGGATTAGCTCATCTGCTGACCTCTGTCTTTTCGATGTTGGTTCAGGCTTCGGTGGAACCGTTACACCGATCACCTCCATCGCCCACTTTAGGGAGCTTCTGTCCTTGTCGGTCCGATCCTTGTCAGGGATCTTAAGTAGCTTGTACCTCAGTCGGAAAGCGTGCCGTCGACAAAAGTGTTGAACATAACTGAGTTTAACATATACATCTAACTGCTATTTAGCAAATTGTTTTTTCTTTCTCTTTACATCTTGTGTGATGAAGTTTTTTTTTTCATATACATACTTTTGTTATATGTATTACCTAAGTTTTTAAGAGAAAACAAAAATTGTATTAACTGATTGAATTTACGAAAAGGAAGAAAGAAAACAATATATATATATATAATAATGAAACCGTATTAAAAAAATTTTTTTTTAATGATTTACTACTGGTTTAAGGTTTTAGAATAATGCGTTGCTGAACATTAACATTTAGGCTGATGTGCTGGTGAACCTAAGGGGAAGTCACCTCACTTGAAGGCGTGGCAATCGGACAGACATAACGGACATTATGGAATAGACAGTTTGAATAACAGAGACTTGGACAGATTAAAGAAATAAGGGAACCGCAAGTACACTTTAAGCCAAGTGCGGTTCATGGCTGTAACTTGTAAGAGTGTAACGAGTTTATTTCCTGCCAGGATAAACTCACGGTCGTCCAGGGTCGGTGGTGCTACCGTTTCTATTAAAACACTAGTTTGTTTACTTCAAAAGTTGTACTTTATTGAATTCTATATTTAGGGTTGCCTTAACCTAATGTTCGCACTTATTTTCTATTCATCTATACACATACGTCACTTATTTATAGGATTATTATATGATTTTTCATGCGAAAATATATTCATAAGTCAAGGAGAAGATGCGGATGAGGAGAAGGTCAGACACATGTTCCTGAGATCAATACTGCTCTGAATCTGGCTTCACCTTAATAGCGCTCCACCAAATTATCGACAAAAGGTAGCAAATGTTATTTACGAGTCACTAGACGAGTGCAGGGTCTAGTCTAACGGGGATATGAATTTGGCTTTAGCTTAACAGCGCTTCACCAAATTGCAGGCAAACGATAAACAGGATATTCGCGAGTCACTAGACGAGTGCAGGGTCTAGTCTGACGGGGATCTGAATTTGGCTTAGCTTAACAGCGCTTCACCAAATTGGAGACAAACGATAAACAGGATATTTGCGAGTCACTAGACGAGTGCAGGGTCTACTCTGACGGGGATCTGAATTTGGCTTTAGCTTAACAGCGCTTCACCAAATTGCAGACAAACGATAAACAGGATATTCGCGAGTCACTAGACGAGTGCAGGGTCTAGTTTGACGGGGATCTGAATTTGGCTTTAGCTTAACAGCGCTTCACCAAATTGCAGACAAACGATAAACAGGATATTCGCGAATCACTAGACGAGTGCAGGGTCTAGTCTGACGGGGGTCTGAATGTGGTTTCAGCTTACTAGCGCTCCACCAAATTGCAGACAAAACGATAAAGATCTCAAAATATTAAATAAAATTGTAAAAGCACTTACCACTGCGAACGCTGATTTCCAAAAGAAGTCTTGATTCAAGATCGGTGGCTGCTTTTATACTCATCGCATAACCGTATTCGTTTTACTCTGTTGTTGTAAACTGACCTTCGACTAATCTCTTTGTTTACTTACATTTCGTTTGCTTGTGGTTGTTATTGTAAACTTCTTAGTGTCGTTAGTTTCTCCTTCGCTTTGGCGCTGCATTGTTTTTGCACGAAAAACCAGTTTTCTGTGTGTATCCTCTGCCTACGCTTGTTGTTGGTATGCCGCTGAAGGTCTAATATGCTGAAATCTTGTTTTTCGGAGCTTCATTTCTGCTGTGTTTGGATGTTTCAACTGGAGTTATGTTGCGTAGTTGTGTTGAAACCGGTTTTGCCGTGTTGGGTGGCCTTGAACTAATCCGTTTGTTTGTTTGCTTCTGTTGAGTATTAAATGCCCTGCTTCGATTTTTATTTGCGTACTTGCATGTTCTTCGCATTTTATAATGCGGAATTAAATCCACCTTGAATTGGGTACGCACAATTCAAGATTACTGCATTTCTTGAAGACGATCTTCAAGGAATCAGCTCAGGTGGGGAGCAGGCCAGGTTCTACAACCGTGCTTGTAAGGAAAATTATATTTTCCTTACATCCCCCTCTTTCTGCCCCGATGGGAAAGGACAACGATCTGCTTCGGCGTAACTGTCACCCTGTAGCCAGCAACTTCGAACTGGATCCTCTGACGTTTACGGGAGCACAACATGAGGGTTGATTGTCGTTGTCGTATCTCGCCGATGACCTCCCTAGGAAAGTTTATTCCTGCCGGTCCATCGAGTTCATCCAGGCTGTGGAATCCCAGGGGTCCAGATGCTTTGGCTTCCTCGGACACTGTACCAGATTGCTTCGGCGGCGGCACTTCGGTGGGTAGGTGGTGATCGATGGGTAAGTGTTGATGGACATCGTCGCACAGTTTGTCGTAATAGTCGCCACATAATGGGTCAAAGTAGGTGGATCCCGTAGTCTCCGAACCAGTGATCACGTTCACGCACTGCGATTCCGGTTTCGTCAGTGTGGTGGTGGCAACCCCAATGGTATCACATTTTTGGCTAGTGACTTCTGGTTTGCATTGTTCGGGGTTGGCTTCCTTGAAGAGGAGCGCGGGGAATATGTGACGCGGTTTGCCCAACTTGGCTGTCAGCTCCCGGATCCTGGTGGCGATTTCTCCTCTCTTCATCTGTACTTCCTCCAGGGGGAACCAGTCCTCTTTGTTGAGGTGTTGAGGCCTGAAATCGTTGAAGGGATCGCGCAAAAACTTCTCTGCGAAGTGGAACAGGAATATTCCGCAGTCGGTTCCGTTGCTCTTCTGTGGGATCTTTGGTTTATGCAGCGGTAACTCGTTTCCGTCGAACCGTTTGGGCGTTGCGTCCAACGAAGGTGAAATCTTCCGAATCAGGTACTCAAACCGTAGATACTCCCGAACCCGTTCTGCGGCACCTGTTCTCGGTCCCTGGTGTAGTGAGTCGAACTGTAGGATACAGGGCGCTTTCACCCCGTAAGTTCCGTCCGGCTTCGGTTGACTCATCATCCTTGGACACTTCTGTCCCGCGAAGCACACGATCATCAAGAACCAGTGTTGCTTCTGATTTATCGGCACTATGACAAAGTCCTTTTCGAAGACGTCCACATGCTTCGTCCACCGCTTTACTCGGGCATGTCGTTCCTGTGGGTTACCGGGCTGTTCGATCCTCGCGAAGAAATGTGAGTTGAATATGTGGAACCGCCCTTGAGATTCCACTGGCAGTGCGTGTCTCACGATGTTCAAGTACACCTCCATCAGCACGTCGTTGAGGAAGCGACCTCGGGCCAGCCGTCGGTAGGCTTCTTCCAATATAGCTATTAAGCCGCACCCTGCCATATAGATGACGAAGGCTGCGTTGACGTCAGCATCAGTCTTAACTGTTGTGGGCGTGTTAGGGTCCTCCTCTGTTTGACCTGGCTTCGCCACGGTTATGGTCTTGTCCTCGCTAACTCGGCGCAGACGCCCAAAGACGACACCTGATATTTGGACGGTCGTGCTGTCTGCTATGATTGCGTCCAGTCGATCGTACCACTCGTTTGCTCCATTCGTAGCTGCCATAACTATTAAATGTTGTTTTCTGTGGAGAAAAGATTTCATTAGTAATACATGGATATGGGATTTGGGCAAGAATGATAGAAAACAAGATTAGGCCATCCCGCAAAAAAAAGTTTTTTCGTTCCGTGCAGTGACGTCATTGCGGACTCTGGAAGTCAAACGGTGAGTATTAAGGTCGCTACATATGGTTCAAGTTCACGAACTGGAAACATCTACGAGGAGGCAATTGAACAAAGGTTATTGAAAATACAATTATTATTAAAATTGTATTGAGTCTTTTTAATCAACATTAAAGGTTTACGTAATTTTAGTTAACAAATTACAAATCTAAATTACATATTTTCCTGTTCAAAGTGAAAACAACAAGTGGATTGTAGAACGGAAGTGTGTTGCACCTTCTGATCATCTTCCATCATTCTAGCCAACTTCCAATATTTCCAGTCCTCAATGACGCAATTTATTGGAAAGCAGTGCTGGAAAAACATAACGGACCTGCTGATGGCCAAATCTTGTTTTCTATCATTCTTGGGATTTGGGTGGACAACACGTTGTACGACACATCACATGAGGGCAATTCTACTTGTGAGGTGTGTCGAGGACCACGCTCTGTGTCGGAGCGCAGAGAGTGAGCGGACAGTGCTCCGCTCATTCCAGATCGTTGCCGCAATGCGGTTATCGGCATCTCCTCTTTACATCATATCGACGGAGAGAGTAGTCCCGTAAAGTGGGACTATGAAGTTTTTTCTATGAACTTCACATCACGCCATCCTACGGGACTTGCAATAAAAGTCGATCATGGTGAGAGGGAGTGAGATGTCGCTAGCTGCGCAGCGGCAGCGACTGGAATGAGCGAGGCAAACCAGTTTGCTTTCTGTCGCTTCGAAACAAAGCGTGGTTTCAAAAACAGTCAAGCGGGAAAGCTAATGTGGAACACATTGGTGAAGAGAATAACAGCGAAAAACTCGACGCGAAGCTCGTATGTTTCTACGAAATGATATTTAAATCAAAGTAATTTCGCGATACAACGTTAAATATTGATGACTACGATCAATAAAAGATTTTGCTTAAAACTGTGCATTTAAATTAAACTGTATTTCATAATTCCATGAAATTTGTGGACGTTCGTTTAACGCAGCACACAAAAAAAAAAAAAAAAAAAAACATTGAACCACAACAATATCAACAACAACAACTGCGACAATATGAAGAAACGGAACGATAAATGATGAATAAATTCGCGGAAGCAACAGTAAATCAAGTAAAAATCGAATGCAAAGTGAAACTGGCGAAAAATCCAATGCAGCAAGTTAAGAATACATATAAATTAAATAACTCATTAGTAATTATTACTAAATAGGTTAATAGAACCTCAAACAATTTCTTTTGCCTTATTATTATTGATAAGAGTTCATTATTATCATTATTATTGTCATCCTTCTGCTTTCAACATTCAACATTAGTGCATAATATGCAAAAATGCATATTAAATGCATGTTTTCTGTTGTCAATTGTGTAGTTTAAAATTATGAATAAATACAAAAATTAAATAGCATTACAATGATTAAATACAACAAAAAAAAAAAATACAACCCGACTCTATTGGGTCTTTTATATAGTAAATATGCACATAATCTAACAGTAACTGTATTTTTTTTTTTTTTTTTTTTTTGGACGGGTGAGGAGGATAAAAATCCCTTCGGATCTATAACGACCGTCGTCGTTACGTATGTGGTGTAGCCACTAAAAAAAACCCCCTCTTCATCTGGGATTTCTCTATCCTGGAACCGCTCTCGCATTACTTCAAGATAGAGACCCAAATGGTCCTAAACAGGACTAGTCTACTCTCCTGCGCCCAGGTCCGTCAAATTGGCGAGGCTAATCTTGCCGCCGCTCTAGTGCTACCAGATTTCTTCCGATAGAAAATGCAATGAGTTGGATCCACTTGAATCCTACTTCTAGCCTTCCCTCGCTGCGTCTGCGTCTAGGTCCCTCTTTTTGGTACGTAACACTTGCTCCGTGTATCGTACCACGTTGTACCAATTTTCCTCGCTAATTAGCATTACATTTATAATATTTTCCACCGTGATCGGGCCCACAAGAGCTTCCAAAGCGCCTCTTTCTCTCTGCCATCTGGTACAGGCAAAAAAGGTGTGTTCTGCATTGTCGGTGTTATTGTCCCCATATATGCATTGTGCACCAGTCAGCTTGCCCATTCGGTGCAGGAAGCTGCAAAAGTAGCCATGACCACTCAATAGCTGCGTGAGATAGTAATTAACTTCCCCGAAGCCTCTATTAACCCAAATATAAAGTGTAGGTATGATTCTGGCAGTCCATCTGCCGCTTGACTCAGAGTTCCACCGGCATTGCCATTTCTGCAGGGTCTGGATTTTGACCTCATCCACTGTAAACCTTGGTGCGCTCGACTTTTTTAACTGCCATAATTCCTTTCGTTCCATGGCTAGAAGGTCGATTGGAGGGCAACTACTGATTACCAGTATCGCCGCTTCTGAAACCGTACGGTACGCGGCCGCAACTCGCAGAGCTGCAGTTCGTTGCACCGCTGCTAGAACTTTCCTGCGGCTTTTTACTTTTAACGCATCAGCCCATATTTCGCTGCCGTAGAGAAGAACAGACATAGTGACAGACATGAGCAGTTTCCTCTTGCTTTGAGTGGGACCGCCAATGTTGGCCATTAACCTGCTAAGCGAACCCGTTATTTTTGCTGCTTTTGCTGCCGCGTGCCGAATCTGCGCCCAATAGGTTAGCCTAGAGTCGAGCCTTAAACCCAAGTAATGTACTGCTTTCTTGGTTCTTATTATTTCGTCTGCTGCTCGTATGTCCATTTCCAGCTGAACATGTCTCTTCGTGAGTAAAAGCACCTCTGTTTTTTCCGTCGCTAAAGTAAGGCCGCGAGGGTCTAGCCATGCGCGAACCCTTAGCATAACCCGCGTTAGATTCCTCTGTGCCTCTGTTATATTACGGGCAGTAATAACGGCTGCGATATCATCTGCGTAGCCGACCAGAAATGTATCATCTGGCATCTCGATATTTAAGATGCCATCGTAGCAGATGTTCCAGAGGTCCGGTCCGAGGATCGATCCTTGAGTTACGCCTGAAGTGATATTCTTGCTCTGGAGACCGGAGGTGGTCTCGTAGCTAAGTTTACGATTGCTTAGGTAACTTCGCATTATTTTCCGCAAGTAGTTCGGTAATCGAAAATCATTCTCTAAAGAATCCAAAATGTCAGCCCATCTTACGCTGTTGAAGGCGTTTTTGACATCTAAGGTTGCAAGAAGGACGATGCGCTTTGAATAGCTGCTACCTTGCTGCGCCACTGCTACCGTAGATACAACCTCCTCTATGGCGCCCAGGGTAGACCTACCGCGCCTGAAGCCGTACTGCCGCTCCGAGAGTCCATCCGCGTCCCGTACAGCTTGCTCAAGCCTGGGCTTTAACAAACGTTCGAATAATTTTCCAGCTGTGTCCAGCATGCACAGCGGTCGGTATGCAGACGGTGACCCAGGAATTCCTTTTCCTTTATCGATGAGGACAAGTCGTTGTTGCTTCCAGACGTCAGGGAAACATCCTTCTGCCACGCATGCGTTATACATGTTGAGTAGAACCCAACTACGTTCGATAGCAATCAGCTTTATAACTTCACCAGGAATTCCGTCAGGGCCTGGTGCCTTCTTGTTCTTAATCTTATCAGCAGCTGTTTTTAGTTCCTCTTCAGTGAATAGCGGCACAGGTTCTTCCGTAACAATGTCAGTATCATTTGACCTGACGTGGTGCGTTGGGAACAACGCGTTCACTATGGTCAACATATCTTCTGCCTCCAGTACTGGCTGCGAGGTCCTGGCACCAAGCTTCTTCATCACTAATTTATACCCGAGACCCCATGGATCTCTGTTTAAATCGCTTCGTAGTTGCAGCCATTTCTCTCTCTTGCTGAGTGCAATAGCCTGTTTAAGTTCTTTTTTTAGTTGTTTGTAACATTCCTTTTCGCTGGTAGCAGCATGTGTGCGCCGGGCTCTAGTGTATATCCTCCTACTGTGCATACAGGCAGTTCTCAGTAGCGATATTTCCTCCGTCCACCAATATGCACTTTCCTTTCTCTTCTTGCTTCTGACTTTTGGCATTGCCTTATTACATGCTCGCTTAATGCTGAGCATGATTTTTCCTACTTTCCGCCTCAAGTTATCTCCTTCTGGGATATCCACCTCGTTGTCCATCCCGCGGAGGTTAGCATCGAGCTCGACAAGAAAAACTTCTCTATTTAGTTTTGAGACATTCCAGACGTGGGTGCCCCTTCTGCAGTTCTGATTGATACGTCGTATCGACGGTGCAATATCGTATATTATATATTGATGATCACTGCCAGTATAGTCCTCCAGGACACTCCACGATCCCACCCTCTCAAACATCCTTTCTGATACTAGGGTTATGTCTGGTGTAGTGCATTTGCAGCCAGGTCTTCTAAAGGTAGTCGAATTTCCTGTATTTGTAATAACCAGTCCTAACGTTGCTGCCATGTCTAGGACCCGCCTGCCTCTAGCATTTGTGGTCTCCATGCCCCATTCTACGGCCTTTGAATTGAAATCGCCAGCTACAACAGTATTTCCTCCAAGCTGTCGAGTCTTTTCCTCTATTTCTCTTAGTTTTCCTTCAAATGCCTCTATGTTGTCGCTAGGTGTTAGGTAACAGCTCACAAGAGTCATATGTTGACCCCGAATCCATACAAAACCATTTCCGGATCCGCTGTCAATTGGAAGGAACCTTGAGTCAAGTGGTAGCCAGATCGCTGCGGTACCTGTATAATCCGCGTACCATTTGCCGCTCTCTTTGCTTTTGTACTGCTCGCTGATAATGACTGCATCGGATTCATATTCCAGAATAAACTGGTCCATGAGTGCATAGGCAGTAGCACTCCTGTGCATATTAGCTTGTAGAATTCTCATCTTGCGTTTGCTTTCCTGTATGCTCCGCATTTGACAGAGCCTGCGATGTGGTCGACGGGGTCTCTTCCAGCTTCGATGCACAGACAGCATCTCGGAGCTTTTGTGCAATCTTTAAGTTTGTGGCCGGATTCACCGCATCGGATACAGAGTCCCAGGCCATTTCTGTTGGGTCCGGCGCAATCCCATTGCATATGACCAGGCTCAAAGCATCGGAAACAACGCTTGGTATCTTGCCGAAGCCTCATTCTGCAATTAATCCATCCAATTAAAATGCGCTCTCTTTTTAAGAGGATGTTTGCATCCTCTGCCGAAACTCTGAGAAAAGCCCTCACTTGCTCTCTGCTATTCGGTGCCGTAATGTTCACTCTAAACTCCTTCGAGGTGTCCAAGAGTATCTTACTTACAGCTTCTTTGACCTCTTCTGTCGTGGTAATTGAGTCTAGGTCACGTATTTCAATTGTGGCTTTCGGCTTTAAGTCAGTAACTGCAGCTACCTGTTTTAAATTTTCTCTTAACGACACATTAAAGTTTGTCGTCATCTTGACTCCTCTTTCCAGCTCCAGCAGGACAGCTCCCGCCCTGGTTTTCCGAATAGCTCGGACTCCATTTTGAGCATCTTCACACAGTAACTGTATTTAGCCTAACTAAAGTTTAAGTTAAACCTTTGCGTTATATACAAGCCGCTGTTCATATACACAAGTGATTACAAGCGCTTCCCTTAATGACGTCATTATTGTTTGATTTACACATTAAGCCAAGTAGAAACTGTATTTCGCGGCATGAATTTCTTTTGAAATTATTATTAGGTTTAAGAGCTGTTGTATAAAAAAGTCTTTATAAGCAATAAATTATTATGTATTGAAAATTAATTAGATCTTTCTGGATAATGAAGTAAACTATAACTTAGGTTAACAGTTGAGTTAGCGGTTTTACTCCGCGCAGCCAGGCGACACTCGACAAGGGGTTGGCGCACAAATTTTCAACGCGCCAACCATGGAAGGGCGGGTATAGAAAGGGGGAGGGAAATAACATCAACTCCTCCCCCCCTCCTCCTCTCATCTCTCTCTCCCACCGATCCTCTGCGTACGTGAATTTTTTTTTTTACTTTGTACGTTGGTTTTTGCCGCTGGTGCCTTGTAGTCTTAGGTAACCGTGGTTCCCGTCCCTGCGTTAGAAAGGCAGGTGTGAAACCAGTCGTGTCAGACTTCATTGTGTTGATTGCCAGTGAGATCTCCGGTATAAACTCGTCCCATCGCTGTTGGTCGTTCTTTATTATCTGTGCCAAGATCCGTTTCACGTTTTGGTTCGCTCGTTCTGTGGGGTTTTCCTGCGGTGTATATGGCGCGGTAAATTGCTGTCGGATACCGAGGTCCTTCAGGAGTTGTTGGAACGATCTGCTGCTGAATTGGACGCCATTGTCCGTGACGAAAACCTTCGGTGTCCCATATCTAGCCAGTATCCTCTCTCGGAATGCCTTTATCAGACTGTTGGTCGTCGTCTGTCGTAGTGGTACTACTTCTGTCCATTTCGAAAACTTGCCTAGAAAAACTAAGATCATTGTGTTACCGAGCTTTGACCGCGGAAGCGGTCCTATTAAATCCGCGCAGACGATGGACCATGGTTCTGCGGGTACCTGGGTGAGCATTTTTCCCGCGACTTTGTCTTGTGTTGGCTTGTACCTCTGGCATGACTCGCAGCGCTGCACATACTTTCTTATATCCCGCGACATACCTGGCCAGTAGTAATTATTGCTGATCCTCGCTATAGTTTTCCTTATTCCCGGACGTCCAGCGCACGGCTCATCGTGGTTTTCTCGCATCACTTGTCGTTGCAGGTTTTTTGGTACACAAACTTTCCACGCGGCGCAGTCCTTGTCGTTGGTATGGCTTGGCAGGTGTCTTTACAGTTGACCATTCTCCATTATGTAATCCGGGTACTTCTCGGGATTCCTCTTGATGTCTTTGACCCTGCCGTCGATCAAGCCGCCCACTTCTTCCGTAGCTGTCACCGTGCAGAGTCTTTCGATTGGTTGTCTTGATAAAGCATCCGCGACAATGTTCCATTTGCCCCGACGACTTTACTTCGAATGTATGCTGTTGTAGTTCGAGCACCCACCTGGCTAATCGACCGGAAGGGTTTTCCAATGAGTTAAGCCATTTTAGAGATAAATGGTCAGTGATGATGCTGAATTTATACCCTTCGAGATAAGGCTGCATTTTCCTAACTCCCCATACTATGGCTAAACACACTTTTTCAGTTGTGGAGTAATTTTGTTCAGCGCGGTTCAGGTGTCGACTTGCGTAAGCGATCACTTTCTCCCCTTCTTCGCTTTCTTGTGTGAGCACTGCTCCTAAGCCATGATTGCTTGCGTCCGTTTGTTCGTTCTTCGTGAAGTCGGGGCACGTTAGTACTGGTGCTTCCGTCAGTTTCGTCTTTAAGGTTTCAAAGGCTTGTTGCTGCTCTTCAGCCCATTTCCATCGGCGACCCTTCTTTAAGAGGCCGGTGAGCGGTACGACCAGATTGGCGAAATCGGGTACGAACCGGCGGTACCACGATGCCACCCCTAAGAAACGTCGAACTCCTCTCACGTCCCGTGGTTGTTCTAATTCTTTTATCGCTGCCACTTTATCCGGATCGGTACGAATTCCCTGCCGAGTCACGACGTGACCCAGTCACTTCAAGTGCTCCTTGAAGAACTCACATTTTTCCACATTAAGTTTTAAGTTGGCCGCACGTAATCGCTTAAACACCTTTTCAAGATTGGCCTTATGTTCCTCAAATGATTTTTCGATTACAATTATGTTGTGAAGCAAAATCTTCAGGAGAAATTTCACCACACAATCCCTCATTATTCACATTTTGATAAACTAGCCCACAATGTAAACAACGATTATTGTGAACTAAGCTCTTAATAGTTCAGCTTTTAAATTATGTAATAGATTTAAGTTCGAAATTATGTAATAGATTTAAGTTCGTAATTATGTAATAGATTTAAGTTCTGGCACAACCAAGGCACGGAAGCACATAGCATGTACAAAAGCTCGAATGAAAGGGACAACTAACCGAACGCAATGGATACAAGTACGCTGAATACACTGGCGAGATAGGAGGAGTATCATATCGTATGGAATGGAAGCTTCGGAAATAAAGCTCGATGAATATGAGCTTCCAGAGTATAAAAGGAAAGAGCAGCAATCATTCGCCCTCTTTTTTCGGTGGTGACTTCAACGAATGTGGACGCCTGCCTGGGTGAGTTTGCGAACAAGTAGAATATTGACAGACCCACAGTAATTGCGCATTAGACTAGCTAAGCCAACGATGCTGCGAATATTCGCTGTAGATCAAGTTTCCTTTCTCCAGTTGATATTTGTCGAAGTCGCAGACCGATTATTGAGGTTAAGTCTCCTTCCACAGTAATTGATCTGGCCACGCTAATAAGATCGCCGCCGATATCTGCGAATATTCGCTGTAGATCAAGTTTCCTTTCTGCAGTTGATATTTGTGGAAGTCGCAGACTAATTAGTGAAGAATAACGTGACCACGGACCAGAAAAAAACCCCAGAGCGTCCACCTCGAATCGTGACAACGTCAGGTACGTTCCACCAACATTAGGCGTAAATAACGGAACCATAGCTCCACTTGGAGTATACAACACGCCACATACGCGTCAACACCGCACCGCATACGCGTCAGCATTGCATCGCATACACAGCAACATCGCATCGCATACACAGCAACAACGCATTGCATACGCGTCAACACACGCCGCCTACGCGTCAAACCGCATCGCATACGCATCACTACCGCATCACTTCCACTCCGCCGCTCGATATTTTCGAAAGTGCCACGCCACTCCGTGCCTTGTCTGTGCCGCAAGTTTGATTCCTAGGAATAAATAAAGAAACACTTGAGTAAGGAAAATAAGAGGGTTTTTGATAATAAATATTCTGTAAGAACGCTGGACAACGCTGAGCCTATCCCGGCTTCAAATCCGGGCAAACCGGAAGTTACCTTTTAATGTCATCCAGATAAGCGAACGCGTGTGGCTCCATCTCCGATTCGATCACCTGGTCTAATGCCCTCTGGAATGTTGCCGGCACCGAGTGAAGGCCAAACGGCATGACTCGCCACTGAAAGAGGCCTCGCCCTTGTACTGTAAAGGCTGTGAACTGTTTGCTGTCCGGGTCCATGGGGTTCTGCCAGTAGCCGTTCTTGAGATCCAGGCTACTAATAAACCTCGCGTCGCGTAACCGGTCTAATATATGCTGAATCCTTGGTATCGGGTATGCATCGGGCACTGATCGTGCGTTCAGCTGTCGATAGTCGATGCATAAACGCCATCTTCCATCCTTTTTCTTCGCCAAGACAATGGGTGCGCTGTAAGGACTGTGTGATGCTTCGATGCAATGCCTCGCTAGTAGCTCGTCTACCTCCTGATTTATGATCGACTGCATGGCGGGATTTTTCGGGTAGTACCTCTGCTTGATCGGACGATCATCCTTCATGTCGATCTTGTGGGAGGTAATGTTGGAGGGGCCCGTTAGGTTTCCGAACTGAGCCAGCTCCGCCGCTAAAAAGGCCTTTACAGTTTCATCGTGTGTGTCTTCTGGCGTCGTTGGGTTCCCCCTCGTGACAGCACCGTTGCTGTCGCGCTGTGTTTCGGCCAAAACTTGCTGCTGATCAACACTGCCACCCTCGGACTTTGTTGTTGGTAAGCCTAGTTGCTGTTGAGCCTTGTTGCTACCAAACCTTGTTGTCGGGGTGGTTTGTTGCTGGTAAGTCGTGCTGCCCTCGGACCTTGTTGTTGGTAAGTATTGCTGCGGTTGCGCTTTGTTGTTACCTAACCGTGTTGATCATCTTTGTTGTACTTCTGTGTTGTTCCTGGTTTCCATGCTGGCGGTTTTGTAATTACAGCTGATTGAGGCTCCAATCTGAATGAGAAAAATCAATTCCTAGGATTTTGTGGTCCGTTGCGTCCTTCAAAATAAGCAGTACCATCTTGTTTTCTGCTGATCCTAAGCGTATGATGACCTCTATGGCCTTCTGAATCCTGCGGGGCGTTCCGTCCGACATCTTGACGTTCATGTCCACGTCTCTTGGGCATCTTTCTGCAGCTATTTCCTTAGCTATAAATTCGCTGATGAAGCTTCTTGAGGCTCCTGTGTCGATGGTGGCTGTGATGAGTTCTCTGCCGAGTGCCACCTAAGCGAAGATTCTATCTAGCGTGTAATCTAACCATCTCGTGGGGTACGAGGAGAGTTTCGCATTTTTGGCTCCAGCAGTCCTCGTCTCTGCTGGGTGCCCTGTTCGTTTCCCGACGCTTGGATTTTATTGCA
The DNA here is from genome assembly GCA_937620795.1 of Thecophora atra. Lineage (NCBI taxonomy): Eukaryota > Metazoa > Arthropoda > Insecta > Diptera > Conopidae > Thecophora > Thecophora atra. The sequence continues at coordinate 40,966,508 of OW569398.1, forward strand.
GCACTCGATTGTTCGGATGCCCTGTCTACCACACTCCCAGCAAAAGAGTTTGCGAGCATTACGGCATTTCCTTTGGAAATGTCCTTGTTGACCGCATCTACGGCAGGCTGTTTGTGGGTTCAGCTGGCTCCCTGGCGAATTTGTCGTCAGCATAAGGTGGTGTTCTTGTTTTCCACGCCACTGCTCTTTGTGTGGGCGCGGGATCTCTGTTTCCAAGCGAATTCCCTCGAAATCTACTGCCAAGTTCACTAGTTCTTCCAACGTGGAAAAATCTGCCCCCTGATATATAGTAGATAGTCGCGATGGCTATTACGGTATATTCTTTGCAGACGTTGATCTTCAGTGTATCCGCCGTGACGCATTAGGGTCTGCATGGCTAGAACGTAGTCCTTATATTTCTCTTTAGCGGCTTGTGTCCTCCTCCGGATATTATCATCGAGTTCTTAAAAATACCTGGACGAAAGGAAAAACGGTTGTTGTTCCTGTACCAGTTAAGAGCTCTTTCTTTTAGAAGTTCCGGCATCGTACGTGGAAGTAAGTCCTTGGGGAGCTCATATGCGTCAGCAAGTTCCTCAATGCGCTTAATAAAAGTAATGGGTTTCTTACCGCCGTCGTACCTACAAGACCACTTACGGACCTTATCCATCACCTCCGGGTAGCTGGTCCTGGTTGCCTTCTGCCTCATCGTGTGACATTCTGCAGCTTCTGGCCGAAGATTTGCTGCGATTTTCTGATCACCCCACGTTGGTTTCTTGCCGTCTTCAATGTTGTTAATCTGGCTATTTCCAGGGCTGTGTATCTGTATCAAGAGTTCTTCGTACGTCTTTGTTTACGGTGCAGCACCCTGGGTTGTGGTTGCCGATGCCCGAGCGTCTTGTGAAGTGCTTCGAGCCCACTGTTGCTCTAATTTGGCTAATCGGTTTGTATCTTCGTTTGACAACTCACTCGAGGCAGCAAACCCGGGTAGTATCCTACGTAACTCCTCAACCGTACCGCCCGATTCTATACCGAAGTCTGTTAATATATGCTTGAGCTTTTCCCGTGGGACATTGTAAATCCAGCTCTTACCAATTTTATACGTGTTCTTAATTTTCTGTACTGAACTCGGTTTCACTCGATTGTTTAATTTCGCTCGTTTGTCACAATTTTATACCGACGTTTACGCGTTGTACAGTTTGTGTTTTCTTTGTTTTTTTTCCGACCGTATGTACTTGTCTATTTATACATATGTGTTATTTTTGTATATATATTTTCTTTCGCTATACGTGTTTACGAACAGTTTGGTTTTTTTTTTTTTTTTGTTTTCGCGACTGTTTACACACAATTTAATGATGACGTTTACGCGTTGTACAGTTGATACAATACGAGCCGTATACAATACGTGAGAGGAACCACATTGTTGTTCTTGTTTCTTTATCAATCTAAATGTGCGATTTCTTAACAGTGCAACCGTAGGTGCTTAAAGGTTTTAGAGCCCCAACTAGGCCAATAACGTATAATTTCCAACTATTTTGTAATAATTTGTATTCAGTTTCATATACACTATTCTGCTAACAGCATTCTAAAATATTTGCGCAATTAGGCGCATAATTGTGTATTTATAACAAAAAAGTTTTGATTACTGACTCCATTTATAGGAAATATAACCAAGCAAATTAGGAAATGCTGTGTAAAATGTAATAGAATATATTTATTAAAATTAAAACATGTTTTATGTTTTATACATGTTTTTCACAGATAAAAAAAAATGTTTTTCATGTTTCGTGTTTGGTGCACGACATGCAAGTGAAAGCACTCTTGCAATCCTTAAGTTGATGCGAATGTGCTAGACAATTCGTGCATAACTTAAGGTTGCTGATTGTTGTCCATCGCTTGTCTGGCTGCATCGCCAGAAAACGCGAACAACGACGTATGGGATGAGACGGATCACTGCATAGGGGGCAGTTGACCGCGATCATGTTTGCCTGGAAGGTGTTCACAGGCTTAGGTGGAGCGGCATTACGAGCTGTACTGCCCGTCATCCTCTTGGGTGTTGGTATGAATTTTCGGATGTCATCAACAGTTTCCAACGTCTGGAAATGCGACGTCAGAAACTCATCCATTTCTTTCCACGAGGGAATTTCGCGCTTCTGTGTGATCGAGCGTTCCCACAGAGAAAGGGTGGTTTCGGGTAGTCGCGATGAACATAGATGGACTATGATCGCATCCCAACTGTTGACATCGATGTCAAGCAGGTCGAGAGCCCCGAGAGTGTTATTGATTTCACGCTGCAGGCGTTTGATCGCGGCGCCTGACTCGTGAGTAACGGGAGTTAGATTAAAGAGGGTACGAAGATGAGAATTGACGAGAGTTCGCTTATTCTCGAAGCGATCTGTCAGATTTCGCCACGCTTGAGTGAAACCACTGTCTACGAGAGGAGACTTCTGAACAATCTCCTTGGCTTCACCGCGAGTCTTTTGGTTTAGATGGAACAACTTCTCGACGGGCGAAAGTCGATTGTTCCGAATATAGAGCGCGGAGAACATATCGCGGAACGTTGGCCACGACTCGTAGTCGCCTTTGAAAACATCAGTGTCACACGGTGGTAAACTGATGTTATGTCCTGAGTGAGTAACCACATCCGCGCGGTGTGATGCATCAAGGTCAGCGATCGTTGTTCGGGATGCGCCTGCTGCGGCGAGGTGCTGCTGCTCCTGAATCTTTGCAGCGAGCCGTACGTAAAGCTTGAAGCATCGTTGTTGCTTGGATCGGGCAACGATGATTTCGGTAGGGGTGGTGTCAGAGTTGTCGAGAGGTGCAGCTTTGGCTACCAGAGATTTCAAGGCCTCATTGAAGACGGTCTTCAAGTCCATCCATACTGCCTTGAGTTCCTCCATATAGGTGTTGAGTGCGAATTCCGGTGTCCGGGGTCGTATCGAGCTCCCGAGCGAAATCCTCTAGGGTATCGCAGACATTCATGAACCGGGTGAGTGGCAGTTCGGTGAGTGGTTTGGGTTGGGGGGTACGACAATTGAGAACTCGAGCGGGGTGTCGAGGTGTTGTCGTCCGATGGATCGACGGGTGCCAGCAACGGCATGCGGACACTCACGGGGGTGTGGGTGTGGTCGCAGATCTCGGCTTCAGTCGATGAAGCTTGAGCGAATCGCGAGAGCCGAGAAGTTAACTTAATTAGAGTCTAATTAAATTGCTCTAAAAATATCTCAAAGGCAAACGCGGTATTTGAGAATTAAGTCGCGTTAATTCAAATTACGTTGACGGTAAACCGTGTTGATATAGGTTGGTAGTCAACCGCGTTAATCGGAATTAATTTTACAATAAATCGAATTAATTGAGATTGCGTCGGGAATGAATTGAATTAACTTAATTTAATCGAGCTGAGAAAATCACTTTAATTCAAATTAAATCAAAAATGAAGTTGATTTTGAAATAAATCGAATAAATTTACTTTAATTCAATCGAGTTAATGATTAATCGCGTTGATCTAACACGAATCGAAAATAATCCGAATTAATTTAATTTAATTCACTCGCGGGAAAATTCACTGCGTTAATTCAAATTAAAACGGAAATGAAACGGATTAATTTAATTGATTTCGGAATAAATCGAATTAATTTAGTCTAATTCAATCGCGGGGAAAATTAATTGCGAGTTAAATCGGAAATAATTCGCAAAATATTTTTTGAGATTTGGAGGAAAAGAATTCGCGATGTCGTTGCTGAGTCACTCGGGTGGATTCGGACGCGGCGCGGTGGATGAGCAGTGTCACCTGGGAGCGGTGCACTAGATGGCAGGTCGCCAATAAAACACAAGTGTATATATATTTTTTTAAAAAAAACTTTATTTAATTTTGTTAATTTTTCGCCGGCACTGTACAATATCTAGGTAGGAGAAGAGAAGATAAATAAAACACAAAATATTGCTGCGAGCTATTTATTTTATTTAATTTGCACAAAATTACAGCAGTGTGTTGTTGTTCATATTTTTGTTGTTGTTGTTGTTGTTGTTGTATATATATATATATATATATATATTTTTTTTAATTTATGCACTTTGGTGGCGGTGTCGTACGGCGTTCGTGTAACGTAACGAAACGAACGTTCGTCTCAGCGAGTGAGTCGCGGGTGATTCGAGACGTCACGATCGTCCGTAGTGAATACGCAATCACGAGGCGATTTAATTTTACACGCACACCACTTTTGCACTTTTTGGCGACCTGAGTAATTCGGGGGGTGGAATTACTCCGCGATTTAAGACGAGAGCTGTTGCAGCTCATTTGTTGCTTTGCGGAGCAACGTTTGTACAAAATAACGCGGTCGCGACGCCGAACCGAAAACACCAAACGGGGTGGAGCACGCACAAAAATTATGTTGGGTGAAATATATATATGTGTTTGAAATTTGATGAAATATGTATATAAAATATATATTTTGAAATATATTTGTTTAGTAAAGTATGGAATGGGGAGGATTGAGTCGGATTACTTAGTAATCCGGCTCGAATAGGACCAAAATGTTGTGGTGGGAGAAAAGAGAAAAAGCAAAGCGTGGGTGTTGTTAGCGAGTGGGGAAGTGTGATACGTCAAATGTACTCACTGGTGATGGTTAGCGTCGTGGGATGGGCGATGGTATGGTGATCCTGGTGATGGTAGCGTGGGTAATGATCGGGAGTTGGCGATGGTAATGCCGACGATTGTGTTGTGATCGGATGCGGATGATCGATGATGATATATGGTGCGCTTTGTTGATGTGGAGCGATGGTGAGTGATATGATTGGTTGATGTGGATCGATGGTGACGGTGATATGGATGGATGGTAATTGTTGAGAATTCGATGGTCAAAAAATGGTTTGTTGCACACGATGTGTAGGTTGGATTTCCAAAAAGATAAGAACGAATATGCCGGAAGTTTAAAGGAAAACCTGGAATGAAACTAAAAAACATGGCCATGGGAAGGCCGGGAAAGGGGCAGTGCTGCCAGAGCGAATGCATTTCCACGGGTGCGGGAAACACACTCGCTCCTAGAGGGCGCCAGGGGTTTTGGCGTGAGCAATATATATTGGGATGATACAAATGAGTTGGCTGAAAAGTTAAAACTTTTACTATCATCAGAATCTGCCGGTAACAACAATCATAAAATGAGGTAGTTTCCATACTGGAAGAACTTAGGGAAGCAGAAATAATTGTATAAATCTTCATATAAATAAATAGCTCTTTTCTAAAATAAAGATAATTACAAAATGAGCGTTGACAAGATCGGTCATTATTCCATTGAGATCTCATCAAACAGTAAATTAAAGCGAAATTTTTCAAAAGCTTTTGGTCTCAATTTGAATATCAATAAAAATTTTAATCTCCGTTGGAAACGCCTGAGAAATATTAATACGCCTCCATGACAACGATGGAGTAACAAAATTATATGTTGACTATGGGGGTCATTCCGGGAGGCGTTCGCAAGCACCAAGCAGCGCTGTTTTCTGTTCTCCTTTTGCTCTTTTCGTTGTTATTTTGTGTATTTGACGCCAGCGTCAATGGTTTCCAAAGACACTGCGCCGGCAGAGCGCCCGACTGAGGGCAGGCGTGCGGTTTGAAAATTTGTTGGTAGTTTATGTGCTTTCCAGGCGCTTGCAGCTGTTTTGTCGTACAGATTTCTGACGGTAGCAAGAAGTTGTAGTGTAGAACAAACAGAAAATAATAGACGCACAGAAATCGAAGGAAATGCCAAACTGAGCAGAGCTCTGCCAACGCCGACTACGTGTACGCTAAAATACGAGCGCCTCCCGGAATGACTCCCTATATCATAAATCAAATGAATGTGGAATTTAAAAAACAAAATAATACACTAAAGGAGCAAATAAATAAAGATATTAAAAAAGTTAGCAAATAGTTTCAATCACTAGTTGATGATAGTCTTAAACAGATAAAGGTTGAATTTAAAGAAGAGTACGATATACTGTGAGAAGAAATAAATAAAAACATCGACGAGGTAGTCTCTCGAAAACTACAGATCACAAAAGACGATATTGAAAGTAATGTTCAAAATTTTGTACAATATACCAGTGAACAAATTGAGCGAATTGAAAGCTATATATTTCAAGAACTACAGAAAAGACCGAAATCCGTAGCTAATTTAGCAGAGAAAATTCTCAATGAAATGCAGAAAAGAAATGATTCTCACAGAGTTATTAAGATATGAGTAAAAAGCAAGCTTTGGTGGAAGAGCTTCACAGACAAGCACGTAAGAAATTTAAGAGAAGGCGTGTAATAACTAAAGAAATAGATGATCTTTGGCAGGGGGATTTAGTTGAAATGGATGCTTATTCGGTATACAATGATGGCTATCGTTTTCTTCTAACTGTAATTGATACATTCTCAAAGTATGCCTGGATTGTACCATTGAAATCCAAGAACGCTATTGACGTTACTATGGCTATGAAATCCATATTCTCCTTGAAACGGAAACCAAACAATTTACAAACCGATGACGGCAAGGAATTTTTCAATGGAAATTTTCAACGTTTAATGAAAAAATACAACATCAACCATTACTCAACATATAGTATTTTAAAGGCGTCAATTGTTGAGCGCTTCAATCGAACGTTAAAGCAGATGATGTGGAAGGAATTCAGTTATAATAGCTCATATCGATGGATTGACTTGTATAAAAACTTAAATAAAAAATATAACACCAAAAAGCATCCAACCATCAACATGCCTCCAATCAAAGTGAATTCGAGCAACGAAAAATTATTATTAAGCACCGTCTACAACAACCTGAAAATATTTAGAAAGCCAAAGTTTCAGGTAGGAAATCATGTACGCATAAGTAAACATAAACACGTTTTCGAGAAAGGTTATACGCCAAATTGGACAACGGAAATATTTAAAATTAAAAATATAAGAATTACAAACCCAACAACATACATTCTTGAAGACTACCAAGGGAATACAATTAAAGGTGGATTCTATGAAAATGAACTGCAGAAAACAAGATATCCCAATACATATCTGGTAGAAAAAGTTCTTAAGACCAAAGGCAGAAAAGTTTTTGTGAAATGGTTAGGATTTAGCAACGATCACAATTCCTGGATCAATAATAATGAAATTTTATAAACAATTTTTATATACATACATACTAAAATAAATAAAATAATATTGTTAATAAAAATATCTGATGTGGGCAACACATAACTTCCTTGTATGACGGCAATTGTATGGTTTTATTTTAAGAGTGGTTGATATATTTTATTTATATTTTAAAATTGAAGTTTTAAAAATTTTAAATATTTTTACTTCCATAATGAAAAAAATTTCATAGGATTCTCTTAATTTAAATAATTTAAATAGTAGTAAGTAAAAACAAGGAAGTACAAATTAGTTTCCACACAGCTTTAACTATCAATCGTAGTAATTTTGATTTCCCTCTTTAGTTCTGTAAGGGTACAACCAATTTTTGTAAAAGATGTAGCAGTATAACATTCATTTATCATTATCATTTATGTAATTCGGATAATGCATGCTTCGTGTTCCTTTGGCGAAGAGTCCTTTTGGTGCGAACCATCATTAAAATTGGAGCTACATAATTGTGCCTTGTATAAGCCCCAAATACAAAATAGTGTGTACTTTCTAGGAGTGTTTGTTTTTGAGTAATGTATGAAATTTGAAAAAAACTATATGAGAAGTGTCCTTTTCGCGCAACCGATTGCATCCAAAAAGGGAGGTGCACAACTAGGTCTTATAAGAGTCTCAAATACCAAATTTCAAGTTTCTACGATCCTCCGTTTTTAAGTTATTAAGGATACGTACATACGTACAGACGTACAGACGTACAGACGTACATACGTACATACGTACATACGTACACACGTCACGACCAAACTAGTCAAAATGGACTCCGCGATGGTCAAAATGTGTGTTACCATCAAAATCTCAATATCGAAATTTTTCATGATTACAATACTTTCTTGTATTTACTACGTATACAAGGAAGTAAAAAGCATACAGCTGTTTTTCATTTCATTAGTCAAACTACTCGCAACATGTCAATTACTCTTACTTTAACTGGAAACAAGTCCGATTTATTGGCTAATTATTTTCCACCTTTAGATTTAGAGAGACCGTATGTTTGTGGTCTTGTAGACTTCCATAGTTACCATACAATACCCAACGTTGATCACGAAAATATCTTATTTCACATTGGCGATTATACTATTGAGATTCCTTTCGGGTCATATGAGCTGGATGACATTGCTGAATTTATTCAAAATAAATATTCTAGTATAGATCAGAATGAAAAAGTGGAAATAGCCGCAAACCCTAATACATTGCAAGCAGTCGTAGAATCGAGTAAACATAACATTTTCTTTAATTAAGAACGAACCATCGGTTCACTATTGGGTTTCAGTGAAAAAGTATTGGAAGCAGGAAAGTTTCATACGTCAGACTTGCCAGTGAATATAATAAAGATAAATGCTATACACATTGAATGTGACATAGTTACTGGTGCAAACATAAACAATATACCAGCGCATACAAATTCATATGTTTGCTTTGAATGTTAGTCCTAGCTATAAAATAGATGAGATCCCCAAAAATGTAATCTATTTGCCAGTAAACTCCAGACAGATAAGTTCGATTACAGTGAAAATTGTTGATCAAAACGGACATTTAATAAATTTTTGTGGAGAAACCATAACACTCAGACTTCATCTAAAGCCTCAAGAGCAATGATTGTATATAATAAAAATCCATACACAGGAGCATATTTTTTCAGTTCTTCTTTATCCTCGTCATTGAAAAGGTCGCAAGAACCGAACAATCCAAAAAGCGTTCTCCAAAATAAAAAGCTGTCTTCTGAAAATAAAAAGTTTCTAAAATCATTGGGTTTAAAACTTAAAACAAAGTAGAATGAGTCAAATACTTGATGTATTACAAACGCCGCTTTATGATGAAAGTGTTATCAAAAAGGATTATCATAGCTATTCACCATATTTACAATCATATAAAAGCAATGATGAGATAAGGATATACATTCAAAATCAAATTCTTTTCGTTCTACCTAGTGAGAGTTTAATTTATATTGAAGGCACAGTTACATTAGAAAATGGAGAAGCAACAGCTAATGCAAAATTAAAAAACAACTGTGTTGCATTCATGTTTGATGAAATTCGCTATGAGGTGAACGGATTGGATTGATCGTACACGTCATCTGGGTGTAATTTCAACAGTAAAAAACTATGTCTCTTTAAATACACTGCAGAGTAACATGCTTAAAAATGCTGGATGGTTTCCAAACAATGAATTTGAAATAAAAAATGGATATTTTAACTTTTGTACAAAATTGAAAATTCTATTAGGATTTGCTGAAGACTTTAACCAAATAATTCTAAATTCTAAGCATGAACTAATATTAATAAGATCTAAATATGATGAGAATGTTATATATTCAACTGTCGCAGCAGAAAATATAAAACTAACGATAACCAGCATCATATGGAAAATTCCACATATACAATTGGCTGATTTTGCAAAATTACAAATTTATCAAACAATTTAAAGTGGAAAACCTTTATTAATGGCATTTCGTAGTTGGGACTGTCACTTTAATCCCTTACTTACACAAGGCAGCAATCATCTCTGGAATGTAAAGTTATCCGCTCAGAATGAACGACCACACTTTTTACTAATTGCCTTTCGACGAGACAACAAATTTCAACATTGTCATATAAGTGATGTTAATGTGCACCTAAACTCTGATACATATCCCTATGATGATCTCAATCTGAACTTTGATCATGAACGATATGCTTTGCTCTATGATATGTACTTAAAGTTTCAACAAAACTACTTTGGTCGTGATTCTCAACCTCTGCTGCTACCAGAAGATTTTAAAGATAAGGCTCCAATAGTTGTCGTTGATGTTACTCATCAAAATGAAGCTATAAAAACTTGTTCAATTGACATTCGAATTGAATTTAAAACATCTAAGAACATTCCGACCAACACATCATCTTATTGCATACATATAACTGGAGAAATTAAAAAGGTTGCGTAAGGAAAAATAGAAATAGAAATGAAAATGGAGTTTGTTACATTGGATGTGCAAGGCTTTAAGGCAAATTTCAATGAGTTTATCGTAAAAGAATTGGCAGTCACTTTCAATAATCACGAATATCAAAATTTTATTATTAAGCCACCCTTTGAATTTGAAGAATTGACGCTTAAATATCAGAAACAAGCAAATTGGCTAAAAAATTATAATGGCTTTACTTGGAGTTGTGGATCAATTACTTTTAAAAGTGTTGTGAATTTCTTAAAGTTCAATATTAAAAACCAACCTATATATGGAAAAGGAGTTGAAAAGAAGTGTTGGATTGAGCAGTTCCTAAGAAAACCTGTAATTAATGTTGAAGAAATTGGATTGTTGTGAGTCACAAGTTAGACTCAAGCTAAGTCTCATCACATTTTCGCTACACGTACTTTTAGGCAGCAATTAGTGTGGTCTTCAACCAACGACGACGTAGCAGTGACAGCTTGTCCAACAACCATAGTTCAGGACATACTTTTAGGCGGTGCCTTCAGCACACGCTAACTTGCTCCGGAACAACTGTTCCGCGAAGTTATGCACTCTCAGCATAATTTAAAGCATTGGACTTTGCATCTTGCTTGGATTTAACAGGTGACATATCCCATGTCGTTCCCTTAGCATAAGAATTATAGGAACATTAGAATGTAGACCAAGGTATAAATTAAGCATGAGCATTCTTGTCGAATGTTCTTTACGGAGTAGACGTGTTTTTTGGAGCTCGTTCTTAGCAAGTGCATTTTAAGTTTTAATTTATACTTGTAATATTTATTTAAATCTTCGGTTGGTGATCGAATAAGTAATAGTCTTGTTCTGGAGTGGATTTTTGGCTGAAAGTGTATTTCATCAGCTTTTATCGGCATAAATTAACAAAAAAAAATTTTGTGACACTCTTCCCGCCTTTTTTCTTTGCGCTTTTTTTTTTACATTGAATATAATGGAAGGCAAGACAAGGTTGCAAACAAAGAGTGCAAGTGCTAAAAATTTACTCTCTACACCTGTGCTTAGTAGTTCTCCGGCTTCTGGCAGTACTTCAGCTGCTCTCTCAATTCTTCAAATTGATGAGCGTATCAAACATCACACTGAGTTGCTTCTCACTACCTTCAAAGAAGAAATTAACAAACTTAGAGAGGATTTCATCAAGAAGATTGACGATTTCGAAGTTAACTGGCTCTCTAAAATTGATGATATTAAAACTGGTTTGTGCGGTGTTGTTGCTCGCTTGGATAAACTTGAGGAAGAGAAAGACAGTTATAGTGCGGAAATAGCATCGCTTGGAGAAGCTTTAACTAAAGTAAGCAAAAGGGTTTTTGCTCTGGAGAGAAAAGAAGTTTCTGCTGATGCTGTGCTGTTTGGAATACCTAAACATGATGATGAAAATTTGACTGCTATTTTTAATAAGTTGTGTTTCACAATTGGGTGCAAGCCACCTCCACTAAAAAGCATTTTCCGTGTGAAGAGATCTGTTAAATCATCGGCTGATAATGTGCCTATTGTGCTGAAATTTGTTAGTGGCTATGAAAGGAATTATGTATTGCGCTGCTCCGCTCTCTATCGTCGCAACAACAACACTACGCTATTATTACGTGATGTGGGAATCGACTCTCCATCCAGCTGCTACATTAATGAGAGCCTAGCGAGGTGTGATCGTACGCTCTTTCAGGCTGCTCTTAGGTTAAAGCGCAGTAAGCTGTTGGCCTCTGTATTTATAAGAAAAGGATCTGTTGTCGTTACTAAGACTGATCGCGGTGAATGCTACAGAATCGAAGATTTAGATGACCTTAATGCTATTGCCGGCAACGCAGATGAGGGAACAAGCAATGGTTGTGTTTAATTTTGTCCGAAATGTTATTACTATATCTAATTATTTATGTTTTTTGATAATTTGTCTTATTAGTACTTCAATCTTGCTTAACTTTTAATGTTTTCACTGTAACTCCCTCTCTATACTTTTTTGTATCCCATATTCTGTTTCTCTTATAAATTTCTATTTAAGGGTGTGCTGGTCAATTGTAGGTTATGTCGAGTGTGTTCCTGGATGGCATGATTGGCCCCTGACTTCTTGCTGTTGTTGCCAATGATTGCATCGAATAGTTGTGACTATGGCATTGAAAAGAATCTGGTGGATATTTTATGCGGGCGCTACAAAGGGTTTAAGGTTGCGCATTTTAATGCCAGGAGCCTTAATACCAGTAAGCTAGACTATGCTAGACATGTATTTGAGAATTCATCTATCGATATTATATGTGTTTCCGAAACGTGGTTTCGTGCAGATATAGATGATTCTGTGTATAGCATTAAAAATTATAATTTATTCAGAAATGATAGGCGAGATAAAAAAGGAGGAGGTGTGGCAATTTACTGCCGTAATACCTTGAGGTCTGCTATTGTTATTAGGTCTGAGAATGATGATGTTGAATATTTAAGCATAGGCATTTATGATTGCTCGCTTGCTCTGTGTGTGACCTGTGTATATAATCCAAATAAGACATATCTACTTGACGACTTGTTTTCAAATTTGTCAGATCTTTCAACTGATTTTACTTTCTACATGCTGTGTGGTGACTTTAACGTAAACTTATTGCGTAGTGATAGTACAGTGAAATCTCTACTTGATCATGCTTCATCTTTCGGGTTGTCTTTAGTTAACGACTGTATGCCAACTTGGTTTTGTGATGGAGATCAACCAAGTTTGCTTGACTATTTTTTTGTCTCAGATAAGTCTATACTGTTATTGTTTGATCAGATATACTTTGTGTCCGATCATGATCTGATATTTTGTACATTGGACATAAATCTCTCCCATACTGTGACTTCTAATAATTACTCTTTTTACGATTTTAGTGCTATCAGCTACTCAGAGCTTTCATATGATCTAATGTCTATTCCCTGGACTGATATCTGGCTCCAAGCTACAGTTGATGACAAACTTGACGTGTTTGCTGAAATCATAAAGAATCTCTTTTGTAAGCATGTTCCTCTGAAAAGTGTTACTATTGCGAATTCTTCTTGCCCTTGGTTCACTAAGTGTGTCCAGGAGGCTATTAATAGGCGTAACAAGCTGCATGGCTTGTGGAAACGGAATCCGTCTTCAGTTACTTGGGAGAGTTATAGGCGAGCTAGAAATGCTGCAGTCAGCATTACAAGGCAATCCAAAGCTAAGTACTTTGCTGGTAAACTGAACGCATCCCTCCCACCTAAAAAGCTTTGGAGGAATCTAAAGAAGTTAGGGATCGGCGCTAAGCCTACCAGTGAATGTGCTATTGACCCTGATGTACTAAATGATTACTTTATTTCTAATATGTTAGGTTCTAATTGTAGTGGCACTTATGATGCTATGAGTCAGAGTCTTACTTATAACTTTCAGTTTAGTGCAGTGTCGCCAGTTGATGTTGGCATTTGTCTAATGAAGGTTAAATCTGATGCTGTGGGTGAAGATGGGTTGCACATTAGGTTTCTAAAACTTATTGCTAACTACATTCTGACGCCATTGACCCATATTTTTAATTTTTGCTTAACTTCATCCACGTTCCCATCTAAATGGAAAACTGCAATAGTTGTCCCCATTGCCAAGAAACCTGCAGCATGTGATCCTAATGATTTTAGGCCAATAAGCATCTTGTCATCGTTATCTAAAGTTTTGGAAGCACTAATGGCCGGTCAATTTTCTCAATATATACAGGAGAATAACTTGCTATCGCCTTATCAATCGGGCTTTCGTTCTGGCCATAGTTGCTCGACAGCAATCTTGAAAATATTAGAGGATATTCGGCCTGACTTTGATAGCGGTTTCTTAACTTTGCTGTGTTTGCTGGATTTTTCTAAAGCGTTTGACACGGTAAATCATGCAATTTTATGCCAGAAGTTAAGATGTGTGTATGGCTTTACTCATGCTGCAGTTCGACTACTAGATAACTATCTCTCTGGTCGCATGCAAAGAGTTGGATGTGGTAACAAATTGTCTGCTTATAAATCTGTAGTGAGTGGTGTTCCGCAAGGATCTGTTCTTGGACCGCTTCTGTTCTCACTATTCATAAATGATATTTTTTCTGTTTGCGATTATTGTACTCTGCATGCGTATGCTGATGATGTACAACTATATATTTCAGGTAATCCCGATTTTGTTTATGATCTGGCCTTCCAGTTAAATTCGGATCTTTCCAAAATCGATGCATGGGCTCGCTCAAATGATCTTCAGCTTAATACTTCCAAATCCTCTGTTCTACCAATTAACAAGAACATGAAAAGAATAAATTACAATATACCAGAGATCTTAATAGGAGGAAGAAGTCTGAAGTTAGTTGATTGTGTTGTTAATCTCGGTTATAAAATAAACTCATGTCTGACGTGCACTGATCACATAAATTACGTTGTAGGCAGGATATATTTTATACTCCGATCTCTACGAGCAACAACAGAGTTTATTCCCACTGCCATTAAACGTAAACTCGTTATTCAACTAATTATGCCTATCATTACTTATTCTGAAGTAGTCTACAGCAAACTTGATTCTCGGTCTCAATTAAAATTACAGATTGCATTTAATTATGCGACTAAATACGTACACGGGTTGCGTAAATATGACCGTATTTCCCAGTTTAGAGCAAGTATTCTTGGTTGTGATATTATGCATTACCTTGAAGCAAGAAATTGTATCTTTCTGCACAGACTAATATATAGCAAAACACCTCGTTATCTGTATGAGAAACTACGGTTTGGGCTGTCGAACAGATACGTTCTTCTCTTAACACCTACATTTAATTCTTTGAACTCTACTAGATTCTTTTTTGTTAACGCTGTGCGAATTTGGAATTCCTTGCCGCAGAATTTGAAAAAAATTAGTTGCAAGACAAGTTTCAGGAATGCTATCTTGGAATACTTCTCTCGGTAGGTACCTGTATTTTTGACCAGTATTTCCTTTATTTACTTTATTTCCTTTATACTACTTCTATCATACCTTTTCCTTATTTTGCTTTGATCTTTCTTTTCCCTCTCTCGCTCTCTCTCTCACTCTCTCTCTTATTGTTCGTTTTAACTATAAGCATTTATTAGTTTATAAGCAATGTTTTTTATTGTGAATTTAATTTTTGCGTTGTACATTAAAAGAACTATGTTCTTATGGTACTTTATAACTGAATAAATTGAAATTGAAATTGAATAAGATTGAACGAATAAACAGTCGACGACAAGGTGTGCTTGAAGTTAAACCTAAATTAAACTTGTGTTCTATTAGAAAATTGTGTGTGAGTTTCCTAAGGGTAATAGCAACGTTTCCAGGACCTCCAGGACCACTTGTTAATAAACTGAAGGAAGCCATTAGTGGGACGAAGGACTTGCAAGGACCTCTCTCTTAGATATACACCACAACATTATTGGCGCAGCCGGTAGGATCCTTCAAGTAAGTTCCCAAAAACAATTTTGTTAATTTATTTGGGGAAAAAAAAAATAATAATAAAACCAAACATATCAGCAATAAATATAAGAAACATTAACACATCAGTAGAATCAAACGATAAAGGAAATTGTTAAAATCTACGAAACAACTATAAATAACCAAATAAAATAAACCCTTAATAAACATTAAAAGTTAGCTAAACTCCTTACGAGGCCCTCCAAGCGATCCTTACGAGGCCCTCCAGTTTGGAATAATATTAAATCTTGCGATTCCCAAGGGACCCTCCAAGATTAGTAACAAAATATCGAAAACCAATTACAATTATAATTAATAAAAATCCTGGGCAAGACACCTTTACCCGTTGCTCTGCAGCTGAGTCTGGCTACAGAAGGATTTACGAATAACCCTGCAAAAGCATTAAAAGTCTAATTAACGAAATAACGTTCTCAAAATATTAAACCAAATAAATAAACAAAAAAAAAAACCATTCTCATTTTTGTGTCTGGTCATATAAAGTTAATAGGAGATTTCACGCGAAAGCATGCGAGGCTGTTAATTAATTTATTGCTGGTAACATTTCCTTCAAATCAATTCACATCAAACAAAAGCATCTGCAAATCGGAGATATTCATAAGAATCATAAAACACCGGAACTAAAAGACAAAACGATCAATTCGTTTACAATATAAGACATTTCTGACAGAGTAGAACAAAAACAATCTGATCTTTCTTTTCCGGATATTATTCGCCCACGCGAATATGCACTAACCCTTCGAAAAAGTTAAACACAAAAAAAAAAACTGCAAACGAATGCTTAGTGCAATTACGATTGCAACATCTAGAATGCTACAAAGTCAAATTAGATGGCAAAAAAGCACGAACTGAATGAAAAATATTTTAGTTTACTAAAAGAATATAAGGATTTTCAAACAGAAATAGATAGTCTTGTAGAGAAAATTTGGACTGTTCTGATAACAACAATAAAAAATAAAGAAAACATTGCCCTCATAAAAACAAAGTTATCAGCATTAGGAAGAATTTCAAAAGTAGAAAAACTAGACACAATTCTCACAGAAGTACTAAATTTCAACGAGCACAAACAAGACAGCTTAGAAAAAGAAATAGATCATTGGAAAACAGATTTTGGTGCTCTTGCAACAAAACATAAAAATATAATAGAACAAGGGAAAAGGAAGGAAACTTTAATTGAAGAATTAGACCAAGAAAATTCTAATCTTAGAAAATTTAAAAACCTGACAGAAGAAGAAATTAACCAATTACCAACATTATCACACACCCTAGACCAACTCGAAAAATATAAAGAGGAAAATAAAACACTCAAACAAAAACTATCTGCATCCAGAAGATCCCTTTCGGACACTCCAAAAAATACGACATTTCTACAACCATATATAACAACCCAG
Organism: Thecophora atra; assembly: GCA_937620795.1. NCBI lineage: Eukaryota > Metazoa > Arthropoda > Insecta > Diptera > Conopidae > Thecophora > Thecophora atra. The sequence goes on from OW569398.1 coordinate 40,983,406, forward strand.
AGATCAGACCAGTCAGACCCAGAAGTCAGAAAACATAGATTCCACCGAAGTTCTGTCTCCAATCACCTCACAGCCCTTAATTACTTCCAAAATGAGCATTGAACAGATCGCAAAAACTGTAAATAGGTTAGTTCCACTATTCTCAGGCACCCAATCACCCGACATTAGAAGCGAAATCTATAAGTTTATCGAAGGATGCGAGTTAGCAAAGAAGAGCATCGACGCCAGAGACTTACAAACATTCATAGCATGCATAAAACAACGCCTACATGGTGATGCGTTCAATTTAATTCGACTAAGGAAAATAGAAAAATTAGAAGATTTCTATTTACTTATAAAATCCACATATTTAGAGCCGGTGACACTCTCTTCAGTAACACAAAAAATTCAAAGCATTAAACAAAATCCAATAGAATCAGTAAGATCTTTCGCTAGAAGATTAATCTCATTGAAACTACAAGCTGAGGAAATAATTCAACATGCATATGCAAGTCAGAATTCAGAAGCATTACTTCAAGAACTGCAATCATCTACAATTCTAGCTTTCAAAACAGGCTTAATAGATCCCCAACTTCGACTCCACGTATTAAATATTTCGACACAAAACGTAGATGAGTTAATAGAACAAACGTTAAGCGTTTTAAACATCTTGGAGCAAGGCAACAAAACACAAAGTATTTTCCCACACAACACTACGACAACTACAAATATTGCAAATTTCAAAACACTTCAAAATCATACACAAAACATACGTCGCTATCCACAAGCGAATATCTCATGTTCCTTCTGTGGAAAAAAAGGGCATACCAGAGACAAGTGCTTAAGCAGAAAAAATGCACCGTACTGCACAATTTGTCTGCGCTATGGACATGAACAAAATTGGCGTTGCGCTAGCGCGAACCCGCGCGACTCGGTAAGCAGAAAACATGAAACAAGACACCCGCAACAGCAAACTTGGAATGCAAGCTATAACACGTCCGGCGCAATAGTCAACGCTGACAACATCAGCAGAAAAATGAATTACCCCGCACAAACGAATATACAAAGAAATGATGATGCCAATTATGAAACAAATTACAACAATAACTATAATAAAACAAAAGAGCAAAAACAAAACTTCAGCAACGCGAATCGAAATTACTCAGGATATTCAAGGGCACCTAATAATAATAGTTATATTAAGAATTCAACTAACAATAATAATAACAATAACATAAATAGAAATAATGTAAACAATAGAAATTACTCTAAACAATGCCTATGGTGCAACCGACCAGGACATTCGGCTTTTAGCTGTAATGCCAAGAAAAGTTGGGAAAATCTCCAGGGAAACCAGCAGGGGCCCAGTCAAGGCCAATAAACTGGGAACCCCAAAATAATAGTAACTTTAGGCCAAATTGTGTGGAAACAGTAAATCAAACATCCAATAGGATCGTTGATACGTTTGCAACAAATTGTGCTAAACATAACATTAATATAACAGAAGAACATAACCAACATCAAGTTAATGTACAAAATCCACTTAACACAACATGTAATAATACAATGAATAACAAAAGCACAGTGGAAAAACCAAAACAAGAAAAGATCATCGTGCAAAGGGACGAAAGCCATTGGTCAGCAAAAGCATTATTTCAGAATAGCGAAAAGGAAATAACAATAAATGCCAACACGGACTTATTTAAATATAATACGAAAGTCTTCTTCAGAAAATTGGGAGAAATTATGCTGTCTTTGTCACTACTTATATATCTTACAATACACCTTCTAATACAAGCAACTCCAAACGCCATAAACTGTATACTTAAGCATTAACATAAGCAGCAAATTGCACCAAATATTTATATACCAGAAACTCTGACTAACATAAAGGACAAAACAGCAATTGTCCCACTGTTAAACTCGTCAGAGAAAGGATTCATCATACCAAAAAATTTAAGCGTATCATACTCAGACTTTGATGATTATAAAATACAAAATTTCGATATAAATAATATTAATGAGACGAATATATGTGAACGATCGAGAGTGAGACAACTTCTACAAGAGTTACAATTAGATTCCAACCTAAATGAAGAAGAACGAGAATCAATAGAAAATATTTGTATGAAGTTTCACGACGTTTTTCTATTAGAGGGACAACAATTATCGTACTCAACCATAATGCAGCATGAGATACCAACTTTACAAAATACACCTCCAATCAATCAAAAACAATACCGCCTTCCTCACTCTCACAGGGAGGAGATAAACATACAGGTAAAGAAATTATTAGACGAAAATATAATTTCCCCCAGCACTTCACCATGGAACTCTCCACTCTTGTTAGTTCCAAAGAAAAATACTACCAATACAGAGAAAAAATGGAGGTTAGTTATAGATTACCGTAAGCTTAATGATATTACAATTAAGCAAGTTTTTCCAATACCACGTATAGATGAAATCTTGGAGCAATTAGGACATAGTAGATATTTTTCAACATTAGACCTTGCCAGTGGATATCACCAAATATTAATAAAAGATAGCGATAGAGAAAAAACAGCTTTTAGTACAGGATTAGGACATTTTGAATTCAACAGAATGCCTTTCGGCCTTACCATCTGCAACCTTCCAAAGAATAATGAACCATATTCTTACTGGTTTGCAGGGTATAGATTGTTTCGTATATTTAGACGACATAGTTATTTACGGTAGAAACTTAAAACAACATGAGGTTAGACAAAGTAAAGTTCTAGAAATATTACGAAATACTAATCTTAAATTGAATACAAAGAAATGCCAATTACTTAAAAAAGAAATAGTTTACTTAGGCCATAAGTGTACAGAATCAGGCGCACTGCCTGATCCAGAAAAAGTTGAGTGTGTATTAAGAATACAACCTCCGAAAAATCAAAAAGAAGTGCAAGCATTTCTTGGGCTAATTAACTATTACAGAAAATTTATTTCAAATACAGCAAAATTAGCACTACCAATAAATAAATTGCTAAGAAAAAACGCAAAATTTATATGGACAACAGAATGCCAAGAAGCTTTCGAAATTCTAAAATCAAAAATTAGTTCACCACCTATCCTTGCATACCCAGATTTTTCGAAAACATTTAACTTAACAACCGACGCAAGCAATGAAGCTTTAGGAGCAGTTTTATCGCAGGGTGAAATAGGATTAGACAAGCCAATAGCGTTCGCCAGCCGAGCCCTAAATGACGCTGAAAAACGTTATTCCACAATAGAGAAAGAATTTCTGGCAATAGTTTGGGCAACAAAAAATTTTCGCGCGTATTTACTAGGCAGACCATTTAAAATATTTACAGATCACCAACCACTCAGAGGAATAGCAAATTTAAAGGATCAAACATCCAGATTAGCTCGTTTTAGACACAAATTATCAGAGTACGACTTCGAAATTATTTACAAACCCGGCAAGAAGAATCTGAACGCAGATGCCCTTAGCCGCATTTCAACTCAGAAAAACGATATTGCAACCGTACAAACCCGTTCTAAAACGAAGGCGAATGACGCCGAAAAGGATTTAGAAAACCCGAAAAATGTATCCAAAACTACAGAATCCGTAACACTTTTATCAGATCCCAAGGAAATTCAAACGATACTAAAAGATATCCACAATTCACCTCTAGGCGGCCACCAAGGCGCTGTAAAAACATATCTAAGGATACGAAAACAATATCGATGGCCTGGTATGCAGAAACAAATAAAAACATTCGTAAAACAATGTCCAAAATGCCAAGTAAACAAAAGCTCAAAACTAACTAAAATGCTAAAATAATAATAAAAATATAAATAACTAAATAATTTTGACAGACACACCGGAAAAACCATTCGATAAGGTATATATGGACATAGTCAGAATCTTACCGGAAACCACTTTAGGCAATAAATACATACTAACCTTTCAGGACGATCTCTCAAAATTTATGATTAGCATAGCAATACCAGATGCCGAAGCGAGTACTATATCAAAAGCATTTTTTGATGAAATAGTAGCTCGTTACGGAATCCCTAAAATTCTCATAACCGACAATGGCACTAACTTTATTTCAAGAGTATTTTCAGACACCTGTAAAATATTGGGAATCAAGAAGTTAAATATTACTCCATACCACCCACAAGCGAATGGCTCACTGGAAAGAAGTCATCGACCACTAGCAGAATATTTGCGTAGTTTCGCAAAAGAAGACTGTTCCAACTGGGATCAATGGCTATCAGCAGCCATGCATGTACACAACCATACACCACACATAGCAACGAAGCAGACACTATTTTTCACACTATTTGGATTTGATACAAATCTCCCAACAAACTTAACAAGAAAATGCTCCCCAATTTACAACGCAGAAGACCCGTCAAAAATTCTAAAATTTCAAATTCAGAAAGCACACGAATTAGCAAAAAAACACCAAGAAAGAGCAAAAGAACTAGCAAAGAAACAACACGACATTAAACTAAACCCAATAATTTTTAATATTGGAGACAAAGTTTTGTTAAAAAATCAAACTAGGAAAAACAAATTTTCTCCAATATGGTTAGGTCCTTACAATGTTATAGATATAACAAGCCCAGTCACTACGCTAATTACAATAAAAAACAAACCCAAAAAATATCATAACAATCTCTTAAAACACTACAACACAACACTACCCTCAACGACAAACACACAATGAATAAAAATCACATTAATAATATCAAATTGTACTACAAGAAAAACGTTTGAAAAATATACTCTTTTGCAGGTTTCTCTTTCACAAAACTACACCTGTAAGTTACAAATTGCAATAATAAACACACAATGAATAAAATAAAGGAAATAAATTTTCTTGTTCCTTCAAAACGACAAACTAATCATAGCCATAAAAATTCCTATAACATATATAAATACAGACATTTATTTAATTACACAAATAACAAACAACTTAAATTACGAAAACGAAGAACAAGATGAATTAGTAGTAAAAATAGACGGAGAAAAATACACATACACCCAAAACACGCTTCTAGCAGACTTAGACCTAAGTACCAATTGTATATTCAAAAGCACATGTAAACTAGTACACAACAACAAAACACAAATAAAACACATAAACGACGAGACAATAATAATAAAAAACGCATTAAATCTACAAATAACGAACTATTGCAATAGCCAAAATAAGACTCTAAATGGAAATTACCTACTAAGCCTCGCAAACTGCCAAATAACGGTTCTAAATAAAACATACACGAACAAAAAAGTAACTGTACAAGACAAATTTCTATTAAGCACAATAAAATTAAATAACACATTACAAAAATTACCACAGTTCAACAAAATTGAAATACAACAAATAGAAAACCTAAAAGAAATAAGAGAATTAAAATATCATAAAAATATTTCATATGGAATTGGCATTGGAACAATACTATTATTAATTATTACCATAGTTATACTTGTAAATATATACTCAAAAAATCGGAAAATAAAAGTTAATGTAACAAACAACACACTAGAACCTAAAGATAGGAACACACATACAAAAGAGGAAAAAACAACAACAGAGAAGCATAATACACAACCAAAACGTACCACATACTATTAAAATATCCATACAATTGATATTACATAGCACAATCAAAGCACACTTAAAAACTTATTTAGATAACTTAAAATTAAGTCAACTCGGAAGAATCCAGCCCACACAAGAAACAAACGCAGCTTAAAATAGGGGAAAAAAAAAACAAAACAACATCATAACTTCCAACCAGCATAGAATATAACATGACGACATCTCAACATCCAGCACACACAAGGAACAATCGCAACTCAAAATACGAAGAAAACAACATCATAACTTCCAACCGACATAGAAGATAAAATGACGACATCTCAACATAAAAATTACGACATCTCCACATAAAAATGGCGACATATCCACATAAAAATGCAGACATCTCAACATAAAAATGACAACATCTCCACATACTTCCGCAGTGATTATACCGTAAACGAATTACTCCTTAAATTAATTATAGCACCTTTAACGAAACAGTATATATACACCAAGAACCGCTAAACAACACACAAAAGTTGTTAAACCCTACTATGGGAAACTTTTTTTTATAAAAAAAAAAGAGAAAAGAAATTTTGTTATAAAAAACAGAGGGACAAATTAAGGGATGGAGGGGTACAGGATCCAGATATTCAATCACTTGGATTGAAAAAAAAGCAGTCTACGTTTGCAATCACACGATAATCAGCAACTTACATGGTGGATTCAGGTTAATATAATGTAACACTAAAAATGCAGCTCACACCTGATGATTCCCCACCTGAAAAGTATTGAACACAAATTTGATCGAAGAAGTATTGTACAACGTGACTCTGGACCCGAACCAAAATCATTAAATAGCCCCAATTCACCCATCCACATGCTCACCACGTCTACAATAGGCGGGCGGTACCAACAACAGCCGCAATACTAATGATAACAGCACAACCGAAGACCATGGTACGGGTAAACAACAATTCGATACGGTTACAACATCTGCACTATTCAAATCCAAGTATCCAAGATGTATCGCAAACCGAGATCTATTATAAAAGAAAACAAAACTGTAACACTAGCACGTGTATTCTTCCTACATAACTTTCGAAAGAGGTAAAAAGAAAATTAAAAACAAAAAAAAAAGAGAGGAAAAAATATATATAAAAAAAAAATAATAAATAATATATTTACATGAAAAAGAGAAAAAAAAGTATATACATATATATTTACGATAGACCCACATCCGAGAAAACATGTTACAAACTTAATAATACATAGTTTAAGGATTAACAAATTCGGCAAAACTGTCCTCGCCATTTCTGTTTTTGATAAGAAAAATAATATTAACATAATACTAAGTAAAATAAGTGACTAAGAAAAATTAATATATGTGAATAGATTAACTCACATATATTAATTTTTGCTCTAAGAATGGAGGGATGTTGTGAGTCACAAGTTAGACTCAAGCTAAGTCTCATCACATTTTCGCTACACGTACTTTTAGGCAGCAATTAGTGTGGTCTTCAACCAACGACGACGTAGCAGTGACAGCTTGTCCAACAACCATAGTTCAGCACATACTTTTAGGCGGTGCCTTCAGCACACGCTAACTTGCTCCGGAACAACTGTTCCGCGAAGTTATGCACTCTCAGCATAATTTAAAGCATTGGACTTTGCATCTTGCTTGGATTTAACAGGTGACATATCCCATGTCGTTCCCTTAGCATAAGAATTATAGGAACATTAGAATGTAGACCAAGGTATAAATTAAGCATAAGATTGAACGAATAAACAGTCGACGACAAGGTGTGCTTGAAGTTAAACCTAAATTAAACTTGTGTTCTATTAGAAAATTGTGTGTGAGTTTCCTAAGGGTAATAGCAACGTTTCCAGGACCTCTAGGACCACTTGTTAATAAACTGAAGGAAGCCATTAGTGGGACGAAGGACTTGCAAGGACCTCTCTCTTAGATATACACCACAACAGGATGTATAAATCTTCAAACACTTAGAGAAACATGCATACTACAAACAACATGCCATTCCCATAAAGGACACTGTGCACTGGAAAATGCTCTGCTGTTGAGAAATTTCATCGATAATAAGAAAAAATAAAAAAAAAAACTAAATTTCTGAATGTATATATAAAAACATGAATATAGAAAAACACATATGTATATTCTTCTTTCATTAACAATATTATTTTATTTATTTTAGTATGTATGTATATAAAAATTTTTTATAAAATTTCATTCTTATTGATCCAGGAGTTGTGATCGTTGCTAAATCCTAACCATTTCACAAAAACTTTTCTGCCTTTGGTCTTAAGAACTTTTTCTACCAGATATGTATTGGGATATCTTGTTTTCTGCAGTTCATTTTCATAGAATCCACCTTTAATTGTATTCCCTTGGTAGTCTTCAAGAATGTATGTTGTTGGGTTTGTAATTCTTATATCTTTAATTTTAAATATTTCCGTTGTCCAATTTGGCGTATAACCTTTCTCGAAAAAGTGTTTATATTTACTTATGCGTACATGATTTCCTACCTGAAACTTTGGCTTTCTAAATATTTTCAGATTGTTGTAGACGGTGCTTAATAATAATTTTTCGTTGCTCGAATTCGATGCTTTTTGGTGTTCGATGCTTTTTGGTGTTATATTTTTTAATTAAGTTTTTATACAAGTCAATCCATCGATATGAGCCATTATAACTGAATTCCTTCCACATCATCTGCTTTAACGTTCGATTGAAGCGCTCAACAATTGACGCCTTTAAATTACTATATGTTGAGTAATGGTTGATGTGGTATTTTTCCATTAAACGTTGAAAATTTCCATTAAAAAATTCCTTGCCGTCATCGGTTTGTAAATTGTTTGGTTTCCGTTTCAAGGAGAATATGGATTTCATAGCCATAGTAATGTCAATAGCGTTCTTGGATTTCAACCAATCCAGGCATACTTTGAGAATGTATCAATTACAGTTAGAAGAAAACGATAGCCATCATTGTATACCGAATAAGCATCCATTTCAACTAAATCCGCCTGCCACAGATTATCTATTCCTTTAGTTATTACACGCCTTCTCTAAAATTTCTTACGCGCTTGTCTGTGAAGCTCTTCCACTAAAGCTTGCTTTTTACTCATATCTTAATAACTCTGTGAGAATCTTTTCTTTTCTGCATTCCATTGAGAATTTTCTCTTCTAAATTAGCTACGGATTTCGGGCTTTTCTCTAGTTCTTGAAATATATAGCTTTCAATTCGCTCAATTTGTTCACTGGTATATTTTACAAAATTTTGAACATTACTTTCAATATCGTCTTTTGGGATCTGTAGTTTTCGAGAGACTACCTCGATGTTTTTATTTATTTCTTCTTTCAGTATATCGTACTCTTCTTTAAATTCAACCTTTATCTGTTTAAGACTATCATCAACTAGTGATTGAAACTTTTTGCTAACTTTTTTAATATTTTTATTTGTTTGCTCCTTTAGTGTATTATTTTGTTTTTTAAATTCCACATTCATTTGATTTATGATATAGTCAACATATAATTTGTTACTCCATCGTTGTCATCAACAGGCGTCTTAACATTTCTCAGGCGTTTCCAAAGGAGATCCAAATTTTTATTGCTATCCAAATTGAGACCAAAAGCTTTTGAAAAATTTCGCTTTAATTTACTGTTTGATGAGATCTCAATGGAATAATGACCGATTTTGTCAACGCTCATTTTGTAATTATCTTTATTTTAGAAAAGAGCTGCTTATTTATATGAAGATTTATACAATTCTTTCTGCTTCCCTAAGTTCTTCCAGTATGGAAACTACCTCATTATTATGATTGTTGTTACCGGCAGATTCTGATGATAGTAAAAGTCTTAACCTTTCAACCAACTCATTTGGATCATCCCAATATATATAATTTGTTTTATGTCTATTAAATTTCATCAAACCGTTTCCTTTATACAAGGTTGCTGAATTATTTTCTCTAAATAGCTTTTTTATTATTTTATACTTGACTGCTTTTGTCCCGTTAAATGGTCCGTCTTCTTTGTATTTACGTCTATGAGCATTTGTGCTATTTAAAATTTGTTTATAAGCTTCTAGCTCTATCTTGTTATAGTTTTTAGGTTCCTTGTAAAATAACAGTTCAAACAATCCTGGTGTTAAGCTCCAATTATGATTAGATATAGATATCTTGTTATCAGTTAATTGAAAAGTACTGTTACCAATCCTCCATGTACCATCTGAATCCTTATGAGGTCCATACAACGTATCTAACTTTTTGCGCTCTCCTAATAATTTAGATAGCTGTGTTTTCGGGAGCATTGATGATTTACTATCATTTTGAGTGTCATTTATTTGTGAGAAACTACTATCTTCAGTTTCATCATTACTCTGCATAGTGTTTTCAGTGTCATCCTTGAATTGGAATTCACTTTTTAATTTAAACGGTGTACTTGTTTTTAGATAATGTTTTCGGGCTTCACTTATACTTGGTTGGTTATTAGTGCTATCATTTAACTTTGTCTGTTTAACTATTTCTTTTAGAGGTTTTGTGATGGGGCTGAATGTTTCTTCTAATCTTTTTTCCATATCGGCTTCATTCAATTTTAAGCTATTAAATTTTTTCTTCAATATATTTCTAGTCATTACAATTTCTTTGAGTAATTTTCCATCCATTTTCCACTTTATTAGCAAATTTTTTTTTATGATCAGGTTGAGTTTGATATTGATGTTGATGATCAGATGATGAACAAGTTGATGTTGATGTTGATGATAAGTTTAATGTTGAAGTTGATGATCAGATGATGATTAGGTTGATGTTGATGATCAGGATGATGTTGATGAACAGGTTGATGTTGATGTTGATGATCAGGTTGATGTTGATGTTGATGATCAGGTTGATGTTGATGTTGATGATCAGGTTGATGTTGATGATTAACTTTATGAGCTTAAATGTTTCGAATGCAGGAAGATAGTGACAAATTATAGTAAAATGCATACAGTTTTATAGTTGAATGTATAAATCAAATCCCTTTCTATAAGATCCAACATCGATCGGATCTTCCTTGCTTATAACCATAAATCCATATTTATCCTTCCAACACTCTCTGCAAATTTAGTAAAACTTTTCAAATGACATATCTGTACACACATGATGGCTATAGATATGCTTCATGTTCAGGTTATCTTGTTTGAATATAAATAAATAATTTTTATCATCGCGCACCAAATGCTTGGGAATTCTTGTATATGTTTGTCACAAGTAAAAACTATCAATATTTTTGTGTCGACCCATACAAAAGTATGCTCGAATATTATTTTGCTTTTCACAAGCTACATCATCGAATATCATAATTGAATTTGGTTTTGCTTCATCCGGCTTGAGAACTTTTTTATTGTCGGAAAATGTAAAGAATCCCATATTTTAAAGTGGTTTTATTAAAAGCTTTAGATATTCATATTGCGGTTGAAATAGTAACAACATAAGCAAGAAAAGAATCCGAACGAGTTTTTTTTACCCTAATTCGATCGACGACACTCCGTTCTACTGAAATACTTAAATTACAACAACAACGTCGTCTCTCCATCCACTATTGAAAGTATTTATAAAAACATAAACTTAGTGTGCCTTCCAAAAATCATCATTTAATTCTGTGTTTGGAGTTAGAGTTGAAGATCAATGAACATAAAATGACCTACATTTGTACGAAAAGTAAAATCAACCATACGTGTGTTTAATGAACTCAAATTATTCCTATATTTAGCAAGCTGAGATTTGGTTCACCAAGAATCCACTTGAAAGGGTCTCAATTCATTTACGAAAAGAAAAAATAGCTATAAAATATGAATGTTACCGCTGACAAGAGGGGCATTCCCAAAAATACATTGCAAAGAAAAAAAGAACAGAAACAAAAAAAAATATTCTGTCGTGCCACGCATTGGGTATACACATAATCCTACCATATGTCACCAAGAATTGAAAACAAATCCACAACAACAACAGCATAGGCAATAAAAGGGAAACCAACGGAATGTGTTTGCATTAACTCCACGGCGATCTGTTCTACTAAAAGATTCCTATTAAAACAAATAACAACAACAACAACATAAGCAATTAAATAATCAAAACAATCACGGAAATTTTAATAGACCAACTCAGTGGACGGCACTTCGTTCAAAACACCGAAATTTGTTTACACTAACTCTGTGGACCGACGGCCACGTTCACTTATGTCTCATGTTAAAACAACAACAACATATTCTTTCACAAAAATATTCAGCATCTTCATCCCTTCCCTACCCGCTCACATGATTCCCTTCCCTCTCCTTCTCCAACATCAGCTTCCTGTCCGTCCATCGACCTGTCGGCAGAGCTCCACGCCATATAAACCTTATGGCGACGGCAGAGCAGCCTCAAACACACAAACATTAACAATCTTATGGCGGCGACAGAGTTGAGCTCTACACCGGCAGAGAACCTCACACACACAAACCTTGTAGCGAAACTCTACGGACTGCGGCGCATTCTTGCTGTACGCAGCAAACAAATTCTTGCGAGGACCCTTGGGAGACTATCGCACACGAGACTACAGTGCATGGTTTCCACCGGCGGACGCAGAGGCGAAGCGACGAAATGTCGCCTACTTGATACTCATGCTGTTGCCAGAAGAGGAGAGATTGAGACTGCCCAAGCTCTACATATCACAGCGCAAAAACGAAACCAAGAAGATCCAGACACCGCCTTGCGAGGGTGACAGAAGCGACAGCAACAACTGCACCCGTCGCAACAACAGTAGCAGCAGCAGCAGTGGCACTAGCCGCCGCAGCAACAGCACCAGCAGTAGCAGCAGCAGCAGCCGCAGCAGCAACGATAACAGCAGGCATAGCAGCGACGCTGGAAAACAGACAGAGATCGCAATGACGCAAAAGACAACGCCACGCTCGTTATCACCGCACACACCAACGAGGAAGCCAACGGCCGTAGTACATCATTCCCCACCTGGCAGTAGGATGAAGCGAATGGAAGCAGAGGCAGAAGTTGAAATCCCCAGAACACCGGGACGCGAACTTTAAATGGAGCTGACGCATCGGTTGACACCATCACCAAACAGCACAGCCATTAGTTTGGACACCAACTGGGCACCCGCTATGATGATAAATATTGACCAGTTAACAAGTAGTCAAATCTAATTTACGGGTAGAACAAACGAGTAGCGAATCGGCGCCCAAAATATAGAAAAAAAAGAACAACAAGAGAAAACAAAGAAAAAAGAAAACATTGGATTGATTTTAGTTGCTTTAACATAACTGTATTAAAGGTATGTTAATATATATTAAAGGTATTTTATAAAACACGTAGATAATATGTAATAACATAACGCTACGATCTTCGAAGAATCTGAAACAAAGAGAAGAGAATATTTAAGGAATTTCAGAGGAAATAAATGATTGTAATAGAAATAAACAATTTTAAGTTTTGTTAAGATCTTTGAGAGGGCATACAGCAATGGTAACCCAAAACACTTGTATTAGTAATAACGCTGCGACGCTTTACGCAAGAAAAATAAGAAAATTTATATAAATATAATATAAGAGAGAAAGAAAAAAAACTTACTTACTTTGATTAATCTAACGGAACCGCCAAATGAATTTAACAATCAAAAGTCGAAACAGAAATCATTTAGAAATAAGAAAACTTTTGTAAATATATAAAAGAGGAAAATATATAAAAGATGAGTTTAATAGAAAAAAAAAAAAAAAAGAAACAAACAAGAAAACCATAAGCTAGGTAAAACAATGAACAACAAATGAACAACAAACATGTAGAAATACAAAAGCTTATAGTAAGAGCGACAAAACATAAGCGCAATAAGCGAGAAATCTGAATTAGAACAAAACATAGAAAATAAATAAACTTATTTAATCTACGAAAGACTTATTATTCAAAGAGGAACCGGCAGCCGGCCGCATGAGCCATGAATTCTACACTCGATCGCCAAACCACCACCGCCCCAAGTGAGGGGAAATTGTAGTGATTAAATTTTGTGACACAAAATTTAACATACATACAGAAGCTAGCAAAGAATCAAGCTCAAGGACAACCGCAGCAAACTCGTTTTCATAACGTAAATTCAGAAAACTAGTCAAACGAGTTTGCGAAATAACTCGAAAACATTGGAAGCAGCGAACACGTCGTATCAATTCCATCAAACAGGTTCGGAGTTTGACGAAAGCTTTAAAGCTATTTGCACAATTTGGAAGAAGAAGAGACGACGATAAAAGAGCGAGCACACAGCGCATCGGGGCAGTCTTTTACCAACCACACCTGTGGACAGTCTTTTATCAACCACAGCCGTGGACAGTCGAAAATAACACGCGTTAAATATTCCAGCAGAGACGATCAGCACCATAAGCACATCGCAGTCAGCACTGTAGGGACTCTGAGTCGGCATCAAAGGGACTCGCAGTCTTCATCGAAAGGACTCCGAGTCGGCATCAAAGGGACTCGCAGTCAACAGTGCAAGGACATCTCAGTCGACGTCGCAGTCAAGGTCGAAGCCAACGCCTCAGTCGACGTCGCAGTCAACGTCGAAGCCAGCGTCGCAGTTAACGTCGAAGCCAACGCTCCAGTCGACGTCGCAGTCAACGTCGAAGCCAACGTTTCAGTCGACGTCGCAGTCAACGTAGAAGCCAACGCCTCAATCAACGTCGCCGCCAAGAGCGCAGCTGGCGCACTGCTGCAACCAACATTGCCCTGTCGGTCTGTGGGTTATTACAGTCGGTTTGTGGGTTTATACCCCGCGACTCATAACAACATCGCCCTGTCGGTCTGTGTTTTTATACCCCGAGGCAGTAGGACAGTCGGTCTGTGGGTTTATACCCCGCGACTCATAACAACATCGCCCTGTCAGTCTGTGGATTTATACCCCGAGGCAGTAGGACAGTCGGTCTGTGGGTTTAAACCCCGCGACTCATAACAACATCGCCCTGTCGGTCTGTGGGTTTATACCCCGAGGCAGAAGGACAGCCGGTCTGTGGGTTAATACCCCCGCGACTCACAGCAACATTGCCCTGTCGGTCTGTGGGTTTATACGCCGAGGCAGTAGGAGAGTCGGTCTGTGGGTTTATACCCCACGACTCATAACAACATTGCCCTGTCGGTCTGTGGGTTTATACCCCGAGGCAGAAGGACAGTCGGTCTGTGGGTTTATACCCCGCGACTCATAACAGCATTGCCCTTTCGGTCTGTGGGTTTATACCCCGAGGCAGAAGGACAGTCGGTCTGAGGGTTTATACCCCGCCACTCATAGCAACAACACAGCGGAGTGACTCGCCCCAGGAGAAACTAAGAAGAAATTTCCTTTCCAGCCTAATTAAATAAATTATAAAGATAATTTAACGATTTACTTACAGCCTAATCAGAGAACTTTTAATTTCCAGCAATCCAACCATTTGTTTACAGCCTAATCAGATAACTTTGAATTTCCAGCAATCTAATCATTTGCTTACAGCCTAATCGATAATATTTAATTTCCAGCAACTTATTGTAAACTTATGTAAAAAAACTTATCGTTAAGCACATCGAGAAACATTGTAACCTAATATCAAAGCAATTCAATAAAGTTATTAATATAAAATTTGATGTATTGCGTTCTAACAAATAAATAACTGAACGAGACCTTGGACTGGACTGAGTTATATCCAGGCGAAGAGAAAGCATCGTTACAACCTTAATAAATCTTATGGAGGCGGCAAAGTTTAGCTCCACACGCTCCACACCGACTGCGCAGTCGCTACGTTGGCCCAGAAGGTACATATACATACTACTAAAGAATCCCATATTTTGAATTGGTTTTATTAAACGCTGTAGATATTCATATTTCGGTTGATAAAGTGATTTTGAGTACGAGTATATGCTTTCAAAGTTTAGTCCATTTGGACTTTCTATTAAACTTAACATGACATTAGTCTTTCCGCAGTTTGAAGGTCCAACAATAAGACATCTAATTGTGTTCGGTAGCAGTGAACTGTGCCTGGATTGTGTGACATTATTTATATCAGGATCCAAATTTTTCACTTTTATTAATTTGTCTTTTTTAACGAAGCGCATATAAACTTATGATATAAATACAAAGCATTCAAGCCTTTTTATTCATTTATATTTCGTATTTGTTGTCGAATGGATAGAAAATGGTTATTATGTACGAAAAAGTTTCCAGTTTTTTTAAACCAGTGATTGGAAAAGGTTTATTCAAAAAAGCTATTAATTCGCTGCCATTTAAACTTCATTTACCGGGTTATCAATTTTGTGGTCCAGGAACTAAACTAAAAGACCGTTTAGCTAGAGGTGATACTGGAATCAATCCATTTCTCGTGGAAGTCAGAGTTGAGGAGAACTTGGAGGAAAACCGCAGACTTGCATGGTTGGCAGTCCATTTCTACATGGTAAAAACCGCCGACGATGGTAGGGCGCGGCGATCAGCTTATGGCGCACGCGAATAGCCGATTCGAGTTCGTATGAACCTCACAAGGCGTCACCGACGTACATTCTGGACTTAATTTTTTCTATGTCGCCATTGAGGACGTATCAGTACAAACGCCAACGAAGTAAGAGGAATGTTAGATCCAACTGAGGGGCGGGCCTGCGTAGAGGACCTCATTGAGGCTCATGCCGTTGGAAGTAGGACAAGAAGCGTTGAAAACAAGTCGCACCGTGGTAGAGCTGCTTTCCGGTTTCAAAACCGCATGATGAGAAAGGTAATAATTCCCAGGGGTAGGATTTTTCTCGGTCGGAGTGACTTTGGCCATGTGGTTGAGTTCAGAGTATTCTCGAATCACATTCTCGTAAGTATTTTTGAAATCGGATGTTATCAAGAAACGGGACTCGTTTCGTAAGAATTGCTTGAGCGCAATGTCTCGAGAATGACCAAGCTGGTGTTGAGAACAGAAACCTTCTTTGAGAGGGAGGCGGACGACATATCGTCCGTCGGTTAGCCGTTGGCAGAATGTCTCATATTTCTGCGAGACCTCCACGATTTCCCGGAAGGGGGAGAGTTGCTGATCTATAGAGGCCTTGTTACCACGGGACGTTTGGGTTTTTGGGAGATGGGACCGGTGATGATCCAACCGAAAATAGCTTCTTAGGATATGAGGGAGTAAAAGAAGTTTCATTTGATTCTTTCAAGGAGAATGAAAGGGTTTGGATCAGCTCCGATCAAGATGTTGATCTGATCGCTTTAAACAGACTGGCAAGTTACTGGTGAGTTTCGGCAGCACTAAAGTCTTGGCTTCAATGCGTAGGTGTGGATCAATGCATTGCCATAAACAAATTGCGAGTCCGACAACAAGTTCATTTCCTACCAGGTCTGTAAGAAGAATTAATTATAGGAATCGACTTGTTGTCACAATTAGGATACAAGTGACTAATCGCCGGCCAGAGTATTCAGGCGGTTGTTCTCCACCTGAATTAAAACGGAGTACAACTGCCAGTCCTGAATTCGTCGATGAGAGCAAGACGTCGCTTTCAACCAGTAAAGAAAATCAAGGGAGAATCAAGGATGCTAAACACGTTCAGCCAAGAAAGTGGCTCCCGATCCAGGAGAGATAAGAGGACGAGCACTCTTTACAGTCCTTAAGCTGATGCGACTGCACTAAAAAAATCGTACAGAACTTAAGTTTGGTGACTGTCGCTTTTCAGGTTGCATCGGTAGAAAGCGAGGACAACGGCGTATGGGATGAGATGGATCACCGCATAGGAAACAGTTGATCGCAATCATGATTGCCTGGAGGTGTTCACAGACTTAGCTGGGGCGGCGTTACGAGCGGAACTATTAGTCAACATCTTGGGTGTTGGTATGGATCTGCGGATGTCATCAACCGTTTTCAACGTCTAGAAATGGGACGTCGGAAAATCATCCATTTGCTTCCATATGCGGATTTCGCGCTTCTGTGTGATAGAGCGTTCGCACAGAGAAAGGGTGGTTTTGTCATCCCAATAGTCAACATCAATGTCGAGCAGGTCGGAAGCCGCGAGAGTGTTGTTTATTTCACGTTGCAGACGTTTGATCGCGGCTCCCTATTCGTGAGTGATCGCAGTTCATTAAAAAATTGTTCGGAAATGAAAGTTCACGAGGATCCGCTTATTCTCGAAGCGGCCCGTGACGTTTCGCCACGGTTGAGTAAAACCACTGTCTACTAGAGGAGACTTCTAAACAATCTCCTTGGCTTCACCGCGAGTTTTTTTTTGTTTAAATCGAATATTTTCGCTACGGGCGACAGTCGATTGTTTCGGATATAGAGCGCGGATATCATATCGCGAAGCGATGTCCACGATTCCTAGTCGCCCTTGAAAACATCCGTGTCGCAAGACGCTAGACTGCTTTTGTTTCCTGAGTAGGTGATTCATCCGCTCAGGGTGATGCATCGATGGCGGTGATCGTTTGCCGGGATGGACTCGCTGCCACCAGGCATTTATATTCCTGGATCTTGGCTGCAGTCCGTATATAAGTCTTGTAACATCGTAACGACGATATTACCAGCGGTGGTGTCAGAGGTGATGAGTGGATCCGACTTCTCCATCATGGATTCCAATGTACTTCCACACTCCCTTACGTTCTTTCATATTAGTGGCGAGCAAGAATTCGAAATGATCGCTGTCTAAGATCCGGTCGAACTCCTTTGCGAACTCCTCTAAAGTCTTGCAGACATTCTTGAACAGGGTGAGTGTTTTCATAGTGATTTAGTGATTGATTTAGATTGTGGGCTAGTTGAAACGAAAATTCGAGCGGAGTGTCATGGTTATCGCATTTCAAATTGATCGATGGGTGTCAGCAACGGTTCGCGAACGCTCACGGGGGTATGGGGTCGTATTGGTTTCTTGGCTTCAGTCAATGAAGCTTGAACGAATCGCGAACGTGTTAGTTGAAAACTAGTTCAGAAACAAATCGCGTTAATCGATAGCGGGTTGAAATGAAATCACGTTAGTTTAGAAATAATTTTCAACCAAATCTTTAACAAATTTCCGATGTCTTTTTTGAGTCGATCAAGGTTGATTAGGACGCGGGGATGAGCAGTGCTATCGAGGGACGTTGCACGGGGAAACACGTTGCAAATAAAATTCAAATTGGAGATTTTTAGATTTTATTTATTGTATTTATTTTCGCCGGCAATGGACAGTACCTGGAGAGTAAAAACTGATAGTAATGTCGAAAGAGAAACACAAAAAAAAAAAACAGTGTTTGTTGAAAATATTTATTATATTTTATTTTGTTCACAGTGTGCTAATTTTATATAAGGTTATTATGCGTGACGACGTTTCCCTTTGGTTGTTCTTTTTTTTTCTTCTCTTTTCGTTTGTTTCGCTTTGGTGGCGGTTTATTAAGGCGTTCGTTTGACTTCAGACGTTACTTTTGTTCGGAGCCGAATGTTTATGCGACCTGAGTAATTCCGGGCGTGAAGATACTCCACGGTTATAAGTATTTGGAACTGGATTGGGATTTGGATAATATTTATATGAGCTGGTTGGTTCTTTGTGAAGCAACACTTGAGCAGAATACCGCGGTCGCGACGCCAAACCAAAAAAAAAACAAAATGGGGTGGAGCGCGCACGTAAAATGATGTTTGTGTTTAAAATACTGTGTTAACAATATAATAATGCTTGTTATAGTGTGGTTAAGTCTAAGGTAATTCAAGGTAATCCGCCTCGAGTAGGACCAAATGTTTATGTTGGGGAGAAACGTAAACAAAACGTGGGTAGGGTTAGTGAGTGGGAAAAAGTGGTACGTCAAATATACATACCGGTGAAGTTGGACAGCGAAGGTTTTGGAGTTAGCGATCGTGGCTGGATGGTGGAACGGTGATGGTTGATGATTCCCTCCTTTGGTGATTGTCGAATTTTTGTAGTGGTTTGTTAGCTGATACAGCTATAGATGATGCAGTTGCTTTCAGATCCAAAAACATAATTCCACTGCACCTGGAAGCCGGAATTCCAGTGCACCTGGAAAAAAAGTAAATAGAATGGCCATGCGAAGGCCGGGATGGGGCCACTTCTGCAAGAGCGAATGCATTTTCGGGAATTGGGAAACACACTCGCTCTTATATAGTGCCAGTGGTTTTGCCGTGAACAGTCCCTTTTATATCCCTAAAGGCAAAAATTCGAAAAAAACCCACATAGTGCACCTCAACGCTGTGAAATATTGTCTGAATGTAATTTTGAGTTACTGAAGCTATCGTGATTAGAATGATGAGCGAAAATAGAATATTCTGTATTCATATATAAAATAAAATACAATAATTTAAAAAACGTAGATAGTAAGGGTAAGCGCATACGGAATACAGAATTTCTTCGCGCGATTTTTTTTTCCTGATCGGGCTGGTTAGTGCCTACACGGCGGCAACTGAATTGTCGAAACACGAAACTAAAATACCATACCTTTCAATTCTTAATAATCTTACTTTCGAAGTCATAAAACAACACAAGAGTTCCCAAGAATTCGCTCAAGAGAACAATAAAAATCCATAAAAATTACGCATTAACTGCGATCTCTGCTACCGAGATGCAGAATCGGCTATACAGCAAGCGGTCATGTGCGCGCTTCCATTGACTCCACGCACATTCACCCGTCGCCAACTTCTCGATCGCATAGAAGTTGGAACGCAGAGCAGATTCACCACCAACTTTTCGCCAGCCGAAATTTTGTCTTGGTTGTTTTGCGAACTTTCATATGCCTCCATGGCAATCAAGTTGGTAAAAAACTATCAGACGAAGAAACGTCTACCGTGTGCGCTTTCCTTAATACAATCGGCCACTAACCAATAATAATAATAATACTGTATTATTTTTTGTACATTTTTTTTTCTCAGAAAAATATCGTTGAACACGGTACCACAGCTTTTTAAGGAAAATAACTTGTCTGAGCTAATAATCATAATAAGTGACAATCTTCTACACACAAAAATAATGAGTCATTGTAAATGCTGGATACAAGATTTAAAAACTCAATTTGAAGTTTTGCTGCAGGCATTTTGGAATTTTGGTGAATTTAAGGTAAGAAACTATGCATGTACGTTGTAATTATATTCTAAAAGAATACATTTCGCAGAACTGTATAGTTTGGGCGGAGATGTGTTTACACTACGCCATAGCCAAATATTTGCCCGATACAGATAAGTTCGATGGACAAACTTTTTGGATAGAATCAATAAACTACATGTTTTCATATGTTGAATCATTGATACTTCAGGAAGGATACGAAATATGTAAATGACCTTTAAGATTTATAAATAATATTTACTAAATATTTGTTACATAAATGTTAGTAAAATGCCTGGGAGATAACATTTCTCGATTGATACAAAATGTTATTACTGTACTAAGTTTTGAGTTGGACAATCCATATGATAAGAATAATAAATTTTCAAGACTGGATATTAAACAACCTTGTGTGATTCTTCATCAAGCTTTGTTAAGGTCAGTAGCAATTATTTCGTAGAATATCGTATTTAACTTTACATTTCAGTGAAGAAAATACATGTATCAGTGAAGAGAAAACAAAAGCCGTTTACTCTAACATGGAATCGGAAGAAGTTGAAAACTTGGTACCCAACTCGTTATTAGTCCTTTTTACTGTGCATGAATTTATGGGAAAACGACACGGTTTCACCAGGAACAACGGTGCACTATTGCACTATATTTTAGATATCGTTACACCCAACATCCGGGCCCCCTTTTACGATGCATGTAGAGATACTATCTACGAATATTTAGAGCAGGTTAGTATAAAGTGTATATTTACTTCCTTGAATACATAGTATACCAAAAAAAATTTAAATAGAAATGTTAGTCAATCATCTTAATGTGCCTCGCCAGTTCTTTGTGTGATTGCTTCTTTTGCTTCTTCTAAATAAATCTTATTTCAAAAAAGTCCGTTGAAAAAGTCTTCATGGAAACTTTTTTTAGTGAACTTCGAAAATAAAAGTCTAAGAAAATTTTTTTAAAGGTCTCAGAAACTTTTATTTTAAAAGTAAGGGTTTAAAATTAACTTTAAACTTTTAAATGTAAAGAAACCGGCTTTTTAATGGATTCACATTAGTATTTACTTAGCAATAATTCAAAATTTGTTATTGAAATTTTAACTGAGATTGAAACATTATCCAATTACAATATAGTTTGTTAATTGGGCGGTTTGATGTTGTAAAGTTTGAATGAAAATTAAGCAAAAGAACACGATGAAGGTGTGACGTAAATATCAGTCATGTGGCAAATAGAGTTATGAATTAAAAAATGCACATTCAGCGTATTATAAGATTGCGTAATGCTTTGTAGGTGTTTGAAAGAGTCCCTCAGACTTTAGAGAAAAATGTGAAAATTAGAAGATTATAATTATATTTAAAGAAAATGTAATGTGCGGTAACTGATGGGATAAATTTATCTATAAATCATAGTTAAACATTTAACACGCCTCTCAGCACAAAAAAAAAAAAAAATATACAAAATTTTTGAAAGAAGAGAAACAACGAAACTCATAAGAAGTAAAGCAAGGGCTACATTTACCTTCTTCTTATTCTTTTACAATAACAATTCCCAATCGTCCACTCAGGCAAAAAGCAGAATTTTTCATTTCGATTTTTATGACCTTTGAAATAATAATAATACTGTTTATTGTTATTTTTTCTTCAATGCTTGACAATTTGCCACTGTGATTTATTTCTCTCCCGGGGGGAAAAATGTGGGGGCTGTTTCTGTTTATAATTTTTGATAAAATTGTTACATTTTCAGCTTCTGAACATTTTTAGCTTTTTCATCCAATTTGCTCCTTTTGCACTTTACTCTTAAAAAATAGTTAACCTACATATGCATAATAATCGATCCGCATCAACGTCGATCGATCGCTGCACATCAACACCAAGACAATAACCACCGTTATCCGCCGTCGAATGAGTCTCTCTCTCACTCGCTAGTTTAGTTGAACTAATATTGTATGACAGAAATCTTAAAGGTGAACAAAAAAGAGCCAATTAACCTTAGACTGTCTCACCGAAATAAATTTCTGTACAGCACGCCTGGATAGCCGCTAAGAATATCCCACTTGGTAAACTAGAGACCCGGAGTTCGTAACACAGTATTAAAATAACTATTGCAATAATTCGCACTTTTTATTTTCATTTTTCATTTATTAATTACATAAGTATTTGCTAACCATCTTAAGATAATATAATCTTATAAATTGATGGTTGCCTAAACAATATTGAGTAAGTAAGACTATATGGTATATAATTATATTAGTAAGACTAATACTAATGAGATTAAAGATAAATGATTAGAAATTGAAAAAAGGAGAAAGGGTAAAAGGAAGAGAGGTTTTTGCCAACTCCAAGATTCCTTACTTTAATCCAGAAGGATTTTGTCGACTGATGTTTGCCAAATTTCATTCCAAAGAACCTAGCCTTGGAGGCTCTGATCTTGGAGATAACTTGATTGCGAAGGATTCGAAAAAAACGAGATACTCACTAAGTTTAAATTTCTTAAACTTCCTGTACGCAACATCACGCTGACGCATAAGAAGAACAATATTGTTAGTTAGCCAAACTGGTTTATTATGATTGATTATTATACAAGAGGTTAATATTATCGGATATAAACTCAACTTGATCATTATCCGCGGGCATATAATGAACACTATCCCAGTTGATAGTTGCTAAGTCATGTTCTAATGAGAAATAATTAATGCGATTATAGTGTCTATACTGAATCGTATCAAGAATTTTGTATCAAGAATTATCGATTGAAAAAATTAAAGGAGGAGTTTAATTTACAATAACGACTCGCGAATAACACCAATTTAAAACGCATTGAAATATGCAGTATATTGAGTAACACAAAATAAATTAATGGCAGAGTCGTCACAGCTACAAGATTATATAGAACTACAAAGAGTTCATGGATAACTTGAAAGGCAGTTATGAGAATTAGTGACGAAAAGTTGGGATATTCTACAAGGAACGGTATCAAACAAAGAGAGTATCAGTTAATAAAAGGGAGATTAGGAGGATTATGTACAATTACACAGGCAGAAAAATTAGACACAATTATAAAGGAGTTAGTTCAGTTTTTAAATGAAATAGTAGAAAATAATCAGGAACAGTTCGAAGATTTCCACGACAAAAATCTAGTAAACAAACATTTCCTCATTTCAAACATTTCAACATTTGGAAGCAGAAAATGACACGGTTTCCAGCTTGCTCAACAAAAAATTACTAACGGAAGAAGATTTAAATAGAATACTATCGCAGTCGCCACAGAAATCAACAGAAGATTATATATCCTTAGAAAGCAAAAATTTGTAGGAGCAAAAAATACTCCTAAGCCAAGAGATTAAGCTATTAAGCGAAAAGTCCCTAATCCATAAAGAAGCGGTTGTACCTGATATTTAACCATCAGAAGTAAATAACATTCAATTCCCACCAATCAAAGAGACAGATCCCAAAAGCAAAATGAACATAGCAGAAATAGCAAGGGCTATAAATTAATTGTAGCCTTGTTCTCCGGAACGAAATCTTCAGACTTGGAAGAACTTTACCTAACCATAAAAAGAGCTAATCTACCAACCAGATCGCTGGAATCAACCTTAAATAATTTACAAAGTTGTAGCCAAGCGTGTAATCAAGACGTTAGGCAGTTCGGCAGTACACTAAGAACTTTAGTGATCGAAATCGTAAAAAATGTTTACCAAAGTCAAGGCGATCGTGCTTTGTTAAATATGGTTGAAACAACGACGAAAACAGTTTTTAAGGGTGGATTAAGAGACGCAACACTTCAGGCCCATATGCTAAACATGGTAGATAAGACAATTGACGAAATTATCGAAACCGCAGTCAAAACACTCGAAACCATACAAAGAACTAATGGTCTACATACAAGCTCGTTAAATATTAAAATGACATCAGCCTTACCAACCATGTTCCCAACAAATATTCTATATGCGCACAACAAACGTTACCAAATAAATCCTACATATAGCAAAGTAGACAACGCCATAAAGAAAACGACCGAATCGCAACATAGAATAGTCTGCTCTTTCTGTAACAAACGGCGACGTACAAGAGACGGATGTCTTCTCAGGAAAAGCACACCGTATTGTGAAGAATATCGCAGGTGTGGTCATGAAGTCAGTAATAGATGTAATGTGCAAACTCCAAAAGACAATTATCAAATGAACACAGAAAATCCTTCCAGAAGAAACTGTAGTGTTTGGGGACGATTCGTCCTCTAAACTTATCTAACAAACCATCGAGATCTGATGTAGAGATATTGAGTGTATGTGTGTGTGTGTGTGTCAGTGCATATCCATTTTTGGTATAGGCGGTTAGGTTCCGCCGATTGAAGAAGCGATCAGGTGTCACCGAATTTACCAAAAAGACAGGCGAGCTATTGTCGCCAATTTATGTCCTTGGTGTTCTTTCACAGGCGAACAAGTTTCGACGATTTTTGTAAATAACAATTACGAAAGTTGATTCTTGATTGACAAATTAGCTCCGATTTTATTCTGAGTATTTTTGTTTCTTATATACTAAACTATAATGCAGCGTATGCATTTCTTGCAACGCTACAACAAACATGTCGCGAGCGGTCGTCGCACTTGATGGCTCGGGTTACGTCTTGGAGTTGATGACCTAAAGATTGTTGACGAAAGAAAGTTGCTAATAAAACAAAAGAGAATGCACGAATTATTGTGCATTGATTATGCAGGAGTGGCCAAGCGTGTGGCAGGCAGTACAACAACCACGACAAACGAAGCAGGAGCGAAACGGGCGAATCCTGCGACCATAGTGTGTCACAGGTGCAACCGATCAGGTCATTTCTTAAGAGACTGCAAGGCTAAGAGGAACTGGGAAACATTCAAGGGAAATGAAAGGAGCAGTGAAGATAATAATGAAAAAGCACAGAGTACGAAAAGAAATTATTCGATCGAAGAAGTATATGTAGCATTAGCAATAAAAGCAATAAAAGTCATCCAACTCGAACACAATTGGTGACAATCATTTTGCTAATTATAAATTAGTGTGCTCATTAATCTCAGAAGTGGTCTCATATTCATTGGTATTCATTGAATTGCCCTGCCAAGAGGTTATAAATGAGAAACTCACTTTACTTGTAGGTACAGGAGCGGACACGAGCTAAATACAAGAGAGTGAATTAAAACCGAATTCAATTCTAAATGAATCGGATAAAAAGAATTGAGTGCAGCTTTCGGTGGACGCATCACCAGAAAGGTGGCTACTATTATATGTCATAATGACAAACAAACTATTAATACCACAATAATAAATGCAAGAATCGTTACAACAATTAAGTTAAACATGAAAACTAAACTTACGACTGATATATAAATAAGAAATTTACCAGGAGTATTGTTGTTAGGAACACTAACGAACGTCGACAACAACAAAGTCAGTGTTCCGATTTTAAATGCAACGGAAAAAGATTTCATTCTCAATGACAACTTCTTCCCAAGGTTTAGTGACTTCAATCAATATAACATAAGCAATACATCAAATAATCCTAAAATATCTACCAACAAAGCAGTTAGTGCGGACAAGACTCAACGATTGTAAAGGTTAAAGAAAGAACTAGATTTATATTTTTCTCTAAGTAACGTTGTTCTGCTGGGAGTGCGGACGCGAAAATATTCATGCAATCGATTGCTGCTGCAAACGACAAAATCAAGTATCGGAAATCTATAAAGGCGGCGGCTTCGAAAAATGGACCACGCTAAAGCCCCTCCCCTAAATGCATTAAGATACGAGAAGCTCCTTTTCATCTTTGCTGAGGATATCGCCACCGGAGTAATCATCGATACAGGCGTTACGCGCAGTTTTCTGAGTAGTATTCGTATGCTGGCAGAAGACTTGCGTACAATATGCTCATACACATCGAGATACAGTTAGCGGATGAGACAAAGTTAGCATTTACTCTCGCTGGTCGAAGTTTCATATTGGATGCACTCGTTTCACGCGAAGTCGCGGAAGATGCGCTGCTTGGAATGGATTTCCTACAGGGCATATGGACAACGATAGCGTGTCGAGATCAACAGATGATACATGAACCAGAGGCACATAAGACACATCTCGCCAAACTGGCCACCTGCACGATGGTGCCCCAGAATTATCACTGACAACCGAGAAAATCGAAAAGTTCTTGAAAAAGATTTGTCGAAAATATCACGACACACCGTTTCATCTTAAAGGACGACTGCCATATAAAACAAAGGTATTTCAAAAGAAACCTACCAAGGTAGAGTATCATCGACAAGGAAATCAAAGAAATTCAGGCCACCTGTAAATGTAAAAAGTTTAAAAACGTGTGTCTCACTCGACTCCGACTCTCAAGTCGACTCTATGAATCTCGCTATTAAACGCCAATTCTTATAGCTTTCCTTCCTCTCACGATTTTTTCGAAAGATTGGATGACGATATACGTAATCGACCAACGAGACCTGAAAAACTGTTCTTAGACTATGTCGTGTCGATTCAGAATCTGATACGCCATACCGATGTATAAAATTCCCAGCGGCTAGAAGGAATTTACCTTAATAGTAGCAAAGAATTGCGGTTTTTTATATTATTATTATTATTATTATTAGTGGTAATAAAAGATCTATTGTGTTTCTCTGTTGATCTGTTGATCTATTGTGCCTCCTGCACGAGCTCACAGTTTCTGTCGTTATCTTCTCTAGGAAGCTGATAATTTTATTCAGCTTTACGGACGTTACGGATTGCTCACCCACTGTTTCAAATATTGACAGCCTTGTAAGGTGAGGTGAGTATGTTAATTCGGGTTATTGTCCATGCAGATCCTGCATGCCTGGTCTTTGATAACCCCTGAAGAGTATAGGTCTTTAGTCAATCTGCAGTACTCTGTTAGAAAACCGGGCATTAATCGCAGCATATTTCTTTGAAGATTTATGCATTCTCTAAAACGCGGTTTGCTGTAATCTGAGTTCCTGTTCTTTTGATATCAAAATATCCTGGTAGACAGAATGGATGCAACTTTTTTTTTGTGCTTAACTTAAGGTGTTTCCATACAGTCGATACGGTATGAGTTTAGTGCCTTGATTGCAGCTTTACTATCAGTTAAGATTGCAATATTATTACAGTATTATAAAAAACGACGGGAGTTTCGCATACTGTAGGAACTAACTCCACACTCCGTATGTTGTCGCTACGGACACATGCAGGTTAATAGGCTACTTTGTGTACAGATTGAAGAACGCCAGTCAAATCACCGACATCTGATAGCGAATACATTTGGCCAACGGCGAACTAAAAACAGTGGCAAAAATCGAAGTAAAGACGACTTAATTTAGGATATGACTTGCTAGCACGAATTGAATGAAGAATGGAGGGTTCCGTGGAAATCAGCGGATCAAAGCGAGCAAGAAAGGCGTAGTCCGAGAACTGGAAAAATTCGACAATATGGTGTTGTGTCCTCTTACCACGACTTATAGAAAATGCTGTGTGTATCCTACTTCGTCCTGCTTCGACAATCCCCAACAGGAAAATTTTGCACCCGCTTGCTGAATCAAACACAAGTCTACTTTATTCCGGGTTTTATTGATTATTATGTAATTGTTCACTGTTTGCTCAATTTTCAGCTTAAGCTAGTTACACGTCCACATTTAAACCGCGCTAGAACTTTTATTTATCTATCGATTGTATTGTAAGACCCGTATTACGATAATGTCTTTCGACCGATTACCACGATAGTTCACTACTAATCAGAGACTCTCTATGTTTACTGATAATCAAAAGACTCCCCTTAATTTAAAAATTTGTAAGCTTGTAACTACTCGGTAGGTCGGAATCGTTGCTCAGTCGATAAGCTGCAAAGAGTTATTAACACCATAATTTTAGAGGCTGCAATACACATAAGTCCTGACTTCGTTCTTTCGCGCCAGACCTCGTTACGCATTCCACGATTTCCTTGGCTATATTGATGCCAAGAACGAAGTTTAGTTTTCGCTTAATTTTTAGGCTTAAAAAATTCACACTACGGCCTAAAAGTGTGCAAGCTATTTCTCATAATGCAGACATCAAACTGCCAGAGAAACTAATTTTAATTATATAGCATGACCAAAAATATGTGGTGCTAACGTTAAGCGTTAGTAAACCGGGCAAAATGTCTATGATTATAACAACGTTAAGAGTTTTATTATCAGGCCAGTCATTCTTACATAAAATAATGGTGAGCATGCCAAACATAACAAAGTATCCCACAACGATAAAATATAGACGCCCCAACAAACAGAGGTATGTCACAAAAACCCTGTAATGCAAAAGATCATAGCTAAGAAAATCCAGGAAATGATAGAAAAAGGATTCATCGAACGAAACAAGAAAACGAAAAGCATAATAAAAAATATTATAATAACAATTGCATTGTTGTCAGCGCAAATGATGTAAAACATAATTAGAAGAAGACCAGAAGAAATGCAACGAAGTAACAATGTGAGTTATATAACTAACATAACATACATAACTAGTGTAGTGAATGGTATATATAGACATCCTTGATCCTTGCTAAATTTGAAACCTTGTCTTAAGCTTTCAAGCGGAGACATCCTTGATCGTTGCTAACTTAATCCTTGAGCTATTAAGCTCAGAAATCTCGAATCCTTGATTTAACCTAGTGAGCAGATACTTATCAACAGTTGATATTTGAATACATGTCTTGTGCGCACATGCGGAGACCCATTAATGTTTGAAGTTATCAGTAATTTTAAATACGACTCCTATCTCGAGAAGTACACGCGTTTGAGAACATTAGCGTAACTAGACCACCGAAACTAGTCCAGCGCAACCAAACCAGCGCAGTTAATAAAGCGAAACTAGTCCAGTGTTACTAGTCCACCATAACTAACCCAGTGAAACTATTCCACCGTAACTAAGCCAAATTTCGCGAGGTACACAGATTTGCAGGGATTGAATCGTGGAAGCAACCGTCGTCCCACCCTTGCCAGCGCTACTCAAGAAAGGAAAGCATTACAATTGGGGACAACAACAGGATGGATTAGCAGACCGAAAGCTAAGATTCACCCAACTGGACAGCGCACAACGGTAACAAACCGAAAACCTAGTATCAACGTAAAATACAAAAGGTAAGCGAAAACCGACAGGGCTTCCTACAGTTCTGCAATAAAAAAGAAAAGCTTTACCGATGTATCCCAAATGGAATTCATAATGAAGGATCCACTCAATGAAACTATATGTGTGTTGACAAGGACAAGAGGCGAGCGTTATTATTGGAGACGTACGATATCGCACAAAGATATTGCAGGCCTGGGATGTTGCGCCAATTGACCCTCTACTTCAGAGCGTGGAAAAGCTACCAACAACACACGCCCAATCAGTTAAACCTGGTGGGGAAAATTTCAACCCATATCCAGGTAGAAACATGGGTCACGGATAGTGCTTACTTTTGTCGGCCCACTGCCTAGAACAAAGCATGGCAACAGAATATTTACAGTAACTGCCAACAAATTCTGGTAATGGGTAAAAAAGATTCTTTGTCGGAACGCAACCGAGAGACAACTAAAATTTGCTTTGCGTGAACTTATTCTATCCCGCTCCATAGTCCCGGAAATTTTGATTTGAGATAATAGGATCCAATTTACCACTAGGACTTTAAAAGAATTTCTGCAATACCGTGCTATAAAGCACCGATACACGGCATCCTACATGGTGCAGGAATACCCGACTCAGCGAGCCAACCGAATACTCAAGGGTATTATTTCGTAGTTAACGGCATGCAACAGAACAAATGGAATGAATTACCCAGATATCACTCTCAGCCTTTTTCTAATGTACTGTGCGGCAAAGAAACTGGCGGAACTGGCTGAAACGGTCATTTCAGATTGTGGTGAAACTGGTGAAATGGGCGTAAGAAATGGAGACCAAGTATCGGCCGGTCAGTAAGTTCAAGAGGCATAAATTTCATCACAAAATTTTTTCTTCAAAATGCTACACTGCCACCTCACGATGCAACATGTAATTCTAGTTTCCTTCTCTCATGACTCTAAATGAAAGCAAATGTTTTGAATGTACATGAAGTTTAACTAAAAATTTATTAATTTTGCAAAATATGAAAATTAAGTTTAGTTTAATTTTAATTCAATTATTATCACCACTACTTAGTCTTAGTTATTAGTACAACTATCCATTTAATATTTTTATACCCTACACCTTAAGGTTGAGGGTATATTCACTTTCTACCGGAGTGTGTAACGCATAAAACTAGACAAGATAGGTATGGAAAAGTATATATATTCTTGATCAGCATCACCACCAAAATTGAAATAACGATGTCTGTCCGTCTGTCTGTCTGTCTGTCTGTCCGTTGAAATCACGATCACAGGAGAACGGATTTAGATTTCAAAATGAAATTTGGCAAAGATATTCGTTGCTTTGTTGGGGTGTTTCGTATTAAAAATGGTCAAAATCGCCCAAGGACCACGCCTACTTTTTATATCGAGAGTGCAGGTACCTCTGTTTTGCCCATTAAAAAAGGCCATATCAGCAACACTTTTTGAGAGAAGACAAGAAAATTTATATGTAGGTTTAGACTAATGCTTCCAGTTAATATGCCAAATATGGGCGTGATCCTCCAACTTTTAG
Source organism: Thecophora atra (assembly GCA_937620795.1). NCBI lineage: Eukaryota > Metazoa > Arthropoda > Insecta > Diptera > Conopidae > Thecophora > Thecophora atra. The sequence goes on from OW569398.1 coordinate 41,014,616, forward strand.
TTTACATGGGTCATGGAGGGTTTTATATGGATTGTATTGAAAAGTATATAAGTTTCTTGAATAATGGTGTACATAATATTGTAGTTTGTGAACCAATAATATTCTGTTGGGAAAAGAATGGGCGGTCCACGCCTCCTTTTTACCCATACACTCAGTATTGCAAAATATTTTTATACCCTACACCTAAATTTTGAGAGCGTTTTGAAACGCACTTAGTACAGGTGTTTGTAACGCACAGAAATAGTTAAGCAGCTATAATTATAGTTTATCTTATATATCTTATATATACGAGTATATATGCAGCTTTAAGGTGTAGGGTATTTCGGCTACAGCCCGGCTGTAGACAACACCTTTACTAGTTTATTTTACTTTTATTAATCAGTTATAATCAGGCTTTGGTTAAAAATCGTTAATGAACCGTAGACTCATACCTTGTAAATCCAAAAGAAAACAAAGAAATCCAATTTTGTTTCTAAGAGAAATATTATATTGTCGTATATTTTGAAGACAATATACAATATTTCGGATATTTTTGATATCCATCTTCAGGTGTAAAATAATATATATAAAATCTACTTTGTCAGAAACCTAGAAAAATAATCTTACTTCACCTAAACTGCATGAAGTTTTAGAGAACACTGTTTGTTGTGTTTATGGTGTTCTACTAGGTTCCTGTATATGTGCGAGTATTTTTCGATATCTTTTTTGTAGATGTGTTTTCAATATGTCTAACATTTCCAACATCCGTTTTTTGTAATTTCTTTCTTGTGCCAATATTCTCGTAACATTGATGTTCGGTGTGTATCCAGTATTTGCACAGTGGGCCGCTAGTGCCGTTTTGTTGTCCCTTAAACATTTCCTTAGCTTATCTATGTGCCGCGATTCTCGTTTTTAGTTTACATTTGGTGGTTCCTACGTATGCCTTGTTACAATTGTATGTCTCATATACCATACATGGAATTTCATAGACTACATCTGCTTTGTCCCATTTATATATGCGTTTTGTTGTTGCCGTATAATTCTTTGAGACTGTTGTATGTCTTATTTGCTATTTTACTTTTCTGAGTTTATGAGTTCGCATTCACGAACCTAGTCAAGCAAGCGTGTTGTAGATAAACCTGTATTCCTAACTAGTTGTAAATGTAACTAAAGCTCCCATATTTGGAGAAGTTTCAAGGTACTAACTTTTCTGTTTTTAGAGCGTTTGTAACGTCCTGGGTTCAAGTGTGAAAATGGTTATGGTTTTTCTATAAATCAGGAGCAACCTTATTATAAATCAGGAGCAACCTGTGATATATAATATATAAGTGATATATAATATAAGTGGTTTTCGAAAAAAAACTATTATCCGCTTATATATAGAATTAAAGAAAGTTTAATGGGAACAAATTGAACACATATGCCTGTTTTTTTTTTTTTTTTTTTTTTTTGTATGACGACTGGAGGTGTGGACTCTCATGTATGACCAGTGGACCGGCCCACTGACATGCACGACTCACCATTCCTAGCGCCTACGTACTAAACCACACCCCCGCGCACTTCAAACCACTCTCCTCTGCGGGACTGCCGTTAGGTACTACTTCGCAGAGGCTGGTTAGCAATCAAGCTATTTCTTCGTGTGTTAACACTTCCCTTTTTAGCTATTTAATCCTGCCGCATATCTAAGCCTTTCGATTCTTCGCAGCTCAATCAGCGCCCTCGTGACTATATCGTTAAATACTCCCCAGTTCTGGGGGGACTGAAGCATATGCTCGATTATATTTGTTGGGTCGCTCATGTGCGTGATCTCCATAGAGAATCTGGGACACTTAAACCAAACGTGCTCTGCGTCTTCGTCTTCTGCGCAAAGAGGGCATAATGGCGAACAGTCGTGTCCAAATTTGAATAGATACTTCCTGAAGCAACCGTGACCGGTCAAGAATTGGGTCAAGTAATAGTTGGTTTCTCCGTGGGATCTATTAATCCAAGAAGCTATGCTGGTAATGAGCGAATACGTCCACCTACCCTTTGAGGAGGCGTCCCAACGGGACTGCCATACCTCAATCGATTTCTCTCTTTCTTCTTTGGCTGCTGCTCGTGTCGAGGTGCGTTGTAATGATCTTCGAACATAAATGCGCTTCACATATGCCTGTGTCCGTTTGCGTTTGCTTGTGAGATTGCAGCTTGTGACCAAACTGCGCGCTCCACTAAAATGCAGATAAAAGCAATGCACAAAAAGGATATTCGTGTGTCACTGAACTAGTGCAAGGACTAGTCTAACGAGATCTGAATATGGTTTCAGCTTGTGAGCTCCCCACCACATGCAGATGAAAGCTATGAACAAAAAAGATATTTGTGTGGCACTGGACTAATGCAAGGACTACTCTGACGAGATCTGAATATGGTTTCAGCTTGTGAGCACTTCACCAAATGCAGATGAAAGTTATGAACAAAAAGGACATTTGTGTGTCACTGGACTAGTGCAAGGACTAGTCTGACGAGATCTGATTATGGTTTCAACTTTGGAGCACTTTACCAAGTGCAGATGAAAATTATGAACCAAGGGTATTCGTGTGTCACTGGACTAGTGCAAGGGCTAGTCTGACGAGATCTGAATATGGTTTCAGCTTGTGATCACTCCACAAAATGCAGATGAAAGCTATGAACTGTAATGAAGTTTTCTTAGGTGGGGTATAACTCAGGGTGTCCAAGGTTCGTTAAAGGAAAGAATTTATCTGTTTGGGACTATTTTACTTTTATTTTCATTAACTCCAATGAATATGTTACAGAACGACTTATAAGACTTATAAGTCTACCAAAATTGTTAAGAGGGATAGGAGGATTTCAGCACTTACCCGATTAGCTTCTGATGATGTTGTCTGCATCGATGCCGGAGACTGACTGACTGTCCTAAGTTGTTCCCCTGCCTTATATTTGTTTCTAATTAGATTTGTAGCGTTGTGTTCATATGTCTGGACTTGCCCGCCTCTCGCTTTGCTCGCATGTTTGCTGTATCTTTGTCGCTTCTTTCGATTTGCCTTTCGCCGTCGTTTGCTTACAGTTTTTCTTATTCTATATGTAGAGTTAGACAATTAATTCTTATATTTGTAATGTTTTGAGTTCAAGGTAGCAATGTTATTCTTTAAATGTACAGTTAGATAATTAATTCTTATACTTATAATGTTTTGAATTCAAGGTAGCAATGTTATTCTTTAAATGGTACAAAATTAAATTTATTTATTTATTCGAAATTTCCATGGTTATTTTAATATCCTTAAATCTACTATCAATATCTAAATAATCTTAATAAAAATCTAGTAAAGGTGTTGCCTACAGCCGGGCTGTTGCCAGAATACCCTACACCTTAAAGCTACATATATGCACGTATATATATTTAGAAGTAGTGCGATATAATATACTCATCACGCCCAAATTCGGAAGATAAACTATAATTATAGCTGCTTAACTATTTCTGTGCGTTACAAACACCGGTACTAAGTGCGTTTAAACTCAAAATTTTGGTGTAGGGTATAAAAATATATTGCAATACTGGGTGGATGGGTAAAAAGGAGGCGTGACCCGCCCATTTTTCCCCAACAGAATATTATTGGTTCACAATCTACAATATTATGTACACCATTATTCAGGAAACTTATATACTTTTCAATACAATCCATGTAAAACCCTCCATGACCCATGTAAACTAAAAGTTGGCGGATCACGCCCATATTTGGCATATTAACTGGAAGCATTAGTCTAAACCTACATATAAATTTTCTTGTCTTCTCTCAAAAAGTGTTGCTGATATGGCCTTTTTTAATGGGCAAAACAGAGGTACCTGCACTCTCGATATAAAAAGTAGGCGTGGTCCTTGGGCGATTTTGACCATTTTTAATACGAAACACCCCAACAAAGCAACGAATATCTTTGCCAAATTTCATTTTGAAATCTTAATCCGTTCTCCTGTGATCGTGATTTCAACGGACAGACAGACAGACGGACAGACATTGTTATTTCAATTTTGGTGGTGATGCTGATCAAGAATATATATACTTTTCCATACCTATCTTGTCTAGTTCTATGCGTTACACACTCCGGTAGAAAGTGAATATACCCTCAACCTTAAGGTGTAGGGTATAAAAATTGCGAACTCCCCTATAGCCGTTTTTTTTGTAAATCGACTTGGAAAATGTCGAAGATTTGCATCGCCAGACTGGGATGAATTGGCCACTGGTCAGGAACGTTTCCGCGTGAGTTGATGCAACGTATATCTTTCGAAAGGTATTAACGAGGAGAACCAAACATAAAAAAATTGCGAACTCCCCTATAGCCGTTTTTTTGTAAATCGACTTGGAAAATGTCGAAAATTTGCATGGCCAGACTAGGATGAAGTGGCCACTGGTCAAGAACGCTTCCGCGTGCGTTAATGAAACGTATATTGTTCGAACCTCGTATTAACGAGGAAAACTAAATATAAAAAATTGCGAACTTCCCTATAGCCGTTTTTTTGTAAATCGACTTGGAAAATGTCGAAGATATGCATGGCCAGACTAGGATGAAGTGGCCACTGGTCAGGAACGCTTCCACGTGCGTTGATGAAACATATATCGTTCGAAAGGTATTAACGAGGAGAACTAAATATAAAAAAATTGCGAACTCCCCTATACCCATTTTTTTGGAAATCGACTTGGAAAATGTCGAAGATTTGCATGGCCAAAATAATCTTAAATATAAGAAAGCTCAATCCGCTTGGGTGAAGTAAGTTGTTGATTTAAATTGGTGAGGGGATTTATCGTACTCACAGAAAAAAAAGGATATTCGTTTGTCAATGAAATAGTACAAGGACTAGTCTGACGAGATCTAAATATGCAGCTTAAAACTATGACAAAGGATATTCGTGTGTCACTAGACTAGTGCAAGGACTAGCTCGACGAGATCTGAATATGGTTTCAGTTGTTGTTATGCAAAAAAAACTGGTTTCGTGTGTGTTGTTCATTGTCTTTGTGCATTGATTGTCTTCGCTTTGTTTTCGAATGAGTTATGTTGCGTTGTTGTTGCAGTAAAACTAGTTTTATGTATACGCTGTTTTGCTGGCCTTGAGTTAATCCCTTTGTTTACACCGATTGTGTCAACTGTTGAGTTGTTATGCCTGCAAATTGCATGTTTTGCATTTTATAATGCAGAATTAAATCCACCTTGAATTGGGTGCGCTCTTCAAGAAATCAGCACAGGTGGGGAGCAGGCCAGGTTCTACAGCCGTAGTTGTAAGGAAAGTTAATACCTTGCTTTCGTTACACGTTTTTCAGTCATACTCATCATCTTCATCAGTCTGTATCATTGAATCAAATACACGGAAACTTTGAATAGACAATCAAATTTTTATTTTTGTCTAACAGATAATTAAATGTTAAACAAAGGGTGAAGTTGTTTGTTTCTTAATATAGTTGTTATTTTCTGCATATTATCTCTGTGCAAAGTTGGGTCGCTGATTGTTAATACTCTCTTTACGAAATTGTAGGCTGCATTAAATATGATGTTTTTTGGATGTTTGGAATGACAATTTATCAGTCTACCTGACGCCATAGGTTTCATGTACCAGTTCGTTAGCAGCTTATTGTCATATCTAATTATCGATGTATTCAAAAAAGCCAGTCTATTACCTACTTCATTCTCGTATGTAAATTGAATTCTACGATGGAAGGTATTTAACGATTTCAAGGTTATGTCCACATCCTGCTTTTTTATGATGCAATACATATCATCTACATATTTTGTTAGCAACCTCGTTGGCGTTTCTAAATTCATAACCGTCATATTCAGTAACTCTTTCATAACGATGTCAGCAATTATTGGGGAAGCTGGTGATCCCATCGGTAACTCTTTTATTTGGTTGTAAAATTTGTTCTGGAACATGAAATATCTATTGTCCTTAAACCAAAATCTTAGTATTTCCATGATCAGTGTTGTCAGTATTTTAATTAACTCAGTGTTTGAATAGAGCTTATTATTTATAATCTTACATGCTAAATCAACAGGAACGCTGGGGAACAGCGATATCACATCGAAAGAAATTAAAATTTCGTCATCGTCTATATGTACATTCTTGATTTTATTTTTCAACTCCATAGAGTTTTTAACATTGTATACTGAATCTTGTTGTTATTTTGTTGATGTTATTGTTATTTTGTTGATTAGACTGGTTAAAAACTTACAAAGTTTATAGTTTATAGACAAACATTAAATCATCGCTTAGGAACGTGCTTGAGAGAGTTGCAGTTTTAGAATCTTCGTGTAGTGAGATTGCCTTATTGAAGCAGCAGCTTAAAGATTTGAAGAGTAATCCAGACGTTGATGGTGAGCATTTTAAGGTTACTGCGCTGAATGCGGACATCACTGATCTTAATACACAAATGGAAAACTTTGAGAGTGACTATTTCTCATCTTACCTCTTATTTAATGGAATAGCTTTTGAAAGTGGTGAAAATTTTTCTGGTGTTTTTGATAAAATTACTAAGGCTGTGAGAATGGATTCTATTCGCCTTCGGAATATATTCCACGTTAAACCTAACAACAAAAAACAGAAATTCAATGATCATAGCTAAATTAATCACAGCAGAAGATATTGCTATTGCAATATTTCGTAAAGGGCATAAACACCAGTTATTGCTAGCTGACCTTGGAATCCAAAGCGATCATAATATTTAGCGATATAATATATTAGTCTGACTAGAGCTAATCGTGAAATTCTGCGCTATGCTATGGTAAAAGAAAAGAGAGCGTTTGCTATATGCTGTCTTTTTGCTACGTGGGAGAATCTCTGTAAGACCATCTGTGGATAATGAGACAAAGCTGGTGTGGCAAAAATAGTGTTGATTGCGTCGTTGGAACTTTAAGCAATTTTTGATATGTTTTTCTGTTTATTTTTGCAATTTTTATATAATATTTGTCTACTATTTATGTTTACTATTTTTTTATTTATGTAACTTATTATTAAATTATTTATATAATTATTTATATAATTATTTATATAATTATTTATAGAATTATTATATATAATTCTATATGCTTTCTGTGAGCAAGGCTCCAGTGTCTATCAGTGCGTTTACAGTTTTTTCCTGGCACATGATTTTTCACCACATGACCAACAGTAGGTGCTACGAGAATAGCATATGGCAGCTACCATTTTCGACTCGTGCTTTCGTTGTGTACGGGTTTCTTCGCCGTGTACATGCTCTTACTCGTCGGCTAGGCTAAATAGCGTATTGGCGTTATCAAGGAAGTCACTACGTATAAATGGTACTCTGGCAATAAGCCTTCGTATATGCGGTCGAGTTGATTTTGTTTACATAGCCTCGGCTGTTGGCGAATCATCGCGAGGATGCCTAGGATGTAGTCATTAGCCTTCTCAACTTGACTTTGTCGGTGTCGTATTACATCGTCTTCCAGACGCTGTAGATATCGCGGCGGCAAGAAGAATTGGTATGCTGTCTCTCTAAAATGCAACCAGGTACGTACTTCAGCCTTTTTATAGCTGGTAGTAATTTTTACTATAGCATTCGGCTTACTCTACAAACAACGATTTTATCCCAGAAAAACCAGCCATGCGACAATTGACGTTGATATCGAGTACTGTAAAGAAACGGTAAACGAAGTCGCCGATGCGTTATCGCAATCGATCGAACCAACCACTATTACAAATCAGACGTACCGTTTGACATGAATACAGAATTACAAATATCTGATGTGGCCAACACATGACTTCCTTGTATGACGGCAATTGTATGGCTTTATTTCAAGAGTGGTTGATATATTTTATTTATATTTTAAAATTGAAGTTTTAAAAATTTTAAATATTTTTACTTCCATAATGAAAAAAATTTCATAGACTTCTCTTAATTTAAATAATTTAAATAGTAGTAAGTAAAAACAAGGAAGTACAAATTAGTTTCCACACAGCTTTAACTATCAATCGTACTAATTTTGATTTCCCTGTTTAGTTCTGTAAGGGTACAACCAATTTTTGTAAAAGATAAAGCAGCATAACATTCATTTATCATTATCATTTATGTAATTCGGATAATGCATGCTTCGTGTTCCTTTGGCGAAGAGTCCTTTTGGTGCGAACCATCATTAAAATTGGAGCTACAAAATTGTGTCTTGTGTAAGGCCCAATAGTATATACTTTCTAGGAGTGTTTGTTTTTGAGTAATGTATGAAATTTAAAAAAAGTATATGAGAAGTGTCCTTTTCGCGCAACCGATTGCATGCAAAAAGGGAGGTGCACAACTACGTCTTATAAGAATCTCAAATACCAAATTTCAAGTTTCTACGATTCTTCGTTTTTAAGTTATTGAGGATACATACATACGTACAGGCGTACATACGTACATACGTACACACGTCACGACCAAACTAGTCAAAATGGACTCCGCGATGGTCAAAATGTTTGTTACCATCAAAATCTCAATATAGAAATTTTTCATGATTACAATACTTTCTTGTATTTACTACGTATACAAGGAAGTAAAAAAACAACAGCAATTGCATTTCTGGTCGAAAATTTGCACTGGAGAGACTGTGTACGAAAAACTCAAAATCGTAATATACTACACCACGTAGACGATACCCCTCCAGATGATTATTTCGGCTACTACAAAACACTAAGAAGAAGAAGAAGAAAACAGCGAGAATTGTTTTTGAATTGATTTAAGCGCACATAGAACTGAAATAGACGCTTGCAGTCGGAACAAACCGATACAAAAACAAAGGTAAAAAAATAAATCTGCTCAAAATGGATAAACGTAACTTAACGAAGTTGAACGAAGCATTCTCTCTCTCTCTCTCTTTCCTTTTACTCTCTCTTCCCTTTTACGCAATTGGAAATGTGCTCGTCTGCATGCGTAACATTTTGGGCACATGACGAGACGAGTGCAAACATTCGGCAGGCTCCGCACATATGCTAGCGTCTATTTTTTTTGTAGCTTTATAGTTTGAGCTCCAGTGTGCCGACGAATAGTATAGGCCTAACAAGTGTGTAATAATAATAATAATTTTGTGTACAATAATTTTTTCAGAAATGGGTCTTGAACTTCTTCGAGAAGCTTTTTATAAAACCCAAAGTAATGCTTGCTCTGCTAGATATGTGGCTAATATGATTGTGAAATCGTAATATTTTGATCAAGAATTACTCCAAGTTTGCACCCACAAGCCCATAATTGAATGCAATAGAGTTTTGACATCGAGAAAATGTTATTTGTTCGCACTTCTTTAAGTTTAGTTTCATGCAATTCAAGCTACATCACGACATAAGGGAATCCAAATCCAATTGCAGGAGCTTTGCATCATTTTGATTTTTGTAGTATATAGATAGTTCTAAATATCATCAGAAAACATTAGCACATAGCGTTGGTAGAGCTTTTTTTACGGCCAACGGGTTTGCGAAGCTGATGCAATGGAAAAAACGGTGAAGCAAATCGCCGAAGACAAGGGACAATGTGATTGTGATGACGACGATGAGTTTTGCTTAATTTTTTGCATGTTTGCGAAGATCCAAACACTCTCCAGGCGGAAAATGAAAGCAAAGGCGTAACCGAGATGCCGTTGGAAGGCGTGGATCAGACTATGGCGGCCATGCAAAAGCCCGCTCTCGCTCTGTACGCGATCCCAGCCAACATGAATTTCAACATGGATTTGGTAACCGACATGACGACTCTATTTCCTTTGCATCCTTTCTTTGACCTATCCATCTGCACCAGGGGTAGATTTTGAGGTTGAGGAAAGAGTCTTTTCTTCTTTATGACCACGAGATTACTTTCCTTGTGAAATGCTGTTGTAATTTGAATGTACTCTAAGTATCAAAGATTCCAGAAATGCTGGCGAATCGCCTGAAATATCTGATAGAGTTTTAAGGCTTAGGTTCATGGATCGTAGTTAACGTATGACCGATTAAGAAATCCGATGGTTTAAGTGGGCGCAAATCGTTTAAATCACTTGATAGCGGCGACGACGGCCGACTATTGATGACGGTTTCTGCCTGGAAAAAATTGTATGTAATTCATCATGCTTAAGTATCAGTATTCCAACGGCTATATTTTAAACACACATAGCATGACACAAGTCTGCATAATTCCAAATATGCATTTTTGAGTGCACTCGTTCAGTAATTGACATTTGTATCACACCTCTATTGTTCCCTTTTGTGCTCTTTCTTTCTTTCTTTCTTTCTTCTTGTGCTCTTTCAAATTTAAAAACAATTTAAAACAACATTTATAATTGTACAATGGTTCCATTTCGACTCAATTTCTCCTACGAAATTTTAGGTTATAATTGAGTAAATTCTAATGTGAAGTAAGTAAAAGGCTCTAGCATTAAGTTTAGAATAAGAGAGAGTAGAAAGAAAGTATGTTAAGAATACCGTTGTAAATTTTATTCTAATGAAAATTATAAGATCATGTTCGGTATAAATAGCTGTCATGATCGAGAATGAAATCAGAATTAATCTAACAGCCAACGAATATAAGGCTTTCAATTTTAATTCTACGCCAGCAACATGGCAAGGCATCTTTGGTCATCACAGAACGTACAAACTTAATTGCAGGCACTCCATCATGTCCAGCGGCGTTTATGCCAGGACAAATATTAGGGCGACCCCACTATACACTAGGGAAGATTATGTTAGAACTATTGGAAATACTAAACTTATTAACAATTTGTTGCCGCAGTTCTGACCCAAGCAAAGCCGCGCAAAGATCCAGGCGCGCCAGACTATTTACTCATTTATTAATACTATTAAATTAGGAATACCACTCTGCGAGCTTTAGATCTATTGTAGTGTAACCACGGTCTAACATTTTGTAACATAACTAAAGTAAAGACCATCTCACATGTACACCCTGCTGCTCGTGAAGTACATTGAGTGGAACACAGCATACGCTGCACTAATTTCCACTCAATGCATTTCCCCAAGCGATCAATACGCAGCCAATAAGAATATGCTAGGTTGACACAAATAATAATTGTAAGTAGAGTAAGAAGGAAAGAAAGCTAAGGGTGTCCACTTTCCATTTCTTTAAGTTAAGTGTAAGTCGTCTAGATATATTTACATAATAAGCGACAATGTATAAAATTTTGTATAAAAAGGGCAAACTAGCCAAATAAAATTAATTGTTCTTTTGACAAGAGTATAAGGAGGTTGCATTATCTAAAACGTAAGTTTGGCCTGGTGGCCATCACCTAATATATTTATAGCTTGGTTCACTTACGAACAAAGTTTGGCCTGAAGGCCATCACCATGTTCTATGAACATAATTAGCGTGGTTCGCTGTGCACAATAAAAACCAAATTTAAAAGCACGGCCTGGCGGCCAGCCTATGTCGGCTTGACTAGCTGGGAAATAAGTCACAATTTTTTTAACACGTCTTTCTTTTCTTCTATCACAAACTAAAACACACTACATGGCGATCCTGCAACTTTCGATCCTGCAACTGGATTAGATGACACAAGAATCCATCGATGCAATATTTGAAAAATGGGAGCAACTTATTAAAAGCGACGTACTAACATTAGACGACGAATACATACCACAAGCGGTATGCGAACCAATTGATGAAGCACCAATATATACGCCACAACCGAAGGAAAGTGGACCGAAGCCAATCTCTATAGAAGAATATAGAGCACGGCAAAAGAAGGCAAACATACCAACAACAACACCAAAGCAACCTCGAAAAAGAAGCAGAGCCGGCAAACGCGTAAGAGACCGGAAAGAGATAGCAAAACTGCATAGGTTGGCTACACTATGCACTGATAAAGGGCAGAAAAAACTGTTTTTAAATAAAATCAAGATAATTAAAATCACAGCGAAAAACCACAGACAGCAAAAACGTGAATAAAAACAACAACAACATGGGTCAAGTGCAAACAAAAATAAACCAAGTGAGAGAAACAGTGCACGAACTAAAACTGCCACCGATCCCGGAATACATAATTGCCGTTTTAATTATGTTATTATTAATAGTAATAGTTTTATTAGTAAATAAATACATTAAAAATTATATAAACAAACATAAGAATATAGCTTCCTCTACGCCTGTTTAAAAAAAAAACTGTAAAAAAAAAAAAAATTATGAATAAAATGTAAAATAAGAAAAGATTTATAAAATAGCATGTCATTAGTGTTAGAAGAATTACAAACAATTTTAACAAATCTTAAAAAGACACCCAATAGGAACTATTCCATTACCTCAATAAAAACAAAATTAATTAAGATAAAAGACCTAAAACACCAATTTTACGACCTTATAGAAGAGGACGCAGAACAGCTTCCACTAACTTTAGAATTCAATAAAATATACAGCAAAGTAAAAGAAATATTAGAAAATAAATTGAGAATTAAAGAAGACGAAGAAGAAGAAGGTGAAGGTGAAGAAGAAGAAGAATACCAATATATTGTAGACCCAGCTAGAGTATTAGAAAGAAAAATGTCATCGTTTAACTTAGAAACGGCCATAAAGGCAATCGCCCTATTTACAGGTGTATATAAAGAGTTAGACAGTTTTTTAAAAATAATTGAAATCATACATAAAAATCTAAACGCAGAAGGACAAAAACAACTCATAGAATTAGTTTATTTCATAAAACTAACCGACAGTGTAAAAACAGCACTCTGTGGATGCACAGAACCAGAAACATTGGAAACACTTAAACACATACTTACAACATATTTCAAAACAACCAACACGATACCACAAATACATACAAAATTAACAACATTCGTCCAAAGAAACCAATCAGTCGAAAATTACAAAGAAAAGTTATTAACCACCATCAATGACTTAAATAAACTGCAAATCGCTGAGTTAGGCGCAAACGCAACGAATGCGGAAAAACAAGTCGTCATAAAAATGAACGAAAAATACGGATTAAATATTTTTAAAAACGGCTTAAATGACAACATAAAAAACACCGTCTTTGCAGCGCAACCCAAAACACTTACGGAAGCAATTAACCTTGCTCAAGAATTGGACAAAACACAATCACAACAAAGAATGATAAATACGATTAAATTTCAACCGAACCAAAGGTTCAACAACACTTTTAACACACGAAACAGCAACAACTACAACAACAACAGAAACAATTGGAACAGTAATTGGAACCAAAACTTCAATTCACAAAGGCAAAACCAATACAACAACAACAGGAAACCCCGCAACGAAACCCACTTCAGCAACAACAGAAACCGCTACGAATACAACAACAACAACAACAACTATAGAAGTCCAAACCCAAACAACTACAACAGAAACCGCGACAACAACTACAACAGACACCGCAACAACAACAACAACAACCACAGCAGAGTAAGAATAACACATACGGAAAACGTGCAGGGCCCGGAATGAACGCTCATTCCGGACAGCCAAAAATAAAAGTATACAAAATATCGGATGACAATACAAATTTCGTAACAGTAAAACACAAAGACAAAAAACTAACATTTCTGATAGACACTGGTGCAGATATCTCACTATGTAAAATATGCACTCAAATAGAAAACGAAGAATATTGTACAACAAATAAATGCAAATTAACAGGCATCACCAACTCCGAAATTTATTCCCTAGGCACAATAAACTTAAATCTAGAATTAGAAAACAAATCAGTTAGCCACGAACTTCATCTGGTCGACGAAAAATTCCCCATAGAAACAGATGGAATATTAGGTAGAGATTTCTTAAGGCAGTTTCTATGTAAAATAGACTATGAAACATTGACAATATCAATATTAATAGATGACACGGAGATAACACTCCCTATGCAAACAAATGGACATAAATTACTAAAAATCAAAATACCACCTAGAACACAAATAGTACAGGCAATAAAAACAGAATTCAATGAAGACAAAGTAATTTTTAGTAACGAATTAGAAGAAGGGATTTTCTTGAGTAATTCTATAGCACCCAAAAACGGAATAACACACATCAGGATACTTAACACAACAAACAAAGAAGTAACACTAAACGACATTCCACTTCAAACTGACTCATTAACAAACTATGAAATTTTAAACTACGCTTCAAACAGAACAAATAACGAAGACAGATTAAAAAAGATACTTGACGCCATAAACATTGACTCGGTAGACAACGACTCAAAACAAGAACTAATGAGCATATTTAAAAGATACCAAAACGTATTTCATCTCGAAAATGACACTCTTACGACAAAGAATTTCTATACACAAAAGATTTCAACAACAGACGACAATCCTGTTTACATCAAGAACTACAGACTGCCATATGCACACACACAAATAATGAATGAACAAGTACAAAAAATGCTACACGACGACATAATCGAACCATCAAACAGCCCCTACAATGCTCCAATCCTTTTAGTACCAAAAAAGAACACCGAAGACAAAAGGAAATGGAGACTGGTAGTAGATTTAAGGAAACTGAATGATAGAATAACAAGTGATAAGTTTCCTCTAACTCGCTTAGAGGATATTTTAGACAAGCTTGGACGCGCTAAATGGTTTTCGACACTCGACATGACTAGTTCATTTCACCAAATACCACTCGACAAAAAGTCACGACCATTGACAGCATTTTCAACAACAAACGGACACTACCAATTCAAAAGACTGCCTTTCGGATTAAAAATTTCGTCAAACAGTTTTCAACGTATGCTCACAATAGCCTTATCAGGTTTAGAATCTGAAGCCTTCTTATATGTAGATGATATTATCATACATGGATGCAGTCTCAACCATCACAACCAAAATTTAATCAAGGTACTGGACAGACTACAACAATACAATTTAAAGCTAAATCCAGAAAAATGCTGCTTCCTAAGACCCGAAGTAGTTTACCTAGGACATCTGATAACACGCGATGGAGTAAAGACAGATCCAGCAAAATACGAAACAATAAGAAGTTATCCCACACCCACCAACGCAGATGAAGTAAGACGTTTTGTTGCATTTTGCAATTACTACAGAAAATTCATACCAGATTTTGCAAACATAGCAAAAAGCCTAAACTTACTATTAAAGAAAGGGACTAAATTCACATGGACAGACGAATGCCAGGTAGCTTTCGAAACATTAAAAGAGAAACTAGTAAGCCCACCACTTCTACAATATCCTGACTTCAGCAAACCATTCGTACTAACCACAGATGCTTCAGGAGCAGTTCTTAAACAAGGCGAAATCGGAAAGGATTTGCCTATTTCATATGCCAGCAAAGCATTACAGAAGCATGATTTGAATAAACCCGTTATAGAGAAAGAACTTCTAGCAATTCATTGGGGAATCAACTATTTCAAACCTTATTTATACGGCACTGAATTCATTGTCGTCACCGACCACAGACCATTAATATCATTATTTTCACATAAAAACCCTTCATCAAAAATGACAAGAATACGTTTAGATTTGAGTGATTATGATTTTAAATCATATATAAACAAGGTAAAATGAATACAAACGCCGATGCGCTATCAAGAATACAAGTAGACTCAGAAATGTTAAAACAGATGATACCGACAGAAACAGACACAAAGGTAAAAAGGACACTAATTATAACAAGAGGCATGAAAAACAGACAAATAGAGGCAAGCGAACAAACCATACAAAAGAATAATAAAGAACTAAACAAGGAACAATGCACATCCCCGAAGACTGATCAACTTCACATATGGGAATGCACTTCCTTAAGCGACGTTAAAAATATAAGAAAGGTGAATTTCATAATTAATAATGATAACAAAGCGAATACAATAATATCCATTGGAAAGGATATGGTACAAATAGAATTTAGCGATAATTCAGCGGAACCAGTTCCGACACTGAAGAAACTAAATGCTAATAATATATACAACTATAAAAGTATGCATGCAAAATACAGTGAAAATTCAGCGAAACTAGATTCGATACTGAAGAAACTGATATCATTAATGAATAAAGAAAATATAAAAGAATTAGCACTGGCCAGTGATGACGAAATATTTAAAATTTATACAAAGGAAGAACTAAAAGTCGCATATGAAAGAATAATGGAAAGCAGAAGTCCTCATAAAAGTCCTCAACTAAGAATACTAATTTACGATCCACCAAAACGAATCTCAGATGACATGATAAAATACAAACTCATTAACGAATTTCACAACGCGGGACACATGGGAGTTAGAAAAACAATTCTAAAACTAAAACAAAGATTTGTATGGAAGAACATGAACAGAATGGTAAAGAAATTCATATCGTATTGCGACACTTGTGCCAAAAATAAACAAGTTACACACATAAAAGAACCCATTACGTTGACAGACACACCAAGTAACAGCTTCGAAATAATCTCAGTAGACACCGTCGGACCCTTAAGGATCTCAAATGGCTACCGCTACATACTAACACTACAATGTGAATTAACAAAATTTGTAATTGCATACCCCATGCCAACCAAAGACGCTCACACAACAGCGAAAACACTTGTAGAGCAGTTCATACTAAGATACGGACATTTTAAGACACTTAAATCTGACTGTGGGACAGAATTCAAAAACGAACTGATGTCAAATATATGCACACTTTTAAAGATCAAACAAACATTCTCAACACCATATCATCACCAAACAATAGGTTCTTTAGAACGCAACCACAGAGTACTTAACGAATTTTTACTCACGACATC
This sequence comes from Thecophora atra, assembly GCA_937620795.1. Lineage (NCBI taxonomy): Eukaryota > Metazoa > Arthropoda > Insecta > Diptera > Conopidae > Thecophora > Thecophora atra. The sequence goes on from OW569398.1 coordinate 41,031,292, forward strand.
AAATGACAACGAATGGCACGAATGGATACCGTACTTTACATTTACATACAATACGACACCACATGTTGACACAGGTTATACACCATTTGAACTAGTTTATGGAAAACTTCCTTGCATAACAATTGATCCTAGTCCTAATAGAAAAATTTACGACTTTGATAATTACACAAATGAATTGAAAACAAGACTACGCTACGCGTTGACTAAAGCCCAAGAGCTACTCATAAAAACCAAACATAGAAGAATAAGTAAAAATACACAAAATAACAATACTCACTTTAAGCTAGATATAGGAGACTTAGTATTACTAAAAACTAACAATAGACGAAAAAACGAAGCCCCATACAAAGGCCCATATAGAATATTAACTAAAAACGGTGTAAATACAACAATAGATTACAATGGCAAAACAAAAGAAGTACATAATAATCAATTAAAACCCTACCAAACATTAGCATAAGGATACAAATATATACATACATAAATGTTAAAAATATGTAATACCAAAAATAATACAATATGTTACAGTTAAGAAAAATTAGTGAATTTCATCCCCTAATTTTCCTCTTAAGGGTGAGGGTGTAGTGTAACCACGGTCTAACATTTTGTAACATAACTAAAGTAAAGACCATCTCACATGTACACCCTGCTGCTCGTGAAGTACATTGAGTGGAACACAGCATACGCTGCACTAATTTCCACTCAATGCATTTCCCCAAGCGATCAATACGCAGCCAATAAGAATATGCTAGGTTGACACAAATAATAATTGTAAGTAGAGTAAGAAGGAAAGAAAGCAAAGGGTGTCCACTTTCCATTTCTTTAAGTTAAGTGTAAGTCGTCTAGATATATTTACATAATAAGCGACAATTTATAAATTTTTGTATAAAAAGGGCAAACTAGCCAAATAAAATTAATTGTTCATTTGACAAGAGTATAAGGAGGTTGCATTATCTAAAACGTAAGTTTGGCCTGGTGGCCATCACCTAATATATTTATAGCTTGGTTCACTTACGAACAAAGTTTGGCCTGAAGGCCATCACCATGTTCTATGAACATAATTAGCGTGGTTCGCTGTGCACAATAAAAACCAAATTTAAAAGCACGGCCTGGCGGCCAGCCTATGTCGGCTTGACTAGCTGGGAAATAAGTCACAATTTTTTTAACACGTCTTTCTTTTCTTCTATCACAAACTAAAACACACTACACTATTATGCCGCCTGCATTTCTACAATGTATCTCTTAACCCTAGGCTCCTGATGAAGCTTAGTATGCAGAGTGGCGTATGCCTCAAAGGCCAATGAGAGCCCAAGTATTGCATTCTTCTCAGAGTAACAGCCTCACATTCAAAGAGCAAATGCGCTGGCGTCTCACGGACACTCCTACAGAAGCGATATTCGTCCATCGTCAAGTGTCAAGTGAGAATCCCTGTCACAATTCTTAGGTTGCTCTTCGATAAATCAAGACATAACTTTGATAATCCTCTTGGATTGTATTCTTCAATTAGAAGCTTCGCCTGTCTGAGCCTCATAGTGCCGTTCCAATATGAGGAGTTTCTCTCTCATGGTCTCCTCTATTTAAGTATGTGGATCAATTCCACAGTAAGGTTCTGGTTCTACAAAGGGAGTGCTAGCTCCCTTCCTAGCTAGCTCATCCGCTCGTTCATTAGCAACTATCCCGCATGCCCGCGGATCCAAAGATGTGTTGCTTTGTTTGTTTTGCCCAGGCTATTAAGTCTCCCTACACATTCTCATACTAATCTGAAGGTTATGCCGTAAGATGTTAGTGCCTTAATAGATGCTTGGCTGTAGAACATACACTGGCCCCTAATGTTGCGCCTCAGTTTGACTTCAGCACATATGTTTAGGAGCTCATCTTGAAAAATACTGGGTGTATTCCCTATAGCTTCCGAGTGTCTTGCGCAAGGAGCTCCAATACCCGCCCCAATCCTAAGGATGTTTTCGAGCCGTCTGTATACCATCTACGAGTGTGAGCCTCAAGGTGGTGTTTGAAGCAGTCATCACTCCAATTTTCTTTGTAATTGAGTATAACTGTTATAGGTATAACTATAACGCATATCACATAATATATAAATTATACAACACACACAACAATATGTTGCCACATGATTAGCAGTCGAGTTTTTACATAAAAGTTTCAGATATAGCTATTGAGAAATGGTTGCGTTTGGAATATTTTATTGAATTTTAGTGTGCCAATATGGCAACATTTTTTAAAAAAGACGATTAATAATCTTGAATGTTATTCTATTTTTGTATTTTTGATGATTAAGATTTATACTTAATTTTGCGAAAATACTAAAAATACCATTCAATAAAATAAATTACAAAGATAAAAATTTATTAATAAAATAATTCATAAACATAAATTGGAGACATATCAACAATTCATATCATATTTAAAAATATAAGAGGGAAGAACTTTCTAAAAAAATACGGAAAAACACTGCGAAAACGCAAAAACAAGGAGTACACAGCCTCTTTCCTCAACAAGCAAATGTGCACTAAAATAAATGCCAGTATATAATGTTGTCTAGCCGCTCTAGCCTTTTACTTGCAGAAAGAGACAAAGCCGGTGGTCTGTAATTTCGAACTTCGAACCAGATATGAAAACTCATAAATCCACTTTAATTCCTGGATTTCAACTTAATCACACAACACCAATTTCAATGGAGCTAAATCCGATTAAGAGCTGGATTTCGCCGATTAAAGTGGTTAAGAGCGAAATCCAACTAAATCGTCTTTATGGAAACATCGTTGGCGGCTCACAGACGGACGATGATTTAGGTTGTATTGTGTTATGGTGTATGAGTTTACTAGTGGGTAATAGGTTGATTGTATTGTGTTTCTTTAGGTTGTGGCGACTTCACTTCGCAACACAATGTACAAATTCTGTTTACGCCAGCCGCGGTTAAATAAACAGTCACCGCTAAAATATTTAAAACAACGTACTTTGTTGCAGCGTCAGCGGTGGTCGGAGCACTTCAGCAGACGTCACCCGACACCAGGAGGCGACAGCGCGTCGCTCCGCTGCTAGGGCGGCTCAGCTTACCGAAGCATTGTTTGCGTTTGAAACAATGTAGGGCACTTGTAAGCGAGTACGGGAATGTGCAGCACAAGCGAAAAGCGTGGGACGGCGAACGCGTATATAAAGGGTTGATCGTTCGCTCTCCCGAATTTACAAACTAGCAGCATGATCGGCTTGCGAGCATATACGGCGTTCATCGTGCTGGTCGTCGTTAGCATATACTTTGGAGCGAAGTATATACTCACCAAGCTGTGGTGGCGAACCCTATGGGATTTGCTGCCGTTCTGAAGAAGTCAGTCTCTCCGCGAAAGTACGAAGGTAGACCTTCGGCAGCGCGACACCATCTCCGAGCGAAGTTAAACTCCAAATCAAATATCCGTAATAATTGTATACCCTGCAAGAAAGCTACCGGTTAATTAACCGGTTATTTAACCGGTAGCATTGACCGAAGTTTCGGTTAAAGTTTCTATTAGTTTCTTAAGGGCCTTTCGACGATACTTACCGAAACTTTTGTATACATGTGATGCCCTGTTCCTTTCTCTCGTACGTCCAACTTCATAAACGAAAATGTATAGTGTTCTCTTTCGCACGTCGCAGATCTCGGTTATTGCTACCGGTAAATTAACCAGTGAAATAACCGAGAGTAATAACCAAAACTTCGCTTATTGCTACCGGTAAATTAACCAGTGAAATAACCGAGAGTAATAACCAAAACTTCGGTTATTGCTACCGGTAAATTAACTAGTGAAATAACCGAGAGTAATAACCAAAACTTCGGTTATTGCTACCGGTAAATTAACCAGTGAAATAACCGAGAGTAATAACCAAAACTTCGGTTATTGCTACCGGTAAATTAACCAGTACAATAACCGAGAGTAATAACCAAAACTTCGGGTATTGCTACCGGTGAAAAAACCAGTAAAATAAAGTTTTTTTCCGCAGAAATATAAGGTAAAAAGGTTTTCCATTTCATTGTTTTATTGTCCTTAAGTATTAAATTCAATTTTATGAACTCACGAGGAAATGCTTATGAATAAATTGAGTGAAGTGAATTCACAATTAGCGACAGCACTGATCGCAAGCTGTCAAGTTAGAATAGCAAAATAAGAAAGAAAGAGCTAGAAAGAGTTCAGTAATTGGTTTGTCACAGTACGGTCGATATCCCTTTCGCACTTGGAAAAGCTTCTGAAAATGTCATGAGAGAATGTTAGTGAACCACGAAAAATTTATCATTGTGTGCGCGACTCGGTTATTGAGGTCTTGCAGGGTATGTAAAGTAACGTTTAAATAAACTAAGCAATAACTTTATGCATGTGTGTGTTATTTCACTAATAACAATATCCATAAGGTGAATAGAGGTGAGTGAGACTGGGTGAGCGTAAGGTAGATTTTATGATTAGGTGATTGCGAGAGTGAAATAGTTAGCTTGGGATGACCCATTAGGAAACATAGGTGTATATGATCTGAGTTTTGTTTTAACTTATATATAAATATAATATAATAATTATATAAATAAATATAATATTTATATAAATATAATATATATTAATATATAAATATTTATATAATATTAATATATTACTATATATATATTAATATATAAATAATACATAATTATAATATATAATAGGTATTATAAATATAATATATATATATATATATTATATATAAATATTTATTTTATATATATATATATATATATTAATATTATAAATATTATATTTATAATATTTATTATATAATATATTATAATTATGTATTATTTATATATTAATATATATATATGTTAATATATTAATATTATATAAAGATTTATATATTAATATATATTATATTTATATAATTATTATATTTATTTATATAATTATTATATTTATTTATATAATTATTATATTATATTTATATATAAGTTAAAACAAAACTAAGGTTATATACACCTATGTTTCCTAATGGGTCATCCCAAGCTAATTATTTCACTCTCGCAATCACCTAATCATAAAATCTACCTTACGCTCACCCAGTCTCACTTACCTCTATTCACCTTATGGTTATTGTTATTAGTGCATTAGGAACATAATCTAATCGAAGAATCCTACAGCCCATTCGCAGCACCAGTCACATTGGCTTATAAAAGAGATGAAGGGAAGAGGACTAGACTGTGTATTGATTTTAGAGATATAAACAAACTAATAGTACCCCAATCGCAACCCTTTCCTTTAATTGAGGATTTAATGGTTAAAACCATTGATTGCAGGTATTTCACAACACTTGATATAAACTCAGCTTTCTGGTCCATACCGTTGAGAATCGGAGATAGACAAACGACTGGATTTGTAACGCAGGAAGGTCATTATCAATGGACCTGTCTACCTTTTGGACTAAAAACGTCCCCAGCAATATTTCAAAGGATTTTGGTAAACATAATTAGAATATACAACTTATCAAACTTTGTCGTAAACTATATAGATGATATAATGATTTTCTCAAAAACGTTCGAGGAACATTTAGACCACTTAAAACAATTGTTAAATGCCATTATGGAAGAAGGATTCCGTCTAAAACTCACAAAATGCAGATTCGCAGCAAACTCAGTCAAATATTTGGGGCATATTATTACGGAGAATACTATAACTCCTTTCAAAGACAACCTAAAATCTATAATAGACTTCCCGACACCACTAAACAGAAAACAAATACGACAGTTCCTGGGTAAAGTGAATTTCTATGAAAAATATATCCCCAACGTTTCAATACTGCTCGACCCTCTCCACAACTTGCTTAGAAAGAATGTAAGATTCGATTGGTCAAATGATTGTGAAATTGCCTTCGGGAAAGTGAAAAAGTATTTGTGCTCGAAACCAATTCTGGCCATCTACAACCACAAAGCACAAACTTTCATCTATACAGACGCGAGCATCAAAGGTATCGGAGCTATTTTAAAACAAACGCAGAAGGACGGTACGCAAAAACCCGTAGCCTATTTTTCAAAAAAACTAAGTGATTTACAAAAAAAGAAAAAGGCAATTTTCCTAGAATGTCTAGCTATAAAGGAAAGCTTAAAATTTTGGCAACATTGGCTTATTGGTAACGCTTTCATTGTCTACACAGACCACAAACCACTAGAAAATTTAAATGTAAAAACAGATGATGAATTGGGTTACATGACATTATATCTATCTCAATACAATTTCAAAATTATATACAATCCCGGAAAGGAAAACACCGAAGCCGACTGTCTTAGCAGAAATCCGGTTTATGAACACTATGAAAATGAGGAGGACAGATTAAAAACCGTGAATATTATAAGCAAGGAAGATATACAAAATGAGCAGAGGGATAACACAAGTTTAAAAGACAAGAAATATCTTATTATAGAAAACAACATCTATTACAAACAAAACAAAAAGAAAAGGAAAAAAATAGTCTTAAGTGAAGATTACAGTAAAATATTAATAAAGAAAATCCACGAAGAATTCTGCCACATTGGGATTAATCAAATAGAAACAAAAATGAATTTATTTTATACAGCACCGAAGTTAACAGATAATATAAGACCAATTTGCAAAAGCTGCGATATTTGTATAAAAAACAAGACAAGACTAAATAAGAAATTTGGATTGATGTCACATTTAGGCCCAGCAGAAAGACCATTCCAAATAATGTCCTTGGATACAATCGGTGGATTTGGTGGACAAAGATTGACAAAAAAATGTCTACACTTGTTTATTGCCTCAATAGCCAATATTTATATAACATATATAACTATATAAATATAAAATATATATATATTAAAATATAAATATTTATATAATATATAATATTAATATATTTGTTCACGCCAAACCCCCTGGCGCCCTCTAGGAGCGAATGTGTTTCCCGCACCCGTGGAAATGCATCGATTGAATTAAATTTTTTAATTAAATCAATTTCTCGGCTCTCGCGATTTGCTCAAGATCCATTGACTTCCGCACACACCCACACACCCGTGAGTGTCCGCATGCCGTTGCTGGCACCCGTCGATCCATGGGACGGTAACACCTCGACACCCCGCTCTAGTTCTCAGTTTTCGTACCTCCCAACGCAAACCAATCGCCGAACTGTCATGGACCCACTCACCCGGTTCATGAGTGTCTGCGAGACCCTAGAAGATTTCGTATGGCTCGCCGCCAAGATTCAGGAGCAGCTGTATCTCGTAACAGCAGGCGCATCCCGAGCAACGATCACCGGCCTCGATGCATCACACCGCGCGGATGAGGTTACTCACTCAGGACATAACATCAGTCTACCACCGTGCGACACTGATGTTTTCAAAGGCGACTACGAGTCGTGGCCATCGTTTCGCGATATGTTCTCCGCGCTCTATATTAGGAACAACCGACTTGCGCCCGTCGAGAAGTTGTTCCACTTGAACCAAAAGACTCGCGGTGAAGCCAAGGAGATTGTCCAGATATCTCCTCTCGTAGACAGTGGCTTTACTCAAGCGTGGCAAAGCCTCACGGACCGTTTCGAGAATAAGCGGGTCCTCGTCAATTCTCATCTCCGTAAACTTTTCAACCTAACTTGCGTCACTCACGAGTCAGGCGCCGCGATCAAACGCCTGCAACGTAAAATTAAAAACACTCTCATAGCTCTCGTCCTGCTCGACATCGATGTCAGTAGTTGGGATGCTATCATAGTGCATCTATGTTCGTCGCGACTACCCGAAACCACCCTCTGTGGGAACGCTCAATCAAGCAGAAGCGCGAAATTTCCTCGTGAAAAGAAATGGATGGGTTTCTAACGTCGCATTTCCAGACGTTGGAAACTGTTGATAAATAAGATTCTAGAATATTCTGCTAAAAAATTAACGCAAATCCATATCAACACCAAAAAAGGTGACGGCAGTACCGTTCGTAATGTCGCCCCACCTAAGCCTGTGAAAACCTTCCAGGCAAACATGATCGCGATCAACTGCCCCCTATGCAGTGATCCGTCTCATCCCATACGTCGTTGTTCGCGCTTTCTGGCGATGCAGCTTGACAAGCGATGGACAATAATCCCCAACCTTAAGTTCTGCACGAATTGTCTAGCTTTCGCTTGAGTGCTTTCACATGCATGTCGTGCACCAAACGACATCGTACACTCTTGCACCGCGGGGTGGCTACCACTACCTCTGCGCTAACCCATGCGAACTCTCAACCCTACAACTCGCGCCCTCAATCCCAACTACACCGTGGCAACCATACGAGCAACCCTTACCGACACCCTCCAGCGGCTTCTCGCGCCACACCACCTCCTCCTCAATCTCAAATACAGTCCATTGCAAATCCGCGCACCTCAAACGCATTGACATACTTCAACTCGCGCCCGAAGCAAGTGCTTCTCACTACGGCTATGGTGAATATCCGCCATCGTGATGAACTTTACCCAGCGCGTGCGCTCATCGATCCTGGATCGGAAGCCACTTTCCTCACTGAACGTGTTCAGCAACGCTGGCATCCCACCAATCATTCATTCATTCACAAATTGCCAGCGTGAACGAAACCGTCACTGGTCAAGTCACTAAACAGTGTAAATTCACACTGGATTCCCCCAAAAGATTCCCATCTACGTATTGAAGCCACTGCTTTAGTGCTGCCGAAACTCACCGGCAACCCACCAGTCTGTTCGCTCGATCGAACGCTCTTCGATTCAATGCCCAACCTAACATTGACAGACGAACAGTTTTACCAAAGCGATCAGATCGACATCTTGATCGGAGCTGATCTATACCCCTTCATCCTCCTTGATGGAATTAAACGAAACTTCTTGGGCTCTCTCATAGCCCAAGGAACCATATTCGGTTGGATAATAACTGGTGCAATCCCCCAAAAACCCACACACCCCGTGCTAACCACTAGAGTCTCGTTCTTCAACGAAGTCTCTATAGATCAGCAGCTTTCCCGCTTCTGGGAAATCGAGGAGGTTACGCAGAAACCTGCGCTCACACCCGCCGAGACATTCTGCGAGAACCTGTACGCCGCTACCACCCAACGGCGTACCGACGGCCGATACATCGTCCGCCTCCTCTTCAAAGAAGGCTCTCAAGCAATTCCTGCGTAATGAATCCCGCCTCTTGAAAACACCCGATCTCAAGAATATCTACGACAATGTGATTCGAGAATATCCCGAACTCAATCACATGTCCAAAGCCACCCCGACAGAAACATTTCCTACCCCTGGAAATTATTACCTTCCTCACCATGCGGTTCTGAAACCGGAAAGCAGCTCTACCAAGGTGAGAGTTGTTTTCAACGCTTCTTGTCCTACCTCCAATGGCCTGAGCCTTAATGACGCCCTCTACACAGGGCCGCCGCTCCAGTCGGATCTAACATTTCTCTTACTTCGTAGGCGTTTGTACCGATACGTCTTCAATGGCGACATTGAAAAAAATGTACCGCCAAATCCTCGTTCACCCCGAGCAATCGCGCTACTAGCGAATCCTCTTTCGGAACTCCTCCTCGGAAGATGTTCAAGATTTCGAACTTCGCACCGTGACGTTTGGCGTCAACTGTGCTCCCTATCTCGCGATTCGTACTCTTCAACAACTTGCTCAAGATGTTGAAAAGACACTTCCTCTCGCCTCTTCAGCTCTGAAATCCAGCATGTACGTGGATGACGCCTTGTGCGGTTCCCATGAGCTCGAATCGGCTATACGCCTGCGCCACGAGCTGGTCGCCGAACTTTAATCGGCGGCCTTCACCATGCGGAAATGGACTGCCAAGCACGCTAGCCTGCTGAGTGGCATCCCTCCGCAAGATCTTCTGAACTCCGACTTCCTTGAGCTCTAAGATGCCAGCTTCGCAGAAACCCTAGGCATCAGGTGGTATGCAAGCACCGATTGCTTCAATCTCGATGCAAAACTTACCGAAATCTTACACTCGTACACCAAACGAGAAATGTTGTAGCCGGCTGGCTAGCACCTGTAATTGTTGTTGCAAAATCCCTGATGCAACAGGTGTGGCTTGATGGTACTGGTTGGGACGAACCGCTTAACCACCACACGCTTCAAAGGTGGCTTAAATTCGTCCAATGCTATCACCAGATCTCCCTGTTGAAAATCCCGCGTTGGACGCATTACACGCCAACCAGTGTTCTCGAGATCCATGCGTTTTCGGACGCCTCAGAACTGGCATATGCAGGTGCCGTCTATCTGCGCACTCGCACCCCCACTCATATCCATACCTCCCTCCTCTACGCTAAAACCAGAGTCGCCCCGATCAAGACGCTCTGCATACCGCGTCTTGAGCTCTGTGGCGCGGCTCTTCTGGCAGACATGCCGCAACTCAATCTGCCACAATACAAATTATAGTGCTGGACAGATTTGACCATTTTGCTAGCGTGGCTAAAACGTCCTCCAAGCACCTGGACCACATTCGTGGCCAACCGTGTCACCAAAGTAATTGAAATTGCGGATTCTCCACCCATTGGTTTCAAGTCGAGTCGCAGCAGAACCCAGCGGACTTGGCCAGCCGTGGTATGTTCCCGCTCGAGTTACGCGACAACAAACTCTGGTGGCACGGCCCTGATTGGCTTCAAAAGAACGAGCGATTTTGGCCTCACTCTGACCTTCATCAGTCGGCCGAGACGGACATAGAAGCATAGCCTATCAAGGGGCACGTTGCTCGCTTACCCCCGTACGAAGACGCTCTGGAAAGATTCTCTTCTCTCCCTAGAGCGCTTCGCGTGATCGCTTATATCTTCCGATTTCACGACCATACTCACCCTCAGAAACGCATCCAGTTTCTCTGAACCGACCCATCTATTTACCCCGATGAAATCCGATTCGTCACTGCGCGGCTGATCGCCCTAACCCAACGGCATCAATTCGCGAACGAATACCGCTGTCTCGAGAGGAAGATGAACCTCGAACCAAAGAGCTCGATCCTCTCGCTCAATCCATTTCTATCCGAAGATGGATTGCTCCGCGTGGGTGGGCGCTTAGCATCATGTCCCCCTCTGGCATATGATGAGAACTACGCTTGCCTCATCACCAAGGGCTATGTATGCGTCTTCGTCTGTTTCGCGACGAAGGCCATATATCTAGAGGCCGTCAGTGACCTCTTAACCCCGGCATTTCTCGCCGCTTTAAACCGATTCGCCGCCCGGAGAGGATGCCCCAAGGATGTCTACTCGGACAACGGGAAGAACTTCGTGGGAGCATCCAGGTTCTTGGCCAAGGAATGGACGGACTTCTTCAACCGTTCGAAGAACTCCATCACGAACCACCAGTTGCAATGGCACTTCATTCCCGCCGCAGCACCGCACATGAGAGGACTCTGAGAAGCCGGCGTAAAAATCTTCAAACTTCACTTACGAAAGTTTGTCGGCGATCAGCGCTTCACCTTCGAAGAATTTTCCACAATTCTCGCCAAGGTGGAAGCGTGCCTCAACTCGAGGCCCCTCAGCAGCATGTCAGAAAACCAATCTGACCTGCAACCGCTGACACCCGGTCACTTCCTTATTGGAGGACCGATCTTAACAACCGCAGAACCCGAACTGCTCGCGTCACCGATGAAAATTGTTAATCGATGGCAGAAACTCAAAGCCATCTATCAACACTTCTGCAATCGGTGGAATAATGAGTATCTTTCCGAACTCCAACTGCGGAGCAAATGGAAAACCCCGCAAACTGATCTCCAGGTAAACGATCTCGTCGTTTTATGAGATGTCGATCTCCCTACCACGCAGTGGAGGTTAGGCCGCGTCTCGCGCACTTACCCCGGTTCCGACTCTCGAATTCGCGTCGCCGACGTCCGAACCGAAAAAGGACACATAACTCGTCCGATCACCAAATTGATATTCCTCCCCGCACACCCATGACCCTCAGACAACCCATATGCTTTTCGTCTCTTGTCAGATCACCGCAACATGAACCCCTCCAGCCCACCGAAGGAGACGCCCAATCAGCTGCCCGGCGAAACCCACCGCAGCCATCTGCTGCGCACCGGGATTTACGACGAGTGACCATGGTCCGCCTTCGAGGCCAAGATCTCTCCTCGACCCTCCTCGACGTGCAACTCCCGGCCCAAGCTCCGATGGCGGTGCTGGATCTATCAGTTACCCTATCCCCGGCACCCTCTGTCCGGTCCAGTGATGAACCCACCGCCATCACCTCGGCGAATGTGACGTCCGTCTCGGAGGCGCTCGACGTCGAAATGACGGACGGAATAGTGCCCAGCCCGTGGCACCGGTCGCCTTGCAGGATTTGGATGAGACAGAGTCGATCCTGTCCATCTGCTGCGCCTCTGCAGCAATGCCCCTGGACGACCAACCTCCGGTCGTCCAGCCCCTTCCTGGTCCCACTCGTTCCCAGACCTCATCTTGGAACGATGGTGCGCCTACCAAGGCCGCTGCACGCCCTTCCCGGGCAACTGCCGCCTGGCTGGATGACATCCCATCCAACAGCCGCAATCTCCCTCGCGCCATTTCCCCCTGGCGACTTCCTACGCCAGGCCGCATTCCCCCCGTTTGGGTATCATTCTCACCGAAATAATATATATACCTATATTTATATTTAATACATAAATAATATATATTTATAATATATTATATAATAAATATTGTAACTATAATATTAATAATATTAATATATAAATATTATAAATTTTATATATATTATAAATAATAAATAATTAACCATAAAAGAACAATTTATTTATTTATTTATTTATTTATTTATATATATATATATATGCACGTACCGACCATTTACAACAAGACAGTGTCTTATAATTAAAGTAAAGGCCAAGATATCTCACAAATTTGTAATATTAATTAATAATAATAATTAATTCACCCAAATTTAGTCATATTCGCAGGAATAAATTTATAATTCAATAAGAACTTAAAAGTAAGCCTACTCACAGAAGGAGAGGTACTTAAGAGTAATAAAGAGGGATGAGAGAAAGGAGAAAAAGAAAGAAAGATAGATAAAAGGCTATCGACTTATATAATTCGTTTTATACTATATCGTACATTGACAAACGGCTCTATAATCAATCAGAATTCATAGACAAATGATTATACAGATTCTTCTTAAACTGTGTAATGTTGCGACAATTTCGCAGACAGAGGGGCAAACAGTTCCAGAGTCTAACAGAAAAAATAAAGAATTGTCGTTCAGATATTAGACGTGTATGATTAAAAGGAATAACGTTATAATTACGTCGAGACCTCGAGAAAGTCAGCCTAGCATGTAGATTCGTCAGCTCACCTCCGAGTATTATATGATGTAAAAACTTTAAAACATGGTATTTGAGCAGAGATTGAAAGGATAGCCCATATAATTGACAGGCATATACTGACACATGGTTATATCGTCCAACTCCGTAAACGTATCTAGCTATATTATTAAACGCAACATTCAATTTACGCATAGAAATAGCATCACACCTCGCATAAATTTCGCATCCATACAAAAGTGTCGGCATGATGTATGCCTTTGCAATCAGCAATCTTATTTTCGGTGGAGTATAGTACTGAGAGTACCAGAGAGTACGAAGCATACCATAGATTTTTCCAACGGTTACATCTATGTGGTTATTCCAAGTTAACTTTCTATTAAAAACAACTCCCAAGTTCTTCGCTGTATTGACATACGCTACGGCAGAACCAGCAACACGTATAGGAGGTACTGAGGATGTATCAATCCCTTTATTAGAGATGATTAGACATTGCGATTTAGCAGGATTAAGACTCAAGTTATTTTTGTTTGCCCAAGTGTTGATACTTTCTAAATCATTATTAATTTCCTCCACACATAAATTCATATGATTAGCATTACAGGATACATAAACTTGAGCATCGTCAGCATACATGTGCAAGTTACAGTAACTAAGTACAGTAGAAAGGTCATTAATGTACAGTGAAAACAACAGTGGTCCAAGAACCGAGCCTTGTGGAACTCCACGAGCTAGGTTTAGAGAGCCAGAAACTTGTCCACCACAACATACTCTTTGTGACCTAAGCTTTAAGTAAGAAGCAATTAATTCAACTGCACCGTTGTCGAAATTAAATAACTTTCGCAATTTTGTTAACAAGATGTCATGACGAAAAAAATAAGATAATAATAAGGACAATACTCCAAAAGAACAGTTTTACAGGTAAAATAATAGAAAACATAATAAATAATGCAACAGAAAGCCTTGACAAAACAATCTCACCAAACACACAACTCAGTCAACCAAAAATGCACAAATCAATAATACACATACCGGAGATTTCAAATAATATTATAAACTCAAGTATTTATGACAGGGACAAAATAATAATCACATTAAAAACAACAAACAAACTTCAGCAATTGTATACAAACATGAAAACAAAAATAGCAAAATTAGAAAAATCGCATGTAATTTATGAAATCCCATGCAATGGGGACGGATCGCACAAATGCAAAAAGGTATATATAGGAACAACAAAATCAAAATTAAAAACCAGATTAGCAGCACACAAATCAGATTATAAAATTAAAACTGAAGAAAGCAACAACAAAACTGCGCTGGTTAGTCATTGCATAAAATCGAAACATTCTCCGAACATAGAGGACACAAAAATTTTAAAACAAGAGACGAATTACAGAAAAAGGTATACAATGGAAATGTTACATATATTAAATGTACCAACTAGCAAACGAATCAATTACAAAACGGACACGGAGAACTGTGCTCCAATTTACAGACACATGATAAACAAAATTAAAAAGAACTGTAGATTATAAAGTTAGACTCTCATAGAATATTAATAACGCAAATAACATTAGTATCACCTGATGACGGACACCGGCGGTGTCGGAAATATTGTGGAAAAAATAAAATAAAGAACATCCAACTTGTAAAGTGGTTGAGCCTTGTTTTATTTAAAAATTTTCGTAGACCTAGAGCCCAAATATTTAATACCATCGAAACAAAGATTAAGGTCAATAAAAACAAAATACAATTCAAATTTTTCTACGGAGGGCATGCCGCATTAAATAAACCATCATGAAGTTATACCAAAAATTACGTGAGAGTTACAACAAAAATATTATTTACACTATCAGACAGTACACCAAAGCTAACAAATTAAGTGCTAGGTTAAGGATGTCCTTAAGATTCCTACTGAAATGCAGAAGCTACGATATAACGCCTAACTTTATTAAAAATTCCACCAAGAACACAGAAGTAATTTTCAACATGGGTAATAAACATCAGAAAAATCATAGAGGAACAACACACCTTTTAGCAAAATATAGATCACATTTTCACAGAAAATTGCTTAACCTTGTAATTACACAGAAACACGAAGACATAAAATTCAACGACATGCAAATTAACAAAGCTAAATCTATAATAGAAAAGCACCTAGAACCAGAGGAATACAAAATCTAGCCAACAAAAACCAACAAATACAAATCAAAAAATTCCAAAAATTGCTGAATTTAAAAAATAAAGAACAAAAAATAAACTTTAATAGGAAATGGTTTGTTAACAACACAAATATTGAAATACCAACGAGGATACAAGAAGTGCTGTCGCTAGGACCTAAGTTTGCATTACCGATCCAAAAACAACATCTTCCATTAATTAAACTAATTGCAGATGTAGAGGATGTCATCCAAACGAATCAATCGAAAGAAATTCAGGAGATAGGACGGACAAAACTAGTAAAAATAGTGGACGATTATCTAAAACCGAAGTCTTTAATATATAGAAACAAATATATGCTGGATACGGTGGCACAAACAAAAAAGTTTTTGAGGGAGAACAATAACGTCATAATTTTAGAGGCGGACAAAGGCAACGTAACGGTAGCAATGGAAAAAAGTGAATACGAAAACAAAATGGAAAATATTGTACAAGACATAGGCACGTACAAACGGTTAAAAATAGACCCAACCACGAGGCTTCAAAAGAAAAATAATGTACTAGTAGATAAGTTATTCAAACTAAATTTAATCTCGAGAAACGAAAGACGAGAACTTGTGACGAATACCGCTGTAGCTCCAAGGATTTATGGACTACCGAAGATACACAAAGAGGGAACTCCACTAAGGCCAATCTGCTCATCGATCAATTCTCCATCGTACGGACTGTGCAGACTCCTAACAAAAAAACTAAAGAACTTGACGAAGGATTCTAAATACAACGTAAAAGACGCGGTTGAGTTTAAGGACAAAGTAAATAACACAAATATAAAGCAGGAAGAAAAATTAGTGTCGTTCGATGTAATATCTCTGTTCCCTAGCATACCGATAAATTTAGCAATAGATATAATTTTAAATAAGTGGGAAAAAATTGCCGTTGTTACAGATATGCCTAAGGAACTATTTATAGACATTTTAAAATTCTGTATAAAAGAGAATCGTTATTTTAAATATCAAGATAAAATTTATGAACAGTTAAAAGGAATGCCTATGGGTTCACCTGCATCACCAATAATAGCAGATATTGTAATGGAAGAGCTTCTGGATAAGACCATGAAAACAATAACAAAGAAACCTAGACTATTGACAAAATATGTTGATGATTTATTTGCCATAGTTGATGTGAACATGGTGGAAGAAACGTTAAAGACACTTAACAAATTCGATACACATATATGTTTCACACATGAGGTCGAAAAAGAAAACAAATTAGCATTCCTTGACGCACTAATAATAAGAAAGGACACCCTTTTAAATATTGATTGGTATAAGAAACCGACAGCATCCGGCAGACTCATCAATTTCTATTCTCAACACCCCAAACACGTAATATATAATGTTGCATATAATTTCGCCAATAGGATACTGAGGATAAGTGACCAACAATTTCACGAAAAAAATAAGATAATAATAAGGACAATACTCCAAAAGAACAGTTTTACAGGTAAAATAATAGAAAACATAATAAATAATGCAACAGAAAGCCTTGACAAAACAATCTCACCAAACACACAACTCAGTCAACCAAAAATGCACAAATCAATAATACACATACCGGAGATTTCAAATAATATTATAAACTCAAGTATTTATGACAGGGACAAAATAATAATCACATTAAAAACAACAAACAAACTTCAGCAATTGTATACAAACATGAAAACAAAAATAGCAAAATTAGAAAAATCGCATGTAATTTATGAAATCCCATGCAATGGGGACGGATCGCACAAATGCAAAAAGGTATATATAGGAACAACAAAATCAAAATTAAAAACCAGATTAGCAGCACACAAATCAGATTATAAAATTAAAACTGAAGAAAGCAACAACAAAACTGCGCTGGTTAGTCATTGCATAAAATCGAAACATTCTCCGAACATAGAGGACACAAAAATTTTAAAACAAGAGACGAATTACAGAAAAAGGTATACAATGGAAATGTTACATATATTAAATGTACCAACTAGCAAACGAATCAATTACAAAACGGACACGGAGAACTGTGCTCCAATTTACAGACACATGATAAACAAAATTAAAAAGAACTGTAGATTATAAAGTTAGACTCTCATAGAATATTAATAACGCAAATAACATTAGTATCACCTGATGACGGACACCGGCGGTGTCGGAAATATTGTGGAAAAAATAAAATAAAGAACATCCAACTTGTAAAGTGGTTGAGCCTTGTTTTATTTAAAAATTTTCGTAGACCTAGAGCCCAAATATTTAATACCATCGAAACAAAGATTAAGGTCAATAAAAACAAAATACAATTCAAATTTTTCTACGGAGGGCATGCCGCATTAAATAAACCATCATGAAGTTATACCAAAAATTACGTGAGAGTTACAACAAAAATATTATTTACACTATCAGACAGTACACCAACGCTAACAAATTAAGTGCTAGGTTAAGGATGTCCTTAAGATTCCTACTGAAATGCAGAAGCTACGATATAACGCCTAACTTTATTAAAAATTCCACCAAGAACACAGAAGTAATTTTCAACATGGGTAATAAACATCAGAAAAATCATAGAGGAACAACACACCTTTTAGCAAAATATAGATCACATTTTCACAGAAAATTGCTTAACCTTGTAATTACACAGAAACACGAAGACATAAAATTCAACGACATGCAAATTAACAAAGCTAAATCTATAATAGAAAAGCACCTAGAACCAGAGGAATACAAAATGTTTTTAAAAAGTGAAGGAATAATATATAGAAGTCTAGCCAACAAAAACCAACAAATACAAATCAAAAAATTCCAAAAATTGCTGAATTTAAAAAATAAAGAACAAAAAATAAACTTTAATAGGAAATGGTTTGTTAACAACACAAATATTGAAATACCAACGAGGATACAAGAAGTGCTGTCGCTAGGACCTAAGTTTGCATTACCGATCCAAAAACAACATCTTCCATTAATTAAACTAATTGCAGATGTAGAGGATGTCATCCAAACGAATCAATCGAAAGAAATTCAGGAGATAGGACGGACAAAACTAGTAAAAATAGTGGACGATTATCTAAAACCGAAGTCTTTAATATATAGAAACAAATATATGCTGGATACGGTGGCACAAACAAAAAAGTTTTTGAGGGAGAACAATAACGTCATAATTTTAGAGGCGGACAAAGGCAACGTAACGGTAGCAATGGAAAAAAGTGAATACGAAAACAAAATGGAAAATATTGTACAAGACATAGGCACGTACAAACGGTTAAAAATAGACCCAACCACGAGGCTTCAAAAGAAAAATAATGTACTAGTAGATAAGTTATTCAAACTAAATTTAATCTCGAGAAACGAAAGACGAGAACTTGTGACGAATACCGCTGTAGCTCCAAGGATTTATGGACTACCGAAGATACACAAAGAGGGAACTCCACTAAGGCCAATCTGCTCATCGATCAATTCTCCATCGTACGGACTGTGCAGACTCCTAACAAAAAAACTAAAGAACTTGACGAAGGATTCTAAATACAACGTAAAAGACGCGGTTGAGTTTAAGGACAAAGTAAATAACACAAATATAAAGCAGGAAGAAAAATTAGTGTCGTTCGATGTAATATCTCTGTTCCCTAGCATACCGATAAATTTAGCAATAGATATAATTTTAAATAAGTGGGAAAAAATTGCCGTTGTTACAGATATGCCTAAGGAACTATTTATAGACATTTTAAAATTCTGTATAAAAGAGAATCGTTATTTTAAATATCAAGATAAAATTTATGAACAGTTAAAAGGAATGCCTATGGGTTCACCTGCATCACCAATAATAGCAGATATTGTAATGGAAGAGCTTCTGGATAAGACCATGAAAACAATAACAAAGAAACCTAGACTATTGACAAAATATGTTGATGATTTATTTGCCATAGTTGATGTGAACATGGTGGAAGAAACGTTAAAGACACTTAACAAATTCGATACACATATATGTTTCACACATGAGGTCGAAAAAGAAAACAAATTAGCATTCCTTGACGCACTAATAATAAGAAAGGACACCCTTTTAAATATTGATTGGTATAAGAAACCGACAGCATCCGGCAGACCCATCAATTTCTATTCTCAACACCCCAAACACGTAATATATAATGTTGCATATAATTTCGCCAATAGGATACTGAGGATAAGTGACCAACAATTTCACGAAAAAAATAAGATAATAATAAGGACAATACTCCAAAAGAACAGTTTTACAGGTAAAATAATAGAAAACATAATAAATAATGCAACAGAAAGCCTTGACAAAACAATCTCACCAAACACACAACTCAGTCAACCAAAAATGCACAAATCAATAATACACATACCGGAGATTTCAAATAATATTATAAACTCAAGTATTTATGACAGGGACAAAATAATAATCACATTAAAAACAACAAACAAACTTCAGCAATTGTATACAAACATGAAAACAAAAATAGCAAAATTAGAAAAATCGCATGTAATTTATGAAATCCCATGCAATGGGGACGGATCGCACAAATGCAAAAAGGTATATATAGGAACAACAAAATCAAAATTAAAAACCAGATTAGCAGCACACAAATCAGATTATAAAATTAAAACTGAAGAAAGCAACAACAAAACTGCGCTGGTTAGTCATTGCATAAAATCGAAACATTCTCCGAACATAGAGGACACAAAAATTTTAAAACAAGAGACGAATTACAGAAAAAGGTATACAATGGAAATGTTACATATATTAAATGTACCAACTAGCAAACGAATCAATTACAAAACGGACACGGAGAACTGTGCTCCAATTTACAGACACATGATAAACAAAATTAAAAAGAACTGTAGATTATAAAGTTAGACTCTCATAGAATATTAATAACGCAAATAACATTAGTATCACCTGATGACGGACACCGGCGGTGTCGGAAATATTGTGGAAAAAATAAAATAAAGAACATCCAACTTGTAAAGTGGTTGAGCCTTGTTTTATTTAAAAATTTTCGTAGACCTAGAGCCCAAATATTTAATACCATCGAAACAAAGATTAAGGTCAATAAAAACAAAATACAATTCAAATTTTTCTACGGAGGGCATGCCGCATTAAATAAACCATCATGAAGTTATACCAAAAATTACGTGAGAGTTACAACAAAAATATTATTTACACTATCAGACAGTACACCAACGCTAACAAATTAAGTGCTAGGTTAAGGATGTCCTTAAGATTCCTACTGAAATGCAGAAGCTACGATATAACGCCTAACTTTATTAAAAATTCCACCAAGAACACAGAAGTAATTTTCAACATGGGTAATAAACATCAGAAAAATCATAGAGGAACAACACACCTTTTAGCAAAATATAGATCACATTTTCACAGAAAATTGCTTAACCTTGTAATTACACAGAAACACGAAGACATAAAATTCAACGACATGCAAATTAACAAAGCTAAATCTATAATAGAAAAGCACCTAGAACCAGAGGAATACAAAATGTTTTTAGAAAGTGAAGGAATAATATATAGAAGTCTAGCCAACAAAAACCAACAAATACAAATCAAAAAATTCCAAAAATTGCTGAATTTAAAAAATAAAGAACAAAAAATAAACTTTAATAGGAAATGGTTTGTTAACAACACAAATATTGAAATACCAACGAGGATACAAGAAGTGCTGTCGCTAGGACCTAAGTTTGCATTACCGATCCAAAAACAACATCTTCCATTAATTAAACTAATTGCAGATGTAGAGGATGTCATCCAAACGAATCAATCGAAAGAAATTCAGGAGATAGGACGGACAAAACTAGTAAAAATAGTGGACGATTATCTAAAACCGAAGTCTTTAATATATAGAAACAAATATATGCTGGATACGGTGGCACAAACAAAAAAGTTTTTGAGGGAGAACAATAACGTCATAATTTTAGAGGCGGACAAAGGCAACGTAACGGTAGCAATGGAAAAAAGTGAATACGAAAACAAAATGGAAAATATTGTACAAGACATAGGCACGTACAAACGGTTAAAAATAGACCCAACCACGAGGCTTCAAAAGAAAAATAATGTACTAGTAGATAAGTTATTCAAACTAAATTTAATCTCGAGAAACGAAAGACGAGAACTTGTGACGAATACCGCTGTAGCTCCAAGGATTTATGGACTACCGAAGATACACAAAGAGGGAACTCCACTAAGGCCAATCTGCTCATCGATCAATTCTCCATCGTACGGACTGTGCAGACTCCTAACAAAAAAACTAAAGAACTTGACGAAGGATTCTAAATACAACGTAAAAGACGCGGTTGAGTTTAAGGACAAAGTAAATAACACAAATATAAAGCAGGAAGAAAAATTAGTGTCGTTCGATGTAATATCTCTGTTCCCTAGCATACCGATAAATTTAGCAATAGATATAATTTTAAATAAGTGGGAAAAAATTGCCGTTGTTACAGATATGCCTAAGGAACTATTTATAGACATTTTAAAATTCTGTATAAAAGAGAATCGTTATTTTAAATATCAAGATAAAATTTATGAACAGTTAAAAGGAATGCCTATGGGTTCACCTGCATCACCAATAATAGCAGATATTGTAATGGAAGAGCTTCTGGATAAGACCATGAAAACAATAACAAAGAAACCTAGACTATTGACAAAATATGTTGATGATTTATTTGCCATAGTTGATGTGAACATGGTGGAAGAAACGTTAAAGACACTTAACAAATTCGATACACATATATGTTTCACACATGAGGTCGAAAAAGAAAACAAATTAGCATTCCTTGACGCACTAATAATAAGAAAGGACACCCTTTTAAATATTGATTGGTATAAGAAACCGACAGCATCCGGCAGACTCATCAATTTCTATTCTCAACACCCCAAACACGTAATATATAATGTTGCATATAATTTCGCCAATAGGATACTGAGGATAAGTGACCAACAATTTCACGAAAAAAATAAGATAATAATAAGGACAATACTCCAAAAGAACAGTTTTACAGGTAAAATAATAGAAAACATAATAAATAATGCAACAGAAAGCCTTGACAAAACAATCTCACCAAACACACAACTCAGTCAACCAAAAATGCACAAATCAATAATACACATACCGGAGATTTCAAATAATATTATAAACTCAAGTATTTATGACAGGGACAAAATAATAATCACATTAAAAACAACAAACAAACTTCAGCAATTGTATACAAACATGAAAACAAAAATAGCAAAATTAGAAAAATCGCATGTAATTTATGAAATCCCATGCAATGGGGACGGATCGCACAAATGCAAAAAGGTATATATAGGAACAACAAAATCAAAATTAAAAACCAGATTAGCAGCACACAAATCAGATTATAAAATTAAAACTGAAGAAAGCAACAACAAAACTGCGCTGGTTAGTCATTGCATAAAATCGAAACATTCTCCGAACATAGAGGACACAAAAATTTTAAAACAAGAGACGAATTACAGAAAAAGGTATACAATGGAAATGTTACATATATTAAATGTACCAACTAGCAAACGAATCAATTACAAAACGGACACGGAGAACTGTGCTCCAATTTACAGACACATGATAAACAAAATTAAAAAGAACTGTAGATTATAAAGTTAGACTCTCATAGAATATTAATAACGCAAATAACATTAGTATCACCTGATGACGGACACCGGCGGTGTCGGAAATATTGTGGAAAAAATAAAATAAAGAACATCCAACTTGTAAAGTGGTTGAGCCTTGTTTTATTTAAAAATTTTCGTAGACCTAGAGCCCAAATATTTAATACCATCGAAACAAAGATTAAGGTCAATAAAAACAAAATACAATTCAAATTTTTCTACGGAGGGCATGCCGCATTAAATAAACCATCATGAAGTTATACCAAAAATTACGTGAGAGTTACAACAAAAATATTATTTACACTATCAGACAGTACACCAACGCTAACAAATTAAGTGCTAGGTTAAGGATGTCCTTAAGATTCCTACTGAAATGCAGAAGCTACGATATAACGCCTAACTTTATTAAAAATTCCACCAAGAACACAGAAGTAATTTTCAACATGGGTAATAAACATCAGAAAAATCATAGAGGAACAACACACCTTTTAGCAAAATATAGATCACATTTTCACAGAAAATTGCTTAACCTTGTAATTACACAGAAACACGAAGACATAAAATTCAACGACATGCAAATTAACAAAGCTAAATCTATAATAGAAAAGCACCTAGAACCAGAGGAATACAAAATGTTTTTAGAAAGTGAAGGAATAATATATAGAAGTCTAGCCAACAAAAACCAACAAATACAAATCAAAAAATTCCAAAAATTGCTGAATTTAAAAAATAAAGAACAAAAAATAAACTTTAATAGGAAATGGTTTGTTAACAACACAAATATTGAAATACCAACGAGGATACAAGAAGTGCTGTCGCTAGGACCTAAGTTTGCATTACCGATCCAAAAACAACATCTTCCATTAATTAAACTAATTGCAGATGTAGAGGATGTCATCCAAACGAATCAATCGAAAGAAATTCAGGAGATAGGACGGACAAAACTAGTAAAAATAGTGGACGATTATCTAAAACCGAAGTCTTTAATATATAGAAACAAATATATGCTGGATACGGTGGCACAAACAAAAAAGTTTTTGAGGGAGAACAATAACGTCATAATTTTAGAGGCGGACAAAGGCAACGTAACGGTAGCAATGGAAAAAAGTGAATACGAAAACAAAATGGAAAATATTGTACAAGACATAGGCACGTACAAACGGTTAAAAATAGACCCAACCACGAGGCTTCAAAAGAAAAATAATGTACTAGTAGATAAGTTATTCAAACTAAATTTAATCTCGAGAAACGAAAGACGAGAACTTGTGACGAATACCGCTGTAGCTCCAAGGATTTATGGACTACCGAAGATACACAAAGAGGGAACTCCACTAAGGCCAATCTGCTCATCGATCAATTCTCCATCGTACGGACTGTGCAGACTCCTAACAAAAAAACTAAAGAACTTGACGAAGGATTCTAAATACAACGTAAAAGACGCGGTTGAGTTTAAGGACAAAGTAAATAACACAAATATAAAGCAGGAAGAAAAATTAGTGTCGTTCGATGTAATATCTCTGTTCCCTAGCATACCGATAAATTTAGCAATAGATATAATTTTAAATAAGTGGGAAAAAATTGCCGTTGTTACAGATATGCCTAAGGAACTATTTATAGACATTTTAAAATTCTGTATAAAAGAGAATCGTTATTTTAAATATCAAGATAAAATTTATGAACAGTTAAAAGGAATGCCTATGGGTTCACCTGCATCACCAATAATAGCAGATATTGTAATGGAAGAGCTTCTGGATAAGACCATGAAAACAATAACAAAGAAACCTAGACTATTGACAAAATATGTTGATGATTTATTTGCCATAGTTGATGTGAACATGGTGGAAGAAACGTTAAAGACACTTAACAAATTCGATACACATATATGTTTCACACATGAGGTCGAAAAAGAAAACAAATTAGCATTCCTTGACGCACTAATAATAAGAAAGGACACCCTTTTAAATATTGATTGGTATAAGAAACCGACAGCATCCGGCAGACCCATCAATTTCTATTCTCAACACCCCAAACACGTAATATATAATGTTGCATATAATTTCGCCAATAGGATACTGAGGATAAGTGACCAACAATTTCACGAAAAAAATAAGATAATAATAAGGACAATACTCCAAAAGAACAGTTTTACAGGTAAAATAATAGAAAACATAATAAATAATGCAACAGAAAGCCTTGACAAAACAATCTCACCAAACACACAACTCAGTCAACCAAAAATGCACAAATCAATAATACACATACCGGAGATTTCAAATAATATTATAAACTCAAGTATTTATGACAGGGACAAAATAATAATCACATTAAAAACAACAAACAAACTTCAGCAATTGTATACAAACATGAAAACAAAAATAGCAAAATTAGAAAAATCGCATGTAATTTATGAAATCCCATGCAATGGGGACGGATCGCACAAATGCAAAAAGGTATATATAGGAACAACAAAATCAAAATTAAAAACCAGATTAGCAGCACACAAATCAGATTATAAAATTAAAACTGAAGAAAGCAACAACAAAACTGCGCTGGTTAGTCATTGCATAAAATCGAAACATTCTCCGAACATAGAGGACACAAAAATTTTAAAACAAGAGACGAATTACAGAAAAAGGTATACAATGGAAATGTTACATATATTAAATGTACCAACTAGCAAACGAATCAATTACAAAACGGACACGGAGAACTGTGCTCCAATTTACAGACACATGATAAACAAAATTAAAAAGAACTGTAGATTATAAAGTTAGACTCTCATAGAATATTAATAACGCAAATAACATTAGTATCACCTGATGACGGACACCGGCGGTGTCGGAAATATTGTGGAAAAAATAAAATAAAGAACATCCAACTTGTAAAGTGGTTGAGCCTTGTTTTATTTAAAAATTTTCGTAGACCTAGAGCCCAAATATTTAATACCATCGAAACAAAGATTAAGGTCAATAAAAACAAAATACAATTCAAATTTTTCTACGGAGGGCATGCCGCATTAAATAAACCATCATGAAGTTATACCAAAAATTACGTGAGAGTTACAACAAAAATATTATTTACACTATCAGACAGTACACCAACGCTAACAAATTAAGTGCTAGGTTAAGGATGTCCTTAAGATTCCTACTGAAATGCAGAAGCTACGATATAACGCCTAACTTTATTAAAAATTCCACCAAGAACACAGAAGTAATTTTCAACATGGGTAATAAACATCAGAAAAATCATAGAGGAACAACACACCTTTTAGCAAAATATAGATCACATTTTCACAGAAAATTGCTTAACCTTGTAATTACACAGAAACACGAAGACATAAAATTCAACGACATGCAAATTAACAAAGCTAAATCTATAATAGAAAAGCACCTAGAACCAGAGGAATACAAAATGTTTTTAGAAAGTGAAGGAATAATATATAGAAGTCTAGCCAACAAAAACCAACAAATACAAATCAAAAAATTCCAAAAATTGCTGAATTTAAAAAATAAAGAACAAAAAATAAACTTTAATAGGAAATGGTTTGTTAACAACACAAATATTGAAATACCAACGAGGATACAAGAAGTGCTGTCGCTAGGACCTAAGTTTGCATTACCGATCCAAAAACAACATCTTCCATTAATTAAACTAATTGCAGATGTAGAGGATGTCATCCAAACGAATCAATCGAAAGAAATTCAGGAGATAGGACGGACAAAACTAGTAAAAATAGTGGACGATTATCTAAAACCGAAGTCTTTAATATATAGAAACAAATATATGCTGGATACGGTGGCACAAACAAAAAAGTTTTTGAGGGAGAACAATAACGTCATAATTTTAGAGGCGGACAAAGGCAACGTAACGGTAGCAATGGAAAAAAGTGAATACGAAAACAAAATGGAAAATATTGTACAAGACATAGGCACGTACAAACGGTTAAAAATAGACCCAACCACGAGGCTTCAAAAGAAAAATAATGTACTAGTAGATAAGTTATTCAAACTAAATTTAATCTCGAGAAACGAAAGACGAGAACTTGTGACGAATACCGCTGTAGCTCCAAGGATTTATGGACTACCGAAGATACACAAAGAGGGAACTCCACTAAGGCCAATCTGCTCATCGATCAATTCTCCATCGTACGGACTGTGCAGACTCCTAACAAAAAAACTAAAGAACTTGACGAAGGATTCTAAATACAACGTAAAAGACGCGGTTGAGTTTAAGGACAAAGTAAATAACACAAATATAAAGCAGGAAGAAAAATTAGTGTCGTTCGATGTAATATCTCTGTTCCCTAGCATACCGATAAATTTAGCAATAGATATAATTTTAAATAAGTGGGAAAAAATTGCCGTTGTTACAGATATGCCTAAGGAACTATTTATAGACATTTTAAAATTCTGTATAAAAGAGAATCGTTATTTTAAATATCAAGATAAAATTTATGAACAGTTAAAAGGAATGCCTATGGGTTCACCTGCATCACCAATAATAGCAGATATTGTAATGGAAGAGCTTCTGGATAAGACCATGAAAACAATAACAAAGAAACCTAGACTATTGACAAAATATGTTGATGATTTATTTGCCATAGTTGATGTGAACATGGTGGAAGAAACGTTAAAGACACTTAACAAATTCGATACACATATATGTTTCACACATGAGGTCGAAAAAGAAAACAAATTAGCATTCCTTGACGCACTAATAATAAGAAAGGACACCCTTTTAAATATTGATTGGTATAAGAAACCGACAGCATCCGGCAGACTCATCAATTTCTATTCTCAACACCCCAAACACGTAATATATAATGTTGCATATAATTTCGCCAATAGGATACTGAGGATAAGTGACCAACAATTTCACGAAAAAAATAAGATAATAATAAGGACAATACTCCAAAAGAACAGTTTTACAGGTAAAATAATAGAAAACATAATAAATAATGCAACAGAAAGCCTTGACAAAACAATCTCACCAAACACACAACTCAGTCAACCAAAAATGCACAAATCAATAATACACATACCGGAGATTTCAAATAATATTATAAACTCAAGTATTTATGACAGGGACAAAATAATAATCACATTAAAAACAACAAACAAACTTCAGCAATTGTATACAAACATGAAAACAAAAATAGCAAAATTAGAAAAATCGCATGTAATTTATGAAATCCCATGCAATGGGGACGGATCGCACAAATGCAAAAAGGTATATATAGGAACAACAAAATCAAAATTAAAAACCAGATTAGCAGCACACAAATCAGATTATAAAATTAAAACTGAAGAAAGCAACAACAAAACTGCGCTGGTTAGTCATTGCATAAAATCGAAACATTCTCCGAACATAGAGGACACAAAAATTTTAAAACAAGAGACGAATTACAGAAAAAGGTATACAATGGAAATGTTACATATATTAAATGTACCAACTAGCAAACGATTCAATTACAAAACGGACACGGAGAACTGTGCTCCAATTTACAGACACATGATAAACAAAATTAAAAAGAACTGTAGATTATAAAGTTAGACTCTCATAGAATATTAATAACGCAAATAACATTCGTATCACCTGATGACGGACACCGGCGGTGTCGGAAATATTGTGGAAAAAATAAAATAAAGAACATCCAACTTGTAAAGTGGTTGAGCCTTGTTTTATTTAAA
The DNA here is from genome assembly GCA_937620795.1 of Thecophora atra. Lineage (NCBI taxonomy): Eukaryota > Metazoa > Arthropoda > Insecta > Diptera > Conopidae > Thecophora > Thecophora atra. The sequence continues at coordinate 41,060,084 of OW569398.1, forward strand.
AATTTTCGTAGACCTAGAGCCCAAATATTTAATACCATTTAATAAAATTATTAAAATTTTAATATATAATATATTAATTATAATTAATTATTTAAGTAAAATAATTATATATAAATAAATATAATATAATAATTTAATACTGCATATAAACAAAAAAAAAAAATAGGAAAAATCTAGTTTTTAGATGTTTTGTTTTAATAGGATTTATTAAATTTATTATAATAAATTTATTAAATTTCATATATTTAAATGAATTGCCTGATAAAGGGGCTATTTTAATAGAATAGATTATATACTTTGTATATTTATTGTTGAACCATTATATAAATTTTAAAATATAAATTACATTTTATAGAATTAAACTATTCTTAAGATATCAAAAATCTTTGTGATTCGTACACTAAAATGTTAAAAGGTAAGCTAAATAAGCTAATAGGTTCATACCCTATATATAAAAGAAAATCTTTTCCTTTCTACTAATAAATTTTACTAGGATTTTATTTTTAAGCATTTTAATAATAGGGACTATAATTACTGTATCATCTAATAGATGATTAGGAGTGTGAATTGGATTAGAAATTAATTTATTATCTTTTATCCCTATAATAAGATCTAATATTTTGATATCGTCCGAAGCTTCTATAAAATATTATTTGTCTCAGTCATTAGCTTCTGTTGTATTATTATTTTCGGCAATTTTTTTTTAATAAATATTAATAGAAATAATATAAATGTATTTATTATTTCATTAATAATATTTTCTGCTCTTTTAATGAAAATATGGGGAGCTCCATTTTATTTTTGACTTCCCTCAGTAATAGAGGGTTTTGTCTTGAATAAACGGTCTTCTTTTGCTTACTTGACAAAAAATTGCTCCTTTAGTATTAGTTTCTTATCTTTCCTTTAATTGGTTAATAAATATAAGAGTGATCCGTTCTACAGTTGTAGGGCCTTTAGGGGGTTTAAATCAAACTTCTCTTCGTAAATTAATAGTCTTCTCTTCTATTAATCATTTCGGTTGGATAATTATAGCTATTTGTTTAAACGACACAATATGGTTAATTTATTTTTTATTATATTCTTTTTTATCAATTGTTATTTTACTGTTTTTTAATGAGATAAATATTTCTCATATTAATCAGTTGTTTAGTTTTACTAACTTGTCATCAGAATTAAAGGTTTTATTTATTTTTAGATTTCTTTCTTTAGGGGGTCTTCCCCCTTTTATTGGGTTCTTCTCTAAATGAATGCTTATTTATTGTATAGTGAGAAATTTATATATTTTTACAACCTTAATTTTAGTATTAACTGCTTTATTAACTGTATTTTTTTATTTACAGTTAGCTTATAGATCCCTAATATTACATTCATTTGAGTTTTCTGGCATATTTATTAAAACAAGAAATCATTTGGTTTCTTTTTCTTTATTTATGGCTTCTATTTGTTGGCTTTCTATTTCTAAAACTATTTGCTCACCAACTAGGTAGGGCACCTAAACGAGGTACCAAACCAGAGACTATTTTGTTGGTGGACGCTCTGACGTCACAAAATAAATTAAAGGTTATCTGCCGAGTAGCACTTTTGCTCTCACTCTCACAGAAACCTCTCGCCTTTCGCATATTAAGGCCTTCTGACAAGAAGTAGTTACACTTCCTACCACTTACCGCGTCTCTCTTGGTGCTTTGACTAGGTGATACATATTGTGCAGCCCTCTGCTGCGGGATACTCTATCCCCCTTTCCCATTGTACGTATTATTAGGTATAGAAATTGTTAAGTATTAGTATAAGTATAAGAATTGTTAAGCGAATAACAATTAAAAAATAAAAATTAAAACACATAACAACGTCCGTGCTGAACTCTATACAGAGTCAGCGCTAGACTGTCGCGAAGACAGTCGTGAGTAATTCGGGAATACGTTGTATGTTAGAGGGTTGCGAGACTCCTTTAACAAACCAGACTGAGGACAGACTGAGTTCTATTCCAGCCTAAGAAGCAAAACTCGTTATAACTTTAAGTTAATTAAACTTTTAACCTTCAAAGTTAAGAATATTAGAGCGTCTTTTAAGCATTAGTAACTATAAAGCTGATTAAAAAGAATTTTCTTATGGGTAAATTTACAGTCCATTGCCTATTTTCAGCCATTTAATCTATCGCGACAATGATTATTTTCAACAAATCATAAGGATATTGCAAATTTATATTTTTTATTTGGCGCTTGAGTAGGAATAGTAGGTACTTCTCTTACAATATTAATTCGGATAGAATTAGGTCATGCTGGTTCTTTAAATGGGGATGATCAAATTTATAATGTTATTTTTACTGCTCATGCTTTTGTTATAATTTTTTTTATAGTTATGCCGATTATAATTGGGCGGTTTGGAAATTGAATAGTTCCTCTTATATTAGGAGCTGCAGATATAGCTTTTCCTCGGATGAATAATATAAGATTTTGAATACTTCCTCCCTCTTTAATATTATTGTGAACAAGTAGAGTACTTGAAAAAGGAGCTGGGACAGGGTGAACAGTTTACCCCCCAATTATCTTCTGTTATTGCTCATGCTGGATCTTCAGTAGATTTAGAGATTTTTAGTTTGCATTTAGCTGGAATTTCTTCTATTTTAGGAGGTGTAAATTTTATTACTACTGTAATTAATATACGTTCTGTTGGTATATCTTTCGATCGAATACCTTTATTTGTTTGGTCGGTTGTAATTACTGCTTTATTATTGTTCCTTTATCTACCTGTTCTTGCGGGTTCAATTACTATATTGTTAACTGATCGAAATTTAAATACATCTTTTTTTGATCCTTCGGGGGAGGAGACCCGGTATTATATCAACATTTATTTTGATTTTTTGGTCATCCTGAAGTTTATATTTTAATTTTACCCAGGTTTGGTATAATCTCTCATATTATTAGCCATGAAACAGGAAAGAAAGAGACTTTTGGTTCTCTGGGAATAATTTATGCTATATTGTCAATTGGCTTATTGGGGTTTATTGTTTGAGATCATCATATGTTTACTGTTGGAATAGATGTTGATACTCGAGCTTATTTTACTTCTGCTACTATAATTATTGCTGTCCCTACAGGAATTAAAATTTTTAGTTGGCTTGCTACTTTTCACGGTGCTTAGTTATCTTATTCTCCATCTGTGTTATGGTCTTTAGGGTTTGTTTTTTATTTACGGTCGGAGGTTTAACAGGGTTAGTTTTAGCAAATTCTTCTATTGATATTATTTTACATACCTATTATGTTGTGGCTCATTTTCATTATGTTCTTTCAATAGGAGCTGTATTTGCTATTATAGCAGGGTTTGTTCATTGATTTCCTTTATTTAATGGATTATTTTTAAATTTATTGTTGTTAAAGGCTCAGTTTGTTGTAATATTTATTGGGGTAAATCTAACCTTTTTTCCTCAACATTTTTTAGGTTTAGCGGGAATACCTCGACGGTATTCTGATTACCCGGATTGTTATACAGCTTGAAATTTATTATCTTCTATATATAATTTTATTTTTTTTTTTATATATTTTATTTGAATGAATAATTTTACAACGTAGCGTATTATATTCTTCACAAACAAATTCTTCCATTGAATGGTTTCAACAGACACCTCCTAGAGAACATAGTTATTCTGAGCTACCTTTATTAGTAAATTTCTAATATGGCAGAATAATGCTATGGATTTAAGCTTCATATATAAAGATATCTTTTGTAAGAATAATGTCAACATGAGCTAATTTTGGTTTACAGGATAGATCTTCTCCTTTAATAGAACAATTAGTTTTTTTCGCGATCATACATTGATAATTTTAATTATAATTACAGTAATAGTAAGATATGTAATATTAATGTTAATGTTTAATAAGTTTATTAATCGATTTTTGTTGCATGGTCAAATAATTAAAATCCTTTGAACAATTTTACCAGCTATTGTTTTATTATTTATTGTCTTTCCTTCTTTATATTATATTTATAATTTATTTTATTTTTTAGGAAGAAAAAGAAGAGGGTCTACTTTAATTTTTGTCTCTTTGTTTTCAATGATTTTGTTTAATAATTTTATAGGTTTATTTCTTTATATTTTTAATTGTTCAAGTCACCTTACCATAACCTTATCTTTAGCTTTGCCTTTATGAGTTAGTTTTATAGCTTACGGTTGATTAAATCATACTAATCATATATTTTCTCACTTAGTTCCTCAAGGAACGCGCCCTGTTTTAATGCCCTTTATGGTGTGTATTGAAATTTAATTCGTCCAGGAACTTTAGCAGTTCGTTTAACTGCTAACACAATAGCTGGTCATTTATTAATAACTTTATTAGGAAATACAGGGCCTTCATTAAATGCATTATTGAGAGTTTTAATCTTAGTACAAATTATATTATTAACATTAGAATCTGCTGTTGCGGTTCTTTCATCATATGTTTTTTCAGTTTTAAGAACTTTATATTCTAGAGAAGTGAATTAATGTCAGTTCATTCAAATCAATATTTCCATTTAGTAGATTATAGCCCGTGACCTATTACTGGGTCAATAACTATAGTATAAGGTTTAGTAAAATGGTTTCATCAGTTGATTTATCGTTGTTTCATTTAGGAAATATTATTGTATTATTAACTATATTTCAATGATACGAGGTGTCTGTCGAGAGGGAGCTTACGATGAGGGATAATTCTTTTTATTCTTTCCGAGGTATTATTTTTTGTGTCATTTTTTTGAGCTTATTTTAATAGAAGTTTGTCTCCTTCAATTAAAATTGGAGCAATTTGACCTCCAAGGAGGGTTAATGTATTTGACTCTTTACAAATTCCTTTATTAAATACAGTTATTTTGCTTACATCAGCTATTACAGTTACCTGAGCTCATCATAGTTTAATAAGAGGAAATTATTCTCAAACTACTCAAGCTTTATTTTTTACTGTTTTATTAATGGTTTATTTTTTACAGGCTTATAAATATATAGAAGCTCCTTTTTGTATTAGAGATTCTGTGTACGGTTTTATATGTATCAATTTATTGATGAGGAAAATAGTTATTTATGTAGTATAATAGTATATTTAATTTCCAATCATAAGATCTATTTAATATGTACAGTATAAATAATTTATTTATTATTGTATTTAAGAGTTATAATTTTTATAGTATCTTTATTAGTAATACTAATTGCGTCTATTTTGTCTAAGAAATCTCTTTCTGACCGGGAAAATCTTCTCCATTTAAGTGTGGATTTGATCCATAATCAGTTTCTCCAATACCCTTTTCTCTACTGTTTTTACTTCCTTGTATACGTAGTAAATACAAGAAAGTATTGTAATCATGAAAAATTTCGATATTGAGATTTTGATGGTAACACACATTTTGACCATCGCGGAGTCCATTTTGACTAGTTTGGTCGTGACGTGTGTACGTATGTACGTATGTACGTATGTACGTCTGTACGTCTGTACGTCTGTACGTCTGTACGTCTGTACGTATGTACGTATCCTCAATAACTTAAAAACGGAGAATCGTAGAAACTTGAAATTTGGTATTTGAGACTCTTATAAGACCTAGTTGTGCACCTCCCTTTTTGGATGCAATCGGTTGCGCGAAAAGGACACTTCTCATATAGTTTTTTTCAAATTTCATACATTACTCAAAAACAAACACTCCTAGAAAGTATATTGGGCCTTACATAAGACACAATTTTATAGCTCCAATTTTAATGATGGTTCGCACCAAAAGAACTCTTCGCCAAAGGAACACGAAGCATGCATTATCCGAATTACATAAATGATAATGATAAATGAATGTTATGCTGCTATATCTTTTACAAAAATTGGTTGTACCCTTACAGAACTAAACAGGGAAATCAAAATTAGTACGATTGATAGTTAAAGCTGTGTGGAAACTAATTTGTACTTCCTTGTTTTTACTTACTACTATTTAAATTATTTAAATTAAGAGAAGCCTATGAAATTTTTTTCATTATGGAAGTAAAAATATTTAAAATTTTTAAAACTTCAATTTTAAAATATAAATAAAATATATCAACCACTCTTGAAATAAAACCATACAATTGCCGTCATACAAGGAAGTTATGTGTTGCCCACATCAGATATTTTTTAATTGCAATTATTTTTTTAATTTTTGATGGTGAGATTGCTTTACTTTTACGTATTGTTTTATTAATTAAAATTTCTAATATAATTTATTGAAGATTAACTTTAATTATGTTTATTTTAATTTTATTAGGGGGTCTATATCATGAGTGAAATCAAGGAGTTTTATCTTGAGTTCATTAGGATTGTAGTTAAATATAATATTTGATTTGCATTCAAAAGGTACTGTTTCAGTCTATCTTAAATATGAAGCGATATATTGCATTTAGTTTCAACCTAAAATTAGGCTTTAGCCCTTATTTTTAATTAAAGTTAAAAAGCGGCGTATTACTGTTAATAATATTATTGAATAATACTCTAATTAAGGAGATAAGGAGACAAATAGGAGCTGCTAGCTCTTTATTTAAATAGTAAAATTCCATTTTTATCTCTTTTATATAGTTTAATTAAAACATTATATTGACATTATAAAAATAATGTTATCTTTTATATACTAATTATAATTCACTATATCTAAAAATATATTAATTTCTTTTACAGCTTCAATGTAAGGATAATAATATAATTTGTAAAATAGAAATTCATATAACAAATGTTATTAAATAAATTTTTAGATTATTAGATTGAAATCACATATAAATTATTGAGGATTTTTTTAATTTACTATATAGATATAGATATAGATTTTGTCTTCCAAATTTTTCTGATCAACCCTGATCTATTGATTTATATAATACCTTCCCAATATTTAAGGGGGAAAAACAAATACCATAGGTAAAAATATATGGTATAAACCATATATTTCTTATAATAAATTTATATAGATTATTATAGTAATATAATTTTTCCTTTTTTGAAATAAAATATCTAATTAAACCCCTGTAATACAAATTATTATTGTTATAAATTTTATAGGGGGAGTTAAACAAATATTTTTAATATCTGAGAAAATTAGTCATCTTAATATTCTTCCTGATAATAATAATATAATTGCTAATCCAGTTATTGCCATTAGTATAATTCATCTTTCGTTATTTAATATATTTAATGGGGTAAAATTTCTATTTCTATTTATTGAATAGTAGAAAAAATCAAAAAATTTCTACCTGAACCTATTTATTCGGGAACTAAATTCCAGCTCAAAACTCAGTCTACAAGTTGAAACATTAAGTTGTTAAAAAAATTAATATTTGTTAAAAAAGTAGGCAGAGGGATGGACATGGCTAAATCGACTCATACCTGCCACGCCTCCTTTAATGCATTACAAACGGAAGCACAAAATTAATATACCCTTCTCATTCCTTCAAATGTAGTGTATAAAAATATATTACAATATTTCAAATAAATTAAAACTAGAAAATGCATGAATATCCGTTTTTGTTTGGTGAAGTTTTTCTGAATGTATGATGCAGTTTCATTGATCAGCTGATCGATTTTTTTTCAAATGCAATAGAATAGACGTCAAAATCTCTTACAACTTCTAGTTGATCGAAGTTTTGTTAACCGAAGCTTGGTGAAAACGCGAATTTTTAACCGAAGGTTACTTGACCAGTGGTTCGAAACGTATCCTTCGGTTAAAAATTTTCGCGTTCACCAACCTCCGGTTAATAAACGGAAGTTAACCGAAGTTTAACCGAATATTGTGAAAACCGGCCTTAATGTTCGTTATTCCGTTTTTGGATGATATTAAATTAGTGAGAAAAAAACTTCTTATAGTTCTCTGCTGAAAATAACCGTGTCTTTATTGAAGTCTGTTTATAATGCGTGTACTATTTGTCTGTTTGTTGGTATTTCAACTTTGAGTAATTTATGAATTTTTTTCTGCATTGGGAGTGTGATTTCGGTGTCATATTAGCATTGATATCGTAGACGTTTCAGTATATATTTAGCAAAGTAATTTCTTTAGAAAGTCTCAAGAGTCGGTTCATGTGTCGGATATATAACAAACATCTGAACAAAGAATACTGAATACTTTTATCCAAGCTTGTTGACCTGTCGTCTCAGGGTTTTATGAATAAATGAAATGAAATTTTGATCCGATTTGGATCAAATTTTTGGAAAACTATTTCAGGTTTGCATACGGTGGCTTTATTACTATGCATCAAATCAATTACTTAATTTCAATCGATTTTAATTTATACGCAATATACCAATTAATATATTAATATATCTTAATTTCCAACAGGTGACATACTGTTTATACGGCTTCCCGTCTAAGAAAGCAAGATCTCGTCACATTGAATATCATGAATGTAGTTCAGAAGAATTAACTTTGAGAACTGCAATCCAATTATATGATTTGTATAGGCCAGAACGTCTGCCAGAGTTTAACTCGTATAAGCTTGACTCCATTTCCGCCGAAATGGAACAGTTGTTAATAAAAATAGTATCATTAATTAATAAGGAAATTAGCACATCAAAAGCAACATGCATGGTCTTAAATTTCATTAATGGTAAAAAAGCTGAACTTCCAGATGATTCCGAATGTATTATATTACCCTACAAAATATCATCCATATACTATTTGTTAGCAGACTATTATTTCAAAAGCCGTGATTTCTCTAAAAGTCTCACCTATTATATATTAGACTTGGGATGCAATCCATATCGGCTTGATTCTTGGGCTGGAATAGCTTTGTCTAAAGCTAGCAAGATAGAGTCCATATTAAATGATTTTTCTGTAATAGAGTAAGTTTTGTATTTGATCATTACATACATTTTTTATAATAAATAGGAATCTTACAGTGTAAATAGTTTCTTAGAAGAAGTTGAAGACACAATTCGCTGTTTTGAGCAATGCATTAATTTAAATCGAACACAGCCGCTACTTTGGATAGAATACGGATCCTTTTGTTATAATATTCATGCTTTCTGCGCACGCTACATGAGAAATCATCCGATATCAATGAAGCAGTAAGTTATTTAAAATATAGACAAGAAGACTATATCTTGGTATATATAGAATATATAGAAAAAATATGACTAAAGAATATTATTAGTTAAGACATATGCACATAAAACGACAGCTAAATAAGTATCGCAATTTTGTGACTTATCGTAGTTATCGTAGTTATATAGAATTTATTTAAACTAGTTTTTTATGATTACAAGTATGATTTTGGTTCTGCAATAGCTTCCTTTCTTAGCAAATTAGCTGTGAAATAGCGAAAAGAACTGTTCAAAGTGGAAACAAAAGGTGAATTTCTCATTCGCCTCTATTCAATAGCGAACCAATCACTTATCATATTTTTCAACGAACACTTTGTATACTATACGTAGTTTCCTAAGAAAATGGCGTTTCGGTTCTTTATTTGCGAAGAAGTCGCTTCCAGGAGTAAAGGCTCTGAAGCATTTGTTCGCATTGGTGTTCAAATCTGCTACAGTGCGTGTTTATTTTATTTTCCTCATTAATTTTTGTTATTTAGATTTTTTGTTTATTTATTTTTTTGAAAAATTTATATTTTTGTTGAACAAAACCAAAGAACAGAATCAGTGAATTCAATGGATTTTCTTTTTTAGTTATCAGCTATTCAGAGACAATAGCAGAGAAAATTTGTCCAATGCTTTGGATTATAAAGCCATCAGAACCTTAATTTAATTTCTTCATCTTTTTCTTATTAAAAATAATAGTATCAAAAACGCATGTTATGTGTTTACTTTTGGATTTAAACATTTTTTCGTTTGAATTCCTCTTTCCTGAAACCGGTTTTGCATTACTTCAGGATAGAGACCAAAGAGGTCCAATACTGCACAATTACTACTTTCCTGCGTCCAGGATCGTCATATTGCTATAGCAAACTTTGTTTCCTGAAATTGTTTATGATCCTTGTTATTGTTTATTGTTTTTTATTCATCCTTGCGCTGCACCTGATGTTATACAGTTGTAGAGTTTTTGAGTTTTTTCTACTCGAAAAACTTGCTAATCACGCTTATGGTAATCATTTACTTAAAGCTGGACAGTTTGGTTTCAGGAAAAGTCATTCTACTGCCCATGCTTTATGCCTTTTATCTAATTATGTTACTGAAAACTTAAATAAAAGTATGATTGCAGTAGCACTTGATTTCGAGAAAGCCTTCGTCACGGTGTGGATTGAGGGCCTTATCTATAAATTATATGTTAAATTAAAATACAGTAAGCCACTGTGTAGAATACTGTGCACATATCTTACGAATCATGTATTTTATGTTGAGCATAGGAGTAAGAAATCTTGTATTAAAAACGCTTTAGCCACCACTCCATCGTAACTATGTACGCGGTCTTTCAAGTAATTCTGTATGATCTTCATCAAGTACTTTGGCGACATCCTACGTATTGGCATGGCAGCATCACATGCTTGTGTGACGATGTGCATCGTGGCTTCAGTTTACCGGCGAGCATTCCTTTGGGAGCTTCCTGATGTGTCATCTATTGGGGCTAATAGTAGCGAATATCTAATTTCGATACGTTACACTTTTTTGTGCCTTTCCGTGTATAGTTACCAGATCCAGATCTGTTAGCAAGCTGGCTATCAAGCCACAGAGTATGTACTGGTGGTCACTGCCATCCTAATCTTCTAATACCTGCCAGTTTCTAAGTAGTCCGGCAATACTCTCAGATTGTGCAAAGGTCCACCAGATGGTAGTAGATAGCCAGTTTTCTATCCATCTGCCTCTGGTTATATTCCTGTAGTGCTCACTTATGAGCACTGCTTTCTCTAGGGCGATATGGGACATTAGGGAGTCTGCTGTCTTACTTCTATGCATGTTTGCTTGAATGACCTTCATTTCGTGGTTGTCTGACTTTTGGTGACCAGGCAAGCCTTGGATCCCCAAACCCAGTTTGGATCTTTATGACCAAACTCCTCACATCGTATGCAGACACTGGAACTCGTCCTGTCCGGCCCGTTACAGTCACACTGATGGTGTTTCATACCTCAACACTTATAACATCTTATAGCTGCCATATGCCGACACATTTCTGGTCTGGTTCCAACCTGCGCGTACTTGTTCTCTGATATAAGGATTGGTAATATTTACCGTAATTTATTCTTAGACCACTATTATAAGACCCCTCATCGCGTCCATAACATCGGCGTTGAAAGTAAGTGCGGCTACATCACGTTTTTCGATTGTAACCTTCGGTTTTACACTAGCAACGTTAGCAGAGTCCTTTAAGGTTTCACTGAGCTTGTAGTAAAAGTCAGATATAACTTTTGCTCCTCCACCAGCCTTCGATAAAATAATCCCGTTCTTGTTTTGCGAATACTTTTTAGGGTTGCTGAGACTTGCAGTTCTGTGTTGCTATGAAGCCGTTTCAAAAGCTCCGCATGGCTGCGTCCTTCTGCTGATTTTATTACAACCACCTCTGCTATCGGTCTAGGTGCTCGGATTTTCGGCTTCTTGTTTCGCTCACTCTTGCCTAAAGATGACTTTCCAGCAGCATTGTCCTTAATTATTTTGCAACATACACTTCCCATATGAGCGTCCCCCTTTGTCGTCCTGGAATGCTTGTTCGTAGAAACTACATGCCCATTCCCTGGCTCGTGTATTCTATGCTTCTCTCCGAAGTCAGATTTTGCTGAGCTGGATGATACTATAATATAATATAATATTTTTGTCGATCACTGGATTTTGAATAATCGTAAATTCGAATAATGAAAAGTCTTTAGTTTCAAATCTAAATCTCTTATTTTTACACTTCCTTACTACCACTGTTTATAACTTATACACGTAAACACTTATACACGAATTCTTATTAGAAGCTATTCAACTATTTTATTCTTATTCAACACTTTTCAAACTGTAACTTCGACGATGTCACTTGCAAGGTTTTCAAAGTCAAACTGTGTCCGCTGCTATGGTTTGTGTCTATTTATACTGCTCCATGATTATCGTCCCGATCAGACACCACATTCCTTGATCCATACGTCGCAAGCCTCTCTAAATATACAACTTTAATTTTCCCTCGTTTTTGTGTGTGGGAATGTATGTGATACACTAGTAGACTAGTAGTGTCATGGACTGCTGATCGGTAAGCCAATAACAACATTTAAATGTGCTTATGCCAATTGCGTTGGCATTTGCCCACGACTTTCCGCAGATGCTCTTCTAATGTGCGGTTGAATGTAGAGGTGTTGTTCGAGTCATCTTGGTACCCAACAATCGGCACATTTCTTGAAATATTGAAGCCTCAAAGTTTCAAAATCCTTGATCGGAGTGCAACTAGATTGGTATGCTGAATCGCGTGAACCAGTTTTGAACAAATACCTCAGCTACAGTTTTAGCCTCCTGTTTTGGTATAGGGTAGACTGTTGGCCATTTGCTGAAATAGCCCATAATGATCAACACGTACTTATTTCCAGAGTCACTAGTCGGAAATGGGCCAGCTACATCCATTGCAACTCGCTCAAATGGCGCTCCAGCGTTGTACAGCTGCAACTATCATCTGCTTCGAAATTTAGGTCCCTTAGCAGCCATGCACTGCGTGCAGTTTTTGATCTATTCCGCTACCGCTTCTTGACAGTTCACCTAATAAAACCGTTGTTGAATCTTCTTCACAGTTTCTGTAACACTGAGATTGCCGGCACTTGGTCCATTGTGAAATTCTTTAAAAGATGAAGAGCATCTTTTCGCGACTTTGGTAGAACAATCAAATCACGAGTTTGCTTACCGTCATTATTTTCCCAGGAACGATGCATAACTTCTTTTTTCACCATCAAAGTGCTCCATTGTGCGCAAAACGTCTTGGCCACCGGAATTTCTGATTCCATTTCTTCTTTGCTTGGTCTTCGGTCCATTTCCTTCGCTTTTACTAACTTCGCCAAGTCTGCATCATTAAGTTTTTTGTCCCTTAGCGCACTTGGTTGCCACTCATCGTCAGGTTGCAGCTTCGCTACTCCGATGTCGACTATTCTTTCGCATCTTTCAGCCTTGGAGCAATGCTTACACTTAACTACACATTGACGTCGTAAGATTGCATCTCCATTTTCACACTGAACTTTACAAACCGATTTCTCGAAGATCGCAGCTTCTGCTCCTGTAGCTGTTCGCAGTTTACAACCAATCTGCGGTTTGATGTCATCTCTTACTAAGTTTACAGTTGCACTTAGTGCTAAGTTGTTGTTGTTGTTGTTATTTCGGAGCAGACAGAGACAATGGGTCAATCAGTTGCGGAAACCAGCTCACGCCCCTTTGTGCTAATCCGTTTCAGTTTAACGATTCTCTCTCAGCAGAAGCACCACCTACATTTTCAGCGCTTCTTTTCTTGCCACTCCCTGATTCATCACAGTTTCGTGCGAAGGTCTTCTTTGGCATAGAGTAGACTGCGCGTTTCGTTTCCACATCCCGTATACCATTCATAAACGCTTGTATTTTCAGTAGTTCGATTACTTCTGTGGGTGCATCCACATTGGCCAAATGCGCAAGTCGATCTCTGTTGCATATTCCTGCAACGGCTCGTTATTCTTTTGGAAGCGATTCATTAGCTCCATCTGGAACATTTGCTTTCCGTGATCGTTACCGTATCGCCGCTCAATCGGTGCCATCAGCGCATCATAATTACCTCGCTCGGGAACAGTTTGCAAAACTTCGCCAGCGGAACCCTTCAACCACCAAAGCTGCCACTTTGTCTGCCAACGTCCGGTGAATCGTTTGTGCCGTTGTCTCGAACTAGAGTTTAAAGATTCTAAACGGCACAGTTCCGTCGAAGTTTGGCTTTCAATTTTGTGCACTAACAGCCGCAACAGGTCCTCTCAACTGTACATATCGTATATGACCATCCAGCCGAAATATTTCTGCCTTCAGAGAGTGTAATTCATTTTGCGTTTGCGATTGTAACCTGCGAACTTCATCTTATCTTTAGGCTTTATCTTGTCTCGCCTGCAGTTCCGCAGAATTTCCTTCAATGCGCAAAAGTTGCTCCTGCAGTTGTGATGTATTTTGTTCCAACAAAACATGTAGTTGTTACGTGTTTTGTGCCATCTGCACTTGTATTTGTGAAGTGTTTTGTTTCAACTGTTGCTCCAATAGTTGTGCAGTCTGCTGCGCCATTACTGCTATGAGCACACTCATGTCGAACGCTGGAGCTGCTTTCGTCTCTACCAACTCGTGTTCAACTTTGGATGCAGCTTCGTAGATGAACTCGTGTGTTTCAACGTCGATGCACCCTTCTCCATAGCGTCACGCAAGCGTGTTTGTAGCTCTGCTTTATTTCCTGATACAAGCAAACGGCGCAACTCAAACTCTTGCCTCAGCTGTGGTATTTCCAGGTAAGCGAATTTCAGTATTATTCCGTATTATTGAGCAATCCCACTTCTGACACCAATTGTTATGTAATTTCCAAAATTACATCTTGAACTCTCTCCAGGTTCCAAAATGTCCAATTTTGCCGCAGTTGTAACATTTTGCGTCCGAACTCTTGCGCGAGATCGGCATCATTCGCGACATAACTTGTATTAGTTCTCTTAGTGCTTTTTATTTATTGGTTGTTGTGTATGTTGTTTTGTTGTTCGGCGTATTACAACGTTGGATATTGTTTGTTAAATTAACAATGTTACTGCATAACATTGATTGTTTTTCAAAGTCAATTTTTACAATTGCAATTTTATTATGTGACGAATTACTTTATTGTTTGGAATCTATATAAATGATGTTGTTTTTTCAGATTGATTTCACATATTATAGTCGTGTATAAATCATTATATAGATCTCTAACTATTGCGTTTTTTTTTCTTTTTTTTTAAACGCCTTAGGTGCGCCTTAGTGGTGACGGCGGTCGGATTTGAGGTCTTGATCGTCTAAGAGTGGCAATTACTCTTGGTGCTACTGTTGAACTTTCTACTGTGATATCCGGATTTCGTCGTGCTTTCCAAAATTTTGTAATTAGAAAAAAGATCACAAAATCAAAAAAAAAAAACGTTTTATTATTAAATTTGTTTAAAAATCTGTATATGACGTTCGGGGTTTGTTTTTGACGTAATATTTTATTTTTATATTACGACTTCTATTATATTACAATATTCTAACAACTCTTACGTGGTTATGATGTAAGACCCTTGTATCGTGAGTTTTTACATATTTAGATATCTTTATTAGTTAATATTTGCTACCCTCCACAATCTTATATGTACCTAACTCAATATGTATTTATATTACCAGTTATTTATATAATTTTAGCAAATTAATATGGAATGGTTTATCCTTTCCTTTTATCTTATTATTGTTGTGACCGGTGTTGTAATCTGTGTGATCACGTACGGGCCTGTCCAGATGGGTGAAAATTTATTTTTTCTTGTTTGACTTTTTAATAAAACTCTGTCGCCTATTTGGAAGTTAACAGGATTCAGTTTATATTGTCATATTGTTTTTTTGATAATTGTTTGGCCGCATCCTGGTGTTTTCGTACTAGTTCATGCGCTCTTTGAATTTTAATATTTTATTTGGATCGTCTGCATTATAGACAGGACTGCACTTTCTCCTTAAATTAGTTGGCATTTCTATGTCAAATCCAAATAGTGTTCGAAACGGTGTTTGTTTTGTTGTAGTGTGTGGAGTATGGTTGTGAACATGCATTGCTGCACTGAACCATTGATCATAATTTGAACCGTCCTCCTTAGCAAAACTACGTAAATATTCAGCTAATGGTCTTTGGCTTCGCTCTAATGACCCATTAGCTTGTGGATGATACGGTGTTATATGTAATTTTTTAATTTCTAGTAATTTACATGTGTCTGAGAATACTTTCGAAATGAAGTTTGTGCAATTATCTGTAATTAACATTTTTGGAATTCCGTATCGCGTAATAACTTCGTCATAATAACTTCGTGCCTGCTTCTGCGTCGGGTATAGCTGTGCATGTCATAAATTTAGAAAAGTCATCTTGAAAAGTAAGAATATATTTATTTCCACTCGCTGTTTCGGGTAAAAGTCCTACAATATCCATGTAAGCCTTCTCGAAAGGACGTGTTGGTGTATCCGCCAGTGTCATTTTAATTTTGGTTAATATCGAGCTTTTATTAGCTTGACATATTGGGCATTTCTTTACATAATCCTTTATTTGCTTTTTCATCCCCGGCCATCTGTATTCTTTCCTAATTCGCAAGTAAGTTTTTACCGCTCCTTGATGACCTCCTAAAGGTGTATTGTGGAAATCTGTTAATATGGTTTCTATTTCTGTTGGATCTTGTAAAAAAATGGTTTTACTTTCATTCGTGAGTTTATCATCGGGTTCGACTGGTATTAGTTTTGGATGTGCTTTTTCTTTTATTGCTCTTTCTTCTTTTATCTCTTTTGCTCTTGATCGTGTTTGGACCGCTGCAATTTTGTTGTTATTGGTATTATAAGGTATTCTACTTAGTACGTCTGCATTTAAATTCTTTTTCCCCGGCTTATATATTATTTCGAAATTATATTCAGATAATTTGTGTCTAAACCTTGCCAGTCTTGAAGTTTGGTCCTTCAAATTTGCTAAACCTTTCAATGGTTGGTGATCTGTTACTATTTTGAATGGTCTTCCTAATAAATATGCTCTAAAATTGGAAGAAGTGGAATAATTTTTACACTTTCCACCTTACCTGGGTCTGGTAGAGCTCCACTTTCCGAGCACTTATGTTCTAAGTAAACTACTTCTCTCCTTAGGAACTGACATTTACCGACATTTAATTTCAAGTTGCTTGATCGAAAAATTTCGAATACTTTCGCTAACCTAAATGCGTGTTGATCGAGGTTGCTGCCGTATATCACTATGTCATCCAAATATACAAAACAGTCTATTCCTTGTAAGCCGGTTAGAATATGGTTGATAAGTCGCTGAAAAGTTGCTGCATATCCTGTTAGTCCGAATGGCATTCTATTGAATTCGAAATGGCCCAATGCGGAGCTAAATGCTGTTTTTTCTTTATCTCTATTGTTCACTAGCACTTCATGGTAACCGCTCGCTAAGTCCAAGGTTGAGAAGTATTTTCTGATACCTAACTGATCCAATATTTCGTCTATCTTTGGAATTGAAAATACTTGTTTTATCGTAGCGTCATTTAACTTTCTATAATCAATAACCATCCGCCATTTCTTTTCGCCAACTTTCCCGCTTTTCTTCGGTACTAGTAGTAACGGAGAGTGCCATGGCGAAACACTTGGGCTAATTATATTATCGTCCAACAATTTGTCAATTTGTTTGTTTACTTCCTCTCTGTGCGCTTGAGGTAAACGGTACTGCCTCTGATGGATTGCAGGTTGATCAATTTTTGTTGGAAGAAAATGTTCTATGGCTGGTGTGTACGTTAGTTTGTCACCCTCTAAAAGAAAAATATCATTAAATCTTGTACATAGACTCACTATAGATTCTCGTTCTTCCACATTAGTGAAGGATCCAGATCTAGTTATTCTATCAACAAGTTAATGCTTTGCCTTATATCTGAACTAACTACAGTGTTAATGGTTGTATCTTTACTTAGCTCTATATATTTCCTAAAATCACTGAACTCTGGTGTGAAACTGTCATCTACAATAAAATCTTTTTCTGTTGAATTTAGAATTGGAACATTAACCTTTCCATTTGTTACATTTACTAATGTCTCGCCCAAGAATATCCCTGGAGTTATTTGAAATTTATGGACTACCATTTGTCATAGTTTTGTTTTTATATTAATCTGAGCTATATGTACATGTCGACCTAGCTTTCACTATGCTACTGGTCGCATGTGTTAATTTATTTCCCATTTTTACTAATGGGAACGTTATATATTGTCTTCTTTCATCAATGATTTCCAACTTTTTCATTATCGAATCTAATATGGACTTATTCCACAAATTATTTATCCCTGCCAAGTATACCATCGCCTGACCAACCTTGTTCAAGTGGCACCATGTATAACGTTAAACCTAGGCTTGGCCAGTTGCATTGACAGCCCCTTCTGTGGTGGTACAACTCCCAAAAGCTCCATTCAATTTCAATTTCTCGCGTTTCAATTTTATTAACAAACGTGTTATCCTTTATTGATTTCATTTTTACTAAACTAGTGTCCGCACCAGTGTCAACCAGTAAAATGAGTTTTCCATTTTGTGCCCCTTCACAAGGGAATTCTATGAACACGTCATCTAATTTGGTTTCACTTAATGTTGGCATTTCGTTTTTATTAAAAAGATTATACGTTAACCAGGAAAATTTTTCAACTACACTCGTTTGATGATATATCGAAACAATTCTATTCATTTTTCTTAATAATTTCATTTTGACACTATTTGCTAACTCTGTTATATACTCAATATATTTTATTATATATTCGTTAACATGTATTAGCGTTATTTTCCTATAGCTGAGACACACAGTTTCTACAATCGACGCATATACTAACTGCAACATTAGTATGGTGACTATTAAAAACTGTGCTCCAACGTTAACTACTTTCTCACTTGTCAAAATTGCTGCATTAACTCTTTTTTCGGATATATATGCTTTTTTTTATCTTATGTTGTTTGTTACTCTCGTTATTTAAACAATTAAATTGTTCTGAAGCTGGTAACGTTTCCAAGATCTTTTTTGATGTCGGATTAACAATTACCACTTCAGCTGGACTGGATTTACTAATTTGTTTGGGATCCCAGGTTACTGGCCTCGCCTGGGCCCTTGTTGGTTTCCCTGAACCATTTGCCAGTTTTTCTTCGCGTGTCAGTTCGCTGCCATGTGGGCCTGTCTGTTACACCAGTGGCACACAATTGTTTTTATACCATCGGTCCGTGTTGTATTTCTAAATGTTGTCCGTTGACGCATGTTCTCCCTGCTGTTGATATTGTTATTCGTTTTCCAAGGGCCGCTTTCTCTGTTAGAATCATAAGTTTCCCGTCTCTGTGTATTTCGGTATTGTCGTAAATCATTTTGCTGTCTATTTGGAGTGCTTATGTTTTGTGTTCTAACTGCATTCTGAGTACACCTCCAGTTAGTTTCGTGTCCATAAATTAAACATTTACCACAGTATGGTGTGTTTTTCCCAATTAGACACTCTTTCCTTGTGTGACCCCTTCTACTACAAAAACTACACGTTATATTTTTGTGGTATGTCGTTTTTTCTGTCAGCTTGTTGTCGGTTTACTACGGACTGCCGAAATTGTGTTGTAGGGTCGGTGTAAGTCAAGTTCTGTTCGTGTCCCATTATACCAACGAACTCACTGGATTGCCTAATTTCTGCTTGTCTTAACTGATCAGCAATACTTACAGCTTGCTCTACAAGATCTTCCAGTGATTTTTCCGCCGATCCTAACAAATGTTGTCGTAAAGTGCTGTATTTTAATCCCAATTTAAAAGATTTCATCACAGATTTTGTTATTTCCGCGAGCAGGGCCGCATCGGAGTCACCTTTATACACAATAGTAGCTATGTCTGTCGCTTGAGACCCTATTGACATAAGACGCTCTGCAAACTGCCATATGTCCTCAGTCGGTGATTGGCGTATGTGCTGTATTTCCGTCATAACTGTGTCAAGTGCTCTGTACTGCAAATAGTGCTTTTTAATTGTTACACAAAAATCTTCTACAGTTGCAAAAGTTTTTGAGCGCAATAAACTTTATGCGTTCCCGTGAAGCCTTTGTTTTAGCATGCTAAGAAATCTGGCATATCTGTTGCTGTTATATTTCGTTTCGCTAGGTCGCAACCTTCTATGAATTTATAGACTTTATTTCGAAGATCAGAAGATGGCGCCCCAGAAAACAGTGGTACTAATCTATTGACAGTTTTCGCGATTTCTTCTATACCCATTTTTATTTTGTGTTTGTTTATATATTCTAATTAAAAGGATGTATCTATTGGACTCTGTTAATTTTTGAATTCTTCTTTTTGCGTCGTCTAACGCTGCACAGTCTTCTTTTCTTTCTCGTTCGTATTGATATAATGTCCCGTTTAGCGTTTCGTCTGTTTAGTCTTTTTCTTTTAGCAACTCTTTAAGCGAATTATTTTCTTCGTCTGCTTCCTTTAAAAGATGTTCCTGATGTCTTATACTAGTTAAGCTTTCTTCGTACCTACGTTTTATCGATGCGAATTGTACCTTCCACTCTGCTATTTCGTCTTTTTACTGTCTAATTTCGTATTTGTTACCAAGATAATTTCTTCTACAATGGCATCTGCCTTTTCTACATTTGTTATGTTACCCAAATCTCTTAATTTTGCACTTATTAATTCCCAATTTTCTTTATTTCCTGCTATTTCCTTTAAAATATTATGAAGCTTCGATACAAATTCTCTTAATTCTTTTTGTAGTTCCTTATGATTTTTTTCCAGTTGCTTATAATTTTCTTCTAACAAAGATTCTGCCATTAATTACTCATTTAATTTCATCAAGTTTTTTATCTCCTACTGCAATTGTATGATTAGTTAATCGCCCTGTTTATTGAAATATTTTTCATTAAGGTTTTTCAATGTCAACTCAAAACTATCGCACCACCGTTTAACTGGATTTCGTTTTGTTTCGTTCTATTTTCTCTACTTCTGTGAATTTTTGCTGATTATGCATCGACCTACTTATTGTGCATTGGGTTCATTGAACGCTTGCAAGCACTGCATCTGTTAAAATGTTGAGCTTCTAATTTGAAAACATCACTTTTTATCTTTATGTTGTGCTGAAATTTAACTTTTGTCTCAATGTGAATTGTTTTCTTTAAAACAATCCCATTATTTGTTTTAAAATTTACGAAATCAAAAGAAATAATGTGAAATAACTATTACCTTTTTATTAAATTATAAAACACCACTTATCAACATATATTAAGAGCTTAATTCATACAATAAAATGCTTCAATTAAGTATTCAAATCATCGCTCAACGAAACTGAGCGATTTGAATGGATTAATTTCGATTTTCCCGTAACATGAAAAATATTTGTAGAACTTAAATTTGCTTTTTGAACAAACTGAATAGATGCTCTCTTCCCGTAAATGAGAGGTGTGACAAAATTAGTCGGAATTTATGCAGAAAATCGTTGGTTGTTTAGAACCATTATAGAAATTGTTAAAAATAAATTTTGTTTCCCCATTTTGGTAGGTGTCATGGCACATGAACCATTGACAGCCTTAAGGGAGTATTTTATTGTTTATCTAGGCACTTTAACCAAGACAAACGCTGTAAAGAAAAATACTGCTCAGGGCACATAAACCGTGAGCAGAAGAATGTTATAATTATTAAAAATGTTTTAAATTCCATACAATTAAAATTTCTCACACATTTATATTTTTCACTTTCACTAATATTTTTCGCTATTATTGGCTCTAAAGTCGGCTGCGCCACTTGTTGTAGTTTCCCTTCTGTGTATATTCACCTTCACTTTTTATTTGTTTGACTCACCTTTTTATTGGGATACTCCCTCGTATGCCAAATGAATAAATAACTCCTTTATCCTTGAATAAAAACAGTTTTATTGTGTTTAATAACTCCTCCTCCACGGCCAACAAAACAACTTGCTTTTACAAAACTTGAAAACCAACTGACTTTTACCAAACTTGGAAACTAACTGAACTCTAGAAAAATCAAATTTTTAGTTTTATAAAAATTATTCCCGTAAAAGAAATCAACAAACTACAATAAGAAAAGAACAAAAAAAAAAAATTGTTAAATATAGTTTAACGTAAAGAGCCACAAACCAAATAAGAAACTGTTAACTATACTATTTAAAATAAACCTAAAAACAAATAGAAGTACAAAAAACAAAAACATTCAAAATAAAATGTGCAAAAATACAAAACAAAAATTGTTAAATAAAATTTGTAGTGCACAACAAATACAAAAGAAAAAAAAACCTATTAAAAATTAAGATATTCATATGTGACGTTTGTGGAGAGGGCTTAACTGCAACCCGCAACATCAAAAGACATGTTAAAGCCAAACATGGTCACCCACAATTCCACTGCGCAGACTCTGGGCAAAATTTCAACCGTGTAACGATGCTTTTCCTCTCTCGCCTGGATATCACTCAGTCCAGTCCAAGGTCTCGTCCAGTTATTTATTGATTTGAACGCAATACACCGATTTCGATACTAACTACTTTATTTATTAAATCTTGACAGTAGTTACAATAGTTTGAAATATGCTTAGACATACGTTTTGGCTAAGTTTTATTTAACAAGTTTACAATCATTAGGTTGGAATAGATATTATGATTAAAAAAACCTGAAACAGAGTTTATGATTATTAGCCCTTTCATGCCCGATGTTGCCTATAGGCGACATTGTACATTCGTTGTTATAAAACCGTTAAAATAAATTTTTATTCCCAGATATTTATTTTTACCCATTATTTAATATATCTTGCCCACTTACTGGGAAATATACATATATACATATATAAATAATAATATACATATATAAATGTGGTGTATTTTTATGTTGTAATCCAAACAAAAATTGTTTTGTGTCCTATCACAATTAGTTTACAATAAAAACTTTATTCTTGAAAAATATGTAAGTGTTTTATATTTTATTTCTTCTGCCCGTTGTTGCCTGTAGGCAACATCTCCTAGGACAAGTGAAGACACAAAAGACTCTGATATTTTTTTCACTGAATATTTATAACCTATATAACTAGAATATAACCTTAAAATATTTTTAAATACGTCTCAAATAATTTGGGAATGAAAGGGTTAGGCTGAAACAGAGTTTATGATTAAGAGCCTGAAACAGAGTTTGTGATCATTAGGCTGAAACAAAGATTATGATTAAGTTGCATGTCGATTATTTGGTTATCTTTCGAATCTGTGCTGAAAAGAGACTTTGATTAGTTTGTGTCCACTGTCGCGGAGTATGAACCCAACAGACCGACAGGGCTTTAAATATAGATAGCCGCGGAGTATAAACCCACAGATCGACTGTCCACTGTCACGGAGTATAAACCCAACAGACCGACAGGGCTTTAAATATAGATAGCCGCGGAGTATAAACCCACAGACCGACTGTCCACTGTCTCGGAGTATAAACCCACAGACCGACTAACCACTGTCGCGGAGTATAAACCCAACAGACCGACAGGGCTTTAAATATAGATAGCCGCGGAGTATAAACCCACAGACCGACTGTCCACTGTCGCGGAGTATAAACCCAACAGACGTACAGGGCTTTAAATATAGATAGCCGCGGAGTATAAACCCACAGACCGACTGTCCACTGTCGCGGAGTATAAACTCAACAGACCGACAGGGCTTTAAATATATAGATAGCCGTGGAGTATAAACCCACAGACCGACTGTCCACTGTCGCGGAGCATAAACGCAACAGACCGACAGGGCTTTAAATATAGATAGCCGCGGAGTATAAACCCACAGGCCGACTGTCCACTGTCGCGGAGTATAAACCCAACAGGCAGACAGGGCTTTAAATATAGATAGCCGTGGAGTATAAACCCACAGACCGACTGTCCACTGTCTCGGAGTATAAACCCACAGACCGACTAACCACTGTCGCGGAGTATAAACCCAACAGACCGACAGGGCTTTAAATATAGATAGCCGCGGAGTATAAACCCACAGACCGACTGTCCACTATCGCGGAGTATAAACTCAACAGACCGACAGGGCTTTAAATATAGATAGCCGCGGAGTATAAGCCCACAGACCGACTGTCCACTGTCGCGGAGTATAAACCCAACAGACCGACAGGGCTTTAAATATAGATAGCCGCGGAGTATAAACCCACAGACCGACTGTCCACTGTCTCGGAGTATAAACCCACAGACCGACTAACCACTGTCGCGGAGTATAAACCCAACAGACCGACAGGGCTTTAAATATAGATAGCCGCGGAGTATAAACCCACAGACCGACTGTCCATTATCGCGGAGTATAAACTCAACAGACCGACAGGGCTTTAAATATAGATAGCCGCGGAGTATAAGCCCACAGACCGACTGTCCACTGTCGCGGAGTATAAACCCAACAGACCGACAGGGCTTTAAATATATAGATAGCCGTGGAGTATAAACCCACAGACCGACTGTCCACTGTCGCGGAGTATAAACCCAACAGACCGACAGGGCTTTAAATATAGATAGCCGCGGAATATAAACCCACAGACCGACTGTCCACTGTCGCGGAGTATAAACCCAACAGACCGACAGGGCTTTAAATATAGATAGCCGCGGAGTATAAACCCACAGACCGACTGTCCACTGTCGCGGAGTATAAACCCAACAGACCGACAGGGCTTTAAATATAGATAACCGCGGAGTATAAACCCACAGACCGACTGTCCACTATCGCGGAGTATAAACTCAACAGACCGACAGGGCTCTAAATATAGATAGCCGCGGAGTATAAACCCACAGACCGACTGTCCACTGTCGCGGAGTGTAAAAGCAACAGACCGACAGGGCTTTAAATATAGATAGCCGCGGAGTATAAACCCACAGACCGACTGTCCACTGTCGCGGAGTATAAACTCAACAGACCGACAGGGCTTTAAATATAGATAACCGCGGAGTATAAACCCACAGACCGACTGTGCACTGTCGGGGAGTATAAACGCACCAGACCGACAGGGCTTTAAATATAGATAGCCGCGGAGTATAAACCCACAGACCGACTGTCCACTGTCGCGGAGTATAAACGCAACAGACCGACAGGGCTTTAAATATAGATAGCCGCGGAGTATAAACTTACAGACCGACTGTCCACTGTCGCCGAGTATAAGCCCAACAGACCGACAGGACTTTCAATATAGATAGCCGCGGAGTATAAACCCACAGAGCGACTAACCACTGTCGCGGAGTATAAACGCAACAGACCGACAGGGCTTTAAATATAGATAGCCGCGGAGTATAAACCCACAGACCGACTGTCCACTGTCGCGGAGTATAAACCCAACAGACCGATGGAGCTTTAAATATAGATAGCCGCAGAGTAGAAACCCACAGGCCGACTGTCTCCTGTAGCGGAGTATAAACTCAACAGACCGACAGGGCTTTAAATATAGATAGCCGCGCAGTGTAAACCCACAGGCCGACTGTCTACTGTCTCGTAGTATAAACCCACAGACCGACTAACCACTGTCGCGGAGTATAAACTCAACAGACCGACAGGGCTTTAAATATAGATAGCCGCGGAGTATAAACACACAGACCGACTGTCCACTATCGCGGAGTATAAACTCAACAAACCGACAGGGCTTTAAATATAGATAGCCGCGGAGTATAAACCCACAGACCGACTGTCCACTGTCGCGGAGTATAATCGCAACAGACCGACAGGGCTTTAAATATAGATAGCCGTGGAGTATAAACCCACAGACCGACTGTCCAACAGACCGACAGGGCTTTAAATATAGATAGCCGCGGAGTATAAACCCACAGACCGACTGTCGACTGTCGCGGAGTATAAACCCAACAGACCGACAGGGCTTTAAATATAGATAGCCGCGGAGTATAAACCCACAGACCGACTGTCCACTGTCGCGGAGTATAAACCCAACAGACCGACAGGGCTTTTAATGTAGATAGCCGCGGAGTATAAACCCACAGACCGACTGTCCACTGTCGCGGAGTATTAACCCAACAGACCGACAGGGCTTTAAATATAGATAACCGCGGAGTATAAACCCACAGACTGACTGTCCACTGTCGCGGAGTATTAACCCAACAGACCGACAGGGCTTTAAATATAGATAACCGCGGAGTATAAACCCACAGACCGACTGTCTACTGTCGCGGAGCATAAACCCAACAGACCGACAGGGCTTTAAATATAGTTAGCCGCGGAGTATAAACCCACAGACCGACTGTCCACTGTCGCGGAGTATAAACGCAACAGACCGATAGGGCTTTAAATATAGATAGCCGCGGAGTATAAACCCACAGACCGACTATCCACTGTCGCGGAGTATAAACGCAACAGACCGACAGGGCTTTAAATATAGATAGCCGCGGAGTATAAACCCACAGACCGACTGTCCAACAGACCGACAGGGCTTTAAATATAGATAGCCGCGGAGTATAAACCCACAGACCGACTGTCGACTGTCGCGGAGTATAAACCCAACAGACCGACAGGGCTTTAAATATAGATAGCCGCGGAGTATAAACCCACGGACCGACTGTCCACTGTCGCGGAGTATAAACCCAACAGACCGACAGGGCTTTTAATGTAGATAGCCGCGGAGTATAAACCCACAGACCGACTGTCCACTGTCGCGGAGTATTAACCCAACAGACCGACAGGGCTTTAAATATAGATAACCGCGGAGTATAAACCCACAGACTGACTGTCCACTGTCGCGGAGTATAAACGCAACAGACCGACAGGGCTTTAAATATAGATAGCCGCGGAGTATAAACCCACAGACCGACTGTCCACTGTCGCGGAGTATTAACCCAACAGACCGACAAGGCTTTAAATATAGATAACTGCGGAGTATAAACCCACACACCGACTGTCTACTGTCGCGGAGCATAAACCCAACAGACCGACAGGGCTTTAAATATAGTTAGCCGCGGAGTATAAACCCACAGACCGACTGTCCACTGTCGCGGAGTATAAACGCAACAGACCGACTGTCGACTGTCGCGGAGTATAAACCCAACAGACTGACAGGGCTTTAAATATAGATAGCCGCGGAGTATAAACCCACAGACCGACTGTCCACTGTCGCGGAGTATAAACCCAACAGACCGACACGGCTTTAAATATAGATAGCCGCGGAGTATAAACCCACAGACCGACTGTCCAACAGACCGACAGGGCTTTAAATATAGATAGCCGCGGAGTATAAACCCACAGACCGACTGTCCACTGTCGCGGAGTATTAACCCAACAGACCGACAGGGCTTTAAATATAGATAACCGCGGAGTATAAACCCACAGACTGACTGTCCACTGTCGCGGAGTATAAACGCAACAGACCGACAGGGCTTTAAATATAGATAGCCGCGGAGTATAAACCCACAGACCGACTGTCCACTTTCGCGGAGTATAAACGCAACAGACCGATAGGGCTTTAAATATAGATAGCCGCGGAGTATAAACCCACAGACCGACTGTCCACGAGTATAAACGCAACAGACCGACAGGGCTTTAAATATAGATAGCAGCGGAGTATAAACCCACAGACCGACTGTCCACTCTCGCGGAGTATAAACGCAACAGACTGACAGGGCTTTAAATATAGATAGCCGCGGAGTATAAACCCACAGACCGACTGTCCACTGTCGCGGAGTATAAACGCAACAGACCGACAGGGCTTTAAATATAGATAGCCGCGGAGTATAAACCCACAGACCGACTGTCCACTGTCGCGGAGTATTAACCCAACAGACCGACAGGGCTTTAAATATAGATAACCGCGGAGTATAAACCCACAGACTGACTGTCCACTGTCGCGGAGTATAAACGCAACAGACCGACAGGGCTTTAAATATAGATAGCAGCGGAGTATAAACCCACAGACCGACTGTCCACTCTCGCGGAGTATAAACGCAACAGACCGACAGGGCTTTAAATATAGATAGCCGCGGAGTATAAACCCACAGACCGACTGTCCACTGTCGCGGAGTATAAACGCAACAGACCGACAGGGCTTTAAATATAGATAGCAGCGGAGTATAAACCCACAGACCGACTGTCCACTCTCGCGGAGTATAAACGCAACAGACCGACAGGGCTTTAAATATAGATAGCCGCGGAGTATAAACCCACAGACCGAATGTCCACTGTCGCGGAGTATAAACGCAACAGACCGACAGGGCTTTAAATATAGATAGCCGCGGAGTATAAACCCACAGACCGACTGTCCACTGTCGCGGAGTATAAACGCAACAGACCGACAGGGCTTTAAATATAGATAGCCGCGGAGTATAAACCCACAGACCGACTGTCTACTGTCGCGGAGCATAAACCCAACAGACCGACAGGGCTTTAAATATAGTTAGCCGCGGAGTATAAACCCACAGACCGACTGTCCACTGTCGCGGAGTATAAACGCAACAGACCGACAGGGCTTTAAATATAGATAGCAGCGGAGTATAAACCCACAGACCGACTGTCCACTCTCGCGGAGTATAAACGCAACAGACCGACAGGGCTTTAAATATAGATAGCCGCGGAGTATAAACCCACAGACCGAATGTCCACTGTCGCGGAGTATAAACGCAACAGACCGACAGGGCTTTAAATATAGATAGCCGCGGAGTATAAACCCACAGACCGACTGTCCACTGTCGCGGAGTATTAACCCAACAGACCGACAGGGCTTTAAATATAGATAACCGCGGAGCATAAACCCACAGACCGACTGTCCACTGTCGCGGAGTATAAACGCAACAGACCGACAGGGCTTTAAATATAGATAGCCGCGGAGTATAAACCCACAGACCGACTGTCTACTGTCACGGAGCATAAACCCAACAGACCGACAGGGCTTTAAATATAGTTAGCCGCGGAGTATAAACCCACAGACCGACTGTCCACTGTCGCGGAGTATAAACCCAACAGACCGACAGGGCTTTAAATATAGATAACCGCGGAGTATAAACCCACAGACCGACTGTCCACTGTCGCGGAGTATAAACCCAACAGACCGACAGGGCTTTAAATATAGATAGCCGCGGAGTATAAACCCGCAGACCGACTAACCACTGTCGCGGAGTATAAACCCAACAGACCGACAGGGCTTTAAATATAGATAGCCGCGGGGTATAAACCCACAGACCGACTGTCCACTGTCGCGGAGTATAAACGCAACAGACCGACAGGGCTTTAAATATAGATAGCCGCGGAGTATAAACCCACAGACCGACTGTCCACTGTCGCGGAGTATAAACCCAACAGACCGACAGGGCTTTAAATATAGATAGCCGCGGAGTATAAACCCACAGACCGACTGTCTACTGTCGCGGAGCATAAACTCAACAGACCGACAGGGCTCTAAATATAGATAACCGCGGAGTATAAACCCACAGACCGACTGTCCACTGTCGCGGAGTATAAACGCAACAGACCGACAGCGCTTTAAATATAGATAGCCGCGGAGTATAAACCCACAGACCGACTGTCCACTGTCGCGGAGTATAAACTCAACAGACCGACAGGGCTTTAAATATATAGATAACCGTGGAGTATAAACCCACAGACCGACTGTCTACTGTCGCGGAGTATAAACGCAACAGACCGACAGGGCTTTAAATATAGATAACCGCGGAGTATAAACCCAACAGACCGACAGTGCTTTAAATGTAGATAGCTGCGGAGTATAAACCCACAGACCGACTGTCCACTGTCGCCGAGTATAAACGCAACAGACCGACAGGGCTTTAAATATAGATAGCCGCGGAGTATAAACCCACAGACCGACTGTCCACTGTCGCGGAGTATAAACCCAACAGACCGATGGAGCTTTAAATATAGATAGCCGCGGAGTATAAACCCACAGACCGACTGTCCACTGTCGCGGAGTATTAACCCAACAGACCGACAGGGCTTTAAATATAGATAACCGCGGAGTATAAACCCACAGATCGACTGTCCACTGTCGCGGAGTATAAACGCAACAGACCGACAGGGCTTTAAATATAGATAGCCGCGGAGTATAAACCCACAGACCGACTGTCTACTGTCGCGGAGCATAAACCCAACAGACCGACAGGGCATTAAATATAGTTAGCCGCGGAGTATAAACCCACAGACCGACTGTCCACTGTCGCGGAGTATAAACGCAACAGACCGACAGGGCTTTAAATATAGATAGCCGCGGAGTATAAACCCACAGACCGACTGTCCACTGTCGCGGAGTATAAACGCAACAGACCGACAGAGCTTTAAATATAGATAGCCGCGGAGTATAAACCCACAGACCGACTGTCCACTGTCGCGGAGTATTAACCCAACAGACCGACAGGGCTTTAAATATAGATAACCGCGGAGTATAAACCCACAGACCGACTGTCCACTGTCGCGGAGTATAAACGCAACAGACCGACAGGGCTTTAAATATAGATAACCGCGGAGTATAAACCCACAGACTGACTGTCCACTGTCGCGGAGTATAAACCCAACAGACCGACAGTGCTTTAAATGTAGATAGCTGCGGAGTATAAACCCACAGACCGACTGTCCACTGTCGCCGAGTATAAACGCAACAGACCGAAAGGGCTTTAAATATAGATAGCCGCGGAGTATAAACCCACAGACCGACTGTCCACTGTCGCGGAGTATAAACCCAACAGACCGATGGAGCTTTAAATATAGATAGCCGCGGAGTATAAACCCACAGACCGACTGTCCACTGTCGCGGAGTATAAACGCAACAGACCGACAGGGCTTTAAATATAGATAACCGCGGAGTATAAACCCACAGATCGACTGTCCACTGTCGCGGAGTATAAACGCAACAGACCGACAGGGCTTTAAATATAGATAGCCGCGGAGTATAAACCCACAGACCGACTGTCTACTGTCGCGGAGCATAAACCCAACAGACCGACAGGGCTTTAAATATAGTTAGCCGCGGAGTATAAACCCACAGACCGACTGTCCACTGTCGCGGAGTATAAACGCAACAGACCGACAGGGCTTTAAATATAGATAGCCGCGGAGTATAAACCCACAGACCGACTGTCCACTCTCGCGGAGTATAAACGCAACAGACCGACAGGGCTTTAAATATAGATAGCCGCGGAGTATAAACCCACAGACCGAATGTCCACTGTCGCGGAGTATAAACGCAACAGACCGACAGGGCTTTAAATATAGATAGCCGCGGAGTATAAACCCACAGACCGACTGTCCACTGTCGCGGAGTATTAACCCAACAGACCGACAGGGCTTTAAATATAGATAACCGCGGAGTATAAACCCACAGACCGACTGTCTACTGTCGCGGAGCATAAACCCAACAGACCGACAGGGTTTTAAATATAGTTAGCCGCGGAGTATAAACCCACAGACCGACTGTCCACTGTCGCGGAGTATAAACCCAACAGACCGACAGGGCTTTAAATATAGATAACCGCGGAGTATAAACCCACAGACCGACTGTCCACTGTCGCGGAGTATAAACCCAACAGACCGACATTGCTTGAAATATAGATAGCCGCGGAGTATAAACCCACAGACCGACTAACCACTGTCGCGGAGTATAAACCCAACAGACCGAAAGGGCTTTAAATATAGATAGCCGCGGGGTATAAACCCACAGACCGACTGTCCACTGTCTCGGAGTATAAACCCAACAGACCGACAGGGCTTTAAATATAGATAGCCGCGGAGTATAAACCCACAGACCGACTGTCCACTGTCGCGGAGTATAAACCCAACAGACCGACAGGGCTTTAAATATAAATAGCCGCGGAGTATAAACCCACAGACCGACTGTCCACTATCGCGGAGTATAAACTCAACAGACCGACAGGGCTCTAAATATAGATAGCCGCGGAGTATAAACCCACAGACCGACTGTCCACTGTCGCGGAGTATAAACGCAACAGACCGACAGCGCTTCAAATATAGATAGCCGCGGAGTATAAACCCACAGACCGACTGTCCACTGTCGCGGAGTATTAACTCAACAGACCGACAGGACTTTAAATATATAGATAACCGTGGAGTATAAACCCACAGACCGACTGTCTACTGTCGCGGAGTATAAACGCAACAGACCGACAGGGCTTTAAATATAGATAACCGCGGAGTATAAACCCACAGACTGACTGTCCACTGTCGCGGAGTATAAACCCAACAGACCGACAGTGCTTTAAATGTAGATAGCTGCGGAGTATAAACCCACAGACCGACTGTCCACTGTCGCGGAGTATAAACGCAACAGACCGATAGGGCTTTAAATATAGATAGCCGCGGAGTATAAACCCACAGACCGACTGTCCACTGTCGCGGAGTATAAACCCAACAGACCGATGGAGCTTTAAATATAGATAGCCGCGGAGTATAAACCCACAGACCGACTGTCCACTGTCGCGGAGTATAAACCCAACAGACCGACAGGGCTTTAAATATAGATAGCCGCGGAGTATAAACCCACAGACCGACTGTCCACTGTCGCGGAGTATAAACCCAACAGACCGACAGGGCTTTAAATATAGATAGCCGCGGAGTATAAACACACAGACCGACTGTCCACTGTCGGGGAGTATAAACGCACCAGACCGACAGGGCTTTAAATGTAGATAGCCGCGGAGTATAAACCCACAGACCGACTGTCCACTGTCGCGGAGTATAAACGCAACAGACCGACAGGGCTTTAAATATAGATAGCAGCGGAGTATAAACCCACAGACCGACTGTCCACTATCGCGGAGTATAAACTCAACAGACCGACAGGGCTCTAAATATAGATAGCCGCGGAGTATAAACCCACAGACCGACTGTCCACTGTTGCGGAGTATAAACGCAACAGACCGACAGGGCTTTAAATATAGATAGCCGCGGAGTATAAACCCACAGACCGACTGTCCACTGTCGCGGAGTATAAACTCAACAGACCGACAGGGCTTTAAATATAGATAACCGCGGAGTATAAACCCACAGACCGACTGTGCACTGTCGGGGAGTATAAACGCACCAGACCGACAGGACTTTAAATATAGATAGCCGCGGAGTATAAACCCACAGACCGACTGTCCGCTGTCGCGGAGTATAAACGCAACTGGCCGACAGGGCTTTAAATATAGATAGCCGCGGAGTATAAACTTACAGACCGACTGTCCACTGTCGCCGAGTATAAGCCCAACAGACCGACAGGACTTTAAATATAGATAGCCGCGGAGTATAAACCCACAGAGCGACTAACCACTGTCGCGGAGTATAAATGCAACAGACCGACAGGGCTTTAAATATAGATAGCCGCGGAGTATAAACCCACAGACCGACTGTCCACTGTCGCCGAGTATAAGCCCAACAGACCGACAGGACTTTAAATATAGATAGCCGCGGAGTATAAAGCCACAGAGCGACTAACCACTGTCGCGGATTATAAACGCAACAGACCGACAGGGCTTTAAATATAGATAGCCGCGGAGTATAAACCCACAGACCGACTGTCCACTGTCGCGGAGTATAAACCCAACAGACCGATGGAGCTTTAAATATAGATAGCCGCGGAGTATAAACCCACAGACCGACTGTCCACTGTCGCGGAGTATAAACGCAACAGACCGACAGGGCTTTAAATATAGATAGCCGCGGAATATAAACCTACAGACCAACTGTCCACTGTCGCGGAGTATAAACGCAACAGACCGACAGGGCTTTAAATATAGATAGCCGCGGAATATAAACCCACAGACCAACTGTCCACTGTCGCGGAGTATAAACCCAACAGACCGACAGGGCTTTAAATATAGATAGCCGTGGAGTATAAACCCACAGACCGACTGTCCACTGTCCGACTGTCTACTGTCGCGGAGTATAAACCCAACAGACCGACAGTGCTTTAAATGTAGATAGCTGCGGAGTATAAACCCACAGACCGACTGTCCACTGTCGCGGAGTATAAACGCAACAGACCGACAGGGCTTTAAATATAGATAGCCGCGGAATATAAACCCACAGACCAACTGTCCACTGTCGCGGAGTATAAACCCAACAGACCGACAGGGCTTTAAATATAGATAGCCGCGGAGTATAAACCCACAGACCGACTGTCCACTGTCGCGGAGTATAAACCCAACAGACCGACAGGGCTTTAAATGTAGATAGCCGCGGAGTATAAACCCACAGACCGACTGTCCACTGTCGCGGAGTATTAACCCAACAGACCGACAGGGCTTTAAATATAGATAACCGCGGAGTATAAACCCACAGACCGACTGTCCACTATCGCGGAGTATAAACTCAACAGACCGACAGGGCTTTAAATATAGATAGCCGCGGAGTATAAACCCACAGACCGACTGTCGACTGTCGCAGATTATAAACCCAACAGACCGACAGGGCTTTAAATATAGATAGCCGCGGAGTATAAACCCACAGACCAACTGTCCACTGTCGCGGAGTATAAACCCAACAGACCGACAGGGCTTTAAATATAGATAGCCGCGGAGTATAAACCCACAGACCGACTGTCCACTGTCGCGGAGTATAAACCCAACAGACCGACAGGGCTTTAAATGTAGATAGCCGCGGAGTATAAACCCACAGACCGACTGCCCACTGTCGCGGAGTATTAACCCAACAGACCGACAGGGCTTTAAATATAGATAACTGCGGAGTATAAACCCACAGACCGACTGTCCACTATCGCGGAGTATAAACTCAACAGACCGACAGGGCTTTAAACATATATAGCCGCGGAGTATAAACCCACAGACCGACTGTCCACTGTCGCGGAGTATAATCGCAACAGACCGACAGGGCTTTAAATATAGATAGCCGCGGAGTATAAACCCACAGACCGACTGTCTACTGTCGCGGAGTATAAACCCAACAGACCGACAGGGCTTTAAATATAGATAGCCGCGGAGTATAAACCCACAGACCGACTGTCCACTGTCGCGGAGTATAAACCCAACAGACCGACAGGGCTTTAAATATAGATAGCCGCGGAGTATAAACCCACAGACCGACTGTCCACTATCGCGGAGTATAAACTCAACAGACCGACAGGGCTCTAAATATAGATAGCCGCGCAGTATAAACCCACAGACCGACTGTCTACTGTCGCGGAGTATAAACCCAACAGACCGACAGGGCTTTAAATATAGATAGCCGCGGAGTATAAACCCACAGACCGACTGTCCACTGTCGCGGAGTATTAACCCAACAGACCGACAGGGCTTTAAATATAGATAACCGCGGAGTATAAACCCACAGACCGACTGTCCACTATCGCGGAGTATAAACTCAACAGACCGACAGGGCTTTAAACATATATAGCCGCGGAGTATAAACCCACAGACCGACTGTCCACTGTCGCGGAGTATAAACCCAACAGACCGACAGGGCTTTAAATGTAGATAGCCGCGGAGTATAAACCCACAGACCGACTGCCCACTGTCGCGGAGTATTAACCCAACAGACCGACAGGGCTTTAAATATAGATAACTGCGGAGTATAAACCCACAGACCGACTGTCCACTATCGCGGAGTATAAACTCAACAGACCGACAGGGCTTTAAACATATATAGCCGCGGAGTATAAACCCACAGACCGACTGTCCACTGTCGCGGAGTATAATCGCAACAGACCGACAGGGCTTTAAATATAGATAGCCGCGGAGTATAAACCCACAGACCGACTGTCTACTGTCGCGGAGTATAAACCCAACAGACCGACAGGGCTTTAAATATAGATAGCCGCGGAGTATAAACCCACAGACCGACTGTCCACTGTCGCGGAGTATTAACCCAACAGACCGACAGGGCTTTAAATATAGATAACCGCGGAGTATAAACCCACAGACCGA
Organism: Thecophora atra; assembly: GCA_937620795.1. Classification (NCBI taxonomy): domain Eukaryota; kingdom Metazoa; phylum Arthropoda; class Insecta; order Diptera; family Conopidae; genus Thecophora; species Thecophora atra. The sequence continues at coordinate 41,095,544 of OW569398.1, forward strand.
CTGTCCACTATCGCGGAGTATAAACTCAACAGACCGACAGGGCTTTAAATATAGATAGCCGCGGAGTATAAACCCACAGACCGACTGTCGACTGTCGCGGATTATAAACCCAACAGACCGACAGGGCTTTAAATATAGATAGCCGCGGAGTATAAACCCACAGACCAACTGTCCACTGTCGCGGAGTATAAACCCAACAGACCGACAGGGCTTTAAATATAGATAGCCGCGGAGTATAAACCCACAGACCGACTGTCCACTGTCGCGGAGTATAAACTCAACAGACCGACAGGGCTTTAAACATATATAGCCGCGGAGTATAAACCCACAGACCGACTGTCCACTGTCGCGGAGTATAATCGCAACAGACCGACAGGGCTTTAAATATAGATAGCCGCGGAGTATAAACCCACAGACCGACTGTCTACTGTCGCGGAGTATAAACCCAACAGACCGACAGGGCTTTAAATATAGATAGCCGCGGAGTATAAACCCACAGACCGACTGTCCACTGTCGCGGAGTATAAACGCAACAGACCGACAGCGCTTTAAATATAGATAGCCGCGGAGTATAAACACACAGACCGACTGTCCACTGTCGCGGAGTATAAACTCAACAGACCGACAGGGCTTTAAATATATAGATAACCGTGGAGTATAAACCCACAGACCGACTGTCTACTGTCGCGGAGTATAAACGCAACAGACGGACAGGGCTTTAAATATAGATAACCGCGGAGTATAAACCCACAGACTGACTGTCCACTGTCGCGGAGTATAAATCCAACAGACCGACAGTGCTTTAAATGTAGATAGCTGCGGAGTATAAACCCACAGACCGACTGTCCACTGTCGCGGAGTATAAACGCAACAGACCGACAGGGCTTTAAATATAGATAGCCGCGGAGTATAAACGCACAGACCGACTGTCCACTGTCGCGGAGTATAAACCCAACAGACCGATGGAGCTTTAAATATAGATAGCCGCGGAGTATAAACCCACAGACCGACTGTCCATTGTCGCGGAGTATAAACCCAACAGACCGACAGGGCTTTAAATAGAGATAGCCGCGGAGTACAAACCCACAGACCGACTGTCCACTGTCGCGGAGTATAAACCCAACAGACCGACAGGGCTTTAAATATAGATAGCCGCGGAGTATAAACCCACAGACCGACTGTTCACTGTCGGGGAGTATAAACGCACCAGACCGACAGGGCTTTAAATATAGATAGCCGCGGAGTATAAAACCACAGACCGACTGTCCACTGTCGCGGAGTATAAACGCAACAGACCGACAGGGCTTTAAATATAGATAGCAGCGGAGTATAAACCCACAGACCGACTGTCCACTGTCGCCGAGTATAAACCCAACAGACCGACAGGACTTTAAATATAGATAGCCGCGGAGTATAAACCCACAGAGCGACAAACCACTGTCGCGGAGTATAAACGCAACAGACCGACAGGGCTTTAAATATAGATAGCCGCGGAGTATAAACCCACAGACCGACTGTCCACTGTCGCGGAGTATAAACCCAACAGACCGATGGAGCTTTAAATATAGATAGCCGCGGAGTATAAACCCACAGGCCGACTGTCTACTGTAGCGGAGTATAAACTCAACAGACCGACAGGGCTTTAAATATAGATAGCCGCGGAGTATAAACCCACAGGCCGACTGTCTACTGTCGCGGAGTATAAACCCAACAGACCGACAGGGCTTTAAATATAGATAGCCGCGGAGTATAAACCCACAGACCGACTGTTCACTGTCGCGGAGTATAAACCCAACAGACCTATGGAGCCTTAAATACAGATAGCCGCGGAGTATAAACCCACAGGCCGACTGTCTACTGTAGCGGAGTATAAACTCAACAGACCGACAGGGCTTTAAATATAGATAACCGCGGAGTATAAACCCACAGACCGACTGTGCACTGTCGGGGAGTATAAACGCACCAGACCGACAGGGCTTTAAATATAGATAGCCGCGGAGTATAAACCCACAGACCGACTGTCCACTGTCGCCGAGTATAAGCCCAACAGACCGACAGGACTTTAAATATAGATAGCCGCGGAGTATAAAAACACAGAGCGACTGTCCACTGTCGCGGAGTATTAACCCAACAGACCGACAGGGCTTTAAATATAGATAACCGCGGAGTATAAACCCACAGACCGACTGTCCACTATCGCGGAGTATAAACTCAACAGACCGACAGGGCTTTAAATATAGATAGCCGCGGAGTATAAACCCACAGACCGACTGTCGACTGTCGCAGATTATAAACCCAACAGACCGACAGGGCTTTAAATATAGATAGCCGCGGAGTATAAACCCACAGACCAACTGTCCACTGTCGCGGAGTATAAACCCAACAGACCGACAGGGCTTTAAATATAGATAGCCGCGGAGTATAAACCCACAGACCGACTGTCCACTGTCGCGGAGTATAAACCCAACAGACCGACAGGGCTTTAAACATATATAGCCGCGGAGTATAAACCCACAGACCGACTGTCCACTGTCGCCGAGTATAAGCCCAACAGACCGACAGGACTTTAAATATAGATAGCCGCGGAGTATAAAAACACAGAGCGACTAACCACTGTCGCGGAGTATAAACGCAACAGACCGACAGGGCTTTAAATATAGATAGCCGCGGAGTATAAACCCACAGACCGACTGTCCACTGTCGCGGAGTATAAACGCAACAGACCGACAGGGCTTTAAATATAGATAGCCGCGGAGTATAAACCCACAGACCGACTGTCCACTGTCGCCGAGTATAAGCCCAACAGACCGACAGGACTTTAAATATAGATAGCCGCGGAGTATAAACCCACAGAGCGACTAACCACTGTCGCGGAGTATAAACGCAACAGACCGACAGGGCTTTAAATATAGATAGCCGCGGAGTATAAACCCACAGACCGACTGTCCACTGTCGCGGAGTATAAACCCAACAGACCGATGGAGCTTTAAATATAGATAGCCGCGGAGTAGAAACCCACAGGCCGACTGTCTACTGTAGCGGAGTATAAACTCAACAGACCGACAGGGCTTTAAATATAGATAGCCGCGGAGTATAAACCCACAGGCCGACTGTCTACTGTCTCGGAGTATAAACCCACAGACCGACTAACCACTGTCGCGGAGTATAAACCCAACAGACCGACAGGGCTTTAAATATAGATAGCCGCGGAGTATAAACCCACAGACCGACTGTCCACTGTCGCCGAGTATAAGCCCAACAGACCGACAGGACTTTAAATATAGATAGCCGCGGAGTATAAAAACACAGAGCGACTAACCACTGTCGCGGAGTATAAACGCAACAGACCGACAGGGCTTTAAATATAGATAGCCGCGGAGTATAAACCCACAGACCGACTGTCCACTGTCGCGGAGTATAAACGCAACAGACCGACAGGGCTTTAAATATAGATAGCCGCGGAGTATAAACCCACAGACCGACTGTCCACTGTCGCCGAGTATAAGCCCAACAGACCGACAGGACTTTAAATATAGATAGCCGCGGAGTATAAACCCACAGAGCGACTAACCACTGTCGCGGAGTATAAACGCAACAGACCGACAGGGCTTTAAATATAGATAGCCGCGGAGTATAAACCCACAGACCGACTGTCCACTGTCGCGGAGTATAAACCCAACAGACCGATGGAGCTTTAAATATAGATAGCCGCGGAGTAGAAACCCACAGGCCGACTGTCTACTGTAGCGGAGTATAAACTCAACAGACCGACAGGGCTTTAAATATAGATAGCCGCGGAGTATAAACCCACAGGCCGACTGTCTACTGTCTCGGAGTATAAACCCACAGACCGACTAACCACTGTCGCGGAGTATAAACCCAACAGACCGACAGGGCTTTAAATATAGATAGCCGCGGAGTATAAACCCACAGACCGACTGTCCAACAGACCGACAGGGCTTTAAATATAGATAGCCGCGGAGTATAAACCCACAGACCGACTGTCGACTGTCGCGGAGTATAAACCCAACAGACCGACAGGGCTTTAAATATAGATAGCAGCGGAGTATAAACCCACAGACCGACTGTCCACTCTCGCGGAGTATAAACGCAACAGACCGACAGGGCTTTAAATATAGATAGCCGCGGAGTATAAACCCACAGACCGACTGTCCACTGTCGCGGAGTATAAACGCAACAGACCGACAGGGCTTTAAATATAGATAGCCGCGGAGTATAAACCCACAGACCGACTGTCCACTGTCGCGGAGTATTAACCCAACAGACCAACAAGGCTTTAAATATAGATAACCGCGGAGTATAAACCCACAGACCGACTGTCCACTGTCGCGGAGTATAAACGCAACAGACCGACAGGGCTTTAAATATAGATAGCCGCGGAGTATAAACCCACAGACCGACTGTCTACTGTCGCGGAGCATAAACCCAACAGACCGACAGGGCTTTAAATATAGTTAGCTGCGGAGTATAAACCCACAGACCGACTGTCCACTGTCGCGGAGTATTAACCCAACAGACAGACAGGGCTTTAAATATAGATAACCGCGGAGTATAAACCCACAGACCGACTGTCCACTGTCGCGGAGTATAAACCCAACAGACCGACAGGGCTTTAAATATAGATAGCCGCGGAGTATAAACCCACAGACCGACTAACCACTGTCGCGGAGTATAAACCCAACAGACCGACAGGGCTTTAAATATAGATAGCCGCGGAGTATAAACCCACAGACCGACTGTCCACTATCGCGGAGTATAAACTCAACAGACCGACAGGGCTTTAAACATATATAGCCGCGGAGTATAAACCCACAGACCGACTGTCCACTGTCGCGGAGTATAATCGCAACAGACCGACAGGGCTTTAAATATAGATAGCCGCGGAGTATAAACCCACAGACCGACTGTCTACTGTCGCGGAGTATAAACCCAACAGACCGACAGGGCTTTAAATATAGATAGCCGCGGAGTATAAACCCACAGACCGACTGTCGACTGTCGCGGATTATAAACCCAACAGACCGACAGGGCTTTAAATATAGATAGCCGCGGAGTATAAACCCACAGACCAACTGTCCACTGTCGCGGAGTATAAACCCAACAGACCGACAGGGCTTTAAATATAGATAGCCGCGGAGTATAAACCCACAGACCGACTGTCCACTGTCGCGGAGTATTAACCCAACAGACCGACAAGGCTTTAAATATAGATAGCAGCGGAGTATAAACCCACAGACCGACTGTCCACTGTCGCGGAGTATAAACGCAACAGACCGACAGGGCTTTAAATATAGATAGCCGCGGAGTATAAACCCACAGACCGACTGTCCACTGTCGCGGAGTATAAACGCAACAGACCGACAGGGCTTTAAATATAGATAGCCGCGGTGTATAAACCCACAGACCGACTGTCCACTGTCGCGGAGTATAAACGCAACAGACCGACAGGGCTTTAAATATAGATAGCCGCGGAGTATAAACCCACAGACCGACTGTCCACTGTCGCGGAGTATAAACGCAACAGACCGATAGGGCTTTAAATATAGATAGCCGCGGAGTATAAACCCACAGACCGACTGTCCACTGTCGCGGAGTATAAACGCAACAGACCGACAGGGCGGAGTATAAACCCACAGACCGACTGTCCACTCTCACGGAGTATAAACGCAACAGACCGACAGGGCTTTAAATATAGATAGCCGCGGAGTATAAACCCACAGACCGACTGTCCACTGTCGCGGAGTATAAACGCAACAGACCGACAGGGCTTTAAATATAGATAGCCGCGGAGTATAAACCCACAGACCGACTGTCCACTGTCGCGGAGTATTAACCCAACAGGCCGACAGGGCTTTAAATATAGATAACCGCGGAGTATAAACCCACAGACCGACTGTCCACTGTCGCGGAGTATAAATGCAACAGACCGACAGGGCTTTAAATATAGATAGCCGCGGAGTATAAACCCACAAACCGACTGTCCACTGTCGCGGAGTATAAACGCAACAGACCGACAGGGCTTTAAATATAGATAGCCGCGGAGTATAAACCCACAGACCGACTGTCCACTGTCGCGGAGTATAAACTCAACAGACCGACAGGGCTTTAAATATAGATAGCCGCGGAGTATAAACCCACACACCGACTGTCCACTGTCGCGGAGTATTAAACCAACAGACCGACAGGGCTTTAAATGTAGATAACCGCGGAGTATAAACCCACAGACCGACTGTCCACTGTTGCGGAGTATAAACCCAACAGACCGACAGGGCTTTAAATATAGATAGCCGCGGAGTATAAACCCACAGAGCGACTAACCACTGTCGCGGAGTATAAACGCAACAGACCGACAGGGCTTTAAATATAGATAGCCGCGGAGTATAAACCCACAGACCGACTGTCCACTGTCTTTGAGTATAAACGCAACAGACCGACAGGGCTTTAAATATAGATAGCCGCGGAGTATAAACCCATAGACCGACTGTCCACTGTCGCGGAGTATAAGCTTAACAGACCGACAAGGCTTTAAATATAGATAGCCGCGGAGTATAAACCCACAGACCGACTGTCCACTGTCGCGGAGTATAAACGCAACAGACCGACAGGGCTTTAAATATAGATAGCCGCGGAGTATAAACCCACACACCGACTGTCCACTGTCGCGGAGTATTAACCCAACAGACCGACAGGGCTTTAAATATAGATAACCGCGGAGTATAAACCCACAGACCGACTGTCCACTGTTGCGGAGTATAAACCCAACAGACCGACAGGGCTTTAAATATAGATAGCCGCGGAGTATAAACCCACAGACCGACTGTCCACTGTCGCGGAGTATAAACGCAACAGACCGACAGGGCTTTAAATATAGATAGCCGCGGAGTATAAACCCACAGACCGACTGTCCACTGTCGCGGAGTATAAACTCAACAGACCGACAGGGCTTTAAATATATAGATAGCCGCGGAGTATAAACCCACAGACCGACTGTCCACTGTCGCGGAGTATAAACGCAACAGACCGACAGGGCTTTAAATATAGATAGCCGCGGAGTATAAACCCACAGACCGACTGTCCACTGTCGCGGAGTATAAACTCAACAGACCGACAGGGCTTTAAATATATAGATAGCCGCGGAGTATAAACCCACAGACCGACTGTCCACTGTCGCGGAGTATAAACGCAACAGACCGACAGGGCTTTAAATATAGATAGCCGCGGAGTATAAACCCACAGACCGACTGTCCACTGTCGCGGAGTATAAACTCAACAGACCGACAGGGCTTTAAATATAGATAACCGCGGAGTATAAACCCACAGACCGACTAACCACTGTCGCGGAGTATAAACTCAACAGACCGACAGGGCTTTAAATATAGATAGCCGCGGAGTATAAACCCACAGGCCGACTGTCTACTGTCGCGGAGTATAAACCCAACAGACCGACAGGGCTTTAAATATAGATAGCCGCGGAGTATAAACCCACAGACCGACTGTTCACTGTCGCGGAGTATAAACCCAACAGACCTATGGAGCCTTAAATACAGATAGCCGCGGAGTATAAACCCACAGGCCGACTGTCTACTGTAGCGGAGTATAAACTCAACAGACCGACAGGGCTTTAAATATAGATAACCGCGGAGTATAAACCCACAGACCGACTGTGCACTGTCGGGGAGTATAAACGCACCAGACCGACAGGGCTTTAAATATAGATAGCCGCGGAGTATAAACCCACAGACCGACTGTCCACTGTCGCCGAGTATAAGCCCAACAGACCGACAGGACTTTAAATATAGATAGCCGCGGAGTATAAACCCACAGAGCGACTAACCACTGTCGCGGAGTATAAACGCAACAGACCGACAGGGCTTTAAATATAGATAGCCGCGGAGTATAAACCCACAGACCGACTGTCCACTGTCGCGGAGTATAAACGCAACAGACCGACAGGGCTTTAAATATAGATAGCCGCGGAGTATAAACCCACAGACCGACTGTCCACTGTCGCCGAGTATAAGCCCAACAGACCGACAGGACTTTAAATATAGATAGCCGCGGAGTATAAACCCACAGAGCGACTAACCACTGTCGCGGAGTATAAACGCAACAGACCGACAGGGCTTTAAATATAGATAGCCGCGGAGTATAAACCCACAGACCGACTGTCCACTGTCGCGGAGTATAAACCCAACAGACCGATGGAGCTTTAAATATAGATAGCCGCGGAGTAGAAACCCACAGGCCGACTGTCTACTGTAGCGGAGTATAAACTCAACAGACCGACAGGGCTTTAAATATAGATAGCCGCGGAGTATAAACCCACAGGCCGACTGTCTACTGTCTCGGAGTATAAACCCACAGACCGACTAACCACTGTCGCGGAGTATAAACCCAACAGACCGACTGGGCTTTAAATATAGATAGCCGCGGAGTATAAACCCACAGACCGACTGTCCAACAGACCGACAGGGCTTTAAATATAGATAGCCGCGGAGTATAAACCCACAGACCGACTGTCGACTGTCGCGGAGTATAAACCCAACAGACCGACAGGGCTTTAAATATAGATAGCAGCGGAGTATAAACCCACAGACCGACTGTCCACTCTCGCGGAGTATAAACGCAACAGACCGACAGGGCTTTAAATATAGATAGCCGCGGAGTATAAACCCACAGACCGACTGTCCACTGTCGCGGAGTATAAACGCAACAGACCGACAGGGCTTTAAATATAGATAGCCGCGGAGTATAAACCCACAGACCGACTGTCCACTGTCGCGGAGTATAAACGCAACAGACCGACAGGGCTTTAAATATAGATAGCCGCGGAGTATAAACCCACAGACCGACTGTCTACTGTCGCGGAGCATAAACCCAACAGACCGACAGGGCTTTAAATATAGTTAGCTGCGGAGTATAAACCCACAGACCGACTGTCCACTGTCGCGGAGTATTAACCCAACAGACAGACAGGGCTTTAAATATAGATAACCGCGGAGTATAAACCCACAGACCGACTGTCCACTGTCGCGGAGTATAAACCCAACAGACCGACACGGCTTTAAATATAGATAGCCGCGGAGTATAAACCCACAGACCGACTAACCACTGTCGCGGAGTATAAACCCAACAGACCGACAGGGCTTTAAATATAGATAGCCGCGGAGTATAAACCCACAGACCGACTGTCCACTATCGCGGAGTATAAACTCAACAGACCGACAGGGCTTTAAACATATATAGCCGCGGAGTATAAACCCACAGACCGACTGTCCACTGTCGCGGAGTATAATCGCAACAGACCGACAGGGCTTTAAATATAGATAGCCGCGGAGTATAAACCCACAGACCGACTGTCTACTGTCGCGGAGTATAAACCCAACAGACCGACAGGGCTTTAAATATAGATAGCCGCGGAGTATAAACCCACAGACCGACTGTCGACTGTCGCGGATTATAAACCCAACAGACCGACAGGGCTTTAAATATAGATAGCCGCGGAGTATAAACCCACAGACCAACTGTCCACTGTCGCGGAGTATAAACCCAACAGACCGACAGGGCTTTAAATATAGATAGCCGCGGAGTATAAACCCACAGACCGACTGTCCACTGTCGCGGAGTATTAACCCAACAGACCGACAAGGCTTTAAATATAGATAGCAGCGGAGTATAAACCCACAGACCGACTGTCCACTGTCGCGGAGTATAAACGCAACAGACCGACAGGGCTTTAAATATAGATAGCCGCGGAGTATAAACCCACAGACCGACTGTCCACTGTCGCGGAGTATAAACGCAACAGACCGATAGGGCTTTAAATATAGATAGCCGCGGAGTATAAACCCACAGACCGACTGTCCACTGTCGCGGAGTATAAACGCAACAGACCGACAGGGCGGAGTATAAACCCACAGACCGACTGTCCACTCTCACGGAGTATAAACGCAACAGACCGACAGGGCTTTAAATATAGATAGCCGCGGAGTATAAACCCACAGACCGACTGTCCACTGTCGCGGAGTATAAACGCAACAGACCGACAGGGCTTTAAATATAGATAGCCGCGGAGTATAAACCCACAGACCGACTGTCCACTGTCGCGGAGTATTAACCCAACAGGCCGACAGGGCTTTAAATATAGATAACCGCGGAGTATAAACCCACAGACCGACTGTCCACTGTCGCGGAGTATAAATGCAACAGACCGACAGGGCTTTAAATATAGATAGCCGCGGAGTATAAACCCACAGACCGATTGTCTACTGTCGCGGAGCATAAACCCAACAGACCGACAGGGCTTTAAATATAGTTAGCCGCGGAGTATAAACCCTCAGACCGACTGTCCACTGTCGCGGAGTATAAACGCAACAGACCGATAGGGCTTAAAATATAGATAGCCGCGGAGTACAAACCCACAGACCGACTGTCCACTGTCTTTGAGTATAAACGCAACAGACCGACAGGGCTTTAAATATAGATAGCAGCGGAGTATAAACCCACAGACCGACTGTCCACTCTCGCGGAGTATAAACGCAACAGACCGACAGGGCTTTAAATATAGATAGCCGCGGAGTATAAACCCACAGACCGACTGTCCACTGTCGCGGAGTATTAACCCAACAGACCAACAGGGCTTTAAATATAGATAACCGCGGAGTATAAACCCACAGACCGACTGTCCACTGTCGCGGAGTATTAACCCAACAGGCCGACAGGGCTTTAAATATAGATAACCGCGGAGTATAAACCCACAGACCGACTGTCCACTGTCGCGGAGTATAAATGCAACAGACCGACAGGGCTTTAAATATAGATAGCCGCGGAGTATAAACCCACAGACCGACTGTCTACTGTCGCGGAGCATAAACCCAACAGACCGACAGGGCTTTAAATATAGTTAGCCGCAGAGTATAAACCCACAGACCGACTGTCCACTGTCGCGGAGTATTAACCCAACAGACCGACAGGGCTTTAAATATAGATAACCGCGGAGTATAAACCCACAGACCGACTGTCCACTGTCGCGGAGTATAAACCCAACAGACCGACAGGGCTTTAAATATAGATAGCCGCGGAGTATAAACCCACAGACCGACTAACCACTGTCGCGGAGTATAAACCCAACAGACCGACAGGGCTTTAAATATAGATAGCCGCAGAGTATAAACCCACAGACCGACTGTCCACTATCGCGGAGTATAAACTCAACAGACCGACAGGGCTTTAAACATATATAGCCGCGGAGTATAAACCCACAGACCGACTGTCCACTGTCGCGGAGTATAATCGCAACAGACCGACAGGGCTTTAAATATAGATAGCCGCGGAGTATAAACCCAAAGACCGACTGTCTACTGTCGCGGAGTATAAACCCAACAGACCGACAGGGCTTTAAATATAGATAGCCGCGGAGTATAAACCCACAGACCGACTGTCGACTGTCGCGGATTATAAACCCAACAGACCGACAGGGCTTTAAATATAGATAGCCGCGGAGTATAAACCCACAGACCGACTGTCCACTGTCGCAGAGTATAAACCCAACAGACCGACAGGGCTTTAAATATAGATAGCCGCGGAGTATAAACCCACAGACCGACTGTCCACTGTCGCGGAGTAGTAACCCAACAGACCGACAAGGCTTTAAATATAGATAGCAGCGGAGTATAAACCCACAGACCGACTGTCCACTGTCGCGGAGTATAAACGCAACAGACCGACAGGGCTTTAAATATAGATAGCCGCGGAGTATAAACCCACAGACCGACTGTCCACTGTCGCGGAGTATAAACGCAACAGACCGAGAGGGTTTTAAATATATATAGCCGCGGAGTATAAACCCACAGACCGACTGTCCACTGTCGCGGAGTATAAACGCAACAGACCGACAGTGCTTTAAATATAGATAGCCGCGGAGTATAAACCCACAGACCGACTGTCCACTGTCGCGGAGTATTAACCCAACAGACCGACAAGGCTTTAAATATAGATAACCGCGGAGTATAAACCCACAGACCGACTGTCCACTGTCGCGGAGTATAAACGCAACAGACCGACAGGGCTTTAAATATAGATAGCCGCGGAGTATAAACCCACATACCGACTGTCCACTGTCGCGGAGTATTAACCCAACAGACCGACAGGGCTTTAAATATAGATAACCGCGGAGTATAAACCCACAGACCGACTGTCCACTGTTGCGGAGTATAAACCCAACAGACCGACAGGGCTTTAAATATAGATAGCCGCGGAGTATAAACCCACAGAGCGACTGTCCACTGTCGCGGAGTATAAACGCAACAGACCGACAGGGCTTTAAATATAGATAACCGCGGAGTATAAATCCACAGACCGACTGTCCACTGTCGCGAAGTATTAACCCAACAGACCAACAGGGCTTTAAATATAGATAACCGCGGAGTATAAACCCACAGACCGACTGTCCACTGTCGCGGAGTATAAACCCAACAGACCGACAGGGCTTTAAATATAGATAGCCGCGGAGTATAAACCCACAAACCGACTGTCCACTGTCGCGGAGTATTAACCCAACAGACCGACAGGGCTCTAAATATAGATAACCGCGGAGTATAAACCCACAGACCGACTGTCCACTGTCGCGGAGTATAAACGCAACAGACCGGCAGGACTTTAAATATATGTAGATAGCCGCGGAGTATAAACCCACAGACCGACTGTCCACTGTCGCGGAGTATAAACGCAACAGACCGACAGGGCTTTAAATATAGATAACCGCGGAGTATAAACCCACAGACCGACTGTCCACTGTCGCGAAGTATTAACCCAACAGACCAACAGGGCTTTAAATATAGATAACCGCGGAGTATAAACCCACAGACCGACTGTCCACTGTCGCGGAGTATAAACCCAACAGACCGACAGGGCTTTAAATATAAATAGCCGCGGAGTATAAACCCACAGACCGACTGTCTACTGTCGCGGAGCATAAACCCAACAGACCGACAGGGCTTTAAATATAGTTAGCCGCAGAGTATAAACCCACAGACCGACTGTCCACTGTCGCGGAGTATTAACCCAACAGACCGACAGGGCTTTAAATATAGATAACCGCGGAGTATAAACCCACAGACCGACTGTCCACTGTCGCGGAGTATAAACGCAACAGACCGACAGGGCTTTAAATATAGATAGCCGAGGAGTATAAACCCACAGACCGAATGTCCACTGTCGCGGAGTATAAACGCAACAGACCGACAGGGCTTTAAATATAGATAACCGCGGAGTATAAACCCACAGACCGACTGTCCACTGTCGCGGAGTATAAACGCAACAGACCGACAGGGCTTTAAATATAGATAGCCGCGGAGTATAAACCCACAGACCGACTGTCCACTGTCGCGGAGTATAAACGCAACAGACCGGCAGGACTTTAAATATATGTAGATAGCCGCGGAGTATAAACCCACAGACCGACTGTCCACTGTCGCGGAGTATAAACGCAACAGACCGACAGGGCTTTAAATATAGATAACCGCGGAGTATAAAGCCACAGACCGACTGTCCACTGTCGCGGAGTATAAACGCAACAGACTGACAGGGCTTTAAATATAGATAGCCGCGGAGTATAAACCCACAGACCGACTGTCCACTGTCGCGGAGTATAAACTTAACAGACCGACAGGGCTTTAAATATAGATAGCCGCGGAGTATAAACCCACAGACCGACTGTCCACTGTCGCGGAGTATAAACGCAACAGACCGACAGGGCTTTAAATATAGATAGCCGCGGAGTATAAACCCACAGACCGACTGTTCACTGTCGCCGAGTATAAACGCAACAAACCGACAGGGCTTTAAATATAGATAGCCGCGGAGTATAAACCTACAGACCGACTGTCTACTCTCGCGGAGTATAAACGCAACAGACCGACAGGGCTTTAAATATAGATAGCCGCGGAGTATAAACGCAACAGACCGACAGGGCTTTAAATATAGATAGCCGCGGAGTATAAACCCACAGACCGACTGTCCACTGTCGCCGAGTATAAACCCAATAGACCGACAGGGCTTTAAATAGAGATAGCCGCGGAGTATAAACCCACAGACCGACTAACAACTGTCGCGGAGTATAAACGCAACAGACCGACAGGGCTTTAAATATAGATAGCCGCGGAGTATAAACCCACAGACCGACTTTCCACTGTCGCGGAGTATAAACCCAACAGACCGACAGGGCTTTAAATATAGATAGCCGCGGAGTATAAACCCACAGACCGACTGTCCACTGTCGCGGAGTATAAACCCAACAGACCGACAGGGCTTTAAATATAGATAGCAGCGGAGTATAAGCCCACAGACCGACTGTCCACTGTCGCGGAGTATAAACCCAACAGACCGACAGGGCTTTAAATATAGATAGCCGAGGAGTATAAACCCACAGACCGACTGTCCACTGTCGCGGAGTATAAACCCAACAGACCGACAGGGCTTTAAATATAGATAGCCGCGGAGTATAAACCCACAGACCGACTGTCCACTATCGCGGAGTATAAACTCAACAGACCGACAGGGCTTTAAATATAGATAGCCGCGGAGTATAAACCCACAGACCGACTGTCCACTGTCTTTGAGTATAAACGCAACAGACCGACAGGGCTTTAAATATAGATAGCCGCGGAGTATAAACCCACAGGCCGACTGTCTACTGTCGCGGAGTATAAACCCAACAGACCGACAGGGCTTTAAATATAGATAGCCGCGGAGTATAAACCCACAGACCGACTGTCCACTGTCGGGGAGTATAAACTCAACAGACCGATGGAGCTTTAAATATAGATAGCCGCGGAGTATAAACCCACAGGCCGACTGTCTACTGTAGCGGAGTATAAACTCAACAGACCGACAGGGCTTTAAATATAGATAGCCGCGGAGTATAAACCCACAGACCAACTGTCCACTGTCGCGGAGTATAAACGCAACAGAGCGACAGGGCTTTAAATATAGATAGCCGCGGAGTATAAACCCACAGACCGACTGTCCACTGTCGCGGAGTATAAACGCAACAGACCGACAGGGCTTTAAATATAGATAGCCGCGGAGTATAAACCCACAGACCGACTGTCCACTGTCGGGGAGTATAAACTCAACAGACCGATGGAGCTTTAAATATAGATAGCCGCGGAGTATAAACCCACAGACCGACTGTCCACTGTCGCGGAGTATAAACTCAACAGACCGACAGGGCTTTAAATATAGATAGCCGCGGAGTATAAACCCACAGACCGACTGTCCACTGTCGGGGAGTATAAACGCACCAGACCGACAGGGCTTTAAATATAGATAGCCGCGGAGTATAAACCCACAGACCGACTGTCCACTGTCGCGGAGTATAAACGCAACAGACCGACAGGGCTTTAAATATAGATAGCCGCGGAGTATAAACCCACAGACCGACTGTCCACTGTCGCCGAGTATAAACCCAACAGACCGACAGGACTTTAAATATAGATAGCCGCGGAGTATAAACCCACAGAGCGACTAAGCACTGTCGCGGAGTATAAACGCAACAGACCGACAGGGCTTTAAATATAGATAGCCGCGGAGTATAAACCCACAGACCGACTGTCCACTGTCGCGGAGTATAAACCCAACAGACCGATGGAGCTTTAAATATAGATAGCCGCGGAGTATAAACCCATAGACCGACTGTCCACTGTCGCGGAGTATAAGCTTAACAGACCGACAGGGCTTTAAATATAGATAGCCGCGGAGTATAAACCCACAGACCGACTGTCCACTGTCGCGGAGTATAATCGCAACAGACCGACAGGGCTTTAAATATAGATAGCCGCGGAGTATAAACCCACACACCGACTGTCCACTGTCGCGGAGTATTAACCCAACAGACCGACAGGGCTTTAAATATAGATAACCACGGAGTATAAACCCACAGACCGACTGTCCACTGTTGCGGAGTATAAACCCAACAGACCGACAGGGCTTTAAATATAGATAGCCGCGGAGTATAAACCCACAGACCGACTGTCCACTGTCGCGGAGTATAAACGCAACAGACCGACAGGGCTTTAAATATAGATAGCCGCGGAGTATAAACCCACAGACCGACTGTCCACTGTCGCGGAGTATAAACTCAACAGACCGACAGGGCTTTAAATATATAGATAGCCGTGGAGTATAAACCCACAGACCGACTGTCCACTGTCGCGGAGTATAAACCTAACAGACCAACAGGGCTTTAAATATAGATAGCCGCGGAGTATAAACCCACAAACCGACTGTCCACTGTCGCGGAGTATAAACGCAACAGACCGACAGGGCTTTAAATATAGATAGCCGCGGAGTATAAACCCACACACCGACTGTCCACTGTCGCGGAGTATTAAACCAACAGACCGACAGGGCTTTAAATGTAGATAACCGCGGAGTATAAACCCACAGACCGACTGTCCACTGTTGCGGAGTATAAACCCAACAGACCGACAGGGCTTTAAATATAGATAGCCGCGGAGTATAAACCCACAGAGCGACTAACCACTGTCGCGGAGTATAAACGCAACAGACCGACAGGGCTTTAAATATAGATAGCCGCGGAGTATAAACCCACAGACCGACTGTCCACTGTCTTTGAGTATAAACGCAACAGACCGACAGGGCTTTAAATATAGATAGCCGCGGAGTATAAACCCATAGACCGACTGTCCACTGTCGCGGAGTATAAGCTTAACAGA
Source organism: Thecophora atra (assembly GCA_937620795.1). Classification (NCBI taxonomy): domain Eukaryota; kingdom Metazoa; phylum Arthropoda; class Insecta; order Diptera; family Conopidae; genus Thecophora; species Thecophora atra. The sequence goes on from OW569398.1 coordinate 41,112,301, forward strand.
CCGACAGGGCTTTAAATATAGATAGCCGCGGAGTATAAACCCACAGACCGACTGTCCACTGTCGCGGAGTATAAACGCAACAGACCGACAGGGCTTTAAATATAGATAGCCGCGGAGTATAAACCCACACACCGACTGTCCACTGTCGCGGAGTATTAACCCAACAGACCGACAGGGCTTTAAATATAGATAACCGCGGAGTATAAACCCACAGACCGACTGTCCACTGTTGCGGAGTATAAACCCAACAGACCGACAGGGCTTTAAATATAGATAGCCGCGGAGTATAAACCCACAGACCGACTGTCCACTGTCGCGGAGTATAAACGCAACAGACCGACAGGGCTTTAAATATAGATAGCCGCGGAGTATAAACCCACAGACCGACTGTCCACTGTCGCGGAGTATAAACTCAACAGACCGACAGGGCTTTAAATATATAGATAGCCGCGGAGTATAAACCCACAGACCGACTGTCCACTGTCGCGGAGTATAAACGCAACAGACCGACAGGGCTTTAAATATAGATAGCCGCGGAGTATAAACCCACAGACCGACTGTCCACTGTCGCGGAGTATAAACTCAACAGACCGACAGGGCTTTAAATATAGATAACCGCGGAGTATAAACCCACAGACCGACTGTCCACTGTCGCGGAGTATAAACGCAACAGACCGACAGGGCTTTAAATATAGATAGCCGCGGAGTATAAACCCACAGACCGACTGTCCACTGTCGCGGAGTATAAACGCAACAGACCGACAGGGCTTTAAATATAGATAGCCGCGGAGTATAAACCCACAGACCGAATGTCCACTGTCGCGGAGTATAAACGCAACAGACCGACAGGGCTTTAAATATAGATAACCGCGGAGTATAAACCCACAGACCGACTGTCCACTGTCGCGGAGTATAAACGCAACAGACCGACAGGGCTTTAAATATAGATAGCCGCGGAGTATAAACCCACAGACCGACTGTCCACTGTCGCGGAGTATAAACGCAACAGACCAGCAGGACTTTAAATATATGTAGATAGCCGCGGAGTATAAACCCACAGACCGACTGTCCACTGTCGCGGAGTATAAACGCAACAGACCGACAGGGCTTTAAATATAGATAACCGCGGAGTATAAACCCACAGACCGACTGTCCACTGTCGCGGAGTATAAACGCAACAGACCGACAGGGCTTTAAATATAGATAGCCGCGGAGTATAAACCCACAGACCGACTGTCCAATGTCGCGGAGTATAAACTTAACAGACCGACAGGGCTTTAAATATAGATAGCCGCGGAGTATAAACCCACAGACCGACTGTCCACTGTCGCGGAGTATAAACCCAACAGACCGACAGGGCTTTAAATATAGATAGCCGCGGAGTATAAACCCACAGACCGACTAACCACTGTCGCGGAGTATAAACCCAACAGACCGACAGGGCTTTAAATATAGATAGCCGCGGAGTATAAACCCACAGACCGACTGTCCACTATCGCGGATTATAAACTCAACAGACCGACAGGGCTTTAAACATATATAGCCGCGGAGTATAAACCCACAGACCGACTGTCCACTGTCGCGGAGTATAATCGCAACAGACCGACAGGGCTTTAAATATAGATAGCCGCGGAGTATAAACCCAAAGACCGACTGTCTACTGTCGCGGAGTATAAACCCAACAGACCGACAGGGCTTTAAATATAGATAGCCGCGGAGTATAAACCCACAGACCGACTGTCGACTGTCGCGGATTATAAACCCAACAGACCGACAGGGCTTTAAATATATGTAGATAGCCGCGGAGTATAAACCCACAGACCGACTGTCCACTGTCGCAGAGTATAAACCCAACAGACCGACAGGGCTTTAAATATAGATAGCCGCGGAGTATAAACCCACAGACCGACTGTCCACTGTCGCGGAGTATTAACCCAACAGACCGACAAGGCTTTAAATATAGATAGCAGCGGAGTATAAACCCACAGACCGACTGTCCACTGTCGCGGAGTATAAACGCAACAGACCGACAGGGCTTTAAATATAGATAGCCGCGGAGTATAAACCCACAGACCGACTGTCCACTGTCGCGAAGTATAAACGCAACAGACCGACAGGGTTTTAAATATATATAGCCGCGGAGTATAAACCCACAGACCTACTGTCCACTGTCGCGGAGTATAAACGCAACAGACCGACAGGGCTTTAAATATAGATAGCCGCGGAGTATAAACCCACAGACCGACTGTCCACTGTCGCGGAGTATTAACCCAACAGACCGACAAGGCTTTAAATATAGATAACCGCGGAGTATAAACCCACAGACCGACTGTCCACTGTCGCGGAGTATAAACGCAACAGACCGACAGGGCTTTAAATATAGATAGCCGCGGAGTATAAACCCACATACCGACTGTCCACTGTCGCGGAGTATTAACCCAACAGACCGACAGGGCTTTAAATATAGATAACCGCGGAGTATAAACCCACAGACCGACTGTCCACTGTTGCGGAGTATAAACCCAACAGACCGACAGGGCTTTAAATATAGATAGCCGCGGAGTATAAACCCACAGAGCGACTGTCCACTGTCGCGGAGTATAAACGCAACAGACCGACAGGGCTTTAAATATAGATAGCCGCGGAGTATAAATCCACAGACCGACTGTCCACTGTCGCGAAGTATTAACCCAACAGACCAACAGGGCTTTAAATATAGATAACCGCGGAGTATAAACCCACAGACCGACTGTCCACTGTCGCGGAGTATAAACCCAACAGACCGACAGGGCTTTAAATATAGATAGCCGCGGAGTATAAACCCACAAACCGACTGTCCACTGTCGCGGAGTATTAACCCAACAGACCGACAGGGCTCTAAATATAGATAACCGCGGAGTATAAACCCACAGACCGACTGTCCACTGTCGCGGAGTATAAACGCAACAGACCGACAGGGCTTTAAATATAGATAGCCGCGGAGTATAAACCCACAGACCGACTGTCCACTGTCGCGGAGTATAAACGCAACAGACCGACAGGGCTTTAAATATAGATAGCCGCGGAGTATAAACCCACAGACCAAATGTCCACTGTCGCGGAGTATAAACGCAACAGACCGACAGGGCTTTAAATATAGATAACCGCGGAGTATAAACCCACAGACCGACTGTCCACTGTCGCGGAGTATAAACGCAACAGACCGACAGGGCTTTAAATATAGATAGCCGCGGAGTATAAACCCACAGACCGACTGTCCACTGTCGCGGAGTATAAACGCAACAGACCGGCAGGACTTTAAATATATGTAGATAGCCGCGGAGTATAAACCCACAGACCGACTGTCCACTGTCGCGGAGTATAAACGCAACAGACCGACAGGGCTTTAAATATAGATAACCGCGGAGTATAAAGCCACAGACCGACTGTCCACTGTCGCGGAGTATAAACGCAACAGACTGACAGGGCTTTAAATATAGATAGCCGCGGAGTATAAACCCACAGACCGACTGTCCACTGTCGCGGAGTATAAACTTAACAGACCGACAGGGCTTTAAATATAGATAGCCGCGGAGTATAAACCCACAGACCGACTGTCCACTGTCGCGGAGTATAAACGCAACAGACCGACAGGGCTTTAAATATAGATAGCCGCGGAGTATAAACCCACAGACCGACTGTTCACTGTCGCCGAGTATAAACGCAACAAACCGACAGGGCTTTAAATATAGATAGCCGCGGAGTATAAACCTACAGACCGACTGTCTACTCTCGCGGAGTATAAACGCAACAGACCGACAGGGCTTTAAATATAGATAGCCGCGGAGTATAAACGCAACAGACCGACAGGGCTTTAAATATAGATAGCCGCGGAGTATAAACCCACAGACCGACTGTCCACTGTCGCCGAGTATAAACCCAATAGACCGACAGGGCTTTAAATAGAGATAGCCGCGGAGTATAAACCCACAGACCGACTAACAACTGTCGCGGAGTATAAACGCAACAGACCGACAGGGCTTTAAATATAGATAGCCGCGGAGTATAAACCCCCAGACCGACTTTCCACTGTCGCGGAGTATAAACCCAACAGACCGACAGGGCTTTAAATATAGATAGCCGCGGAGTATAAACCCACAGACCGACTGTCCACTGTCGCGGAGTATAAACCCAACAGACCGACAGGGCTTTAAATATAGATAGCAGCGGAGTATAAGCCCACAGACCGACTGTCCACTGTCGCGGAGTATAAACCCAACAGACCGACAGGGCTTTAAATATAGATAGCCGAGGAGTATAAACCCACAGACCGACTGTCCACTGTCGCGGAGTATAAACCCAACAGACCGACAGGGCTTTAAATATAGATAGCCGCGGAGTATAAACCCACAGACCGACTGTCCACTATCGCGGAGTATAAACTCAACAGACCGACAGGGCTTTAAATATAGATAGCCGCGGAGTATAAACCCACAGACCGACTGTCCACTGTCTTTGAGTATAAACGCAACAGACCGACAGGGCTTTAAATATAGATAGCCGCGGAGTATAAACCCACAGGCGACTGTCTACTGTCGCGGAGTATAAACCCAACAGACCGACAGGGCTTTAAATATAGATAGCCACGGAGTATAAACCCACAGACCGACTGTCCACTGTCGGGGAGTATAAACTCAACAGACCGATGGAGCTTTAAATATAGATAGCCGCGGAGTATAAACCCACAGGCCGACTGTCTACTGTAGCGGAGTATAAACTCAACAGACCGACAGGGCTTTAAATATAGATAGCCGCGGAGTATAAACCCACAGACCAACTGTCCACTGTCGCGGAGTATAAACGCAACAGAGCGACAGGGCTTTAAATATAGATAGCCGCGGAGTATAAACCCACAGACCGACTGTCCACTGTCGCGGAGTATAAACGCAACAGACCGACAGGGCTTTAAATATAGATAGCCGCGGAGTATAAACCCACAGACCGACTGTCCACTGTCGGGGAGTATAAACTCAACAGACCGATGGAGCTTTAAATATAGATAGCCGCGGAGTATAAACCCACAGACCGACTGTCCACTGTCGCGGAGTATAAACTCAACAGACCGACAGGGCTTTAAATATAGATAGCCGCGGAGTATAAACCCACAGACCGACTGTCCACTGTCGGGGAGTATAAACGCACCAGACCGACAGGGCTTTAAATATAGATAGCCGCGGAGTATAAACCCACAGACCGACTGTCCACTGTCGCGGAGTATAAACGCAACAGACCGACAGGGCTTTAAATATAGATAGCCGCGGATTATAAACCCACAGACCGACTGTCCACTGTCGCCGAGTATAAACCCAACAGACCGACAGGACTTTAAATATAGATAGCCGCGGAGTATAAACCCACAGAGCGACTAAGCACTGTCGCGGAGTATAAACGCAACAGACCGACAGGGCTTTAAATATAGATAGCCGCGGAGTATAAACCCACAGACCGACTGTCCACTGTCGCGGAGTATAAACCCAACAGACCGATGGAGCTTTAAATATAGATAGCCGCGGAGTATAAACCCATAGACCGACTGTCCACTGTCGCGGAGTATAAGCTTAACAGACCGACAGGGCTTTAAATATAGATAGCCGCGGAGTATAAACCCACAGACCGACTGTCCACTGTCGCGGAGTATAAACGCAACAGACCGACAGGGCTTTAAATATAGATAGCCGCGGAGTATAAACCCACACACCGACTGTCCACTGTCGCGGAGTATTAACCCAACAGACCGACAGGACTTTAAATATAGATAACCGCGGAGTATAAACCCACAGACCGACTGTCCACTGTTGCGGAGTATAAACCCAACAGACCGACAGGGCTTTAAATATAGATAGCCGCGGAGTATAAACCCACAGACCGACTGTCCACTGTCGCGGAGTATAAACGCAACAGACCGACAGGGCTTTAAATATAGATAGCCGCGGAGTATAAACCCACAGACCGACTGTCCACTGTCGCGGAGTATAAACTCAACAGACCGACAGGGCTTTAAATATATAGATAGCCGTGGAGTATAAACCCACAGACCGACTGTCCACTGTCGCGGAGTATAAAACTAACAGACCGACAGGGCTTTAAATATAGATAGCCGCGGAGTATAAACCCACAAACCGACTGTCCACTGTCGCGGAGTATAAACGCAACAGACCGACAGGCCTTTAAATATAGATAGCTGCGAACAAGCGACAAAGCAACGAAACAAAAACAGCGAAGAAACTGAAACAAAAACTAGAGACAAACAACATCATAACAACTAAGGCAGACAAAGGGAACGCAATAGTACTCATCAACAAGAACGAATACATAAAAAAGACAGAACAACTAATAGAAGATACAAAATGCAGGAGAATCAGAAAAGACCCAACAGACGAATATCAGACCACAATTAAGGAAGCAATAAAAAAGGCTTCAAGAGTAATTGATCCAAACACTGCGTACACGTTAACACTGATGAATCCTTCACCACCTCCGATGATAGCACTACCAAAAATTCACAAATCTGGCACACCGATGAGACCAATAGTAAATTATAAACCAGCTCCGTCTTACAAACTATCTAAACATTTGAAAACAGTACTGAAAGCAAACTTACAATTATCTAACGAACACACAATATCCAACACAATGGAGTTAACTAACAAACTAGCAAACGTGGAAATTAGAGAAAACTCCAAACTAGTATCATTTGATATTAAAGATCTGTACCCATCGATTCCAATAACAGAGACTGTAAACATGCTGTACGAAACAATTATTGAGAACACTAAAGACAAGGATTTTTCTTCGCAACTCGTAAACACACTAAAAACCACGCTACAACAAAACTACTTCCAATTTAACATCAACATATAAAGACAAATAAACGGACTTGGAATGGGAAACCCCACATCGGCAATTCTCATGGAAATGTTCATGCAAAATTTGGAGAAAAAGTACATGGACAAAATGAAGGCTGATTTAAGTGTCACATTCTACGCAAGATACGTTGACGACATCATATGTGTACTGAACAAGAATAACGAAAACCAAATACTGGAATACCTCAAAAAACAACACAAAAACATAACGTTCACAATGGAAACTGAAAAAGAGGAAAAGATAAACTATCTGGACTTAACAATCAAACTAAATAAGCAGACCAACAGACCAGAATACGAGATCTACAGGAAACTTACAGCTACAGACACAATCATACACAACACATCAAACCATCCCCAACAGCACAAACAAGCTGCGATCAGGCAACTATTGACAAGGCTAGAACGAACACCACTGACAAATGCAGCCTACAACAAAGAACTTAACACAATATACACTTTAGCCAAAAACAATGGATATAAGAAAGAGGTAGTAGACAAAATCAGAAAAGGGCTTTGCGGAAACCAAACCAAGGACAAAGAACAAAACAAGCAAAATTGGGCAATACTAACATACACGGGAAAATCAACATATAAACTAGCAAAATTTTTCAAAAAACACGAGCTTAACATCGCCCTCAAGACAAGCCCTCAATAAGGCTCAGAAGAATTATAGTGTCACCGAGCTTGAGTGTTACGCTGCGGTATTAAGCGTGAAGAAGTTCCGTTCTTGTGTGGAAGGTTTACCTTTTACCAGAATTACGGATGACGCGAGCTTGAAGTGGTTGATGAACCAAAAAGACTTGTCTGGAAGATTAGCCAGATGGAGTTTAAAACTTCAAGCTTACAATTTTAATATTGAACACCGAAAAGGTTCACAGAATGAGGTGCCGGATGCTCTTTCTCGCATGTATCTGGAAGAGATGGGACTGGTAGACAGATCACTGGATGTTGACCTCAATTCCCCAGCTCAATTCCCCAGCAATATAGTATTAAGAATTGTGATGTATGCAAAGGCAGCAAAAAGTCTAAAGCAATGCACCGTCCCCTTATGGGTAAACAATACATCACTGAACGACCCTTCCAGCGTCTCTACATCGACTTTATGGGCCCCTACCCAAGGTCAAAGTACGGCAATTCCTTCATCTTCGTATGTCTGGACTACTTTTCGCAGTTCGTTTTCCTACAAACAATGCGAAGTGCCACCTCCGCTAATGTAGTTAGGTTTTTAGAAAGTATTGTGTTGCATGTTTTTGGTGTCCCTGAGTTTGTTCACTCTGACAATGGAAAAGAATTCGTTTCTGGCATGTTTAAAGAGTTTTTAGAAATGTATGGAGTTAAACATGTCAGAAGACGATTTTACTCTCCTCAAGCGAACGCAGCTGAAAGGTTAAACCGTTCAGTTTTGCAAATTGTGCGTTCGTTTGTAGGAGAGAACCAACGAAATTGGGACCTGCATATTAGTGACGCAGCATTTGCGCTGAGAAGTGTTGTCCACTGTTCAATCGATTTAGCACCCTACTACGGCGTGTTTGGGGCTCACATGCAATACGCAACCTCTTATGAGATAATGCGTCGAGTGAGCGCCGTAAAAGGAGAAGACTTAGCAGTCGTGAGCCAAGGGGACAAGTTGAACTTGATCCGCCAGAAAATTTCAGAAGCGTTACAGCTGGCTCACGAGAAAAGCGCCAAGGCTGGACAAGTGGTATACCGCCGAAATTTTAAGCAAAGCAACCTTGTTGGTATTTACAACGCCAAGCTGGGGCCAGCCAATATTAAATGTGTAATTTTAAGTAGAGTTGGCAACTCGTTGTACGAGCTCGGCACACTTGGTGGGAAGAAGCTGGGGGTATACAACGCTAAGGATTTGTTTGTGTCATAATGAATGTTGCATGTAGTGAGTGTTGTAGTGTTTAGTTTTGACAATTTTTTTTATAAGCTAATAATTATTTTTGCAATTTCTTTTAGTAATTATTTTTGTATTTATTTTTCTTAACTTTTAAGTTCACTTGACTCGGTTTTGTATATTCTCGACCTGACCTTTATTATTAATTTATTTAATTCTCTTTCTGTGATATTTTCTTTTACTATTAGTTGTAATTAGTAGTGCAACATTAGATGTTAGTTAACGCAGTATTAGTTTAAGATGTAGTGATAATGACTGTGATATTTTCGTTTATACTAGGGTAATATGTGATATTTTCGTTTATACTTTGGTAGTGGTTGAGAACATGAGAAGTGGGTCGAAGCCACACGTTGAGTGGAGACAAGTGGACACGGCCTACAATTTTTTTACGAACACGTCCCATGCTGTAAACAGCATCGACGGTTTCGAGCCCGTAGTGGCAGACCGTGTCCAAATATCTCCTAAACCAGAGGAGCGATTTTATTAATAATAAGCTTTATCTTTGGTGTTAGTCGATGTTACTGTTTTGTTAATTGTTGCATGAAATGTTACATGAAATGTTGTTAATTGTTGCAAGAAAATAAACTCTCAAGATTTCCCCTCACAGCAAGACCCTAAGTCTCCTGGTTGAATGATTTTTGTGGAAAGGTGATTGTGGAAGGTGTGAATGGAAGTGTGATTGAACAGGTAATTAGGGAAAGTGGGAATTATAAATGGACGGGGGAATTATTGGAAAAGATTGGAAGGATGGGAATCGCAACGGCAGGAAGGAGAGATTGAAACAAAGTTGTTTTTTGACGGAGATTGGTTGATAGTGGATGAAGGTTTTGAGCGTTATTGTAAAGCAGAAAGAATCGTTAATAAAACTATTGATAAAGAGATTACTTGAAGAAAAAGAAAAGAAAAACTTAAATGGTTGGGGGAAGATCGAAGTTGATGAAGAAGTGGTTGTTTGGAAAAGAAAATATTGAATTAAATGTGAATCAAGAAAAGCTTTAAAGTGAGAATAAAAATTCAAATTTCAAATTCAAATTTTCTCTTCAAATAAAAGTGTGTGACAGAATTTTTTTTTGTGGAGAAATAAAAAAGACATTTACTGCACAAAACGTTGTTAAAAAAGCAAAAAAAAAAACAAACAACAAGATATATACATATATACTTCGTAAAATAAAAGTGCGCCAAATCGATGTGAAATTGCGCCAAAATTTCACTTGGCCTATAAGAACATTGTTTTTTCTTTATAAAAACTAAGATTTGTTATGTACCTATACCAAATGTACATTAAATTAAAACAAGAACAGTTATGCATGCAGAGTCTTTATACATAAATCCACAAAAGAAATGCAACCAAACATATAACAGACAACCAAAATAGCAACATCATAATTTTTCACAACACTAAAAATTGTGTGTTATGATATGGAGAACGATACTTAACCAGCAGACAATCTACCCAGAAAGCTCACGAATTGCCGCCAATTCTTCTACCTAAAAATTACTTAGAGGAAATACATGGTGAACATTAACACACCAACAATAACATCGTTAACACATAAAGATATACAAGTCAGTATATAAGCAGCGAACAACAATATAAGAAATATACACAACAGAAACAGATTCGTAGAAGCAGGGTTGCTGCCGACAGAATTATTTAACATTAAATTTTTATATATTTCTGTATTACCTTATACTTATTACTTTATTATTAGTGTATATATTTTTATTTTGTTGTTAATATTTATATCTTACAATTAATTCTGGATTTTGTAGATTATTTTTTATTGTTTGCTATCTTAAATATAATAAAGCCAATATTAGAGAAAATAATGTAAAAACAAATTGAAAGAGGAAAGAAGGAAACAAACTAATACGAAACAAAGTAATGTACTAAAAATTTGAAAAAAAAATACATAATAGCAGAAAATTAGGAGATAAATAAATACACATACAAAATTGCCTTTTGTAGTGGCAGACCGTGTTCACATGTCTCCTAAACCAGAGGAGAGATTTTAGCAATAGTAAGTTTTGTCTCTGTTGTTAATAGATGTTACTGTTTTGTTTAATTGTTGAATGTACAAATATGGTTGTTTTGTTATATATAAAAAAAAAAAAAATAAACCATCAAGATTTCCCCTCACAGCAAGACCATTAGTCTCCTGGTTGAATGATTTGTGTGGAAAGGTTTGAATGGAAGTGTGATTGAACAGGGAATTAGGGAAAGTGGGAATTGTGAATGGAAGGGGGAATTATTGGAAAGGATTGGAAGGATGGGAATAGGAACGGGAGGAAGAAGATTGAAAAAAGGAAAAAAGAGTTTGGATACGGGTGAATGTCGGATGGTTTTGAGAAGCAAGTTTGAAAAAAGGCAAATAAAAATTAAGTGATCGCAAAAACAAAAAAAAAAACATGTTAAAAGTTAAATGTTGATAGAGAACACAAAAGAAAAAAAAAAAAAACAAAAAAAAAGAAACACGTAGACATAAAAGTGCTCTAATATCACATAAAGAAAAAGTGCGCCAGTACATAATACATACATAATATGTACATATGACACAATTGCAGCAGCAGAAACGAAGGAGGATAACAATAACAGAAAATAACAACAACCACCGACTGCTTCTTTACAATAAACCACAACACAAGAAGCAAGAAACAACAACAACGACAAAACCTGATTCCATAACCAGACATATGGAAAGCGGCAACAACAACAGCAACCACAGCTGATGGAAAGACAATGCTAACAAGAAGCATGCAAACTTCCAACGTGATTTATTTTTGCGTTCAATGCAGAAGTTACAATTCCTAAGAACCTTAATTCAAGTGCTGTTTTTAACGAGCATTTTTCACCGGCGAAACTCTTCACCAGTAAAGCGAGACTTGTAGTGGCAGGCCGTGTATGGTATCTCCTAAACCAAAGGAGGAATTTATTTGTTTTTAAAATTTCCTTATTTGTCTGTTTGTATTACTTGTTGTAATTAGTTTTAGGTTTGTATGGTTTAAGTGTTTTGTGTTATATGTTTAATTTAATTTTTTTTTTAGATTCACGAGCACATTTAATCCACAAAAACACTTAAGATTGGAATATTTTTCCCCTCACAGCAAAAGCCCAATTTTCCTAGGTAATAGTGTTGCGTGTTTGGTATGTTTTGTAGGTGTTTGGGAATATTGTTTGAATGTGAAATTTAAGTGTGACTGGAAGGAGGAATTTGGGAAATTGTGGAATTGGAAGGGAATGGAGATTGAAAGAGGAGAGTGGATTGGTTTTTCTATGGAGGTGAAAGAAGTTTTCTTGTGGGTTGAATAATAAAAAAGCAATGAGAGTGGTGTTTAAGTTGTATATTTAAATAATTGACAGAAAAGAGAAATAAGAAAAAAAAAGAATTATTAAAGTTAAAAGAAATAACAAAGAAACTATAGAAAGGAGTCAAAGAATAAATTGGCTTGTGGTCAATAGATTAATCCAGGGAGAAAAAAAAAACGCGGGAAATAAACGCTTACTAGCCCAAAGTGCGCGCTTTTCTCAAGAAAATTTCTCAAGAAAAAGGAAATATATACAGTGAAAACAAGCTATACATAACTAGCTACATATACTAAGCTTGTACTGCTAATTACACATGCCGAAGTCAACAACCGCTATAACAGCTATATATATTTTATAACTAATATATATTCATCAATAACAATTGATACATATCATCGAAGCTTTCGAAAGGGCGAAGCAGAGTTGCCGTCAGCCCTGAATTATTTGACGTTACGTTCGTTGTTACAAATTTTAGTTCCTTTATTATTATTATTGCTCTCATGTATAACATAGTAGGAAATTATAATAGAATGTTTTATAAAAAAAAATGTATTAAAATCATTAACATTGAACTTAACATATTGAAGTTGTTATATATAACATATATGTATGTTTTTTTTTATTCTTTTGTGAAATTGTATTAAAAGAAAAAGAAAAAAAAAGGAAAACAAACAAACACTCATATATGTACATATTAAAATAAAAAAAAATTCAAGAACAATAATAATAACAATTTCTATTTTTTTTTTTTTTTTTTTGTTACATTGATTGTTATTATCTATAATGCATTGCTAATTGCAATCATTTAGGCTGGTGTGCTGGTGGACCTAAGGGGAGGTCACCTCACTTGAACGCGTGGCAAACGGATAGACATAACGGTCATTATGGAATAGACAGACGGTCTAACAGAGACTTGGACAGATTGAAGAAATAAGGGAACCGTGGTGCACTTTGAGCCAAGTGCGGTTCATGGCTGTAGCTCGTAAGAGGTAGAGACGGGATGGGCGGCTCACAGACGGACGATGACTTAGGTTGTGTTGTGCTAGGGTGTATGAGATTCCTGGTGGGTTATAGGTTGAATGTATTCTGTTTGTTTAGGTGAATGGCTGTGTGATCGTATGACAGGTTTTATGGTTAGGTGGTTGTGAGTGTGAAAGGAAACCTAGGTGCATGTGACTGTGTTTTGTTTTAACTCTTTTTCTTTCCGTTATCCGGTTCTACGTTAATAAAAAAATAAATAGCGGTACGATTTGGTTTTCTGTTGTGTTTCCATCCTAGACTTCATTAAAGGAATGAAGAGCTAGCCGACTGCTATCGTATAAATTACGATCAGCTGCTGTTACCGCTGAACGAAATATTTCGTGAACGCGCCAAAGAATGGTGGCGCTATAAGAAGGCTGAAGTACGCACCTGGCTGCATTTTAAAAATGCAGGATACCAATTCTTCTTGCAGCCACGATATCTACAGCGCCTAGAAGAAGACATCATACCGTCGTCGACAAACCCAACGCGAAAAAGCGAAAGACTACATCCTAGGCATGCTCGCGATGATTCGTCAACACCCGAGGCTATGTAAAGAAAATCAAATCGACCGCATATATGAAGGCTTACGGCCGGAGTACCGTTTATATATAAGGCTCACTTCCAGGATAACGCGGATGCGCTAATCAGCTTAGCCGACGAGTATAAACACATACGCGGTGAAGAAACCCGTATACAACGACCGCACGTGTCGAACATGGTAGCCGCCAAATGCTATTCTCGTCATACCCACTGTTGGTCATGCGGTGAACCTGGACACAAACGTAAAGATTGTCGAGGAATTAAGAAAATATTTTGCTCCTACTGCGGGCAAAGTATTAATCCGAAATTGTTGTCGAAGTTCAGAAATTCGACCATCCTCCAGCGACAATACTGAAACCGAATTAGCTTTCTACCGTCTAAAAATCACGTGCCAGACAAAAACTGTAAACGCACTGATAGACACTGGAGCCTCGCTCAGGTTCGTGGGAGCACACATGAATGAATATCTCCAGAAGAACACCACACCGATAAATAGAACCCAACTATTGCAGTTAGCGAACAGTAAGCATGTACAGATATAGGATTGTTACAGTGCTTACCTTCGCGTTGGCACACGTCAACTAGAACATTCGCTTTACTACCTTCCAGGTCTACAAGAAGACATGGTGATCGGAATGGACTTACTAAAGAAACTAAACTGCACTGTAAATATTGCCGGCAGAAATATAAAACCCACACACATGTGTTCGCCCACACAGCTCTACATGGCGAACCGACCAGAAGACAGCATTCGACAGTACCAAGATCACGAGCAAAACGCTCTTAACTATAAGGTAGGACTATGCAAAGTGGATCAGCACGTGACTCATATAAGCAGCGACGTTTGCGTCAAACAACGAAGTTATCCCAGAAAACCAGCAATGCGACAACTTGACGTTGATAACGCGCACTGCAAAGGAACGTTAAACGAAGTCACCGATGCATCATCGCAACCGGTCGCACCTGAGTCTGCACAACTTTTAAAAATTAGACGTCCCGATTTGCATGAATACAAAGTACCAAAAAACACTACAGCGAGGGAATATCTTGTCGAAATTTTGCATCAAGAACCACAAATGCTGTCATAAAACCAGAAACGAAGACTCGAGACAGTGTGTGCGAACACATCAAAATCGTAATATACTGCTCCAAGTTCACGATAGCCATCCAGACGGCTATTTCGGTTACTATAAAACACTAAGAACTGCACTAAACCCCGTCGGAAGAACCACCAGGCAGTCTCGTGCTAAGAAGAAACCACATCCACCAAACTTCGGCTTGCTGTAATCAATCATTTATGTTAGACAATCATTTCACTCACTATATAAATATTATCACACTGATTGTCACTTTACCTTACTCATTACATTTTTATCTATTGTTAGAAATGCGACCAAAAACAAAAATTGAATCCATAGTTCTTTTTATTTACTTAGAAATATTGTTCTTATTTACACGTGAAATGAACATTATTCCCGTTTTATAAAAGAAAATATATATATGAACAATTAGAAAAATATTTAATCAACATTGTAAGCTTAAGTTCTGAAATAAAATGAAAATTAATAATAATGTAACAATAAATTGCCGTACATACAAGCAACACAGAAGTCAAGGCCAAAGTATGCAAACAGGTACAGACACAACCAGTTTCCATATACCGAAGTAAATGCATGCGCCAAGCGTAGTATTGCGACACAAAGCTTTCTACGCGACAAAGGCTTTTTCCAGGCTGGACGAGTGAGCGAGACGGCAATCGTTCCAGCAAACTATAAAAGCGACCACAATCAGTGTATCGAAAGATTCGATTGAGAAACACGCCGCGAGTCAGGCACAAAGTGAAACTAGCATAAATTTACCATAGTCAAAGCCAGGGATCATCGAAGGATATCATGGCTAGCAGCAAGGATCATCGAAGGACATCAGAGCTAGCTGCAAGGATCACCGAAGGACATCTTAGTCCGTAGACAGGATCACCGAAGGACATCGCAGAAGACGTCGAAAGTCAACGTAAACGTCAACGCCGCTGCAAACGTCGACGTCACAGTCGGCGTCACAGCCAGCGCCGAAGCCAACAGCAGCGTCGCAGTCATAGCGCAGTCACAGTCAGAGTCACAGCGCAGTCGACATCGTAGTCAACGTCGAAATACGCCGTCGTCAGCGACAACACCGGCATCAACAGCATTACTATAACGAGGGTAAGACTTGTAGCTCAATAGCTGTGGGTATAAACTCCGGGACTCTACACTATCAAGCTCTTGCCGTGCTGTGGGTATAAACTCCGCGGCAGGAGAACACTCTCAAGCCATTGTCTTTCTGTGGGTATAAACTCCGCGACAAGTGGACAGTCGTCCTGTGGGTATAAACTCCGCGACACTACATTATCAAGCTTTGGTCGTCTTGTGGGTATAAACTCCGCAACCAGAGCACACTTTCAAGCCCTTGTCGTCCTGTGGGTATAAACTCCGCAACTCTACACTATCAAGCTTTGGTCGTCCTGTGAGTATAAACTCCGCGACCAGAGAACACTCTCAAGCCCTTGTCATCCTGTGGGTATAAACTCCGCGACTCTAGACTCTTAAGCGCTTGCCATATAAATTCTGCGATAAGAGAACAGTCGTCCTGTGGGAATAGTATCCGCGACTCTAACACTCTCAGGCCCGTGTCGTCCTGTGGGTATAAACTCCGCGACAAGTGGACAGTTGTCCTGTGTGTATAAACTCTGCGTCTCTATACTTCAAGGTGTCTCGGAGACACGCTAATCAAACCTTTCTGTTCCAGCTAAATTAATATTTACTAATTCAAATCTCCGTTTCAGCGATAATAGTGTATTTGTACATAGCGTAGTTGTAAGTCTATTCATATTTAGGATTAATAAAACGTAATTATAACGTTATCTGGTGTATCGTGTTCATTAAATACCAATAACTGAACAAACCTTGGACGAGACTGAATCATACCCAGGAGAGAGAAGAAAACGGTCCTTGCAGTGGCGCCCGAGCAGGGACATCATATACCAGATATTTAACAAATTTTCCAAGCAACGTATTTACAAAAGAATCACCACGATGTCGAAACAATTATGTATATATATGCTCCGAAAGGAGGAATTACGAATACGTTTGACTGCTTCTGGCTAAAGCAGCCGAAAAGGATCCAGAGATATTCGCACGCCTGTCAGAGTTAGCAGAAATCCATTCAGCAGCCCGCGGACAACCCCCGAATCCACAACGGCAGTCAGGTGGCGATACTATGGAGGCAAAGATCCGAATGAGGGGATGGCGAAAACGAACATGTGTTATCCGTACCGGCAACCGTCAAATGTGACCCAGTGTTAATCATCGATAAAGTGCGGAAGTGGAACGTCAGATATGACGGCGGGAAAGACCCACTGCTGTTCATCGAATAAATATAGGAATTGGCCGAGGTGTACCGACTACCGCTAAACAGTATGCCTCGAATAATGAACGAACTGCTCCGGGATCGTGCTTTGACATGGCTTCGCAATAATCAACGAGGATGGAACAGCTGAAAGGAATTCAAAATAGCTTTCTTTCGATTTTTCATGTGAAGTAGGTACTTCGCACAGATAGAAGACCAGATTCGTAGACGCATGCAACAACCGAGAGAGTTATTTAAAGACTTCGTTCTGGATATATGCAACCTGATACGAATTTCACGGATGCTTAGAAGCTCGAACGCGTATTCCAAAATTCACGACAAGAGGTTCAGCTATATATTAAGAGGAACACCTTCGTAGACCTTGACGAATTGGTGGCCTTAGCCGAGGATCTAGAATGCATTCAAGGGAGGTCAGACGAGTCAACGCCACAGAACCCGAGACAACGAGAGATACCAAGCACCTCACTATTCCGGCCTCCGTATGCGACCAGAACACAACTACCTCGACCAAGAAACGAACGGCATATGGAGATCACGCCGCTGACAACGCGGACAGGACGGACATCAGCGCAGAGGCTGTCGAAATCCGCAAATCCTGTTCTGCTGGACATGTGAAAGAACAGGGCGACGAACCATCGATTGTTGCTATAAATGCCGCAACCAAGAACAAATGTCGCAGCACGGAAACGACCAGTTTCCACAGGGGCGACGTCTTCTCGGAACAAGCAGAAGTCTTAAGGTGTCATAAGGACCATCTCATAGCCAGAATCCGAGTCAAGGGGAAATGGATAGAGGCGACACTGCACAGGAGCAACACGTAGCTTCGTTAGCCCACGAATGGAGCAAGACCTAGGATTAGCAAGTGAAACGTTAAGCAAGCCGCTCTACATACACATGGCCGATGGGTCCCAGGGAATGGTGTCGCAAAATATCGACGCCCAAATCACTGTAGGTAAAGATACCCGTCGCACAATGTTATTGATACTTCCAGGTGCTGTCGACGATTTGTTGCTAGGAGTGAACTTTCTTGCAGAAGCTAACGTTAACTTGCAGGGGATTAACGTTCAATTTTCAAAGCATTCTCCAACGACCTGAGACAGTGGCAATCAACACCTGTACCGTTAGAAGAGCAGCATGGCAAGGAAGAATCACGAAGCTCAGACGATACCGTTGTCATCTTGCAACAAGATTTAGAGGCATTCAACCATCTCGAAGGACCTTCAAACGTCACCACGCACAAAATTTATGATAGACGAAAGACCGATCAAGCAAAGATATATTCCACGGAACCAGGCGATACAAGAATATTGTCAATCAGGAAGTGGACGAACTGCTAGACAGAGGCTGCAAAGAACAATCCACCAATCCAATCGGGCGCTTGTGCATAGACTACCACCAATTGAATTCTCGATCGCGCCCTTTGCATCCTCGATCGACTAAGAAATGCAAAGTTTATCAGTAGCCTTGATTTAAAGAATGGTTACTGGCAGATGCCGATGGAGCAATCCAGTAAACCAGCTTTTACCGTGCCTGGCCGTGGTCTTTTCCAGTGGAAGGTGATGCCGTTCGGGTTACATTCCGCACCAGCAACGAGCCCTCGACCAAGTGATTGGACCTAACTTAGAGGCCAATGCCTTCGCATATCTAGATGACATCATCGTGACAAGCGCAATGAAGAGAGAGCATATGTAACATCTTAAAGAGGTATTCAGACGTTTAAGAGCCGCAAATCTAAAGCTCAACAGGGAAAAATGCGAATTTTTCCAAAAGGAAACCAAATATTTAGGGCATGTAGTGAGCAAACACGGTATTCAGACGGACCCAGAGAAAATCACAGCTATATAGGCGCTTGAGCCGCCGAAGAATCTACGCGAGCTTCGACGGTGCTTAGGAATCTCATCATGGTGCAGACGCTTCGTACCGGAATTTGCAACAATCGCACATCCGATGACCTTCTCAAGAAGGGAAGCACTGAAGGTGGCAGCCTGAACAGCAGCAAGCATTTAAAAAGTTGAAGACATCATTGATCAGCGCGCCAATACTCGCTTGTTCGGATTTCAACAAACAATTTACTCTACAAACCGACGCCAGCGACATCGGACTGGGCGCAGTACTCACTCAAGAAGTATAAGGAACAGAGAAGGTGATCGCGTAATCAAGCCGCAGACTGAACAAGGCAGAGATCAACTATTCAGCGACAGAGAAGGAGTGTCTGGCCATCATATGGGGTATCCGAAAGATGGGATTTTACAGTGATCACGGACCATTTATCACTCAAATGGCTCAACAGCATCGAAAGCCCTTCAGGACGTATCACTCGATGGGCACTCGATGTTGCAGCAATATAACTTCGAGATTAAATATCGAAAGGGAAAACTTAATATTGTCGCCGATGCATTGTCCCGTCAACCGGCAGTAACCACGGCTAACACGATCAACGAAAACGAAACCGCACCGAAATGCTCATATACGGAAAAGCAGCTGCAACAAATCAGAGAGCGACCGGACAAATTCCTTGATTACAGAGTAGAGGGCGGCAGCCCCCTCTTTATTCAAAGTCAACTCAGAAACAACGACAACGCACCTTGGAAACTGTGTGTTCCGACATTCTTACGAGACCGCGTGCTATACGAGAATCACAACTGCAGGTTACCTAGGCATAAGGAAAACCACCGTACGAATAATGAACCGCTACTACTGGCCTGGGATGCTTCGAGATATCATCCTTCACGTCCGCCGATGCGATTCATGTCAGCGGTATAAAACACAACAACGTCAACAAGCAGGGAAATTGCTGACACAGCTAGCAGAAGAGCCTTGGGCCATCGTTTGCGATTTCATCGACCCAATGCCACGCTCAACACACGGAACCACGGTTTACTAGTTTTCTTCAATAAATTCACCAAATGGACAGAAATAATACCGCTTCGCAAAGCCACCGGAGATAATCTGCTGAAGGGTTGCAGAGAACGGGTCTTAGCAATGTTTGGCGTCCCATAGGTACTCGTAACAGATAATGGCAAACAATTTAAAAGTAGAAATTTCAGAGATTTTTTGACAAGCATCGGAGTAAAGCATCACCGGTCCGTACACACCGCAAGAGAACCCAACGGAAGGCGTGAACAAAACGCTGAAAACGATGATCGCGCAGTCTGCCGGCGAGCAACACCGCAAATGGGATGAGAGGCTTCCGGAGATAACACTGGCTATAAAAACTTGCCAATCAGAAACAAAGGGATTTAGCCGTGCTTACTTAGTCCAAGGACGGGAGCCACGGCTACCCGCAGCTGTATTTGATGGCACCGGACAACCATCGCAGAGCGCCAACGAGAAAGCCAAACAACTCAGAGAAATCTTCAAAATTGTGAGAAAACGACAAGCGCAAGCAACATCAGACCAGGCGCGATACTACAATTTAAGACGCCGTCACTGGTCACCTAAGATTGGGAAGTGGGGTCTAATCAAGCAACATAAGTTGTTAAAGACTACTTCGCAGCGAAAGTTGCACCGAAGTATAAAGGGCCATTCCGAGTCATCTCGTTTCCCTCGCCAGTCATCGCACGAGTTAAAGACCTGAAACACGCAAATACGCACGCTGTCCACATCAGCGAATTAAAACCGTATGTCAACGACGGAAGCGTTCGCTGCGACGAGCCACCGTCGCCGCAGCAACCTGCAACCAAAATGAAAATCAACGAATAAGCTCAAATCCGAGATATGCTTAATCAAAAGGTATGCATACAATAGCAACGCAGAGAAAAAAAATGGAAAACTCGCGTTACATTAGAGTATAAGATTTTAACCTAAAGAAATATATAATACAAGATGCAGAATGTACATTCCTACAGATATGTATATGAATGAATGAAGAGTCACCGCTGGATTAAAATCTATTAAAACAAAGACCTTCATACGTTTGATTTAAGCAGGTGTGAAAACAACTGATATTTCTTCAATATTTTCAAGATAAGACGAATTCAAATATAACTACAAAATTTATCGTTTTAAAAAAAGGGGATGATTCTGCAACACCCGAGGCTTTGTATAGAATATCAAATCGACCGCATATACGAAGGTATACGGCCGGAGTACCGTTTATATATAAGGCGCAGTGACTTCCAGGATAACGCGGATGCGCTAATCAGCTTAGCCGATGAGTATGAACACATACGCGGCGAAGAAAGCCGTATACAACGACCGCACGTGTCGAACATGGTAGCCGCCAAACGCTATTCTCGTGATACCCACTGTTGGTCATGTGGTGAACCTGCACACAAACGTAAAGATTGTCGAGGAATTAAGAAAATATTTTGCTCCTACTGCGGGCAAAGTGGGGTATTAACCCGAAATTGTTGTCGAAGTTCAGCAATTCGACCATCCTCCAGCCACAATACTGAAGCCGAATTAGCTTTCTACCGTCTAGACAAAAACTGTAAACGCACTGATAGACACTGGAGCCTCGCTCACGTTCGTGAGAGCACACATGAATGAATATGTCCAGAAGAACATCAGACCGATAAATAGAAACCAAGTATTGCAGTTAGCAAACAGTAAGCATGTACAGATAAAGGATTGTTACAGTGCTCACCTTTGCGTTGGCACACGTCAACTTGAACATTCGCTTTACCACCTTTTAGGTCTACAAGAAGACATGGTGATCGGAATGGACTTACTAAAGAAACTAAACTGCACTGTAAATATTGCCGGCAGAAATATAAAACCCACACACATGTGTTCGCCCACACAGCTCTACATGGCGAACCGACCAGAAGACAGCACTCGACAGTACCAAGATCGCGAGCAAAACGCTCTTAACTATAAGGTAGAACTATGCAAAGTGGATCAGCACGTGACTCATATAAGCAGCGACGTTCGCGTCAAACAACGAAGTTATCCCAGGAAACCAGCAATGCGACAACTTGACGTTGATAACGCGTACTGCAAAGAAACGTTAAACGAAGTCAACGAGGCATTATCGCAACCCGTCGCACCTGAGTGTGCACAACTTTTAAAAATTAGACGTTCCGATTTGCAAAAATGCAAAGTTACAAAAACGCAACAGCAATTAAATTCGTGCTCGAAATTTTGCATCAAGACCAAAAAATCCTTTCACAAAACCAGAAACGAAGCACTTAAGCAGACATCCACGCTAACAGATAATCTTTCTCCACAGATTACGATGAGCCATACGCGAGTACGTACTCAAGCAAGGAAGCTTGGAGAAGTCATGCGACGTATAGCGCATACCGCACAACCACCGCTGTCCTACCGTCCACCTGTGGAAGCCAAACCCCGACAGCAGCTTCTACTCACCAGACAACTACCGACGAAACCCAACGTGGAAATCCTATCGGTGCAAGTTATACAGCCACCAGACACCTGTTCACTCAAGTCACCAGCCACAAAACACCCAGCACTACCACCGTCTACAGTGGTGCAGCAAGAGACAAAATCACCGGATTTAAACCCAGTGCCAGCTAGGAAGCCCCAAGTCTTAGCGGTGCAGCTTCCACCATTCAACTGTAACTCACCACCCGAAAACTTCAGCAGCAACAAACCTGATGCAGAAGACCCGTTCAAGGGCATTAAAATCCGACCACCGTCTTCACGGAAGCTCCAACGGTTCCAGGTGAATCAACGGCGTGGAATAGTCCAAGTCTTCACCAAAAATGGCTGGGCACAACTCCGCTCCCAGGGCATACGTAAGGTCGTACGAGTCGCCGACAACGCCACGCCATATCCGCCTAATTTCGACTTTTTATGAAACGAAAAATATATTGTCTTCACCACAAAGATCATAAACATTACGCTACATTTTTTAATATTTTTATATTGGTTTTATCATGAAGAAACTACCCTTATATATTTATATATATTATATATATATATATATATTTATAAATAAGTTAAATATGTTATTTTAGTTCCGCTTACTTATTACTTATGAAGAAAAGAATATAATAATAATAACAAAAATAAAATAATTGTTTATAAATTTTCCATGGAAGCTGAGCTGCACCCGCGCAAGGGTCAGTTAACCTTTCTGCGAGTACGCAGAAGTGCATAGGTTTAGGTTTTTATTGTGTTAATAGTGAAGTTGGCAGGATAAAGTAAATTCGTACGTCAACAGGGCATCGACGTAGATTACGAGAAAAAAGGATGATCGAGGAAAACGACGATCTTAATACCTTATCAGTGCTGTAGACAGGGTTAAGTCGAGCCTCTGACAATACTCTCGCCTAAATGATGCAGTTGGTAGGATTAAGTCAATCTGCACTTCAACAGGATATTAACTAATGTCCTCATGTAGCATTAAGAGAACCAAGGGATACGAGGAAGGATATGAAGCTGCTATGACCATCTTACCAGTGTAGTAATGTTCTTCTTATGTTTCAAGTGTCTCTGTTTGTAGAGCCGAAATGTTTGTTCCTCGTCGTAGGTTCGCTTATGTTGTATCGTGTTCGTTATGGCATGTTCGTCATATGTTTTAAACTCGGTTGTGTCAAACCTTACTTATATACTAGAATTGCTGGTATATGCGAAAATTCGAGAGCTTATACATATACCTTAATTGATAGTATGCAATGCTTGTATATTATGACTCAAAAGGTGCTTTTGTAAAATGTTCAATGTAAAATGTACATACGCATTTATGTATGAGTGTACATAAAGTTTTAAATAGTAAATGTAGCACGAAGAACGTCGAGGTGACATGTTTCATTTCATTCCAGATCGATTGATGATGATTTCAATATATTCAATGTTGAAGACAATTTTTATATCCGTAGTAAATACAATAAAGTATTGTAATGGCGAAAAATTTCGATATCGAGATTTAGTGCACATTTTGACCATCCCTGAGTCTATTTTGACTAGTTTGGTCGTGATGTGAGAACGTATCGCCAATAACTCAAAAACGCAGAGACCTCGAAAGTGAAAATTTTGTTTTTGTGACTTATAAGACCTACTTGTACATCTCTCTTTGCAGATATTTTCAAATTTCATGCATAATTAAAAAACAAACACTGCTAGAAAGCAGATATTGTGAATTTAGGGCTGCTATAAAATCCAAATACATCCTACCTTTTTTGTTATAACCCCTACCGCCAAAAAAAGACACTTCTCTCGAAGGTTTCTCTGCATAACTAAGTAAACCTTTGTATTGAAATTATTTCACCTACAAGTCATGTGCTTCATTCCTAAAGCTGGTAAAGGTTCGCATAAAACCGCCAAAGATCTAAGTTCCATCACCTTATACTCATTTCTATTAAAGACTAGAGTAACCCTGCCCGCGTTGCTGGACAATGCAATAACATACATACGTTTATGTCTTTGTATAAAAAATTAAATTTTCAGTTTTTAATGTGGGCAGCTAGATGACCCGGAAAAAATTACGGCGTCATGTACTTTATTTTTGGGGATTTTTGATTGTTAAATAAAATAAATGTAAACTGCAAATAAATATTATATAATTTTGCAAGTCAATATGACACAAAGCTTCTCGTAATTGATTTGAAAGTTCTATAAGGAATGCGTAGTCTCAGCTGTTAGGAACATAATTGAGTTCGTTTTGGTTTCAATTCTAATGTAAAACTAAACTCGCGATTAACTAATGCTAGGGTGAGGGTAGGAGGATGAAATATATTTTACGATCTATTCTCACACATACCAAACATACACAAAAAATGTCCAGCCACTTCTTTCTATTTCTGTGTTGCTCCCTCTTCCATTCTGCCCTCTCGCGCTCACTCACTCCCTATCGCACTCTATCTCTCCTACTATTCACAATGCCATTCCCCACACGCCTCCCTCGCCAACCGATCAGTGTAATTAGTGACTTAGGAAACGAACCTATTATGTTTTTTGTCAGGTTCGTTTCCTAAGTCTTTATTCGTTCGTAATAAAAACGCTGTTTTTAGGGTTTTCCCGGCAATTATTCGAATTTTTCTCTCCGTTCAAACCTTCCCTGGACCTCCATGCACATTTCAAGACCATCATAAGATAAATCCGTTCAACCGTTCTCGAGTTTTAGCGAAACTAACGCACAGCAATTGATTTCCATATACATATACATATAGGTTATTGAAAATATAATTGATTTGCACATAAGATATAGGGCATCATTCCGTAACACTAACGAACGTGATTGGAAGCCACGCCGGCGTTGGCAAAACTCTGCCGAGAGAAGCATTTTCTACAATTTCTGTTGGTCGATTATTTTCTGTTTGCTCTACACGACAACCTTTTTGTTCACGCCAGAAATCGTACCTTTTCTGTACACCAAAACAGCTGTTAATCCCTGGAAAGCACATAAATTTACCATCAAATTTATTATTGTTCGTCTATCGTCAGCCAAGGGTTCTGCCGACGCAGTTTCTTCAGAATTTCTCGACGCTGGCGTCAAATCAGACCCAGAAAAACAACGAAAATAACCAAAACAAAAGTGTTACGGAATGATGTCCATAAATATTTGATGCAGTCATCACTGGTTCAGCATACGTCAGCTTCATCAGTCAGCTTTTTGAAGGAAGGACAATTGAGGCACGGTTAGGCTGCGTGCAGGTGAAAAGAATGAAATTGAGAGGAATTCCTCATGGGGGAGTTCTATTTCGTTTGCGGTGGAACTTGGTGGTCGACGATTTACTGAAAACACTGGAAAAGCTCTGGAAGTTATTGCGTATGCATATGATCTTGCCATAGTGGCAAGTACCCATTTGTAATCAGAAGCCTGGTGCAGCATCCTCTGAGCACTCTAAATAGATGTGCAGCTCCTATGTGTTTAGAGGTAAATGCACAGAAAACTGAACTAGTTCTCTTTACGAGTAGGTATGCAATTCCTGAATTGAACTTCTAAGAATTGGTGAAGCAAGATTTAGTTATATGTATATTATAAAGCAAAATTTTGGTATCATCCTGGATGGGCAATTAAGCTTGAAACAAAACATAATCGAGAGAGTGAATAAAGCCACGGTGGCCCTCTACTCTTGCAGGGAAGCCATTGGTAATAAATAGGGCCTTAGTCCATCGATACTACACTGAAGGACTCTCATCCTCCTTTGAAAGCCTTGGTAGCACCATCTCAACCATCCATTTCTTCCAGTTTAAAAATTTCGAACGGATATACAGGCTAGAGGTGGCTGGGACTGTGACTGCCATGCAATGAAGGTATACGAGTGTATACTGATGGTTCGAAGATGCGTGGCGATTTGGGGCGGTATTTTCTGTAAAATGTAATGGAGGGAAAAGTTTCGTTTTTTGCACCACTCAAACTTTTCCAGGCGGACTTTCATCATTTCTATGGTAGTAGCAAGCTGTCACCGGTCTCTCAATAACATGGCGAGACAAATACGATCTCCTTACGTTAAGTAAGGCTAACATTCGGCAAATAATAGAGGTCATGATAGGCCACTCCCTGTTTGGGCTCATCTTATGAGGCTGGAATTTTTCTGAAATGGTTTTTGCTGGAGCTGCAGAGACGAGGAAGAGGAGAAGATGGTCTCACATATTTTATGTGGTTGTTTAGCACAAAGGAGACAAGTAATTTTATAAAAACCTCTGCGATATGAATCCGCTTAAAGTGATGGTCCTGAGTCGTTACATAAATAGCACTTCATGGCTGACGTAGTCGAGGAAGAGACATGGCATTGCAATCGACCTTCATGGTCTACTATACCTACTATTTTTAAAACTTTAATTTTTAAGTATAGTTCTTTTTAAAGTATACCTACTAAGGTATACTTAAATTTTTTCAAATTTTTATTTTTAATAAGTCAGTAGAACAAACATAATACATATGTTATCATGTCATATGTTTAGTCATTATTATAAATGTTATGCTTTTTTATTTCAGATATATATGTGAAGTCGAACAGCGTAAAGATAGCTTGTTAAATATAGCTTTTAATTGCTTTTCTTCTGGAGCGTCTTTGCAAAATAATTGGCGTATAAATAAAATTTCTGACCAGGATATTCATGAAGAAAAGTGGCTATGTCAGTACATGTTGGGAAAAATTTCGGAGAAACGTAAAGAACGTCCAATGATTTATATAAGATTTTATTTAATGGTATGAATTTTAATATGGAATCAACATGAGAACTTATATTTTACAATTTCAGGCATCTCATTATTTGTACGAGAGTAATGCAACATATCCCATAAAAATTAATCACAATAATCCTACATATTTATCAGTTGAAGGATTAGAGATTTTCTATCGTATCAATTCCGCTATAATCAAGTTTTTAGAGCGAGGTAATGTTGTTGATCGTGAGACTGGAGACTACTTTATGAATGTACTTGGAAAGCTATCTAAGAGCCCATTTGCATTTAACAAGGCTAAACTAGATGGTAATGTGAAGTATTTACGGTAACCTCCTTTTATTACATATATTATACGATTTTTTTGATGACATTGTCCTGATAACTTCCACCTTTCCTTTTTATTTTACTTATGTCGATACCTTGTGGCTTCTGACGTAGTTCAGTGCCATTTTTGAATTCTATTCTAATTATTATCGACAAAAATCTCCCTTTTTAAGATTCTTCCGTTTTACGAACATTCTTCAATTGTAGTAGTTGTTTTGTCTCACTTGAGAGCACTTACTTAATAAGTATGTAACGACGAGTGTTTCTTTCGCAGCCATGAATAGGTCACTTGTCCCAGGGTTCGTGGCAAGTGGCTCTCGCAACCACTTGCGTATAATAGTTCAAGTTGCGTTTCCGAATTTCGTTCGATTGGTGTTTCTACCAATCTAGCACTGACTCAGAGAGTTCAGCTCGAACGCAATGTTGAGTCACTACAAGAGCCACAGTGAGTCGCCTAAAATACAAGAGCCACAGTGGGTCGCTTACATACAGAGCCACAACGGGTCGCTTCAATACAGAGCCACAACGGGTTGCTTAAATAAAACAGCTAACCCGGGTCGCTTAAATACAGAGCCACAACGGGTTGCTTAAAATAGCCGTGTGCACGGTCGTTATTTATTACACGTTATTTATCAAAAATGCGAACCTTTGTCTTTTGTTACTGCGGTACTAATATATTAGTGTTGGCATCAGATCAAAGGCTGATTTGCTATGTTCCGATGAGCTCGTTAAAAGCGACAATCGAAATAAAGCGTGCGCGAATCGTAAGATATTTCCAATGGAATCGATTGATATTTATTCGTATGGCTGCATATATGTCCGTAGATGTATGCTTGCTAGTTTTCTCTACTCGATTTGGAAATGTACATATATACATATTTGTGTTTTTGTGTAGCTATGTATTCGTAGTGTGTGTTTCTTTACATGTGGTCACTTGGAAGGATGAAGTTTTGTGTATTAATTCCAGTTCTATTCTTCGTGGTCGGTTTGTAATCTTTCTGTTTTGTTTTACTCTGCCTGTCGTTCATATGGTAGGTATGTTTGTATGTATATCTGGTTAACGCGAGTGTAAGTTTGATTACTTTTAATTCGTCTTTTGCTTTGCTCTTCATAAGTAAGTGGCATGTGTATGTACTTATATGTATCTAATTGTCTAATCTAAAACTATTTGTGTTAAAATATTATTGTAACGAATTATAATCGTTAAAAGTATAATAATTATTATTAATTATTATTATTTCTGTAATAAGACCAGGAGGAGATCGTAGCTCGCGATAATGATAATTGACTCCTGAGGCCTTCACAGCGACAAGTATACGTCCGAAATATTTATGTTACATTTTTAAATCATTGTCGGGCATTCCAGTCCATTTGAGCACTCAATTTTGAGTTTCTTAATATGTCTACAATGAGTGTTTCCGACAAAATTACGTCAGTCGCTGGCAAGCCACCAAGGAGCACGGACTGTAAGCTGCGTTCGTTTATTTTACCTACAACTGAAAACTAATAATCTTTTTATTATTAACATTATTATATTATAGAATTATTAATATTATTATTATATTACATATTAACTATATATGATATTTGTAATAATTAATATATAAGAGTTATTGTTTAAAACGCCACTTTACATTGTAAATTGCGGAAAATAACGAAACAAGCTATTTTTATACCCCACACCTTAAGGTTGAGGGTATATTCACTTTCTACCGGAGTGTGTAACGCATAGAATTAGACAAGATAGGTATGGAAAAGTATATATATTCTTGATCAGCATCACCACCAAAATTGAAATAACGATGTCTGTCCGTCTGTCTGTCTGTCTGTCTGTCCGTTGAAATCACGATCACAGGAGAACGGATTAAGATTTCAAAATGAAATTTGGCAAGAATATTCGTTGCTATGTTGGGGTGTTTCGTATTGAAAATGGGCAAAATCGCCAAAGGATCACGCCTACTTTATATATCGAGAGTGCAGGTACCTCTGTTTTGCTCTGTTTTACATGGATTGTATTGAAAAGTATATAAGTTTCCTGAATAATGGTGTACATAATATTGTAGTTTGTGAACCAATAATATTCTGCTGGGAAAAAATGGGCGGGCCACGCCTCCTTTTTACCCATCCACCCAGTATTGCAATATATTTTTATACCCTACACCTGAATTTTGAGAGTAAACGCACTTAGTACCGGTGTTTGTAACGCACAGAAATAGTTAAGCAGCTATAATTATAGTTTATCTTATAGATCTTATATATACGAGTATATATGCAGCTTGAAGTTCTAGGGTATTTCGGCTACAGCCCGGCTGTAGACAACACCTTTACTAGTTATACCCTACACCTTAAGGTTGAGGGTATATTCACTTTCTACCGGAGTGTGTAACGCATAGAACAAGACAAGATAGGTATGGAAAAGTATATATATTCTTGATCAGCATCACCACCAAAATTGAAATAACGATGTCTATCCGTCTGTCTGTCTGTCCGTTGAAATCACGATCACAGGAGAACGAATTAAGATTTCAAAATGAAATTTGGCAAACATATTTTTTGCTATGTTGGGGTGTTTCGTATTGAAAATGGGCAAAATCGCCCAAGGACCACGACTACTTTTTATATCGAGAGTGCAGGTACCTCTGTTTTGCCTATTAAAAAAGGCCATATCAGCATAACTTTTTGAGAGAAGACAAGAAAATTTTATATGTAGGTTTAGACTAATGCTTCCAGCTAATATGCCAAATATGGGCGTGATCCACCCACTTGTATTTTACATAGGTCATGGAGGGTTTTACATGGATTGTATTGAAAAGTATATAAGTTTCCTGAATAATGGTGTACATAATATTGTAGTTTGTGAACCAATAATATTCTGTTGGGGAAAAATGGGCGGGCCACGCCTCCTTTTTACCCATCCACCCAGTATTGCATTATATTTTTATACCCTACACCTAAATTTTGAGAACAAACGCACTTAGTACCGGTGTTTATAACGCACAGAAATAGTTAAGCAGCTATAATTATAGTTTATCTTCCGAATTTTGGCGTGAGCCGCCCACTTTGACTTTACATAGGTCATGGAGTATAGGTCATGGCTACAGCCCGGCTCTAGACAACACCTTTACTAGTTTAGTTTCTTTGAGTGCTGAAAACATCTGCACGCATCCTTAAAATGTGATAGTATAACAATGCCCATCTCTGTTTTAAATACTCTTTTAAAATAAGGATTAAAAGAAAACGAATGAATTGTGCGAATATCGCTTGTTATGCTTGAAAGCTAAATCTAATTTTGTAGCTAAAACTCATAAACTTTTATATTGACTCTTCTGTGCTAAAAGCTAATTTCTTGCAGATAAGTTGAGTTTGTTGGTGCAGTATCATTTTCAAATTCATCGTCTCTATGTCCCTATGTCATCGCCTACTTTTGAAATTCTGACGAATATTCTTCTAAGCTAGTCACAAGCTCACTTTTTATACCTAATATAAACTCGTTCGTGCATGTTGCTAAATTTATCAGTGAAACTAAAAAAATTGATTGTTCCCAAACTAAAATACTTTCTCGAAAATGAGCGTGGTCCTATGACATCAATAGAAAGAATATTGACCAACTTTGACATCAATAGAAATAATAGGATAAGCTTGGAGGCTCGGATCATGGAGTTAACTTGATTGCGAAAGTGTCGAAAGAGAACGAGACACTCATTAAGTTTAAACTTCTTAAACTTCCTGTACACAACATCACGCTGACGCATAAGAAGAACAATATTGTGAGTTAGCCACACTGGTTTATTATGATTGATCACTTTTGTCATAACCGGGACGTGTTTATTATACAAGAGGTTAATATTTTTGGATATAAACTCAACTTGATCATTATCCGCGGGTATATAATAAACACCATCTCAATTGATAGTTGCTAAGTCATGTTGCAATGAGAAATAATGAATGCGATTATAGTTTCTTTACTGAATCGTATCCACATTAGCAGACTTATCAGCCTTATAATAGGAGTACGTCAAGAACAATAGATCTTGCATAGAAAAACCTGGAGCGTTCAGCTGCTGATAAAGATGGACCTTGCGCATATTATTAACAAATAGAAGATCGATGAGACTACAAGATCGACTAGAGAAGTGAATGGGCGTAACTTTTTTAGCTAAGTTAAAATCTAAAGATAGCATAGTCTGTATGAATTCTTTTGATTCCCTATTATTCAGGACGTTACAGTTGAAGTATCCGCAAACAATTATTTCCGACGTAGTACACGAAAGTTCTTCTAGAGTTGTCAAAAAAGGCTGAAGGCATACACGTTTGTTAGGCCGGTAAACTGTGCTGAGCAAGATTTTCCTGCTTAACTGATGTATTTCGAGAAAAATGTACTCAAAAGAGCAATCCCTACTAGAACTTGCAATAAATCTTCAAGTAATGTCATTCTTAACAAAGATTGCCACACCTCCACCCAGTCGCCCAGAGCGATCCGAACGAAAAAGTTTATACCCAGCAAGCCTGTAAAAGCTATTTGAAACCTCTGGATGGAACCAAGTCTCCGATACACATAAAATATCAATAGCTGAGTTTATGAAAATCTGGATAAATTCATCAATCTTTGAGGGCAGGCTTTGTGCATTTAAATGAACAATATGAAGGCCTGAGTTTTGTACGCCAAGTATTCTTAACATATAAGCTAAAGAATTACTACCAGCACGACCATGCAACCCTCTATGATTATTAGTAAGTAAAGATATCGCTTACTCAAAGTCGGCAATAAAATAGGTAAAAAACCAGCAAAGGCAATATAAAAGTCAAGAACAAAGGTAGAAGTAGACATAAGAAATAAAAGAATAATTAGAAGAAAGTTGATGGGGAGAAAGTAGTGAAGTAGATTTGAACAGAGAGAAAAATTTGTCTAACTTTTAGATACTAATATTTTTATCCACGATAGTTTCAGCTGCATTGTTTTCGATCATTACAGAGTTCTCGAGTATAACAGCGTTGAGCATCTCAGGAGATTTAATCTGTAAACTAACACCTCTCTCCGTCAGTTTAACGAAAACAAGTCCACGCCGAGTGTAAGCAGCAAAAATTTGTTTCCTTCTCTTCAGATTGGTCGCTCTTAATAAAAGTTCTCGATTTCTTTTTGTGAGGCTTTCGTTCACATAAAAACTCGATTGTGAAGAGAAACCCATGTCACGGAGACAGAGAGGGCGATTTGCGGCCTTTCGATAGTCTGCTGTAGCTTTTAGAAACCGGTTTCTCTCTTTAACCGTTTTTACCGAAACCGTTTTTAGATCGCACCCTACTGCCAGCACGAAAAATACGATTTAGTTGGAACATATTACACCTAATAGTTGCGCATAATTTGGAATAATTGCTATGTAGATCCTCATTTTCCAGCTCAGGAACTCCAAATACACCAGTATCATTGGAGATCTCGCGTCGCTCTGAAGTGTCTACACGATCCTGAACGTCATCAATATTCTGCTGCAGGCTAGAGGCAACAACCAAAGTCGATTCAGCAACCTCAACCAGAACCGATAGAGCAGTGATTGTCTGCCTCATATCCTCGAGTTTCTTCTCCGAACAAGCGTCGATATTAACTAAAAGGCTTTAAATTCCTCGCGGATACAGCTAAGCTCACTTTGTAGTTTAACATAAGCATCCTCACGCAATTTGTTAATTTCACTTTTAATAACCTCAGTAAGAAAAGCACTTTGCTGAGTAATACGTTCATCAAGTAAGCGCCGCAAAAATGTAGAAAGGACACTGCCTGCATTCGGCGTAGTAGGGGTGTCCCGCGAAGAAGCGCCCGCTGTGACTTTTGCACTTTGCTTTGACCTCAAATTCGTATGTGGCACTTTGTTGGAATAAAAACACTTTTGAATTATTTATTGGAAATTGTTAAAATATTATATTGATTTCTGCTCTTTCAAAACGAATCAGATTAGTCGATCGCCAAAATGATTATTAAATATTAAATTGAAATACGGCAGACTAACAAAGCCACTCTGTCACTCACTATTATCGAAGAACTCTGAAAAATACGTCTACTTCTAGTTACACATCACTTAAAAACCTAATTATTATATTATATACACATATAATATAAAACATAAACTAATTGTGCCTTTCAACAATCGAACGATATCAACTAGAGGTTGTAAGTAAAGGTAAGGATCAATGAAATTGAATGAGCCACAATTGCAGCAATCCACTGCTGTTTACTAAATACCAAACACAGTAATAAAAAAAAATTCTTCTTGAGTGTCA
The DNA here is from genome assembly GCA_937620795.1 of Thecophora atra. Lineage (NCBI taxonomy): Eukaryota > Metazoa > Arthropoda > Insecta > Diptera > Conopidae > Thecophora > Thecophora atra. The sequence goes on from OW569398.1 coordinate 41,146,017, forward strand.
TCGATCTAAAGAAAGGAGTTCCGTAACCATAATCATAAAACAACAATAATAATAATAGCATACACAACAACGAGACGATTACGAGTGCTAAAACATCGTTTTGCTGCACAACAAGAACAATTCTTACCGAACAGAATTGTTTGAAAAGAAGAACAACAGCATCTCCAAAATCACAGTTTTTATTTTATTAGCACTAATTGATTAAAAAGAAGAACAGCATCTCCAAAATCACAGTTTTTATTTTATTACCAATGTCCAAAATAACGATCACTTTGTAAACATGATATCATTGATACGGTGTTTAATTACATTAACGCTGCGAAGGTAAAATTTTCGATTTTTTGATTTTTTAAGCTCTCGCTCTGTGGATTTTTTTGGTTAAATTCATTGATTAAGTATATTTTGGTAATAGTTGATTTTTTTATACAACTATTCTGTGAATCTAGTGCGTGAAACTCTTTTTGGAGTTTATTATAAAACAAACTTAAATAGCATAGTTATTAAATCATTTCCGCAATCAAAATTTTTTACTTCTCTTCTTTGTATTTTAATTTTAATTATAGAAAAAGTCTCTAACTAGTCTAAACTAGCAGACAAACCCTTTTTTTCCTTTACTTAACAATTTCTGTGTTCAAAAGTTATAGTTCGGTAGCGTTTTAATAAATATTTAATATGGCATGTAGTTTGGAAAGCCGCAGTACTCAGAGTGATTCTGAGCGGCTCCTTTTGTGCTGGCTGTGTGATTCTAAATTCCATGTGAAGACCGCGGGAGTAACAGGAAAAGTTGCGGATTTGATCGGTGTTGCAGGTAGCCTTCGCTGGTCGTGACCAAACAGCCGAATGACGGAAGTGGACATTATAAAGCTTTTACATCAAGTACGCTTGAAATTTAAGAATATTGGAAAATACTTAATGGCAATTGGGTCAAAACTAGACAGGTATGAAAATGTTATCAAAAACTATAAATGTGTGTTATCACTCCCTTACAAAAAAACTTAAGAGAGAAAAAACTCGACTTATCTAGAGATAAATCTGATCCTAGTGATAAGCTTTATCTTTATCTGTCCACCTGATCAACCCCACCTTATTAATCTGCTGAGTCCTGATCCATCTCTGAATTAAAGCCTAAAAGCTGCTTTAACTACTGAAATTCTTGAGATATCTACTATGGCTCAAGGTTGTATAAAGCCTTATTTACCTCCAATTGCTGCCACTACGATTGATAACAAAATTAAATCGAATAATAATGGGACGGAGTCGGGAATTTCTAAAACTAACGAGGTAACCAAAAAGGTCAAGCACAATGGTGTTCCCGCTTAAAAAAAAAATTAAAAATAAACTTAATTTTGATACAACAATCTTGTATTAAAATATATCAATTTTGTAGCAAAATGTTAGAGATCTCAATACTTATTTAAAAGATCTTCTACAACAAAACATTGATTTAGAATGTAAAATTATTGCTTTTTCTAACATGGCGAAAGCAGGATGTACTAAACCTTGAAATATTTTCAAATGCTTATACAGTTTATCGTAGTGATAGAAACTTATCTCAATTAACTGTTAACAGAGGCGCAGGTATTTTGAAAGCTGTTGACTCCTCTTATTTTTCAAGGGAGGGAGTCTGATGCAACTTAGAATTAGACATTTGCTGTGCTCATGTTAAAATTGGCTGCTTTAGTCTTTTCGTTACTCGTTCTTACATACCACCGCCTAATTTTACACTCGACACATACCTTAATCGTGTGGAGTGCATCAGTAAAGTGGCTTTAGTTTGTTAAATAGCTCTCTTCGTGATATATTTAATTTATCAGTGCTGCCACATATGCATGGAGTCACAATGGACCTTCTTTAGCAAACATTATAAATCATATTGTCAGAGACGTTCATCAAGCTTTGCTGCTTATATATCAACGATATGCACGTACCAGGAACTTCGTAAGAAAGCTTACATTAACTATTTAATACAATTAAAATTAAATTTGCGTTCGGATCCTCAGTCTTTTTGGAAGTTTTTGAATTTGAAAGGGATGGTTTCTTCTTACCCATCAGTTATGAAACTTGAGCTTGAATTTGAGGATTCTGCAGACTGTTTGCAGACTTTTTAAAAGCTACTTATTCCTCAAAGGGTTGCTTAGCCAATAGCTTAAATGAATACCCATACTCCATTTCGTCTGGATTGATAAGTCTGCCCATTTTGGATGGAAATACTGTTCTAAAGACATTAAATGACCTTAAATGTAACTACAGCTGGGGCTACCTGATAGATCCGGTCCCCAAACCAACTAGTGCTTTGAAATTCTGTGCAGATGAGCTAGCTGCACCTATTACAGTTTCAATTCAGTTCTCCTTACGCACTGGATATTTCCCAAGAGTATGGAGATCTTTATTTATTATTACTCTTCACAAATCTGATGTGATATTAAGAATTACCGTGATATTGGCAAAATAAGTGCTTCGCCTAAACTTTTTGAGAAGATAATTACTGAGCAAACCTCGCGGTGCATTCATGTTCTAATTTTGCTTATGCAGCATGGTTCTTGCAAAGGCAAATTAACGACAACAAACTATTTGAATTTGCATCGTAAATTATCAATAGCTTTAAAGATTCTATGCAAACTGATGTCATATATATTGACTCCAATAAAGCTTTCCACGTAGTTAATCATTATCTTCTATTACACTAGCCTACAAATTAACATTTTTTTTTTGTAACGGGCTGTTTGACAACATATTCTAAAAGATTTTGGTCCGTTGATTCCAAAAATGATAAAATAAAAAAAAAAAAATGAAACGAGCCATTTTCGAGATATCGGTTTTTAAGTTTTTGGCCACTTTACGTTAAGGTCCATCCACTTGAAGAGTCACTAAACTAAAGAGGAAGGATGCACGCATATTTTTTGCTAACATTATTGTAAAATCCGCAAGATAGTTTAAAAGCTTTCGCTGAAATCGTAACTTCCAAAGAGGAATTTTTTGAGAAAAAAGTAAAAAAACCGATATATATTTGTATGTAAAAATATGTTCCCGAAACTTTTTTACCCTTTTTATTTTTTGTATCGATAGATTGGACATTTGCGCGAATCAAAAGCCTAATATTTAAGCCTAATATCAAAAAAATCTGCACAGAAATGGTTTCTTAGTGCGCGTTTAAGTAAATTCAGTGCTTTTCGCAAAAAGTACTAAATTTTGAAAATAAAGATAAATACATTCTCTGCTCCTTCCTATGTTCTATTTCAAAATTGAAGCTTTGCAGTTGTAATGATCAGCGCGCCAATTTTCCTGTTAAGTCTTTGATTGACATGAGCCATTTCAAACTAGCATGATCTGTGATGACTGTAAATGGCATCATCTCGACATAAGGTCGAAATTTCTTTGTAGCCAGCACCGCTGCCAGACATTCCTTTTCTGTGACGCTGTAGTTACGTTGATGCCGAAAAAAACGCCACATGCCGTTAATTTTTTTCCGTGCCATTATCTCGCTGAAATAAAACTGCACCCACTCCAATATCAGAAGCGTCACATTGTATATAAAAGCGTTTGTTAAAGTCAGCATGTCTCAGCACTGGTGCCATAACTAAAGCTCGCTTTAATTTGAAGAACGCTTTGTTAGCGTCCGCTGCTATAGAGAACTTTGTTCCCTTCTACAAGGTATCAGTCATAGGGACTGAAATTGCCAAAAAATTGTGGATGAAACGTCGATACCAACCTACTACTCCTAAGAATCGTCGGACTTCCCTCGTGGATCTAGGCACAGGAATTCTCTCAATTGCTTCTATCTTATCAGGATCAGTACGTAAGAAACCTCCACCAACTACAAAACCTAAATACTTCAGTTCTTTAAAACAGAATTTCGATTTTTGTAAACCTATTGTTAAATTCGCTTCTTTCAGATGCCTCGCTACCTGTCGGAGAATGTGTAAATTGGTCTCGAAGTCTGCTGCGATTATCAGTAAATCATCCAGATATACGAAGACATTAGTCTTCAACGTCTATAGAATTACCTTGTCCATTAAGCGACATAACCTCTGCGCAGCGTTACAGAAACGGAATGGCATCACTCGAAATTGATACAGTGGGCGGCCTGGTATTGTAATTGCCGTACATTCTTTTGATCCCTAGCGCTATTTGCCAGAAGATATACTTCAAGTCGACGCTACTTATGAAATGAGTATAATCGATTCTACTTAATATTCCTTCGATGTTCTGAAATGGATATGCATCTTTCACCGTTAATTGATTCAGCTTGCGTGCATCTAAACAAAACCAGTTTTTATCTGGTTTGCGAACTATTGTCGTCTGATTACTCTATGCACTATTGCTCTCTTCGATCACTCCAAGCTCAAGCATTTTATCCACCTCTTCGTACACTATTCATTGTACTGCTGGTGATGTTGGATAGTATCTTTCCCTCACCGGTACTGCGCCTTCGATTAACTGTATCTTATGTTTCTGGAGTGAAGTGTGACCCAGACCATTCTGTTCAAAAGTCAAAAATAGTTTTTTCACTTCTTTCAGTTGCTGCATTTGTGCTGCAGACAGCGTTTTCGGATTTCGTATTCTGGTCTTCGATTTATGCTACACCTAACACGTCTACTGCTAAACTGTATGCTCGCCAAAAGTCTATTCCGAGATACACGAGATATTCCGAGATATTCTTGGTCTAAATATTGACATATGTAAAAGGTGATGATTCTTTTCTCATTTTTGTGGCTAACATTCACCTTGCCTAAAATGTTATGTTGCTGACCAGCAGCCGTTTTTACTACCGAATGAAAAGGAAGAACCTCAAGCTCTTAATTTTTTACAATTACTACTACAATTACTACTTACTACAACCATTTCCCAAAATGCTGACGGATGCACCTGTGTCTAACAGTCCTCGTAACGTCTGTCCCCTAATTACTATTTTGGCGAAAAATCTTGGATCGTTTTTGCTAACCTTGCGTGGCTTTCCCTCGCTTTTTGTACTCGCCTCGTTGTTGTGTACTTACTCCTATCCCGATCAGACACTAAATTCCTTGATCCATACGGCGCAAGCCTCTCTAAATGGACAACTTTAATTTTACCTCGTTTTTGTGTGTGTGACTGTATGCGATACACCACATCATTCAGTCGCTTAATGACTTTGTACGGACCCTCCCACGATGTTTGCAGCTTAGTAGCCATGCACTGCGTGCAGTTTTTGATCCATTCCGCTACCGCTTCTTGACAGTTCACCCAATAAAATCGGTGTTTAATCTTCTCCACAGTTTTTGTAACACCGAGATGGCCGCCACTTGGTCCATTGTGAAATTCTTTTAATACAGCATCTATTCGCGACTTTGGTAGAACAATCAAATCACGAGTTTGCTTAGCGTCGTTACTTTCCCAGGAACGATCAAACTGCTCCATTGTGCCCAATACGCCTTGGCATGCGGACTTTCTAATGCCATTTCTTCTTTGCTTGGACTATACCTTCGCATCTTTCAACTTTGGAGCAATGCTTACATTCGAGTGTACACGGTCGTCGAGATAAAGCATCTGCGTTTCCATGTTGTCCACCTTTTCGATGCTGTATTTCACAATCGTAACTCTGCCTTTCTATCAAGCGCGCAATTTGACCTTCTTAGTTTTTGAACTGAAGTTACGTTACAAAATGGCGCCCAACGTGGGGCTCACTGTAGAAGTTTTTTTTTTGTCGGTCAGTTTGCTTTTGAGTTTCCGTACAGTGGTGCCCAAACTTTTGTTAGCAACAGTAAATTTTTTCTTGAATACTTAAAAGTTTAAATTAATTTTTTTTTGTTAGCGGTTTTCTGTTGTTTTCTTGTTGGATTTACGCAACTGGTTTTGTCTGACCCCCGCGGTCCACAGAATCAACCCTTTGTGCGATTGTTTGACTTTGGTCATCCCGTGCAAAGAAGAAAATGTTACGATTGGTAGATTTTGTAAATTTTATTTTTCTGTCTGTTTATATTTTTTTTTGTCTAGTTCTGAAGACTCTCTTGGCTTGAGATTTTGTGTTAATGGATTTAATGGCTGTTCACAACTCGTCAAGAACTCGGAAGAAATTTTGTATTGTTACCGTGTGGAGTTTATTGGGTCGAGATTTTGCGTAAATGGAGTTCATGGCTGTTCGCAACTCGTCAATAATGCCCCAGCTTAGTTTTAAACGTTATCTTTTTTTTTATTCTCGCTTTTGATTACCTATTTTCTTTGCCAATTTCCTGGAAATCATTGACTCGAGATTTTGCGTGAATGGATTTCATGGCTGTTCGCAACTCATCAATGATTCCCGAATTTAGTATTAATTTTTTTTCCTATAGCTTAATGTAAATGTTCCTTTGTGTCAATGCTAAAGTGAGGCCTCGTTAAATTAGAGGCTTCATCTGAATGATTTCATGTGAATCATTGGTGACTCGTTGGATGACGCCCACTGCCAGAATATATTGTTATTGTAGTTTAGCCCATTTTTCTTTTTGTTTATCCCTAGTGGTTGCTATCAAAAACCACTCGTGATCGATACATTGGCTGGCTTGATCATTGGATGACGGGAGAGGATAGATGAGAGGGGTTTGTGTCGTCTGGTGCGGTGAAGCCGCTACTCGACCTTGTTTTTTTTGTAGCATGTAAGTCTCCTTTCTATGATTTAAGTTTTGTTGATTATCGTTTTTTTTTTTGATTATCCTTTTTGAATTATCTTGGGCTACCGCACTATTAATATTTGATGTTTTAGTTAGTTTAGTTTTCTTTTATTTTTTTTTCTTGTTCTTTAATTCCTTTCGCATTATCTACATTTATTTCGCTGCTTTAATTAGCATTGTTAGTTATCAGATTCCTTTTAATTGACTTTTTTTTATTATTATTTTTTAGTTTGTTGATTTAATTTGCTTTACTTTTGTTGATTAAATTGTAGTTTTCTTTCGAGCTTATCTTTAATTCCTTATGGCGTTAATTTCAATTGACATTTCTTTTGATTACTTTTCTTCGGTTTAGCTTTTTTATATAAGGTTGCTTAACTAATTTAATTTTTTTTTACTCCTTTTCCGTTTATAATAGCATATAGCGTTTCGTATTAATTTTAATATTCCATTTACCTTTTTTATTTCGCTATAAGTTTTTTTTTCCATTAAGGTTTTTTTTTTTTGTAGTAAAATAGTTTTTATATACATATAACTATAGATAATTGTTGATCTTACTATTAGTTTGGTTTATATTTTGCTATATATTTTTTTTCTCCTACATATATATTTTTGCCTCAGTTTCTTTATTAGAATTATTTATAAATATACAATAGTTTGCTTAAAATTAAAGGAAAGTAAGTGTTTCTTACTTTTTTCATTAATCTTAATTAATTATTAAATTTTTATACCCTACACCTTAAGGTTGAGGGTATATTCACTTTCTACCGGAGTGTGTAACGCATAGAACTAGACAAGATAGGTATGGAAAAGAATATATATTCTTGATCAGCATCACCACCAAATTTGAAATAACGATGTCTGTCCGTCTGTCTGTCTGTCTGTCTGTCCGTTGAAATCACGATCACAGGAGAACGGATTAAGATTTCAAAATGAAATTTGGCAAAAATATTCGTTGCTATGTTGGGGTGTTGAAAATGAGCAAAATCGCCCAAGGACCACGCCTACTTTTTATATCGAGAGTGCAGGTACCTCTGTTTTGCCTATTAAAAAAGGCCATATCAGCATCACTTTTTGAGAGAAGACAAAAAAATTTTATATGTAGGTTAAGACTAATGCTTCCAGTTAATATGCCAAATATGGGCGTGACCCGCCCACTTAAAAAAAAAATTATTGTTTTTATTATTATTATTATATATATATTGTATATTTATTATTATATATATAATATATATATTTTATATATATACGAGTATATTATATTGCACCACTTTTAAATATATATATGAGTATATATGCAGTTTTAAGGTGTAGGGTATTTCGGCTACAGCCCGGCTGTAGACAACACCTTTACTAGTTTTTACATTATTTCCTTTACCACGTTGGTTTTAGCTTAATTTTTGTTTCTTATTTTAATAGTCTTTAAATCCTAATCTTGTTTGATTTAGCCCACTAAATTACCCTTTCTTTCAAACTACATCTTTATTATTTTTTTATCCTTCATATTAGTTTTTAATCCTTCAATATTAATTTTTAGATAAATTTTTTTTTGCAATTTAACTTTACCTTAAGATCTTGTTTATTTTTCGTATTTTTTTTTTATTAATTCACATTATAGATAGTTACTTTCGAGGTTTTTTTTTTGTTTTTTTTTACGGTCTTACAAGTGTGTCTCAGGTCGTGGGTTCGTGTAGGAGGATGTAAAGAAATTTTCAGAGTTGCAATTCTGCTGGACATTACCACCTTTTCCAGCTGTTGCTTCGGCCACCGGTGACCGATCACCACCTGTTTTGTGAGGTGTGGCGGGGCTCACGCTCTGTGTCGGAGCGCAGAGCGTAAGCAAACGGAGAGCCGCTCTTTCCAGCCCGTGTCTGCAATGCAGATATCGGCATCTCCTCTTTCCATCATGCGACGGACTGATGAGTCCCGTATGATGGCGTGGTGGAAGTTTCGAGAAAACAAGTTTTTTTTCTATGAACTTAACGAACGACTGGAATGAGCAGAGCGAACCGGTTTTCGCTCTGCAGCTTCGACACAGATCGTGTGCTGAAAAGTTGGACAGTCGATGATAGAGAGTCGAAGTTTGGTTTTAAAAAGAAGAAGTTTAGAAGAAGTATAAATATACAATAGTTTGCTTAAAATTAAAGGAAAGTAAGTGTTTCTTACTTTTTTCATTAATCTTAATTAATTATTAAATTTTTATACCCTACACCTTAAGGTTGAGGGTATATTCACTTTCTACCGGAGTGTGTAACGCATAGAACTAGACAAGATAGGTATGGAAAAGAATATATATTCTTGATCAGCATCACCACCAAATTTGAAATAACGATGTCTGTCCGTCTGTCTGTCTGTCTGTCTGTCCGTTGAAATCACGATCACAGGAGAACGGATTAAGATTTCAAAATGAAATTTGGCAAAAATATTCGTTGCTATGTTGGGGTGTTGAAAATGAGCAAAATCGCCCAAGGACCACGCCTACTTTTTATATCGAGAGTGCAGGTACCTCTGTTTTGCCTATTAAAAAAGGCCATATCAGCATCACTTTTTGAGAGAAGACAAAAAAATTTTATATGTAGGTTAAGACTAATGCTTCCAGTTAATATGCCAAATATGGGCGTGACCCGCCCACTTAAAAAAAAAATTATTGTTTTTATTATTATTATTATATATATATTGTATATTTATTATTATATATATAATATATATATTTTATATATATACGAGTATATTATATTGCACCACTTTTAAATATATATATGAGTATATATGCAGTTTTAAGGTGTAGGGTATTTCGGCTACAGCCCGGCTGTAGACAACACCTTTACTAGTTTTTACATTATTTCCTTTACCACGTTGGTTTTAGCTTAATTTTTGTTTCTTATTTTAATAGTCTTTAAATCCTAATCTTGTTTGATTTAGCCCACTAAATTACCCTTTCTTTCAAACTACATCTTTATTATTTTTTTATCCTTCATATTAGTTTTTAATCCTTCAATATTAATTTTTAGATAAATTTTTTTTTGCAATTTAACTTTACCTTAAGATCTTGTTTATTTTTCGTATTTTTTTTTTATTAATTCACATTATAGATAGTTACTTTCGAGGTTTTTTTTTTGTTTTTTTTTACGGTCTTACAAGTGTGTCTCAGGTCGTGGGTTCGTGTAGGAGGATGTAAAGAAATTTTCAGAGTTGCAATTCTGCTGGACATTACCACCTTTTCCAGCTGTTGCTTCGGCCACCGGTGACCGATCACCACCTGTTTTGTGAGGTGTGGCGGGGCTCACGCTCTGTGTCGGAGCGCAGAGCGTAAGCAAACGGAGAGCCGCTCTTTCCAGCCCGTGTCTGCAATGCAGATATCGGCATCTCCTCTTTCCATCATGCGACGGACTGATGAGTCCCGTATGATGGCGTGGTGGAAGTTTCGAGAAAACAAGTTTTTTTTCTATGAACTTAACGAACGACTGGAATGAGCAGAGCGAACCGGTTTTCGCTCTGCAGCTTCGACACAGATCGTGTGCTGAAAAGTTGGACAGTCGATGATAGAGAGTCGAAGTTTGGTTTTAAAAAGAAGAAGTTTGTCTCGTCTTCGGTTTCCACGAGTTGGGGATTTTTTTGTGATATACTGCGTCAGCTGAATAAAAATTAATACAAGCATCCGAAAAATGGGTGCAAGAAAATTACGTTTCATTGGCCAACACAAAAATAGTGAAATGGATTGATGTGAATTATTGTTAAAACAGACATTTGAAAAATAATACATTTATTTTAGAACAGCAGTTACTATTTTTGAAATAATAACAGTGAGTGCGTCGAATTTTGACACTAACGGGAGAGACACCAAAAAGATTTTCGCGCGATCACAAATTGAAAGTCCAAACCGACGTTTGTTTTCCATTATTTTACATTGAATGGGTGATTAAAACATTTTTAAAGCGATTACCAAAACCCAGTTCGCTTTTGCGGTGCACCTAAATAAAAAAAAAAAAAAAAAAGAAATGCCAAAGAAATAAAACGTTGTTGATGTGTGTATAAAAACAACGTAGTCGTTTTCATGGCCATCGTTTTCTTTGCTGGCGTCGGCGTTTTTGCGTTCTCAGTCGCTACCATCATCACCTCGGGTTTTGTTTGCTTTTTACTCTGCAACAAAAACAACAACAACAGCAAGCAACACGTCGAATCTTTATTTACTGTTATACTGGGTGTGTAGTACGCATAAAAAGCTGCGACTATGATTTGTGTATATTTCATGAACGATGCAACGATGAAAGCAACACTTTGATAGCTGAATTGATTAACTGTTGCAGATAAACACCCATTACTGACATCGAAAAGCAGAAAGCAACACTTTGGTTTTTTTTTACTACGTAACAACAAGGGGTACAACTATTCAACTACAACGAAAACGAGTCACTACAATTGCAGCAGAAACGGGAACAAAATACCATTTACACTCAACACAAGAATACTTATCAATATATATACCGGATTATGTACTACATTTCAAAACAACAAACAGGGAAATATTCATGACCAACAACAGAACAAGTGCAGTCCTCAAGAAGTAGTTTGTATTTACAATATATTTTGTAGGATTTTTTTTTTTGTTTTAACTATCTCGACTTTAACTATAAAAAACTATCTCGACTCTTGTATTCTTATGTTATTTTTCGTTATTTCGTTATTTTGTTGCTGGCCTTTTATTTAATTTAAGAGCAATGAATTCAATCACCATCTGTTTTCGTAACTGGCATATTTAATCGAAACTAACATTTAATGACCACCAGTAAACTTACATACATATGTATATTAATATTATAGAATTCCAGGTCGGACCTTCCCTCGCGGGCGCCTACGGAGAGAAGGACCCCCACCAGGTAATTTTGTAGATAATCTATGTAAAAATATTTATAAACAGTACGTTGCAAGTACACTACCAAAAAAAAAATATCTGGTGTGGGCAACACATAACTTCCTTGTATGACGGCAATTGCATGGTTTTATTTCAAGAGTGGTTGATATATTTTATTTATATTTTAAAATTGAAGTTTTAAAAATTTTAAATATTTTTACTTCCATAATGAAAAAAAAATCATAGGCTTCTCTTAATTTAAATAATTTAAATAGTAGTAAGTAAAAACAAGGAAGTACAAATTAGTTTCCACACAGCTTTAACTATCAATCGTACTAATTTTGATTTCCCTGTTTAGTTCTGTAAGGGTACAACCAATTTTTGTAAAAGATATAGCAGCATAACATTAATTTATCATTATCATTTATGTAATTCGGATAATGCATGCTTCGTGTTCCTTTGGCGAAGAGTCCTTTTGGTGCGAACCATCATTAAAATTGGAGCTACAAAATTGTGTCTTATGTAAGGCGCAATAGTATATACTTTCTAGGAGTGTTTGTTTTTGAGTAATGTATGAAATTTGAAAAAAACTATATGAGAAGTGTCCTTTTCGCGCAACCGATTGCATCCAAAAAGGGAGGTGCACAACTAGGTCTTATAAGAGTCTCAAATACCAAATTTCAAGTTTCTACGATTCTCCGTTTTTAAGTTATTGAGGATACGTACATACGTACAGACGTACAGACGTACATACGTACATACGTACACACGTCACGACCAAACTAGTCAAAATGGACTCCGCGATGGTCAAAATGTGTGTTACCATCAAAATCTCAATATCGAAATTTTTCATGATTACAATACTTTCTTGTATTTACTACGTATACAAGGAAGTAAAAAGAGAGAAAACAAGAAAATGTTTTGTTAGGCAATTTATTTAGTAAATTAACTTATAGCAGTAAATTTCCTTTGAATCATACCTAAAAATATTATGTTCTCGACGCATATTGTTAAGGCGGTTATTGTGATTACTTAAGTATAAGAACTATTACTAACTGATGCAATGGCAACAACAATAATATTCGTATGCAACATGAATGTGAATTCAGATCTATGATAAAGTAAGTTTATTAGGAAAACAGTCATTGTCAGATAATGAAGATATTAAGCTTATGCTGATTGTGCGTAAAATACGTTAATGTTCACAATTCTTATTTCATGTTTATTTCAAGGAACGTTTATAAATAATAGAATTTAACTAGTTTAGAAGTAAATGACATTTAGCTCGAAAGAACATTTGTAATACACACACAATATGAAGCAAGGAGAAAACTCTGGTTTTTATTTGTTTTTTCTTTATATGAATGTTTGAAAAAAGGAAAAAAAAAATGGTTTAAGTAACATTATTTAGGTCAGCAGGTGAGTAAGCGGTTCCGCTCCGCGCAGCAAGACGACGCAATGGTGAAGGGGTTGGCGCACAAATTTTCAACGCGCCAACCATGGTAGGGCGGGTATAGAAAAGGGGGAGGGAAATACCAACAACTCCTTCCCCCCTCCTCCTCTCATCTCTCTATCCCTCCGATCCTCCGCGTACGTGATTGTTTTTTTTTTTTTTTTTTACTTTGTACGTTGGTTTTTGCCGCCACCAACTTACCACCGATCACGAGTGGATTACGTCGTGTCGGTTTAAATTTATTCGTCCCGGTTTATGGCTGCAGAGCCAAAGTAAGCCTCAGCTCCTTTTTTTTTTTTTTTGTAACTGGGGTTTAAAGACACTGTCGGGGTTGTTGAAGAACCCCTCCACTTTCCCTAAGCACGGCCGGACGAGCTGAGCTGCCCTGACAGAGGTCATTTTTCGTCTTTTGCATTTTTCTTTTTTTGTTTGTTAATTTAGTTTACCGCGGACCCACCACCCAAACGTTACAAGGCATACACGTTTGTTAGGCCTGTAAACTGTGCTGAGAAAGATTTTCCTGCTTAATTGATGTATTTCGAGAAAAATATACTCAAAAGAGCAATCTCTACTAGAACTTGCAATAAATCTGCAAGTAATGTCATTCTTAACACAAAGTCAAACCTCCACCTAGTCGCCCAGAGTTTCCGAACGAAAAAGTTTATACCACGCAAGCCTGTAAAAGCTATTTGAAACTAATCTCCAAGTCTCCGATAACCATAAAATACCAATACCTGAGTTTAAGAAAATCTGTCGAGACTCATCAATCTTTGAAGGCAGGCTCTCTGCATTAAAATGAACAATATGAAGGCCTGAGTTTTGTACGCTAAGTATTGTTAACATGATTATGATTATTAGTATGTGAAGATATCACACACACAAAGACGGCAATATAATAAGTAAAAATCAGCAAGGGCAAAATTAAGGTCAAGAACAAAGAAAGGAAGTAGACATAAGAAATAAAGGAATAATTAAAAGAAAGTCGCTGTAGGGAGAAAGTAGTGAAGTAGTTTTGAATAGAGAGAAAAATTAGTGTAATTTTTTAATACTAATATTTTTATCCGCGATAATTTCAGCAGCATTGTCTTTGATCATTACAGAGTTCTCGAGTATAACAGCGTTGAGCATCTCAGGAGATTTAATCTGTCAACTAAGACCTCTCCCCGTCAGTTTATTAAAAACAAGTCCACGCCGAGTGTAGCAGCAAAAATTTGTTTCCTTCTCTTCAGAGTGGTCGCTCTTAAAAGAAGTCCTCGATTTCTTTTTGTGAGGCTTTCGTTCACATAGAAACTCGATTGAGAAGAGAAACCCATGTCACGGAGCCAAAGAGGGCGATTTGTGGCCTGTCGACAGTCTGCTGTAGCTTTTAGAAACCGGTTTCTCTCTTGATGACGTGCGAAGTTGAGAATAATAAGTGGTGGAACCGCAGTGTTGAAAACCGTTTTTAGATCGCACCCTACTACCATCACGAAAAACACGATCCAGTTGGAACACATTACACCCAATAGTTGCGCATAATTTAGAACAAATGCTTTGTAGATTCTCATTGTCAAGCTCAGGAACTCCAAATACAACAGCATCATTGGAGATCTCGCGACGCTCTAAAGTGTCTACACGATCCCGAACATCATCAAAATTCTGCTGCAGGCTAGAGGCAACAAACAATGTCGATTCAGCAACTTCAACCCGGACCGAGAGACCAGTGATTGTCTGCCTCATATCCTCGAGTTTCTTCTCCCAAGCAGCCGACATTAACTAAAAAGGCTTTAAAGTTCTCGTGCATAAAGCTAAGCTCACTCTGTAGTTTAACAAAAGCATCCTCACGCAATTTGCTAATTTCACTTTTAATAACCTCAGTAAAAAAAGCATCAAGTAAGCGCAGCAAAGATGTAGAGAGGACAGTGGCTGTATTCGGCGTAGTAGGGTGTCGCTCGAATAAGCACCAGCTGTCACTTTTGTACTTTACTTTGACCTCAAATTCGTATGTGACATTTTATTACAATAAAAACACTTTTAAATTTTTTTTGAAAATGTTACACGATCCAGTTGGAACACATTACACCCAATAGTTGCACATAATTTGGAACAAATGCTTTGTGGGTTCTCATTGTAAAGCTCAGGAACTCCAAATACAACAGCATCATTGGAGATCTCGCGTCGGTCTAAAGTGCTTACACGATCCCGAACATCATCAAAATTCTGCTGCAGGCTAGAGGCGACAACCAAAGTCAATTCAGCAACTTCAACCCGTCCCGAGAGAGCAGTGATTGTCTGCCTCATATCCTCGAGTTTCTTCTCCCAACCAGCCGACATTAACTAAAAAGGCTTTAAAGTCCTCGCGCATACAGCTAAGCTCACTCTGTAGTTTAACAAAAGCATCCTCACGCAATTTGCTAATTTCACTTTTAATAACCTCAGTAAAAAAAGCATTAAGTAAGCGCAGCAAAGATGTAGAGAGGACAGTGGCTGTATTCGGCGTAGTAGGGTGTCGCTCGAATAAGCACCAGCTGTCACTTTTGTACTTTACTTTGACCTCAAATTCGTATGTGACATTTTATTACAATAAAAACACTTTTGAATTTTTTATTGAAAATGTTTTATGATGAGTTATGGTTTTTCGAAACGAATCAGATTAAGCAATCGCCAAAATGATATGATTATTAAATTGAAATACGGCAGATTAACAAAGCCACTTTGTCACTCACTGTTACGGGAGAACTCCGCAAAACACGTCTACTTCTAGTTACACATCACGGACTTGGTTGTATTTTTTCATAAGCCCCTTCGGCAGCGTAGTGGGCATTAGAGCTGCAACAATATAAATTTGATGTATACTACCGTCGAGGAAAACAAAATGTCGTTGCCGACGCGCTATCGAGACAGGCGGTGGAAACTATTTGCATAACAGGTGAATAAAACCGTACTACAAAATTAACATCTTTTTTAACATCGCATTCTGACTTGAATGCGTTCTGAGAGTGACACGTATAATTCTTTATTTAATGGGATGACATTAATGTCACCCTCAAAAGCATTCAATTCTTTAATAACTAGGTGACAGTCATAGCCTGAAAAATTATGGAAAAATACAGGCACAAACTTTGCAATGTGGAATTTCAAATTGCATTCGTTATGTGCCGGCCCCCTGTATTTTCCCGTCAAATGGCAATGATCAGCAACTCTGTCAGACGGCAATTCCTGTCCGCAAATGTGACAAGAATTGGAGTTGTTTTGCACATGCAGCTCTTCTACGGACAACGAGTGCATGCCTCGCTTCACTTAAATAATTACAATAAATATATCTTACTTCTCTAACTAAATATTCTATAAAATTTTTTGGAGCTTCTTCCCCAGAATAAATTACAAATCTACTTAAACTACTGTCATACTTACAACTAATATAATAGCTAAACGATATACGTATATGCTTATTTACTAAATTATTTTATTACAACTTAAAGCTACGCTACTTAACAGACATTCAAAGTCTGCATATATAACAAAAGGTACGTCTAACTTTTTATCATAGTTAGTAAAAGTAATCAAGGCTTTCTCTACCTCCGGCATATCGGTTATAGTTTTTTCGCAAACGAGTTTATGTGGCTGTAGGAAACTCTTACTTTGGGAGTACTCGAGGCAGCATGAAACAATAAACATCATCATTTTGTACGTTTATGCAGGCGTGCAATCATGAAGCGATTTGGGTAGCGGAATATATGGTCTGTATTGATTTATATTTATCTGTACAGAGCATATTTTAAGTAGAGACCATCCACTGTCCCTTTCCTGGAATTCACCCATTTTGGTGGTGATATGATGAGACATTTCAGCATAGACGTTGCTGATGTCTTCAACTTTTTGTAGTAAAACCATCTTTGTCGGAAATGATTTTACTTCCACCACCATTTCGTCATCTGCATTAACCTTGAAATATTCAGCATACAATTCGATGTTGAATTTTACCCTTGCATGCTTTTCTAGAAAATTTTTCATCTGCTTGGCGATTAAAGTTTTAGATCGTTCGAAAACACTTCCGGAAGCATCAGACCTTCATCCTCATTTTCGAAGAGGAGCGTCTCCTCGAGAAACATCTTTGTTGCATGTTGGGCAACGAACGTTCTCGCTAGCGTTAATGTGTGATGATGTTGCAGTAGTTAGTGCTGCTGTTGCTGATGATGATAAGTTGATGATTTCGATGGTGAATTCGCTGGTGATGCTGATGGTGGCAGATTTAAGGATGGGTGATTTACTAACCTCTTATGCCTGACCATATTATCTAGACGAGTAAAATTTTGGCTACAGTCTTCGCAGTGGTATTGGGAGTGGCCATGCATTGCTTTCGTGCCTTTTAAGGTTATTGACTGCAGTGAAGCCATGTCCATAAACGTCGCACATGAATACTTTCATTGTTAATAGGTTTTTGTTTTTGGTTTTTTTAAGAGAAGCCTATGAAATTTTATCAAAATCATAGAAATTAATTAATAAAAAAGTGTTTCTGTTGATAATAAATTAAATTATAATTACCTTGAAATGTTCCACACATAGTGGAACTGCTCATCATTTTGCAGCAGCAGCAGGTTGATGTGCTGCAACTTTTCCTGCTTGGTGCAATGGTACGGTCCCTCGATGTTTCCTAACCTGTCGTTGACACCAAACATATTGACGCTAATTTGAGGATTCTTTTCTTCGAATTTGTGGATGAAGCTTATTGGCATGGGGAACTCTAGTCCTGTAAAATTCAGTATGGATCCATTAGCAAGCGTAATAATTTCCGCTTCTATGTTCTCCACATTATAAATATGCGGCCTGTCTTGGTGATCTGCCACATCCATAAGTGCAGATATTAGGGCCCATTTGAAACAGTATACATCGTCGTTTCTTACATTGATGCAAGCACGTTTTTCCTGCAGGACTTTTGGTAGAGGGATGTGAGATGTAAGACGTTCCTTTTAGTGGCCGATACTGGTTTATATTTATTTTCAAGTTAAGTATCCTAAGGAGAGCCCATCCACTATCCCTCTCCTGGAACTCGCCCATTTTGGTGGTTAGCTGTCGAGACATTTCAGCGTAGATGCTGCTGATGTCTTCAGCTTTTTGAAGTAAAATCATCTTTGTCTGAAATGATTTTACTTCAACCACCACTTCCTCATCCACATTTGTAAAATATTCGGCACACAACTCCATGTTGCATTTGAACATACTATGCTTCGCAATCATATTAACTAGCTCTTGCAGAATTCTATTCCTAGCTTTTAGGAAGAACTGTTCTGGAATGAGAAGCCCCTCATTCATATTTTCGAAGAGTAGTGTCTGGATTCTATTCCTGAAGGCTGATGCTATACACTTTAGGCCATCATTTAGAGGCGACCAACAATTCATTTTATGTTTAAGGGTTCGCAAATGGTAGCTCCAACCTCCTCGAGAAACATCTTCGTTGCATGTTGGGCAACGAACGTTCTCGCTAGCGTTAATGTGTGATGATGTTGCAGTAATTAGTGCTGCTGCTGATGATGATGAGGGTGCTCCTTGTGTTGCTGCTGATTCTGCTGTTGATGATGACGCTTGTGGTGCTGCTGTTGAATTTGTATGCATTAATCTCTTATGCCTGAGCATATTATCCATGCGGTTAAACTTTTGCTCACAATATTCGCAGTGGAATTGTGGGTGGCCATGCTTGGCTTTAATATGCCTTTTGAGGCTGCGCGTCGCAGTGAAGCCCTCTCCACAAACGTCACATATGAATACCTTCATTTTTAATAGGTTGTTGTTTTTTGTTTAGTTTTCCTTTGTATTTGTAGTGCACTATAAATTTTATTTAACAATTTTGGTTTTGTATTTTTGCACCTTCTATTTTCAATGCTTCTGTTTTTTTGTACTTCTATTTGATTTTATGTTTAATTTAAATAGTATAGTTAACAGTTTCTTATTTGGTTTGTAGCTTGTCTTGCAGGTTTGGTTTTCTTTGTAGTAACTTGTTCTTTTCTTTTTATCTGCTTTATCACTTTCTTGGTTTTACTTTTTATCTGGAAAACAACATTCAACTACTGAACTATATGGAACTAATAAACATTTATTTTGAACTACATTTAACAGTTTTTTTTCGTTCTTTTTGAATTTCTTTGTCGGTTTCTTTTACGCGCGTAATTTTTATAAAACTGAAAATTTGATTTTTCTGGTACAAACCGAAACTTACAAGATCACTTTCAGAACTGATTGAAAATGCGACCTTTCCTTGATTATATATTAAACTCGATTGAAGCCTTGCTTTCAAGCTGTAGGTTGTTTGTTTACAATTATACTCACGAATTTTTTACTTGAGTCGACTGTTTTGAAAACCTTTAAAACAATTAAACTAATTAAATTAAATTATACTCGTATATATATATTATATATCCAATAATAAATATACAACATATATATAATAATAATAATAAAAACAAAAAATTTTTTTTTAAAGTGGGCGGATCACGCCCATATTTGGCATATTAACTGGAAGCATTAGTCTAAACCTGCATATAAAATTTTTTTGTCTTCTCTCAAAAAGTGATGCTAATATGGACTTTTTAAATAGGCAAGACAGAGGTACCTGCACTCTCGATATAAAAAGTAGGCGTGGTCCTTGGGAGATTTTGCCCATTTTCAATACGAAACACCCCAACATAGCAACGAATATTTTTGCCAAATTTCATTTTGAAATCTTAATCCGTTCTCCTGTGATCGTGATTTCAACGGACAGACAGACAGACAGACGGACAGACATCGTTATTTCAATTTCGGTGGTGATGCTGATCAAGAATATATATACTTTTCCATACCTATCTTGTCTAGTTCTATGCGTTACACACTCCGGTAGAAAGTGAATATACCCTCAACCTTAAGGTGTAGGGTATAAAAATATTCGAGTCTTCCAATTCCATCGATCTCATGCTTTGTAGTCAGAGTTAAAGATCAATGAACATAAAATGACCTACACTTGTACGAAAAGAAAAATCAACCCTACATGTGTTCAATGAACTAAGAGTATTCATATTTTTAGCAAGCCGTGATTTGGTTCACCAAAAATCCACTTGAAAGGGTCTCAATTCATTTAGTAAAAGAAAAAATAGGTCACAAGAAAGGCATTCCCAAAATACATTGGAAAGAAAAAAGAACAAAAACAAAAAAATATTCTATCGTGCCACGCATTGGGCATACACATAATCCTACCACCATGTCACCAAGTATTGAAAACAAATCCACAATAACAACAGCATAGGCAAGAAAAGGAAAACCAACGGAATTTGTTTGCTTTAACTCCACGGCGATCTGTTCTACTAAAAGATTCCTATTAAAACAAATAACAACAACAAAATCATAAGCAATTAAATAATCAAAACAATCACGGAATTTTATTACACCAAATCAGTCGACGGCACTCGGTTTACTTAAAAAATCATTAAAAACACACAAACATACACACTGCAAGCCTACAGCATAAGCATCCACCAAAATTTGTTTACACTAACTCTAAGGACCGTCGATCTCCTTTGCTGAAACAATTCTATTACAACAAAATAACAACAACAACATGTTCCTAAACAACGACCATCTGCATCTGCTGCTCTCCCATCACTTCGGTCACACACATTCCCCTCCTTCCCTTCCCCTACTCATGTATGTCCGTCCGTATTACATGTGTATGTATGTATGTTTGTCTGTCCATCCGTCCGTCTGCGGTAGCTACTCACGGCAGAGCTGCGAGGAAAGCACCTCCATATGTAAATCTTATCCAGCAGCAGCCCGGCAGAGCACCTCCATATGTAAATCTTATCCAGCAGCAGCCCGGCAGAGCACATCACCATATAAACCTTATGGCGGCGGCAGAGCAGCCTCACCATACAAACCTTGCAGCTCCTCTTTGACGGCAGAGCGCCTCCCATATAAACTCCACAGCGCAGTCGCTACGTTGGCCCAAAAACCCCATATACCCACTACTTAAGTCAACTTCTAATAAGTATCCGATGGGAGAATCGAATGGAATATCAAGAACATTAAATTGTTCAATGTTTTCCACCCATTCGAATCCCCCATAAGGTAGATATTGCGACATCGCCCAACCGTACAGATTGTTGGCATCCAAATACTTTAAATATTGTGATGGTTTACTTTTATCGTAACCCACCATATATTTATTATTTGCATTTGAATGCCTTAAACTGCATTGGACAATGCCGCCTCAGATACTTTTTTGAACGAAAAAAAGCATGTCAATATCAGTGAAAAGTTCCAGGTTTAGCTTTGTTGTCTTTAACATAGCATCCCATGATAACCTGGATATTGACATCTTCCAAGATTAGCACATCCGTCTTCAGATATAGCAGCGTGTAGTCTTCCAAGGTTTGACAGTTAAAGACTTGCCAAACTTTTAATGCGTGTTGATAGTCTTCCTCTGTGCATGATGTATTTGTCAAGTGACTAAAGAAGTCAACATGACTGGGAAGACGATTTTCTCTGAGACGGCCGACTGAATTGATGTATTCATAAGGGAATACACCTTTCCGCGTTACGAGTTGAAATTCATCTTCATTTGGATACATTTGGCGAACCACATGAAAATCAGTTGGTAACAAATTTTTCGCCAATGCATCGAAACTGGATGCCATGAAGCGAAAAGAATCCAAGAATCTAATTTCGAATGAATTCTTTCGCTCACTTGAATGCGTTTTGAGAGTGACACGTATAATTCTTTATTTAATGGGATGCCATTAATGTCACCCTCAAAAGCATTCAATTCTTTAATAACTAGGTGACAGTCATAGCCTGAAAAATTATGGAAAAATACAGGCACAAACTTTGCAATCTGGAATTTCAAATTGCATTCGTTATGTGCTGGCCCCCTGTATTTTCCCGTCAAATGGCAATGATCTGCAACTCTGTCAGACGCCAATTCCTGTCCGCAATTATGACAAGAATTGGAGTTGTTTTGCACATGCAGCTCTTCTACGGACAACGATTGCATGTCTCGCTACACTTAAATAATTACAATAAAGATATCTTAAATCTCTAACTAAATATTCTATAAACTTTTTGGGAGCTTCCTCCCCAGAATAAATTACAAATCTACTTAAACTACTGTCATACTTACAACTAATATAATAGCTAAACGATATACGTATATGCTTATTTACTAAATTATTATTAAATTATTTTTGAATAGTGGCTATTTTCGTGGTGGATTGGTGGTCAGGATGAAGTGGCTAATGACCAAGTTGGAGTCGGAGTGCCCGAATAAAATTTGTTTAGCTGCAAAGGGGAGGGAAGAAGCTTTGCAAAAAACCAGATTTTTAAAAAAATATTTAATAGCGGAAGGTCGATTTGCAATTTTTGAATAGTGGCTATTTTTGTGGTGTATTGGTGGTCAGGATGAAATGGCCAATGACCACGTTGCAGTCAGGGTGCCCGAATAAAATTTGTTTTGCTGCAAAGTGGAGGGAAAAAGCTTTGCAAAAAACCAGATTTTTAAAAAAAGATTTAATAGCGGAAGGTCGATTTGCAATTTTTGAATAGTGAATTTTTGTGGTGGATTGGTGGTCAGGATGAAATGGCCAATGACCACGTTGAAGTCGGAGTGCCCGAATGAAATTTGTTTTGTTGCAAAGGGCAGGGAAGAAGCTTCGCCAAAAACCAGATTAAAAAAAAAAAATAATAGCGGAAAGTTGATTTGCAATTTTTGAAATTTGGCTATTTTCGTGGTGGATTGGTGATCAGGATGAAGTGGCCGATGACCAAGTTGGACTCGGAGTACCCTAATGAAACTTGTTTTGCTGCAAAGGGGAGGGAAGAAGCTTTGCAAATAACCAGATTTTTAAAAAAAGATTTAATAGTGGAAGGTCGATTTGCAATTTTTGAATAGTGGCTATTTTTGTGGTGGATTGGTGCTCAGGATGAAGTGGCCAATGACCAAGTTGGAGTCGCAGTGCCCAAATGAAATTTATTTTGCTCAAAAGGGAAGGGAAAAAGCTTTGTAAAAAACCCCATTTTACCAAAAAATTGAACAGCGGAATGTCGATTTGCAATTTGTGAAATTTGGCTATTTTCGTGGTAGATTGGTGGTCAGGATGAAGTGGCTTATGACCAAGTTATAGTCGGAATGCTCGAATGAAATTTGTTTTGCTGCAAAGGGGAGGGAAGAAGCTTTGCAAAACACCAGATTTTTGAAATTTGGCTATTTTCGTCGTGTATTGGTGGTCAGGATGAAGTGGATAATGACCAAGTTGGAGTCGGAATGCCCGAATGTAATTTGTTTTGCTGCAAAGGGAAGGGAAGAAGCTTTGCAAAAGACCAGATTTTTGAAATTTGGCTATTTTCGTGGTGTAATGGTGGTCAGGATGAAATGGCCGAAGACCACGTTGCAGTCGGGGTACCCGAATAAAATTTGTTTTGCTGCAAAGGGAAGAAGCTTTGCACAAAACCAGATTTTTAAACAAAATTGAATAGCGGGAAGTCGATTTGCAATTTTTGAAATTTGGCTGTTTTTGTGGTGGATTGGAGGTCAGCACGAAGTGGCCAATGGCCAAGTTGGAGTCGGTCAGAGATAACGAGATGCGACACTCGTTCCAGCCAGTGTTCGGGTCCTCATGCGGGTTCCAGAAGCTTAGAAGTATTCGTAAAAAACTTGGAAATTTTATAGTAGTGTTGGTGAAAAAACTCAACAAACCGTCAAAGAAGTGCGGGCAGCGTGAAGAAAATGACGCAAGAGACCCCGAAAAAATGCGGTTAGCTTGAAGAAAATGACCCAGGAGACCCCGTTGAAGTGATTTTTCACCTCAATTTCTTGTAGCTACCACTTTATTTACATGTTTTTACATTTGTCAGAACTATGTTTTGAGATTTCAATTCTATTGTATCCATGAATAAAATTAATGAAATATATTGATTAATCGTATACTGACTAATTTTTGTATTATTACATCATATGTATGGTATAAAAATTAAAGTTATTTGCTGGTGGTCGGAAAATAATATTGTAACATATTCTGCATATAAAAAACTGTTAATACTGTTAAGTTAATTTAAAAATTTTTGTTGCGGCAGCAAAGGAAAGTGATTGAACACTGTTATTTTTTGCAAAGACAACAAATTCGATAGATTTCTGGTTGTTTTTATTATAAATGTTAATGCATTTCATTGTTTCGTGTATTTCGTTAGCTCGGTTAGCAACTATAATTTATGCACTCCTTATGAAAATCTTTCATAATGATTTTATGCATACTTATACTTGCAAAAAAAGAAATTATGTGTTATTTTTAAAAATGTTATATAAATTTGAGTTATTAATTTCTGTAAAAGGGAATAACATTGAATGCAGTATTGGCATTTCTACATTTTGGTTTCACCTCAGCAGTGAAATGTGTTACTCGTTTGCAAACTACGTATGTTTTGAGGTACTTTTGTAAGTACTATGGTACTTAAGTACTGTTATTAGTTTACTACTATTTAGCAAAAAACCCATTTTTCTAACATAAAAAATACAATATTGCTGTTAAAAATCTCTAACAAATTAATTAATGCTTCAATTCAGCTTGCCCTTTTTTGTACTATTAAATTATCATTGTTATATAACATTTCTCCCAACATACTTTTTATCAATTTCGTACTGTGGTTAAACAGTATTAAACAGTTTTAGTAAAAATTGTAAATCTGTCACTTCACTTAATCAAGTTATTCCAATTGTAATTATATAAATTATTCTCGTTTTATGTCTATTTGAGTGCAAAACGGAAATTTATTTAATTTAATAAATGAATATGAGTTTTTGTGTTACTATGATAAAGTAAATTTAATCGAAAAATACATATTTGTAAATGCAAACATCAAAAATAAATTACAAAAATATATTATATAAAGTTATATCAATTTTGTTATGGTTTGCAGTCGAACTGTTGTGGCTTTTTATATAGGCAGATCTTCTAGAATAATGTATAAACATTTATTTAATTATCCCAAAGAAATGTGTTTTCAATGACTTTCGCCTTTTTCCCCAGCAACGCGCTAAAATCAGTCATTTTAGTGGTCATCAAAGGCGATCCAATGAATCCAACGTAGTCGATTTGCGTAACCTCTCCGTTGGATTGATTATTTCTCACATAATATTGAATATTTTGTACATTTTGGAATTTAACGTAACGCAAGTTTATAGGTTGTCCACTTTGAAGATCATTTGAATCCAAGCTAATAAAAAATCCAGTCATAAAAAGATACATGTATATCGATATGCAGCCAACTTACGTCATATCCTGTACACAAGACATAGACTCAGCCATGTCGATATCGATTGTTCTGGGCTGATTAATAAATAGTTTTATTTCCTTAGGTCCAGTCTTTACTGGAGCGTTGAATTTAAGCGAATGAATTTTAACCACTTCGTTGAAAGTGATAGAATCAACTGTTCATCGCAATCGGATTGCAAGTAGCCACCATTTGGGGTAAGACAATGGCTCATGCAATGATCATCAGACTCGTTGAGACACTCGCCTCTCGCTTTGATATACACTTTTCCGCCCACTATACCAAGGATAAATCTAATCATAAAAAATGCCTAGTTATTTTCGAAGCTATCATCATTTCGTATTATCTTACCATGTAGCAGTGAAATCAACCACAACCAAGTTTATCGCAGCAGCAGCCAGCTCCCCTTGGAAATGAGCATCATCTTCAATTCTCCATAGCGACCATCTGTTGAGAAGCATAATTATTACAAAATTGTTTACATTTATTAAAATTTTTATCAAAAAAATACTTACACAACCTCCCTCGCTAAAATTTTGTTGACAACTAAAATCTGAAATGACATTTCATTCCAATATATGTACTGCGACAGAGGTGGGAAAGTGGTGAATAACACATACAGTGTATGTGAAAACCCGAACGAAATTTTGTCTAGTCAGTTAGCATAAGCCGACGGAGTGTCACATCTCATTATCTCTGGAGTCGGCTGCCTGAATGAAATTTGTTATGCTGCAAAGGGGGTGGAAGAAGCTTTGCAAAACACCAGATTTTTGAAATTTGACTATTTTCGTGGTGTATTGGTGGTCAGGATGAAGTGGCTACTGACCAAGTTGGAGTCGGAGTGCCCGAATGAAATTTATTTTGCTGCAAAGGGGAGGGAAGAAGCTTTGCAAAAAACCAGATTTTTAAAAAAATATTTAATAGCGGAAGGTCGATTTGCAATTTTTGAATAGTGGCTATTTTTGTGGTCGATTGGTGGTCAGGATGAAATGGTCAATGACCACGTTGCAGTCGGGGTGCCCGAATAAAATTTGTTTTGCTGCAAAGGGTAGTGAAGAACCTTTGCACAAAACCAGATTTTTAAACAAAATTGACTAGCGGAAGGTCGATTTGCAGTTTTTGACATTTGGCTATTTGTGTGGTATATTGGTGGTCAGGATGAAGTTTTTGTAGGTCAAAATCAGCCAAAGCATTTATAACAGTGCTTAACACTGTTACTAACATAACATTCTGGCCCGCTGCTAAAAACGCTTAACGTATTAGCAGCACATACTTTTGGGCATTCAGTAAAAGCCAAGTGAGTTATTTTATAAAACATAAACAACAAGAAAGGTGACACCGAAAAAGTCACCGACCGAGCGGTCATTGAGCTGACACCGGTTTGTTGAACCTCCGTGCGAGCCACGGAAATAGCGCTTGTTTTAATAAATGCTAAATTCGCAGTTCTGCACCTTCAAATTAATTATTGAGATAGTTGCAGAATTTAATTGATCGATTTGGCCTGCAACCAACTCCCGCAAAGAATTAAAGAGTTAGTTGGTGTTCAAGTCTTGTAAAAGTACAACAAGTGGCGCAGCCGGCTTTCGAGCCAATAATCGCCAAAAATATTAGTAAAAGTGAAAAATATTAATGTGTGAGAAATTTTAATTGTATTGAATTTAAAACATTTTCAATAATTATAACATTCTTCTGCTCACGGTTTAAGTGCCCTGAGCAGTATTTTTCTTTACAGCGTTTGTCTTGGTTAAACTGCCTAGATAAACAATAAAAAACTCCCTTAAGGCTGTCATTGGTTTACGTGCCATGACACCTACCAAAATAGGGAAACAAAATTTTTTGTAACAATTTCTATAATGGTTCTAAACAACCAACGATTATCTGCATATATTCCGAGTAATTTTTTCCACACCTCTCATTTACGGGAAGAGAGCATCTATTCAGTTTGATCAAAAAGCAAGTTTAAGTTCTACAAATATATTTCAAGTTACGGGAAAATCGAAATTAATGCATGCAAATCGCTCAGTTTCGTTGAGCGATGATTTGAATACTTAATTGAAAGATTTTATTGTATGAATTAAGCGCTTAATATATGTTGATAAGTGGTGTTTTGTAATTTAATGAAAAGGGAAAAGTTATTTAACATTATTTCCTTTGATTTCGTAAATTTCAAATAATTAGGAATGTTTTAAGAAACAATTCACATTGAAACAAAAGCTTAATTTCAACACAACATAAAGATTATTATTATTATTATTATTATAGGCACTGCTGCACCGCGACCTCTTGGATCTATTGTGCATGCCCTTACCTAACCCAGATCTAAGCTCTTTATAAAATTCAGCACCATTCCTGGGTTAGTGATCCAAATCTTAGAGTGAGGCATAATTGAATCACCATAGGCTAACCGCCTCCGATTGCTAAGAGCAGGACAATCGCAGAGAACATGCTCAGCGGTTTCCTTAGCTTCATTGCAAAATCTGCAGATGTCCGTTTCAGACATGCCGATTTTTTTCAGGTGGTATCTTAGGCCACAGTGGCCCGTAAGAAAACCTGAAAGGACACCTAAGTCCTTCCTATTTAGCAGAAGAAGTTTTGATGACACTCCTTTAGCTAAGGTAAGAAATCTCTTTGATTGGCGATGGCCTAAAGTATTTGCCCACGCGCTCTCAAACTCGATTTCCTCGCACTTCCGGATTACCTCCCGTTTGTATCCATTAGATAGTCCACAAAAAGGCTCCGGACCTATAAAACGTCGCTGAGCACCACGCCTTGCTAGGCAGTCAGCTCTCTCATTCCCCTCATAGCCCTCATGTCCAGGGACCCATCCCAGTGTAATGGTATTGTTTTGTCCCAGTTGGATTAGGCACTTGCGACAGTTGTCTACCAGCCTGGATCCAATTGTTTCAGACCTGAGGGCTTTCAAAGCCTCTTGGCTATCAGAGAGGATATAGATGTGTGCACCACATGCCCTCCTACGAAGACATTCCGTCACACATATCTCTATGACAAACAATTCTGCCTGGAAGATAGTAGCATACTTTCCCATTGGTATACCTTTCTGAAATCTCGGCCCTACAATGCCAGCGCCAGCATCACCATTCTGCATTTTGGACCCATCGGTATACCAAATCTGAGCTCCCGGTTCGAAGTTCAAATTCCTATTCCTCCAGTCCTCTCGGTTAAATACCATAACCGTGTAGTTCCTGGAGAAAGCCAATTTTTTTGGCATGTTGTCACTGAATTTGACAATGGGTTCATTAATGAAAATATCCGCAATTCTCATATGACCATGTAGATCCCCACTTTTCATAGTGGAGATACGACTGAGCCGGAGTGCCGATAGACATGCCTCCCTTTTTATCATTATCGATAAGGGTGGGATGTGTAACAGGACACTAAGGGCCATGGTTGGGCACGATTTCATAGCACCAGTAATGCCCACACAGATCAGTCGATGTAACTTATTTAGGGCTTTTGCAGCTTCCTCTTGATCAACCTTGGGCCACCAGACTAACGCCGAATATGTCAGTATTGGTCTTACAATAACTTCAAATGCCCAGTAGGTCATTTTAGGGCTGATGCCCCAAGTTTTACCATAGAACCTAGTACAGGCATAGAATGCCCTTGTGGCTTTCTGGATAACACTGCTGAGGTGTGCGTTCCAAGTTAGTGCTCTATCCAGGATAACCCCGAGATACTTTGCCTCCTTGGAGAATTCTATTGTAGTCCCTTCCAGAACAGGCTTCTCCAGCCTAATCTTGTGCTTCCTGGTAAAGGGTACTAAGGTGGTCTTTTCAGGATTCAGGCGAAGGCCCTTCTCCTCACACCATCTTTTTGTAATATTAATGGCCCGCTGCGCGCAGTCAGATATCGTAGGCTGATGATTTCCTACAACATAGACCACAAGATCGTCAGCATAGCCCTGAGTGCTGAAGCCCAATGAATTCAGCTTATTCAGGAGTTCATCTACAACCAGTGTCCATAACAGTGGTGATAATACCCCCCTTGGGGACATCCTCTGGTGGCCCTAATTGATTGTAGCTTCCCTCCAAGCTCAAACCGAACTACTCTGGACCTCAGCATGTTAATAGTCCATGTGGTTATCATGGGAGGAATATTTTTCCTTGTCATGGAATCACAGATAGCTTCATAAGACGTATTGTCAAAGGCTCCTGAAATATCCATGAATGTGCACAAAGCAATTTGTCTTGACTGCAGAGCCTTTTCTATCACTGTAGTTAGGTTGTGGACCGCAGTCTCAGTTGATTTGCCTGCTTGATAGGCAAACTGTAATTCATGTAAAGGTGACTTAGTTAATATCGTCTCCCTTATATACATGTCCAGGAGTTTTTCCATTGTCTTAAGGAAAAATGAGCTGAGGCTAATAGGTTGATATGCCTTAGTTAGCTGCACAGAGCCACTATTAGTCTTAGGAATAAACACAACTCTAACCTCTGCCCATGCGGATGGAAGATGGCGAAGCCGCAAGCTTGCCCTAAACATTATTGATAAGATAGGGAGCAGCACATCCGCAATGGACACGGATATATCCCATCTGGTCCGGGGGATTTAAAGGGATTAAAGCTCCCAAGAGCCCATCGGACCTTTCTCTTGTCAAAGATGGATCCCGTTAGACCTGCCTTTCTCCCCGTTGAGGGAGGGGCACTGCCGTCACACGTGCAGTGAGACTGGGATTATCTATAAAGACGCATCCTGGGAAGTGAGTACTCAGCAGCAGCGAGCTGGTCTCCTCCATGGATGACGTGTAACCCCCATCAGGCTTTTTGAGGGTACATGTACCATTTGAGTGGTCCTTGGAGAGAACCCTCCTCAGACGAAGAAAGTCAGTTAAACTTTTAATCTCCTCACAACTTCGTCTCCAGGAAGTTCTTTTTGACCTTCTCAGTTCCTTGTTATAGCCTGTAAGAGCGCTTTTATATTCAGACCAGTTGCCCGTTTTTTTCGCCCTATTGAATAGTCTTCTTACCTCTACTTTCAGTTTATTAAGGGAGCTGTTCCACCATGGGACCATTTTTCGCTGTTGTTCCCTTGATGGTGGACAGCTGCTAGTGAAGGCTTCCTGTACATTTGAATTGAGCACGCGAGCCTCAAATTCAAGCTCATCAATCGTTAAGATAGGTGATTGTGAGCGGTTAACGCTTCCTTCCAACATAAAGCGATAGTTTTTCCAGTTAGTTTTCCTGGGATTTCTGAAAACTCGGCCTTGCACCAAAGAGACACCCATACTGAATCTGATATGCCTATGATCAGACATGGATGCCTCTTCCGATACATGCCAGTTTGAGGTAATAGACGCCATTTTGTCATTTGCCAAAGTGAGGTCAAGGACTTCTCCACGTATGGAGTTGACAAAGGTTGGCTCATCACCCCGGTTGAGAATGAAAATGTTGTTTTTTAAGACAAACTCAAAAAGGTACTCACCCCTCTTGTTGGTGTCTCTGCTGCCCCAGATCTCATGATGGGCGTTGGCATCGCAGCATATCATCCACGGGAGACATTTCCGTTGGCAATATTCCACCAACATAAAGATAAAAAGTACTGTTTTCAAATTAAAAGCTCAACATTTTAACAGATACAGTGCTTGCAAGCGGTCAATGAACCCATTGCACAATAAGTAGGTCGATGCATAATCAGCAAAAATTCACAGAAGTAGAAAAAATAAAGCGAAACAAAACGAAATCCAGTTAAACGGTGGTGCGATAGTTTTGAGTTGACATTGAAATTTTAGAAGTGGAAAAAAGGGGGAATTGTCAAAAAAAAAAACCTTAATGAAAAATATTTGAATAAACAGGGCGATTAACTAATCATACAATTGCAGTAGGAGATAAGAAACTTGATAAAATTAAATGAGTGATTAATGGCAGAATCTTTGTTAGAAGAAAATTATAAGCAACTAGAAAAAAATCATAAGGAACTACAAAAAGAATTAGGAGAATTTGTATCGAAGCTTTATAATATTTTAAAGGAAATAGTAGGAAATAAAGAAAATTGGGAATTAATAAGAGCAAAATTAAGAGATTTGGGCAATATAACAAATGTAGAAAAGGCAGATGCCATTGTAGAAGAAATTATCTTGGTAACAAATACAAAATTAGACAGTAGAAAAGACGAAATAGCAGAGTGGAAAGTAAAATTCGCATCGATAAAACGTAGGTACGAAGAAAGTTTAACTAGTATAGGACATCAGGAACAGCTATTAAAGGAAGCAGACGAAGAAAATAATTCGCTTAAAGAGTTACTAAAAGAAAAAGGTTTAACAGACGAAACGCTAAACAGGACATTATATCAATACGAACGAGAAAGAAAAGAAGACGGTGCAGCGTTAGACGACGCAAAAAGAACAATTCAAAAATTAACAGAAGAAAATAGACATTTAAAGCAGTCAGCAGACGTGTTTGGTAAACTATTTGAACAACAAAAATTAAACACACCCGTGTTTAGTCCAATAGATACAAATTCCTTTCAATTAGAATATAGAAATAAACACAAAATAAAAATGGGTATAGAAGAAATCGCGAAAACCGTCAATAGATTAGTACCATTGTTTTCTGGGGCGCCATCTTCTGATCTTCGAAATGAAGTCTATAAATTTATAGAAGGTTGCGACTTAGCGAAACGAAATATGACAGAAACAGATATGCCAGATTTCTTAGCATGCATAAAACAAAGGCTTCACGGGAACGCATACAGTTTATTGCGCTCAAAAACGTTTGCAACTGTAGAAGATTTTTGCGTAACAATTAAAAAGAACTATTTACAGTACAGATCTCTTGACACAGTTATGACGGAAATACAGAACATACGCCAATCACCGACTGAGGATATAAGGCAGTTTGCAGAACGTCTTATGTCATTAGGGTCACAAGCGACAGATATAGCTACTAGTGTATACAAAGGTAACTCCGATGCGGCTCTGCTCGCGGAAATAACAAAGTCCGTGATGAAATCTTTTAAATTGGGATTAAAAGACAGCACTTTGCGACTACATTTGTTAGGATCAGCGGACAAATCACTAGAAGATCTTGTAGAGCAAGCTGTAAGTATTGCTGATCAGTTAAGACAAGCAGAGATTACACAACCCAGCGACTTTGTTGGTATGGTGGGACACAAACAGAACATGACTTACAGCGACCCCACCACACAATTTCAGCAGTTGGTAGTAAACCGACAACAAGTTGACAGGAAAAACGACATACCACAACGAAATTACACTAACAACTTGTCCAAGCAACCAACAACAAATATAACGTGTAGTTTATGTAGTAGAAGGGGTCACACGAGGGAAGACTGTCTAATTAGGAAAAACACACCATACTGTGCTAAATGTTTAATTTATGGACATGAAACTAACTGGAGGTGTACTCAGAATGCAAATAGAACACAAAACTTAAGCAATTCAAATAGACAGCAAAATGATTCACGACCATACGGAAACACACAAAGACGGGAAACTTACAATTCTAACAAAGAAAGCGGGCCTAGGAAAACGAATAACAATAACAACAGCAGGGAAAACATGGGTCAACGGACAACAGTTAGAAATACAAGACGGACCGATGGTACAGAAACAATTGTGTGCCACTGGTGTAACAGACAGGGCCACATGGTAGCGAACTGTCAGGCGAAGAAAAACTGGCAAATGGTTCAGGGAAACCAACAAGGGCTCAGGCGAGGCCAGTAACTTGGGATCCCAAACAAATTAGTAAATCCAGGCCAGCTGAAATGGTAATTGTTAATCCGACATCGAAAAAGATCGTGGAAGCGTTACCAGCTTCAGAACCATTTAATTATTTAAATAACGAGAATAGACAGAACAACGAAGATGACTGCCAACACGTAGCAGAACAAAAGTATATAGAGGAGAAAATAAAAAATGCATCAATTTTGACAAGTGAGAAAGTAGTTAACGTTGGAGCACAGTTTTTAATAGTCACCATACTAATGTCGCAGTTAGTATATGCGTCGATTGTAGAAACTGTGTGTCTCAGCTATGGGAAATTAACGTTAATATATGTTAACCAATATATAATAAAATATATTGAGTATATAACAGAGTTAGCAAATAGTGTCAAAATGAAATTATCAAGAAGAATGAATAGAATTGCTTCGAAATATCATAAAGCGAGTGTAGTTGAAAAATTTTCTTGGTTAACGTATAATCTTTTTAATAAAAATGAAATGCCAACATTAAGTGAAACCAAATTAGATGACGTGTTCATAGAATTCCCTTGTAGAGAGGCAAAAAATGGAAAACTCATTTTATTGGTTGACACTGGAGCGGACACTAGTTTAGTAAAAAGGAAATCAATGAAGGATAACACGTTTGTTAATAAAATTGAAATGCGAGTTTTAAATGGAGCTTTTGGGGGTTGTACCACCACAGAAGGGGCTGTCAATGTTACACATTGTAACTGGCCAAACCTAGGTTTAACGTTACACATGGTGCCACTTGAACAAGGTTTTCCAGGCGATGGTATACTTGGCAGGGACAATTTGTGGAATAAGTCCATGATAGACTCAATAACGAAAATATTAATAATGAGAGGCTCAGAAGGGGAAAGCATAGAATTACCCTTATTAAATATAGGAAATGAGGTAAAACATGTCGGCATTAATAAAGTGAAAGGTAGGTCAACAAGTATAGCTGAGTTGAAGACGAAACTACGAGAAGTGATAGCTCCAAGAGTGTTGCTAGGAAAAACGTCGGTAGATATGAGAAATAATAAGGTTCACGTTCCAATATCGAATTCACCGGAGGAAGATTTCATTCGCAGTGATAACTTCATGAGGGAATTCAGTGATTTTAATAAGTATGCACGAGAAAAAGCACTACTCAAAAAGAATAGTTTAGTGAAAAGTAAATATAGCTCAGTTTGGACTCGTGTATCGGAGCCACAGATGTTCTTGAAAAATTCAGATCTCAACACATCATTGAAATTAGATGAAGAGATAAATCTAAAAGAACTATATAAGGAGAATAAAAGGTTTCCAATTATATCGTCATGGCATGCTCCCATACTTTCAATTTCAAAGAATTGGAAAAAGAAAAAGAAAAAAAAAAAAACTTAAAACAACCAATAGTAATCAAAAGCCCAAAGAAACACAAAATTTAAAAAAAAAAAAAACAAGAAAAATTAATTCAAATAATATAAAATGAATATTAGCAACAATTAATAATATGTAATGCTAACATCAAGATAAGAAAAGTAACAGAATATATAACGTAAACACATACAATTTCTACATATTCAATAAGAAATCACACAATTATGATGTATATATATGCTACATATATAATAATCAATTATACATATATATTGTAAGCCCCAAGAATTTCCTCTCTCTTTACAGTTTTGAAAACTTTTTACAAAACACAAAAAACGAAACACTAGACAGAACACATTTAGAAGCGGGTACGAAACCCAGAAAAATGCAACGCAAGCATTTGTCAATGTTGATAAAAAAAAAAATCCAAATACAAACATGGACAACAAAAATTTTATTCGTTATAAAAATGTTATAAAAAGAAGAACTAAAAACTAGATACTTTATAAGTTGGAAAATAAAATACATTAGGAAATGTTAATAAAATTAATACTGTTAACAAATTTGAACAATGTTTAGAAAAATTAAGAAAAACAAATATATGTAAGTTAAGAAATTGCAAGTTTCATTAATAAAAAAATATCAGTAATGTTAAATTAATACGTAGCAAAATATACGATATATTGTAATATGAACTTCAAAACTAATTAAAGCACTTAAGAAAACCTAATACTGTTAGGAATAATTAATACTGTTAAGGAAAATTTAAAAAGAAAATTTGAGAAAGAATAATAGAACTAATAAATTACAATTTTTATTAAAAATAATATCAATAAGAGAAATAAAATACCATTTATTCTAAAAATAGGCAAACATGGAAAGCAATAGAAAAATCAAAAAAAAAAAACATAATATTTAAAATGCAACAAGTGAAATCAGTATTGACAACTTGTTAGTTATGTATCGTTTCAAATTTTTGTATTTTATCCTAATGTACGATAATGTCATTGTATAATTGTATAAGCACTACTAACACAAAAAAAAATAATTTAAAAAAAAAAAAAAAAAAAAACAGAAAAAAAAGATAGAAAAAATAAAAAGAGAAAATATACATATATATATATATATATATATATATATATATTTTTTTTTATACATACTAACATATTTAAGTACAACACGAACACTGTGGGAATACCAAAACCTCACAACCACCCACAACTAGTTTTGACCAGACAACCCAGAGAACAACAACGGCAGAAGGGCGACAACTACATCGGCAGGGAAGGGTAGCTGGTGAACAGCTCGTCAAGTTGGTGCGACATTTTACCCGAGGAGTGCAAGTCAAATACTTCCTCACAACAGCATCATATGACATGTTGTTGGATAACAACACAAATAATTTGGCACAGACCAATCGTTCAACAATAACACCAAAATTATGGCAACCGTCCACGTCTGAATGTCAAACTCGAGAAACATGCAAATAAAGAAGAAGGGTCAGCAATCGGTATGAGCGACATAATAAAGCCAAAACAACCGATAATGACATCAATGTGGGAAATACACAATTAAAATAACAACTATTAAGCAGAACACCAAGGTAGTTGGTAGAATTAAAACTCACAACAACGTCTTTTAAAACGGCAGAAACAATGACATTCAGGAAAATAAGGAAATTATTAGCAGATATAGTATTAACATGCCATAGCATGAACCCATGCAAAAACCAAAAACTGAAGTACTTACAAAACCCTCGAAAAGCTGAAGTATGTACAAAAGAAGAGCAGCACCAACAATCAACAACTAAACGACGACAATTTGAAAATTGCCAAAAATACCACATCCCCTTGGAAGACGCACAATAGATGAAAAACACAACAAATACAACAAGTAACAGCATAGAGAAAAAAAAAAAAAAACAAATGCCAACACCAACCATCACCGCTACCCCCACCAACCTATAAAAGAAGAACAGCACAACACGCAATTAAACGCAAATTAAACGACCGGAAAAGCAGCAGAGACATCGATGGACCATCAGATACTAGAAGACAAGGACGATAGCGAAGAAGACACCACTTAGGGCACAAGAAATAAAATATCCAAATTAATTAAAATTATGTCAAAAGTTGTAATGTAAATATTCAAGTAGACAGACTACAAGAACTACATAATTGTGTTATACGTAGAAACTAATTTAATAAGATATGTAAAAGAAAAAATTATCCTCTTACAGATAATAATTTTGTTCTTATTGTAGGGGTGGAGGGATGTTGTAGGTCAAAATCAGCCAAAGCATTTATAACAGTGCGTAACACTGTTACTAACATAACATTCTGGCCCGCAGCTAAAAACGCTTAACGTATTAGCAGCACATACTTTTGGGCATTCAGTAAAAGCCAAGTGAGTTATTTTATAAAACATAAACAACAAGAAAGGTGACACCGAAAAAGTCACCGACCGAGCGGTCATTGAGCTGACGGTTTGTTGAACCTCCGTGCGAGCCACGGAAATAGCGCTTGTTTTAATAAACGCTAAATTCGCAGTTCTGCACCTTCAAATTAATTATTGAGATAGTTGCAGAATTTAATTAATCGATTTGGCCTGCAACCAACTCCCGCAAAGAATTAAAGAGTTAGTTCGTTTTCAAGTCTTGTAAAAGTTAGTTCGTTTTTAAGTCCTGTAAGAGTGAGTTAGTTTCGAAGTTTTAAAAAGCCAGTGAGCTTTGAGTGTTTAAAGTCGAAAAGTGTAAGTAAAATAAAGTTAAGTTACTCAATTGAACTTGGAATTCTTTTACATCTCCCCTCCCTAATTCGGCGACACCTGCTCGCCTAGTCAATCTGCGGGCCTAACCGCTAAGTGAATTAAAATGGCACACACACACACACACACACATGCTTACAGGTTTCCTAAGGTGAGTCGAATAAAGATAAGAGTGAAGGTGAATTTACAACAAAGAGAAAGTACAACAAAGTGGCCAATGACCAAGTTGGAGTCGGAGAAGAAGCTTTGCAAAAAACCAGATTTTTAAAAAAAGATTTAATAGCAGAAGGTCTATTTGCAATTTTTGAATAGTGGCTATTTTCGTGGTGGATTGGTGGTCAGGATGAAGTGGCCAGTGACCAAGTTGAAGTCGGAGTGCCCGAAAGATATTTTTTTTTGCGAAGCTTTGTAAAAAACCAGATTTAAAAGAAAAAATTAAATAGCGAAAAGTAGATTTGCAATTTTTAAAAAGTTGCTGTTTTCGTGGTGGATTGGTGGTCAGGATTAAGTGGCCAAATGACCACGTTGGAGTCGGATTAACCGAATGAAAGTCGTTTTGCTGCAAAGAGGGGGAAGAAGCTTTGCAAAAAAACCAGATTTTAAAAAAAAGTTCAATAGCGGAAGGTCGATTTGCAATTTTTGAAATTTAGCTGTTTTTGTGGTGGATCGGAGGTCAGCACGAAGTGGCCAATGGCCAAGTTGGAGTCGCCTGCCTGAATGAAATTTGTTTTGCTGCAAAGAGGTGGGAAGAAGCATTGCAATAAACTAGATTTTTAAAAAAAATTGAATAGCGGGAAGTCGATTTGCAATTTTGAAATTTGGCTATTTTCGTGGTGGATTGGTGGTCAGGATGAAGTGGCCAGTGACCAAGTTGAAGTCGGAGTGCCCGAAAGATATTTATTTTGCTGCGAAGGGGAGGGAAGAAGCTTTGCAAAAAACCGGATTTTTAAAAAAAAAAATTGAATAGCGAAAGTCGATTTGCAATTTTTGAAATTTCGCTATATTTGTGGTGGATTGGAGGTCAGGATGAAGTGGCCAATGGCCAAGTTGGAGTGGGGTGCCTGAATGAAATTTGTTTTGCTGCAAAGGGGAGGGAAGAAGCTGTTGTAAATAACCACAATAAAAGGCCGCAGTTATCTTATGGCATCATTTTCTACCAACGAACGTTTCGGTTCTCCTTGTGTTGCTTTGTACTTTTCATAACACAGCTGTTCAAAATGTGTACTCAACGAACGGCGAGCCATTGTTTACATTGAGAAACGTAGATCGTTTGTTCTTCCAAATTCACAACAACACTTTCCATACTATTTGTGCGTTCCAGGTCAAATGTAGCATTTTGTATCGTTATCAACCGAACGAACCCCGGGTTCGTTTGTGCTATCAAACGTACACAAAAAAGCAAACGTTTGCATATGTAGGGTACGGTTTTGCTTGCTGCAAATTGAGAAGGAAAGAGTTAAGCGAGTATACATGAAAAGACAAATCTATAGTATGTATAGAGACAGTACTGGCAGCCAAACGTTTGGTCGGGAAGTGCTGGAAAAGTTGAACGAAAGCAAGGTCGCTGAACGTACGGTAGACTGGAAGATACAAAATTGTGTTTTAAGAACCACCGTGATAGAAACAACCGTAAACGTTCGGTGGTAGAAAATGATGCCATTAGTATATAGTGAGTGTTTATTAACTATGGATGATGTGTTTGGAAGAGATTATTACACAATATGAAAAATTGCTTCTACTTCGTAAACCGGATGTTAACCAAGTGGGATGTTAGGTATAAAAAAACAATGTTGCATACATGACTACTTACAGAGTTGCAAACTTAAATATACTTTTATGAGTGTTGTCAACTCGATATGCGAGTCGGAAAACTATTCTTCAACACTTTCCCTCGACAAGCATATTATTTACATGTTACGTATTTTTACACTAAACCCATTTTGTTAGAAAACTTGGATTGATATGATTCTGTTTGGGCAAATTCTTAGTTAACAAGTCAGCGATATTGTCTGCACTATTACAATACTTTAGATTTATAAAACCATATTTATATATATCTCTTATGTGGTGACATTTAATGTCAATATGTTTACTCCTCGAGTGAAATGTGGGATTCTTTACTAAACTGATGGCGCTTAAGTTGTCCGCATTAATTACTATGGCCTCGGGACAGGGAATTTGGATTTCTTCTAGTAATTTCTTTAGATACATAGCTTCCCTTACTACAGATGACATCGCCATGTACTCAGCCTCAGTACTGCTGAGCGCCACGGTCTGTTGTTTCTTCGATTCATATGAAAAAACTGCACCTGCAAGTAAAAAACTATATCCGGTATACGACTTACGATCGGTTGCATCTCCACCCCAGTCGGCGTCTATGTAGCAATGAAGAGGGTCTCCTGTGTGTTGATATTTCAAACATCGTTCTTTTGTGGCTGATAGAAATCTCAGTATCCGTTTTGCTGCTTTCATGTGCTCGATATGTGGGTTGCAGTTTCGCTGTGCGAGTTTGCATACAGAGTGCAATATATCAGGGCGTGTACATATAGCAATGTACATTAATGATCCTATGAGTGACTGATATGCTGCATGGTCTACGACCTTGCACTCTTCTGCCGCGCATATAACTTGGTGGCCCGAATCCAAAGGAGTTGCTATGGGGCGACAGCTCTCCATTCCATAATTTTGTAACAATCCTTCTATATGTCCTTCCTGATTGACGTATATAGAACCGGTGTCACCATCCCTTTTGATGCCCATGCTCAGAAAATTTTGTGCAGCACCTTTATCTACTACCGTAATTCTCTGTGATATTTTCTGCTTATTTGTTTCCAAAGCCGTTTTACTAGAGCTTGCAATAAGCAAATCATCGACATACACGGCGATCAGATGTTTCCGAAACGCAAGTTTCAGTTTTACACTGCTTGAAGTCAATCTCTTTAAGGATTCCATCAAGCGTAATATTCCACTGCCTGCCCGACTGTTTCAGTCCGTATAATGCCTTCTTTAATTTTAACACATGCTTGGGATGTTTTTCGCTGACGAATTTCTCAGGTTGTTCCATATAAATTTCTTCATCTTTTTCACTGTTAAGATAGGCATTGGAAACGTCCATTTGGTGTAGATATAATTTGTATTCAGCTGCGATAGCAAGTATCATACGGATCGTATCATACCGCACAACCGGCGAAAAGGTTTCTTTGTAGTTTATTCCATATACTTGCGAGCAGCCTTTAGCTACCAATCTGGCCTTATAGCGATCTACGTTACCTTCTTTATCCTGTTTGATGGTAAAAACCCACTTATTCTTAATTGCTTTTTGACCGTGTGGCAGTTCCATTAATTGCCATGTTTCGTTTTTTACAAGTGCTCTATATTCGGCCAGCATAGCGTTCCACCATTTGTTTCGATTTTCGTTTGACAGTGCCATTTCTACAGTGTCAGGTATCTTAACATTGCCTGCGTAGGCTAAGCTTAAGATGTTGTACTGTTTCTTCGGTCGACCACGCTTACCCGTGTATATATATCTCGGCCTGCCTGGTCCTATCTGAACCGATGATGTAGCTGGAAGTGCTTCTTCTTCCGCTGATTCAAATTCGCTATCGCTCTCTGCTTCTGAAAAAATCGATGGTTGCGATTCTTCTGAATTTGAATTCAATGATTTTTCAGTGTATAACTGTGGTTCTGCTTCAATTCCTATAAAGGTTGATGCGTCAAGTTCAGAATATGGCTCCTGTCTAATTTGTTGAAAGAAGTTTACGTCTCGGCTGACTATTAGCCGCTTTGTTGCGGTATCGTAAAGACGATAAGCCTTCGCTGTATCGGAATATCCGACCATAATATATTTTTTTCCTTTCGGTTTTAATTTATTCCGTTGTCCTTTTCCAATGCCATTGCTAATGAACCGAAGGTTCGCAAATGTGACACTACAGGTTTTCGACCATTCCATATTTCATAGGGCGTAGTATTGTTGATGGCTCGAGTTGGGGCTCTGTTTCTTAAGTATACGGCAGTATTAATAGCTTCTGCCCACAGGTTATCATTAACACCAGCATTTATCATCATGCATCTTGCCATATCACACAATGTACGATTCAACCTTTCTGCCACCCCATTCTGTTGAGGGGTATGTGGCACAGTCAACTGCCTTAAAATTCCAAATTTTATCAATTGACTATCGAAAGCATGGTTTTTGTGTACACTTTCCTATAGCGCATGTCGGACAGCTAATGTCGTCCGAAACCATTGTTTCGGTGGGTGGTGTATTGGTGGTCAGGATGAAGTGGCTAATGACCAAGTTGGAGTCGGAGTGCCCTAATGAAATTTGTTTTGCTGCAAAGGGGAGAGAAGAAGCTTTGCAAAAAAACCAGATTTTAAAAAAATTTTGTTGAGGTACATATATAATTTTGATATAATTTTGGAAACGTATTTTCCCACTACGTTATGTAAGTAGGCAAAGGAAGCTATTTGTAATTTACACCTTTTTCATTTTTAATTCATTCAAGTGGCCAATGATCAAGTTGGAGACAGAGTGCCCGAATGAGATTTGTTTTGCTGCAAAGGGGAGAGAAGAAGCTTTGCCAAAAACCAGATTTCAAAAAAATTTTGTTGAGGTACATATATAATTTTGATATAATTTTAGAAACGTATTTTCCTACTACGTTATGTAAGTTGGCAAAGGAAGCTATTTGTAATTTACACCTTTTTCATTTTTAATTCATTTAAGTGGCCAATGATCAAGTTGGAGACAGAGTGCTCGAATGAGATTTGTTTTGCTGCAAAGGGGAGTGAAGAAGCTTTGCAAAAAAAAGTTTCTAAAAAAATTAAATAGCGGAAGGTCGATTTGCGATTTTTGAAATTAGGCTATTTTCGTGGTCTATTGGTAGTCAGGATGAAGTGGCCAATGACCAAGTTGGAGTCGTGTGTCCTAATGAAATTTGTTTTGCTACAAAGGGTAGGGAAGAAGCTTTGCAAAAAACCAGATTCTAAAAAAGAATTGAATAGCGGAAGGTCGATTTGCAATTTTTGAAATTTGGCTATTTTCGTGGTGGATTGGTGGTTAGGATGAAGTGGCCAGTCACCAAGTTAAAGTCGGAGTGCCCGAAAGATATTTATTTTGCTGCGAAGGGGAGGGAAGAAGCTTTGCAAAAAACCGGATTTTTAAAAAAAAAAATTGAATAGCGAAAGTCGATTTGCAATTTTTGAAATTTCGCTATATTTGTGGTGGATTGGACGTCAGGATGAAGTGGCCAATGGCCAAGTGGGAGTCGGGTGCCTGAATGAAATTTGTTTTGCTGCAAAGGGGAGGGAAGAAGCTGTCGTAAATAACCACAATAAAAGGCCGCAGTTATCTTAGTATATAGTGAGTGTTTATTAACTATGGATGATGTGTTTGGAAGAGATTATTACACAATATGAAAAATTGCTTCTACTTCGTAAACCGGATGTTAACCAAGTGGGATGTTAGGTATAAAAAAACAATGTTGCATACATGACTACTTACAGAGTTGCAAACTTAAATATACTTTTATGAGTGTTGTCAACTCGATATGCGAGTCGGAAAACTATTCTTCAACACTTTCCCTCGACAAGCATATTATTTACATGTTACGTATTTTTACACTAAACCCATTTTGTTAGAAAACTTGGATTGATATGATTCTGTTTGGGCAAATTCTTAGTTAACAAGTCAGCGATATTGTCTGCACTATTACAATACTTTAGATTTATAAAACCATATTTATATATATCTCTTATGTGGTGACATTTAATGTCAATATGTTTACTCCTCGAGTGAAATGTGGGATTCTTTACTAAACTGATGGCGCTTAAGTTGTCCGCATTAATTACTATGGCCTCGGGACAGGGAATTTGGATTTCTTCTAGTAATTTCTTTAGATACATAGCTTCCCTTACTACAGATGACATCGCCATGTACTCAGCCTCAGTACTGCTGAGCGCCACGGTCTGTTGTTTCTTCGATTCATATGAAAAAACTGCACCTGCAAGTAAAAAACTATATCCGGTATACGACTTACGATCGGTTGCATCTCCACCCCAGTCGGCGTCTATGTAGCAATGAAGAGGGTCTCCTGTGTGTTGATATTTCAAACATGGTTCTTTTGTGGCTGATAGAAATCTCAGTATCCGTTTTGCTGCTTTCATGTGCTCGATATGTGGGTTGCAGTTTCGCTGTGCGAGTTTGCATACAGAGTGCAATATATCAGGGCGTGTACATATAGCAATGTACATTAATGATCCTATGAGTGACTGATATGCTGCATGGTCTACGACCTTGCACTCTTCTGCCGCGCATATAACTTGGTGGCCCGAATCCAAAGGAGTTGCTATGGGGCGACAGCTCTCCATTCCATAATTTTGTAACAATCCTTCTATATGTCCTTCCTGATTGACGTATATAGAACCGGTGTCACCATCCCTTTTGATGCCCATGCTCAGAAAATTTTGTGCAGCACCTTTATCTACTACCGTAATTCTCTGTGATATTTTCTGCTTATTTGTTTCCAAAGCCGTTTTACTAGAGCTTGCAATAAGCAAATCATCGACATACACGGCGATCAGATGTTTCCGAAACGCAAGTTTCAGTTTTACACTGCTTGAAGTCAATCTCTTTAAGGATTCCATCAAGCGTAATATTCCACTGCCTGCCCGACTGTTTCAGTCCGTATAATGCCTTCTTTAATTTTAACACATGCTTGGGATGTTTTTCGCTGACGAATTTCTCAGGTTGTTCCATATAAATTTCTTCATCTATTTCACTGTTAAGATAGGCATTGGAAACGTCCATTTGGTGTAGATATAATTTGTATTCAGCTGCAATAGCAAGTATCATACGGATCGTATCATACCGCACAACCGGCGAAAAGGTTTCTTTGTAGTTTATTCCATATACTTGCGAGCAGCCTTTAGCTACCAATCTGGCCTTATAGCGATCTACGTTACCTTCTTTATGCTGTTTGGTGGTAAAAACCCACTTTTTCTTAATTGCTTTTTGACCGTGTGGCAGTTCGATTAATTGCCATGTTTCGTTTTTTACAAGTGCTCTATATTCGGCCAGCATAGCGTTCCACCATTTGTTTCGATTTTCGTTTGACAGTGCCATTTCTACAGTGTCAGGTATCTTAACATTGCCTGCGTAGGCTAAGCTTAAGATGTTGTACTGTTTCTTCGGTCGACCACGCTTACCCGTGTATATATATCTCGGCCTGCCTGGTCCTATCTGAACCGATGATGTAGCTGGAAGTGCTTCTTCTTCCGCTGATTCAAATTCGC
This sequence comes from Thecophora atra, assembly GCA_937620795.1. Classification (NCBI taxonomy): domain Eukaryota; kingdom Metazoa; phylum Arthropoda; class Insecta; order Diptera; family Conopidae; genus Thecophora; species Thecophora atra. The sequence continues at coordinate 41,190,334 of OW569398.1, forward strand.
TATCGCTCTCTGCTTCTGAAAAAATCGATGGTTGCGATTCTTCTGAATTTGAATTCAATGATTTTCAGTGTATAACTGTGGTTCTGCTTCAATTCCTATAAAGGTTGATGCGTCAAGTTCAGAATATGGCTCCTGTCTAATTTGTTGAAAGAAGTTTACGTCTCGGCTGACTATTAGCCGCTTTGTTGCGGTATCGTAAAGACGATAAGCCTTCGCTGTATCGGAATATCCGACCATAATATATTTTTTTCCTTTCGGCTTTAATTTATTCCGTTGTCCTTTTCCAATGCCATTGCTAATGAACCGAAGGTTCGCAAATGTGACACTACAGGTTTTCGACCATTCCATATTTCATAGGGCGTAGTATTGTTGATGGCTCGAGTTGGGGCTCTGTTTCTTAAGTATACGGCAGTATTAATAGCTTCTGCCCACAGGTTATCATTAACACCAGCATTTATCATCATGCATCTTGCCATATCACACAATGTACGATTCAACCTTTCTGCCACCCCATTCTGTTGAGGGGTATGTGGCACAGTCAACTGCCTTAAAATTCCAAATTTTATCAATTGACTATCGAAAGCATGGTTTTTGTGTACACTTTCCTATAGCGCATGTCGGACAGCTAATGTCGTCCGAAACCATTGTTTCGGTGGGTGGTGTATTGGTGGTCAGGATGAAGTGGCTAATGACCAAGTTGGAGTCGGAGTGCCCTAATGAAATTTGTTTTGCTGCAAAGGGGAGAGAAGAAGCTTTGCAAAAAAACCAGATTTTAAAAAAATTTTGTTGAGGTACATATATAATTTTGATATAATTTTGGAAACGTATTTTCCCACTACGTTATGTAAGTAGGCAAAGGAAGCTATTTGTAATTTACACCTTTTTCATTTTTAATTCATTCAAGTGGCCAATGATCAAGTTGGAGACAGAGTGCCCGAATGAGATTTGTTTTGCTGCAAAGGGGAGAGAAGAAGCTTTGCCAAAAACCAGATTTCAAAAAAATTTTGTTGAGGTACATATATAATTTTGATATAATTTTAGAAACGTATTTTCCTACTACGTTATGTAAGTTGGCAAAGGAAGCTATTTGTAATTTACACCTTTTTCATTTTTAATTCATTTAAGTGGCCAATGATCAAGTTGGAGACAGAGTGCTCGAATGAGATTTGTTTTGCTGCAAAGGGGAGTGAAGAAGCTTTGCAAAAAAAAGTTTCTAAAAAAATTAAATAGCGGAAGGTCGATTAGCGATTTTTGAAATTAGGCTATTTTCGTGGTGGATTGGTAGTCAGGATGAAGTGGCCAATGACCAAGTTGGAGTCGTGTGTCCTAATGAAATTTGTTTTGCTACAAAGGGTAGGGAAGAAGCTTTGCAAAAAACCAGATTCTAAAAAAGAATTGAATAGCGGAAGGTCGATTTGCAATTTTTTAAATTTGGCTATTTTCGTGGTGGATTGGTAGTTAGGATGAAGTGGCCAGTCACCAAGTTGAAGTCGGAGTGCCCGAAAGATATTTATTTTGCTGCGAAGGGGAGGGAAGAAGCTTTGCAAAAAACCGGATTTTTTAAAAAAAAAAATTGAATAGCGAAAGTCGATTTGCAATTTTTGAAATTTCGCTATATTTGTGGTGGATTGGACGTCAGGATGAAGTGGCCAATGGCCAAGTTGGAGTCGGGTGCCTGAATGAAATTTGTTTTGCTGCAAAGGGGAGGGAAGAAGCTGTTGTAAATAACCACAATAAAAGGCCGCAGTTATCTTAGTATATAGTGAGTGTTTATTAACTATGGATGATGTGTTTGGAAGAGATTATTACACAATATGAAAAATTGCTTCTACTTCGTAAACCGGATGTTAACCAAGTGGGATGTTAGGTATAAAAAAACAATGTTGCATACATGACTACTTACAGAGTTGCAAACTTAAATATACTTTTATGAGTGTTGTCAACTCGATATGCGAGTCGGAAAACTATTCTTCAACACTTTCCCTCGACAAGCATATTATTTACATGTTACGTATTTTTACACTAAACCCATTTTGTTAGAAAACTTGGATTGATATGATTCTGTTTGGGCAAATTCTTAGTTAACAAGTCAGCGATATTGTCTGCACTATTACAATACTTTAGATTTATAAAACCATATTTATATATATCTCTTATGTGGTGACATTTAATGTCAATATGTTTACTCCTCGAGTGAAATGTGGGATTCTTTACTAAACTGATGGCGCTTAAGTTGTCCGCATTAATTACTATTGCCTCGGGACAGGGAATTTGGATTTCTTCTAGTAATTTCTTTAGATACATAGCTTCCCTTACTACAGATGACATCGCCATGTACTCAGCCTCAGTACTGCTGAGCGCCACGGTCTGTTGTTTCTTCGATTCATATGAAAAAACTGCACCTGCAAGTAAAAAACTATATCCGGTATACGACTTACGATCGGTTGCATCTCCACCCCAGTCGGCGTCTATGTAGCAATGAAGAGGGTCTCCTGTGTGTTGATATTTCAAACATCGTTCTTTTGTGGCTGATAGAAATCTCAGTATCCGTTTTGCTGCTTTCATGTGCTCGATATGTGGGTTGCAGTTTCGCTGTGCGAGTTTGCATACAGAGTGCAATATATCAGGGCGTGTACATATAGCAATGTACATTAATGATCCTATGAGTGACTGATATGCTGCATGGTCTACGACCTTGCACTCTTCTGCCGCGCATATAACTTGGTGGCCCGAATCCAAAGGAGTTGCTATGGGGCGACAGCTCTCCAATCCATAATTTTGTAACAATCCTTCTATATGTCCTTCCTGATTGACGTATATAGAACCGGTGTCACCATCCCTTTTGATGCCCATGCTCAGAAAATTTTGTGCAGCACCTTTATCTACTACCGTAATTCTCTGTGATATTTGCTGCTTATTTGTTTCCAAAGCCGTTTTACTAGAGCTTGCAATAAGAAAATCATCGACATATACGGCGATCAGATGTTTCCGAAACGCAAGTTTCAGTTTTACACTGCTTGAAGCCAATCTCTTTAAGGATTCCATCAAGCGTAATATTCCACTGCCTGCCGGACTGTTTCAGTCCGTATAATGCCTTCTTTAATTTTAACACATGCTTGGGATGTTTTTCGCTGACGAATTTCTCAGGTTGTTCCATATAAATTTCTTCATCTATTTCACTGTTAAGATAGGCATTGGAAACGTCCATTTGGTGTAGATATAATTTGTATTCAGCTGCAATAGCAAGTATCATACGGATCGTATCATACCGCACAACCGGCGAAAAGGTTTCTTTGTAGTTTATTCCATATACTTGCGAGCAGCCTTTAGCTACCAATCTGGCCTTATAGCGATCTACGTTACCTTCTTTATCCTGTTTGATGGTAAATACCCACTTATTCTTAATTGCTTTTTGACCGTGTGGCAGTTCCATTAATTGCCATGTTTCGTTTTTTACAAGTGCTCTATATTCGGCCAGCATAGCGTTCCACCATTTGTTTCGATTTTCGTTTGACAGTGCCATTTCTACAGTGTCAGGTATCTTAACATTGCCTGCGTAGGCTAAGCTTAAGATGTTGTACTGTTTCTTCGGTCGACCACGCTTACCCGTGTATATATATCTCGGCCTGCCTGGTCCTATCTGAACCGATGATGTAGCTGGAAGTGCTTCTTCTTCCGCTGATTCAAATTCGCTATCGCTCTCTGCTTCTGAAAAAATCGATGGTTGCGATTCTTCTGAATTTGAATTCAATGATTTTTCAGTGTATAACTGTGGTTCTGCTTTAATTCCTATAAAGGTTGATGCGTCAAGTTCAGAATATGGCTCCTGTCTAATTTGTTGAAAGAAGTTTACGTCTCGGCTGACTATTAGCCGCTTTGTTGCGGTATCGTAAAGACGATAAGCCTTCGCTGTATCGGAATATCCGACCATAATATATTTTTTTCCTTTCGGTTTTAATTTATTCCGTTGTCCTTTTCCAATGCCATTGCTATTGAACCGAAGGTTCGCAAATGTGACACTACAGGTTTTCGACCATTCCATATTTCATAGGGCGTAGTATTGTTGATGGCTCGAGTTGGGGGTCTGTTTCTTAAGTATACGGCAGTATTAATAGCTTCTGCCCACAGGTTATCATTAACACCAGCATTTATCATCATGCATCTTGCCATATCACACAATGTACGATTCAACCTTTCTGCCACCCCATTCTGTTGAGGGGTATGTGGCACAGTCAACTGCCTTAAAATTCCAAATTTTATCAATTGACTATCGAAAGCATGGTTTTTGTGTACACTTTCCTATAGCGCATGTCGGACAGCTAATGTCGTCCGCAACCATTGTTTCAAAACCTCGTACAAGTCTTTCTTTTGATAACTTTTTTAAACTTGCAAAGTTTAGGTGACCATATCTTCTATGCCATTGAAAGACTTGTTTTTCATCTTTGCTTGCAAATAACAATTTTTAATAAATCATTTACTCTATGCGCTCTTAATAATATTTGGCCACTACTGTTTTCTATAACTGCCACAGTTTTACTGAACTTCACTATATACTAGTTAACGCAGACTGCGCGATTAACTGAAATAAAATTAAACTGTAAATCGGGGACAAACAATACATTTACTAATGTAATGGTGCCTTCTTCTGTTCTGAGGAGCACTTTTCCAATACCTATTGCTTTCATTGTCTTATCACCAGCAAGTGTTATAATTTCTTCATGTGCTCTGAAGTTCTCAAACAATTTACGGTCGCAACATAGATGAGATGTTGCTCCGCTATCAATATACCATGCTTCTTTATTTAGTTTCGCGTTAATAGTTGCAAAGAACAAACCATTTTTGTTGTTGGTATTGTTGTAACGATTATTAGGTTTTTCTTCTTTCCCTTTTTCTTTGCATTGAGAAGCAAAATGACCGCGCTTACCACACGTATAGCAATTAAAATTATGACGCTTACTCTTTTCATTGTTGTTGCTAGATGAACTATGAGAGTTTTCGGTGCTTTTATAGCTAAGCTTCTTTTCATTTTTGTTGTCTTGTGCCAGGAATGCTTGCACACTATGTTCTGCATTATGCGATTCTAAAATATATGATTTTCGGCCCTCGATTTCCTCGACCAATTTAATTTTTATTGAGTTTAATGTAGGTAGATCATCTCTTGACTCTAAGGCAACTACGAGATTCTCGAACGATTTTGGCACGCTCGCAAGTAGCATGATTACTAGTAGATCCTCCGGTAGTTTTACTCCGATTTCTGCCAGTTTCTCAGCAATCAAGTTAAATTTGCACACGAACTGTTGCGCACACTCTCCTTCCCTCATACGTGTGTTCAACAGCTGCTTAAACAAAGTAACCTTTCTCACCGGTCCTTTCGGTCTATGGATTTCTCGTAGAGCATCCCAACTATCCATCGCCGTCACGGAGTTTCTAACATGTCCGATTTGCGTTGGTGAAATGCTGAGTATTATCCTCGACTTGGCCTTTTCATCCTTTGATTGCCATTCCGCGAGTTTTCCTGCTTCGTCATTTTCCGGCTTCACTGCTGTTCCATTTGCGTGTGCCCATAGATCCTGATGAACTAGTACGCTTTTTACTAGTACACTCCACGAATCGTAATTAGATTCGTTTAATTTCTCAACATTGAACAATGAATTCATCACGTAATTTCTACCGCGACTGACGCAGTTTCTTCAATAACTTCAATAATAACTTCTGTATACTGTACCTGGGCCCATAACCTGTTGTAAAAAACCACAATGAAAGGCCGAAGTTATCTTAGTATATATTGAGTGTTTATTAACTATGGATGATGTGATTGGAAAAGATTATTACACAATATGAAAAATTGCTTCTACTTCGTAAACCGGATGTTAACCAAGTGGGATGTTAGGTATAAAAAAACAATGTTGCATACATGACTACATACAGAGTTGCAAACTTAAATATACTTTTATGAGTGTTGTCAACTCGATATGCGAGTCGGAAAACTATTCTTCAACAGAAGCTTTGCAAAACACCAGATTTTTGAAATTTGGCTATTTTCGTGGTGTATTGGTGGTCAGGATGAAGTGGCTAATGACCAAGTTGGAGTCGGAGTGCCCGAATGAAATTTGTTTTGCTGCAAAGGGGAGGGAAAAAGCTTTGCAAAAAACCAGATTAAAAAAAAATTGAATAGCGGAAGGTCGATTTGCAATTTTTGAAATTTCGCTATATTTGTGGTGGATTGGAGGTCAGGAGGAAGTGGCCAATGACCAAGTTGGAGTCGGATGCGTGAATGAAATTTGTTTTGCTGCAAAGAGGTGGGAAGAAGCATTGCAAAAATCTAGATTTAAAAAAAAAAAAAATTGAATAGCAGGAAGTCGATTTGCAATTTTTGAAATTTGGCTGTTTTCGTGGTGGATTGGTGATCAGGATGAAGTGGCCGATGACCAAGTTGGACTCGGAGTACCCGAATGAAACTTGTTTTGCTGCAAAGGGGAGGGAAGAAGCTTTGCAAAAAACCAGATTTTTAAAAAAAGATTTAATAGCGGAAGGTCGATTTGCAATTTTTGAATAGTGGCTATTTTTGTGGTGGATTGGTGCTCAGGATGAAATGGCCAATGACCAAGTTGGAGTCGCAGTGCCTGAATGAAATTTATTTTGCTCAAAAGGGGAGGGAAAAAGCTTTGTAAAAAACCACATTTTACCAAAAAATTGAACAGCGGAATGTCGATTTGCAATTTGTGAAATTTGGCTATTTTCGTGGTAGATTGGTGGTAAGGATGAAGTGGCCAATGACCAAGTTGGAGTCGTGTGTCCAAATGAAATTTGTTTTGCTGCAAAGGGGAGGGAAGAAGCTTTGCAAAAAACCACATTCTAAAAAAATTGAATAGCGGAAGGTCGATTTGCAATTTTTGAAATTTGGCTATTTTCGTGGTGGATTGGTGGTCAGGATGAAGTGGCTTATGACCAAGTTATAGTCGGAATGCTCGAATGAAATTTGAAACCTGGTGAAACAAAACATCTGAAAAAAAACATATGAAATCTGGTGAAACAAAACACCAGATTTTTGAAATTTGGCTATTTTCGTCGTGTATTGGTGGTGGTAGGATGAAGTAGGATGAAGTGGCTAATGACCAAGTTGGAGTCGGGTGGCTGAATGAAATTTGTTTTGCTGCAAAGGGAGGGAAGAAACTTTGCAAAACACCAGATTTTTGAAATTTGGCTATTTTCGTGGTGTATTGGTGGTCAGGATGAAATGGCCGAAGACCACGTTGCAGTCGGGGTACCCGAATAAAATTTGTTTTGCTGCAAAGGGAAGAAGCTTTGCACAAAACCAGATTTTTAAACAAAATTGAATAGCGGAAGGTCGATTTGCAGTTTTTGACATTTGGCTATTTTTGTGGTATATTGGTGGTCAAGATGAAGTGGCCAATGACCAAGTTGGACTCGGAGTACCCGAATGAAATTTGTTTTGCTGCAAAGGGGAGGGAAGAAGATTTGCAAAAAACCAGATTTTTAAAAAAAGATTTAATAACAGAAGGTGATTTGCAATTTTTGAATAGTGGCTATTTTTGTGGTGGATTGGTGCTCAGGTTGAAATGGCCAATGACCACGTTTGAAGTCGGAGTGCCCGAATGAAATTTTTTTTGTTGCAAAGGGCAGGGAAGAAGCTTCGCCAAAAACCAGATTAAAAAAAAAAAATAGCGGAAAGTTGATATGCAATTTTTGAAATTTGGCTGTTTTCGTGGTGGATTGGTGATCAGTATGAAGTGGCCGATGACCAAGTTGGAGTCGGAGTGCCCTAATGAAATTTGTTTTGCTGCAAAGAGGAGAGAAGAAGCTTTGCAAAAAACCAGATTTTAAAAAAATTTTGTTGAGGTACATATATAATTTTGATATAATTTTGGAAACGTATTTTCCTACTACGTTATGTAAGTTAGCAAAGGAAGCTATTTGTAATTTACACCTTTTTCACTTTTAATTAATTCAAGTGGCCAATGACCAAGTTGGAGACAGAGTGCCCGAATGAAATTTATTTAAAAAAATTGAATAGCGGAATTCGTGGTGGATTGGTGATCAGGATGAAGTGGCCAATGACCAAGTTGGAGTCGGAGTGCCCGAATGAGATTTGTTTTGCTTGCAAGAGAAGGGAAGAGGCTATGCAAAAACCTAGATTTTTAAAAAAAAAATGAATAGCGGAAGTCGATTTGCAATTTTTAAAATTTGGCTATTTTCGTGGTGGATTGGTGTTCAGGTTGAAATGGTCAATGTCCAAGTTGGAGTCGGGGTGCCCGAATGAAATTTGTTTTGCTAAAAAGGGGAGGGAAAAAGCTTTGCAAAAAACCAGATTTTTAAAAAATATTTAATAGCGGAAGGTCGATTTGCAATTTTTGAATAGTGGCTATTTTTGTGGTGTATTGGTGGTCAGGATGAAATGGCCAATGACCACGTTGCAGTCAGGGTGCCCGCATAAAATTTGTTTTGCTGCAAAGGGAAGAAGCTTTGCACAAAACCAGATTTTTTAACAAAATTGAATAGCGGAAGGTCGATTTGCAGTTTTTGACATTTGGCTATTTTTGTGGTATATTGGTGGTCAGGATGAAGTGGCCAATGACCAAGTTGGACTCGGAGTACCCGAATGAAATTTGTTTTGCTGCAAAGGGGAGGGAAAAAGCTTTGCAAAAAACCAGATTAAAAAAAAATTGAATAGCCGAAGGTCGATTTGCAATTTTTGAAATTTCGCTATATTTGTGGTGGATTGGAGGTCAGGAGGAAGTGGCCAATGGCCAAGTTGGAGTCGGATGCGTGAATGAAATTTGTTTTGCTGCAAAGAGGTGGGAAGAAGCATTGCAAAAAACCAGATTTTTAAAAAAAGATTTAATAGCGGAAGGTCGATTTGCAATTTTTGAATAGTGGCTATTTTCGTGGTGGATTGGTGGTCAGGATGAAGTGGCTAATGACCAAGTTGGAGTCGGAGTGCCCGAATGAAATTTGTTTTGCTGCAAAGGGGAGGGAAGAAGCTTTGCAAAAAACCAGATTTTTAAAAAAATATTTAATAGCGGAAGGTCGATTTGCAATTTTTGAATAGTGGCTATTTTTGTGGTGTATTGGTGGTCAGGATGAAATGGCCAATGACCACGTTGCAGTCAGGGTGCCCGAATAAAATTGGTTTTGCTGCAAAGGGAAGAAGCTTTGCACAAAATCAGATTTTTAAACAAAATTGAATAGCGGAAGGTCGATTTGCAGTTTTTGACATTTGGCTATTTTTGTGGTATATTGGTGGTCAGGATGAAGTGGCCAATGACCAAGTTGGACTCGGAGTACCCGAATGAAATTTGTTTTGCTGCAAAGGGGAGGGAAAAAGCTTTGCAAAAAACCAGATTAAAAAAAAATTGAATAGCGGAAGGTCGATTTGCAATTTTTGAAATTTCGCTATATTTGTGGTGGATTGGAGGTCAGGAGGAAGTGGCCAATGGCCAAGTTGGAGTGGGATGCGTGAATGAAATTTGTTTTGCTGCAAAGAGGTGGGAAGAAGCATTGCAAAAATCTAGATTTTAAAAAAAAAATTGAATAGCAGGAAGTCGATTTGCAATTTTTGAAATTTGGCTGTTTTCGTGGTGGATTGGTGATCAGGATGAAGTGGCCGATGACCAAGTTGGACTCGGAGTACCCGAATGAAACTTGTTTTGCTGCAAAGGGGAGGGAAGAAGCTTTGCAAAAAACCAGATTTTTAAAAAAAGATTTAATAGCGGAAGGTCGATTTGCAATTTTTGAATAGTGGCTATTTTTGTGGTGGATTGGTGCTCAGGATGAAATGGCCAATGGCCAAGTTATAGTCGCAGTGCCCGAATTAAATTTTGTTTTGCTCAAAAGGGGAGGGAAAAAGCTTTGTAAAAAACCACATTTTACCAAAAAATTGAACAGCGGAATGTCGATTTGCAATTTGTGAAATTTGGCTATTTTCGTGGTAGATTGGTGGTCAGGATGAAGTGGCCAATGACCAAGTTGGAGTCGTGTGTCCAAATGAAATTTGTTTTGCTGCAAAGGGGAGGGAAGAAGCTTTGCAAAAAACCACATTCTAAAAAAATTGAATAGCGGAAGGTCGATTTGCAATTTTTGAAATTTGGCTATTTTCGTGGTGGATTGGTGGTCAGGATGAAGTGGCTTATGACCAAGTTATAGTCGGAATGCTCGAATGAAATTTGTTTTGCTGCAAAGGGGAGGGAAGAAGCTTTGCAAAACACCAGATTTTTGAAATTTGGCTATTTTCGTCGTGTATTGGTGGTCAGGATGAAGTGGCTAATGACCAAGTTGGAGTCGGAATGCCCGAATGTAATTTGTTTTGCTGCAAAGGGGAGGGAAGAAGCTTTGCAAAAGACCAGATTTTTGAAATTTGGCTATTTTCGTGGTGTATTGGTGGTGGTAGGATGAAGTAGGATGAAGTGGCTAATGACCAAGTTGGAGTCGGGTGGCTGAATGAAATTTGTTTTGCTGCAAAGGGAGGGAAGAAACTTTGCAAAACACCAGATTTTTGAAATTTGGCTATTTTCGTGGTGTATTGGTGGTCAGGATGAAATGGCCGAAGACCACGTTGCAGTCGGGGTACCCGAATAAAATTTGTTTTGCTGCAAAGGGAAGAAGCTTTGCACAAAACCAGATTTTTAAACAAAATTGAATAGCGGAATGTCGATTTGCAATTTGTGAAATTTAGCTATTTTCGTGGTAGATTGGTGGTCAGGATGAAGTGGCCAATGACCAAGTTGGATTCGTGTGTCCAAATGAAATTTGTTTTGTTGCAAAGAGGAGGGAAGAAGCTTTGCAAAAAACCAGATTCTAAAAAAAATTTAATAGCGGAAGGTCGATTTGCTATTTTTGAAATTTGGCTATTTTCGTGGTGGATTGGTGGTCAGGATGAAGTGGCCAATAACCAAGTTGGGGTCGGAGTGCCCGAATGAGATTTGTTTTGCTTGCAAGAGAAGGGAAGAGGCTATGCAAAAACCTAGATTTAAAAAAAAAATGAATAGCGGAAGTCGATTTGCAATTTTTGAAATTTGGCTATTTTCGTGGTGGATTGGTGTTCAGGTTGAAGTGGTCAATGTCCAAGTTGGAGTCGGGGTGCCCGAATGAAATTTGTTTTGTGAGAAAAGGGGAGGGAAGAAGCTTTGCAAAAAACCAGATTTAAAAAAAAAATTGAATAGCGGTAAGTCGATTTGCAATTTTTGAAATTTGGCTATTTTCGTGGTGGATTAGTGGTCAGGATGAAGTGGCCAAATGACCACGTTGGAGTCGGATTGCCCGAATGAAAGTCGTTTTGCTGCAAAGAGGGTGGAACAAGCGTTGCAAAAACAAAAAGATTTTAAAAAAAAGTTCAATAGCGGAAGGTCGATTTGCAATTTTTGAAATTTGGCTATTTTCGTGGTGGATTGGTGGTCAGGATGAAGTGGCCAGTGACCGAGTTGAAGTCGGAGTGCCCGAATGATATCTATTTTGCTGCAAAGGGGAGGGAAGAAGCTTTGCAAAACACAAGATTTCAAAAAATAAAATTGAATAGCGGAAAGTCGATTTTCAATTTTTGAAATTTGGCTATTTTCGTGGTGTATTGGTGGTCAGGATGAAGTGGCCAACAGAGATAACGAGATAGCTGACTTATTCCACCGATTGTTCGGCTTCCCATTCGGGTTCCAGAAGTTTGTTGGTGTTCGTGAAAAACATGGAATTTTGTATAGAAGTGTTCGTGAAAAATTGGAAATGTGATGAAGAACTTTCCACTAGAGACCCCTACTCACCTTTTTGACGCCCCGTAGATGAGGGGTCGGAGACGACAAGTTTTCTTGACGCCCCGATGATGAGGGGTCGGAGACGACAAGATTTTGCCTTTGTTTACAATATTTTATGTATGCTTTGTTTTGAGATTTCAACTCAATTGTAAACTTGTAAAAATAAAATAAATTATTTCGTTTGAACGCATATTGATTTTCTCTATGATTATTACTTTACATTAAGCGTATATATATTTAGTGATAGTATTAAATGTTCGCAAAACAAAAAATCTGAGTGAATATTTTAATATGTCTTGTATTTACAGGAAATATAATACACGTTTTTATTATGCGTATAATACTCAACTACATATTTGGGTTCCGTTTACAAAGTAAAATGATTGTTTATGTTTCTAGAGTCTAGAATCTAGACTCTTATTTTTAGCATAAATAATACATTTTAGATTTTTTACAGCTTTCTAGTTGGCTGCATTTTAACTTTAACTTAATCTAGTCGTCTTAAAACACTTCAATAATATTTTTCTTACTTATTAATTAATTAATTATACACCTTCACTAAAAATAATTTATAAATTGAGGTTATGAATTAACATAAAGAAAATATCATCAATGTAGTATTGGCATATCTACATTTTCATTTCCACCTTACTAGTGAATTTTATTACCCGTTTGCAAACTGCGTATTTTTCCGCGTACTTTTGCATGTACTATGGTACTTAAGTAGTGTCACTATATTACTACTTTTTGAGGAAAAACATGTTTTCGCTACATTAAAATTACACTAATGTGTTTGAAATTCTTAATTGATTATGTAATGCCTTATTTCATTTTCCTATTTGAGTTATTTTTAAAAAACGAACAATATTAAAGTACAATTTTGGTACCATACATTTTTGGCAATTTCGTACTGTAAAAATTTCATGAAATTCCTTATCTTTTCACCTCAAAGAAGAAGAAGTAGCATTTCATAATTTTATTTATAATATAATAACATAAAAACATGAATTATTAATGCTCTCATGTAATTTAACTATTGAACAATATTATCAAATACATATTGACACATATAAATACAGCAGAATTCGTTTTTGAAGAGTGCAGTAACATAAACGAATGTCTGCTTTATGGCAGCAGCAACATCAGCATAGTTCAAAACAGTTCAAAAAGCCAATCAGATGTGAATTCGCGTGGTGAATAACACGTACAGTGTACTTGAAGAAATCGAAAAAACGAAGTCACAAATCTTCGGAAACCCGAGAGAGTCAGCCATCTCGTTATCTCTGGTGGCCAATGACCAAGTTGGAGTCGGAGTGCCTGAATGAAATTTGTTTTGCTGCAAAGGGGAGGGAAGAAACTTTGCAAAAAACCAGATTTTTAAAAAAAGGTTTAATAGCGGAAGGTCGATTTGCAATTTTTTATAGTGGCTATTTTTGTGGTGGATTGGTGCACAGGATGAAATGGCCAATGACCACGTTGGAGTCGGAGTGCCCTAATGAAATTAGTTTTGCTGCAAAGGGGAGAGAAGAAGCTTTGCAAAAAATCAGATTTAAAAAAAATTTTGTTGAGGTACATATATAATTTTGATATAAATTTGGAAACGTATTTTCCTATTACGTTATGTAAGTTGGCAAAGGAAGCTATTTGTAATTTACACCTTTTTCACTTTTAATTCATTCAAGTGGCCAATGATCAAGTTGGACAGAGACTGCCGGAATGAAATTTATTTTGCTGCAAAGAGGAGGGAAGAAGCTTTGCAAAAAACCAGACTTTACCAAAAAATTGAACAGCGGAATGTCGATTTGCAATTTGTGAAACTTGGCTATTTTCGTGGTGGATTAGTGGTCAGGATGAAGTGGCCAGTGACCAAGTTGAAGTCGGAGTGCCCGAATGATATCTATTTTGCTGCAAAGGGGAGGGAAGAAGCTTTGCAAAACACAAGATTTCAAAAAATAAAATTGAATAGCGGAAAGTCGATTTGCAATTTTTGAAATTTGGCTATTTTCGTGGTGTATTGGTGGTTAGGTTGAAGTGGCCAATGACCAAGTTGGAGTCGGAGTGACCGAATGAAATTTGTTTTGCTGCAAAGGGGAGAGAAGAAGCTTTGCAAAAAACCATATTTTAAAAAAATTTAATAGCAGAAGGTCGATTTGCAATTTGTGAAATTTGGCTATTTTCGTGGTAGATTGGTGGTCAGGATGAAGTGGCCAAATGACCACGTTGGAGTCGGATTGCCCGAATGAAAGTCGTTTTGCTGCAAAGGGGAGGGAAGAAGCTTTGCAAAAAACCAGATCTTTAAAAAAAGATTTAATAGCGGAAGGTCGATTTGCAATTTTTGAATAGTGGCTATTTTCGTGGTGGATTGGTGGTCAGGATGAAGTGGCTAATGACCAAGTTAGAGTCGGAGTGCCCGAATGAAATTTGTTTTGCTGCAAAGGGGAGGGAAGAAGCTTTGCAAAAAACCAGATTTTTAAAAAAATATTTAATAGCGGAAGGTCGATTTGCAATTTTTGAATAGTGGCTATTTTCGTGGTGGATTGGTGGTCAGGATGAAGTTTCCAGTGACCAAGTTGAAGTCGGAGTGCCCGAAAGATATTTATTTTGCTGCAAAGGGGAGGGAAGAAGCTTTGCAAAAAAAAAGATTTAAAAAAAAAAATTGAATAGTGGAAGTCGATTTGCAATTTTTGAAATTTCGCTATATTTGTGGTGGATTGGAGGTCAGGATAAGGTGGCCAATGGCCAAGTTGGAGTCGGGTGCCTGAATGAAATTTGTTTTGCTGCAAAGGAGATGGAAGAAGCTTTGCAAAACACCAGATTTTTGAAATTTGGCTATTTTCGTGGTGTATTGGTGGTCAGGATGAAGTGGCCAGTGACCAAGTTGAAGTCGGAGTGCCCGAAAGATATTTATTTTGCTGCAAAGGGGAGGGAAGAAGCTTTGCAAAAAACCTGATTTTCAAAAAAAAAAAAATTGAATAGCGGAAGTCGATTTGCAATTTTTGAAATTTCGCTATATTTGTGGAGGATTGGAGGTCAGGATGAAGTGGCCAATGGCCAAGTTGGAGTCGGCTGCCTGAATGAAATTTGTTTTTGCTGCAAAGAGGTGGCAAGAAGCATAGCAAAAAACTAGATTTTTAAAAAAAATTGAATAGCGGAAGTCGATTTGCAATTTTTGAAATTTGGCTATATTTGTGGTGGATTGGAGGTCAGGATGAAGTGGCCAGTGACCAAGTTGAAGTCGGAGTGCCCGAAAGATATTTATTTTGCTGCAAAGGGGAGGGAAGAAGCTTTGCAAAAAACCAGATTTTCAAAAAAAAGAAATTGAATAGCGGAAGTCGATTTGCAATTTTTGAAATTTCGCTATATTTGTGGAGGATTGGAGGTCAGGATGAAGTGGCCAATGGCCAAGTTGGAGTCGGCTGCCTGAATGAAATTTGTTTTTGCTGCAAAGAGGTGGGAAGAAGCATAGCAAAAAACTAGATTTTTAAAAAAAATTGAATAGCGGAAGTCGATTTGCAATTTTTGAAATTTGGCTATTTTCGTGGTGGATTGGTGGTCAGGATGCAGTTTCCAGTGACCAAGTTGAAGTCGGAGTGCCCGAAAGATATTTATTTTGCTGCAAAGGGGAGGGAAGAAGCTTTGCAAAAAAACAGATTTAAAAAAAAAAAATTGAATAGCGGAAGTCGATTTGCAATTTTTGAAATTTCGCTATATTTGTGGTGGATTGGAGGTCAGGATAAGGTGGCCAATGGCCAAGTTGGAGTCGGGTGCCTGAATGAAATTTGTTTTGCTGCAAAGGAGATGGAAGAAGCTTTGCAAAACACCAGATTTTTGAAATTTGGCTATTTTCGTGGTGTATTGGTGGTCAGGATGAAGTGGCCAGTGACCAAGTTGAAGTCGGAGTGCCCGAAAGATATTTATTTTGCTGCGTAGGGGAGAGAAGAAGCTTTGTAAAAAACTAGATTTAAAAGAAAAAATTAAATAGCGAAAAGTAGATTTGCAATTTTTAAAAAGTTGCTGTATTCGTGGTGGATTGGTGATCAGGATTAAGTGGCCAAATGACCACGTTGGAGTCGGATTGCCCGAATGAAAGTAGTTTTGCTGCAAAGAGGGGAAAGTTCAATAGCGGAAGGTCGATTTGCAATTTTGGAAATTTGGCTGTTTTTGTGGTGGATTGGAGGTCAAGCTGAAATGGCCAGTGACCAAGTTGAAGTCGGAGTCCCCGAATGAAATTTATTTCGCTGAAAAGGGGAGGGAAAGAGCTTTGCAAAAAAACAGATTTTATTAAAACATTAAACAGCTGAATGTCGATTTGCAATTTGCGAAATTTTGCCATTTTCGTGGTAGATTGGTGGTCAGTATGAAGTGGCCAATGACCAAGTTGGAGTCGTGTGTCCTAATGAAATTTGTTTTGCTACAAAGGGTAGGGAAGTAGCTTTGCAAAAAACCAGATTCTAAAATAAAATTGAATAGCGCAAGGTCGATTTGCAATTTTTGAAATTTGACTATTTTCGTGGTGGATTGGTGGTCAGGTTGAAGTGGTCAATGTCCAAGTTGGAGTCGGGGTGACCGAATGAAATTTGCTTTGCTGAAAAGGGCAGGGAAGAAGCTTTGCAAAAAACCAGATTCTAAAAAAAATTTAATAGCGGAAGGTCGATTTGCTATTTTTGAAATTTGGCTATTTTCGTGGTGGATTGGTGGTCAGGATGAAGTGGCCAATAACCAAGATGGAGTCGGAGTGCCCGAATGAGATTTGTTTTGCTTGCAAGAGAAGGGAAGAGGCAACGCAAAAAGCTAGATTTTAAAAAAAAAATTGAATAGAGGAAGTCGGTTTGCAATTTTTGAAATTTCGCTATTTTCGTGGTAGATTGGTGGTCAGGTTGAAGTGGCCAATGACCAAGTTGGAGTCGGAGTGCCCGACTGAAATTTATTTTGCTGAAAAGGGGAGGGAAAAAGCTTTGTAAAAAACCGCATTTTGCCAAAAAAATTGAACAGCGGAATGTGGATTTGCAATTTGTGAAATTTGGCTATTTTCGTGGTAGATTGGTGGTCAGGATGAAGTGGCCAATGACCAAGTTGGAGTCGTGTGTCCAAATGAAATTTGTTTTTGCTGCAAAGAGGTGGGAAGAAGCATAGCAAAAAACTAGATTTTTAAAAAAAATTGAATAGCGGAAGTCGATTTGCAATTTTTGAAATTTGGCTATTTTCGTGGTGGATTGGTGGTCAGGATGAAGTTTCTAGTGACCAAGTTGAAGTCGGAGTGCCCGAAAGATATTTATTTTGCTGCAAAGGGGAGGGAAGAAGCTTTGCAAAAAAACAGATTTTAAAAAAAAAAATTGAATAGCGGAAGTCGATTTGCAATTTTTGAAATTTCGCTATATTTGTGGTGGATTGGAGATCAGGATAAGGTGGCCAATGGCCAAGTTGGAGTCGGGTGCCTGAATGAAATTTGTTTTGCTGCAAAGGAGATGGAAGAAGCTTTGCAAAACACCAGATTTTTGAAATTTGGCTATTTTCGTGGTGTATTGGTGGTCAGGATGAAGTGGCCAGTGAGCAAGTTGAAGTCGGAGTGCCCGAAAGATATTTATTTTGCTGCGAAGGGGAGAGAAGAAGCTTTGTAAAAAACTAGATTTAAAAGAAAAAATTAAATAGCGAAAAGTAGATTTGCAATTTTTAAAAAGTTGCTGTTTTCGTGGTGGATTGGTGATCAGGATTAAGTGGCCAAATGACCACGTTGGAGTCGGATTGCCCGAATGAAAGTCGTTTTGCTGCAAAGAGGGGGGAAAAAGCTTTGCAAAACAACCAGATTTTAAAAAAAAGTTCAATAGCGGTCGATTTGCAATTTTGGAAATTTGGCTGTTTTTGTGGTGGATTGGAGGTCAGGACGAAGTGGCCAATGGCCAAGTTGGAGTCGGCTGCCTGAATGAAATTTGTTTTGCTGCAAAGAGGTGGGAAGAAGCATTGCAAAAAACTAGATTTTTAAAAAAAATTGAATAGCGGAAGTCGATGTGCAATTTTTGAAATTTGGCTATTTTCGTGGTGGATTAGTGGTCAGGATGAAGTGGCCAATAACCAAGATGGAGTCGGAGTGCCCGAATGAGATTTGTTTTGCTTGCAAGAGAAGGGAAGAGGCAACGCAAAAACCTAGATTTTAAAAAAAAAATTGAATAGAGGAAGTCGATTTGCAATTTTTGAAATTGGGCTATTTTCGTGGTAGATTGGTGGTCAGGTTGAAGTGGCCAATGACCAAGTTGGAGTCGGAGTGCCCGACTGAAATTTATTTTGCTGAAAAGGGGAGGGAAAAAGCTTTGTAAAAAACCGCATTTTGCCAAAAAAATTGAACAGCGGAATGTGGATTTGCAATTTGTGAAATTTGGCTATTTTCGTGGTAGATTGGTGGTCAGGATGAAGTGGCCAATGACCAAGTTGGAGTCGTGTGTCCAAATGAAATTTGTTTTGCTGCAAAGGGGAGGGAAGAAGCTTTGCAAAAAACCAGATTCTAAAAAAAATTTAATAGCGGAAGGTCAATTTGCTATTTTTGAAATTTGGCTATTTTCGTGGTGGATTGGTGGTCAGGATGAAGTGGCCAATAACCAAGATGGAGTCGGAGTGCCCGAATGAGATTTGTTTTGCTTGCAAGAGAAGGGAAGAGGCAACGCAAAAAGCTAGATTTAAAAAAAAAAATTGAATAGAGGAAGTCGATTTGCAATTTTTGAAATTTGGCTATTTTCGTGGTAGATTGGTGGTCAGGTTGAAGTGGCCAATGACCAAGTTGGAGTCGGAATGCCCGACTGAAATTTATTTTGCTGAAAAGGGGAGGGAAAAAGCTTTGTAAAAAACCGCATTTTGCCAAAAAAATTGAACAGCGGAATGTGGATTTGCAATTTGTGAAATTTGGCTATTTTCGTGGTAGATTGGTGGTCAGGATGAAGTGGCCAATGACCAAGTTGGAGTCGTGTGTCCAAATGAAATTTGTTTTGCTGCAAAGGGGAGGGAAGAAGCTTTGCAAAAAACCAGATTCTAAAAAAAATTTAATAGCGGAAGGTCAATTTGCTATTTTTGAAATTTGGCTATTTTCGTGGTGGATTGGTGGTCAGGATGAAGTGGCCAATAACCAAGATGGAGTCGGAGTGCCCGAATGAGATTTGTTTTGCTTGCAAGAGAAGGGAAGAGGCAACGCAAAAAGCTAGATTTTTAAAAAAAAATTGAATAGAGGAAGTCGATTTGCAATTTTTGAAATTTGGCTATTTTCGTGGTAGATTGGTGGTCAGGTTGAAGTGGCCAATGACCAAGTTGGAGTCGGAATGCCCGACTGAAATTTATTTTGCTGAAAAGGGGAGGGAAAAAGCTTTGTAAAAAACCGCATTTTGCCAAAAAAATTGAACAGCGGAATGTGGATTTGCAATTTGTGAAATTTGGCTATTTTCGTGGTAGATTGGTGGTCAGGATGAAGTGGCCAATGACCAAGTTGGAGTCGTGTGTCCAAATGAAATTTGTTTTGCTGCAAAGGGGAGGGAAGAAGCTCTGCAAAAAACCAGATTCTAAAAAAAATTTAATAGCGGAAGGTCAATTTGCTATTTTTGAAATTTGGCTATTTTCGTGGTGGATTGGTGGTCAGGATGAAGTGGCCAATAACCAAGATGGAGTCGGAGTGCCCGAATGAGATTTGTTTTGCTTGCAAGAGAAGGGAAGAGGCAACGCAAAAACCTAGATTTAAAAAAAAAAAATTGAATAGAGGAAGTCGATTTGCAATTTTTGAAATTGGGCTATTTTCGTGGTAGATTGGTAGTCAGGTTGAAGTGGCCAATGACCAAGTTGGAGTCGTGTGTCCAAATGAAATTTGTTTTGCTGCAAAGGGGAGGGAAGAAGCTTTGCAAAAAACCAGATTCTAAAAAAAATTTAATAGCGGAAGGTCAATTTGCTATTTTTGAAATTTGGCTATTTTCGTGGTGGATTGGTGGTCAGGATGAAGTTGCCAATAACCAAGTTGGAGTCGGAGTGCCCGAATGAGATTTGTTTTGCTTGCAAGAGAAGGGAAGAGGCTATGCAAAAACCTAGATTTAAAAAAAAAATGAATAGCGGAAGTCGATTTGCTATTTTTGAAATTTGGCTATTTTCGTGGTGGATTGGAGGTCAGGATGAAGTGGCCAATGGCCAAGTTGGAGTCGGGTGCGTGAATGAAATTTGTTTTGCTGCAAAGATGTGGGAAGAAGGATTGCAAAAAACTAGATTTTTACAAAAAATTGAATAGCGGTAAGTCGATTTGCAATTTTTGAAATTTGGCTATTTTCGTGGTGGATTAGTGGTCAGGATGAAGTGGCCAATAACCAAGTTGGAGTCGGAGTGCCTGAATGAAATTTGTTTTGCTGCAAAGGGGAGGGAAGATACTTTGCAAAAAACCAGATTTTTAAAAAAAGGTTTAATAGCGGAAGGTCGATTTGCAATTTTTGTATAGTGGCTATTTTTGTGGTGGATTGGTGCCCAGGATGAAATGGCCAATGACCACGTTAGAGTCGGAGTGCCCTAATCAAATTAGTTTTGCTGCGAAGGGGAGAGAAGAAGCTTTGCAAAAAATCAGATTTTAAAAAAATTTTGTTGAGGTACATATGTAATTTTGATATAAATTTGGAAACGTATTTTCCTATTACGCTATGTAAGTTGGCAAATGAAGCTATGTGTAATTTACACCTTTTTCACTTTTAATTCATTCAAGTGGCCAATGATCAAGTTGGACAGAGACTGCCCGAATGAAATTTATTTTGCTGCAAAGAGGAGGGAAGAAGCTTTGCAAAAAACCAGACTTTACCAAAAAATTGAACAGCGGAATGTCGATTTGCAATTTGTGAAATTTGGCTATTTTCGTGGTAGATTGGTGGTCAGGTTGAAGTGGCCAATGACCAAGTTGGAGTCGGAGTGACCGAATGAAATTTGTTTTGCTGCAAAGGAGAGAGAAGAAGCTTTGAAAAAAACGAGATTTTAAAAAAATTTAATAGCAGAAGGTCGATTTGCAATTTGTGAAATTTGGCTATTTTCGTGGTAGATTGGTGGTCAGGATGAAGTGGCCAAATGACCACGTTGGTGTCGGCTGCCTGAATGAAATTTGTTTTGCTGCAAAAAGGTGGGAAGAAGCATTGCAAAAAACTAGATTTTTAAAAAAAATTGAATAGCGGGAAGTCGATTTGCAATTTTTGAAATTTGGCTATATTTGTGGTGGATTGGAGGTCAGGATGAAGTGGCCAGTGACCAAGTTGAAGTCGCAGTGCCCGAAAGATATTTATTTTGCTGCAAAGGGGAGGGAAGAAGCTTTGCAAAAAACCAGATTTTAAAAAAAAAATGAATAGCGGAAGTCGATTTGCAATTTTTGAAATTTCGCTATATTTGTGGAGGATTGGAGGTCAGGATGAAGTGGCCAATGGCCAAGTTGGAGTCGGCTGCCTGAATGAAATTTGTTTTTGCTGCAAAGAGGTGGGAAGAAGCATAGCAAAAAACTAGATTTTTAAAAAAAATTGAATAGCGGAAGTCGATTTGCAATTTTTGAAATTTGGCTATTTTCGTGGTGGATTGGTGGTCAGGATGAAGTTTCCAGTGACCAAGTTGAAGTCGGAGTGCCCGAAAGATATTTATTTTGCTGCAAAGGGGAGGGAAGAAGCTTTGCAAAAAACCAGATTTTAAAAAAAAAATTGAATAGCGGAAGTCGATTTGCAATTTTTGAAATTTCGCTATATTTGTGGTGGATTGGAGGTCAGGATAAGGTGGCCAATGGCCAAGTTGGAGTCGGGTGCCTGAATGAAATTTGTTTTGCTGCAAAGGAGATGGAAGAAGCTTTGCAAAACACCAGATTTTTGAAATTAGGCTATTTTCGTGATGGATTGGTGGTCAGGATGAAGTGGCCAATGACCAAGTTGGAGTTGGAGTGACCGAATGAGATTTGTTTTGCTGGCAAGGGAAGGGAAGAGGCTATGCAAAAAAAATTTGAATAGCGGAAGTCGATTTGCAATTTTTGAAATTTGGCTATTTTCGTGGTGAATTGGTGGTCAGGTTGAATTGGCCAATGACCAAGTTGGCGTCGGAGTGCCCGAATCAAATTTATTTCGCTGAAAAGGGGAGGGAAAAAGCTTTGCAAAAAACCAGATTTTACCAAAAAATTGAAAAGCGGAATGTCGATTTGCAATTTGTGAAATTTGGCTATTTTCGTGGTAGATTGGAGGTCAGGATGAAGTGGCCAATGGCCAAGTTGGAGTCGGGTGCCTGAATGAAATTTGTTTTGCTGCAAAGGGGAAGAAAGAAGCTTTGCAAAACACCAGACTTTTGAAATTTGGCTATTTTCGTGGTGTATTGGTGGTCAGGATGAAGTGGCTAATGACCAAGTTGGAGTCGGAGTGCCCCAATGAAATTTGTTTTGCTGCAAAGGGGAGGGAAGAAGCTTTGCATAAAACCAGATTTTTAAAAAAATATTTAATAGCGGAAGGTCGATTTGCAATTTTTGAATAGTGGCTATTTTTGTAATGGATTGGTGGTCAGAATGAAATGACCAATGACCACGTTGCAGTCGGGGTGCCCGAATAAAATTTGTTGTGCTGCAAAGGGTAGGGAAGAAGCTTTGCACAAAACCAGATTTTTAAACAAAATTGAATAGCGGAAGGTCGATTTGCAATTTTTGAAATTTGGCTATTTTTGTGGTATATTGGTGGTCAGGATGAAGTGGCCAATGACCAAGTTAGAGTCGGAGTACCCAAATGAAATTTGTTTTGCTGCAAAGGGTAGGGAAGAAGCTTTGCAAAAAACCAGATTTTTAGAAAAAGATTGAATAGCGGAAGTCGATGTGCAACTTTTGAAATTTCGCTATATTTGTGGTGGATTGGAGGTCAGGATGAAGTGGCCAATGGCCAAGTTGGAGTCGGGTGACTTAATGAAATTTGTTTTGCTGCAAAGAGGTTGGGAGGAGCATTGCAAAAAACTAGATTCTTAAAAAAAATTGAATAAAGGGAAGTCGATTTGCAATTTTTGAAATTTGGCTATTTTCGTGGTATATTGGTGGTCAGGATGAAGTGGCCAGTGAACAAGTTGAAGTCGGAGTGCCCGAAAGATATTTATTTTGCTGCAAAGGGGAGGGAAGAAGCTTTGCAAAAAACCAGATTTTTAGAAAAATATTTAATAGCGGAAGGTCGATTTAAAATTTTTGAAATTTGGCTATTTTTGTGGTGGATTGGTGGTCAGGATGAAATGGCCAATGACCACGTTGCAGTCGGGGTGCCCGAATAAAATTTGTTTTGCTGCAAAGGGTAGGGAAGAAGCTTTGCACAAAACCAGATTTTTAAACAAAATTGAATAGCGGAAGTCAGTAGTGTGTATATGTACCTTCTGGCTCAACGTAGCGACTGCGCTGCTCGTGAGGATGGGAGGATGCTGCCGCCGCCGTAAGCTTTGTTAAGGTTTGTGTGTGTGGCTCTCTGCCGTCAAAGAGGTGCTCTGACGTCACCATAAGATTGTAAATGTTTGTATGTTTGAGGCTCTCTGCCGCCGCGTAGACAGACGGACGGACGGACATACATATAGACAGTTGGACAGACAGACGGACGGACATACATATAGACAGTTGGACAGACAGACAGACGGATGGTTATACATACATACAGACGGACATATATGTAGACAGTTGGACAGACAGACGGACGAATGGTTATACATACATACAGACGGACATACATGTTGATGGTGGAAGGGAAGGGAAGGAGGGGAATGTGTGCGAGCTAAGTGATGGGAGAGCAGCAGTTTTTTATTGTTTTTATTGCTAGTTATTTGTTGTAGCATGATGCTTTAGTGAACGTGAGCGTTGGTCCACAGAGTTAGTGTAAACAATTGTAGATTTTGGAAACGGAGTGTCGCCGATCGAGTTGGTGTAATAAAATTTCGGTGATTGTTTTGACTATTTAATTGCTTATGTTGTTGTTGTTGTAATTTATTCTTCTAGGGGATTTGGGTGCCGTCGATCGTATGTACAGTGCGTACAAAGAGAGTCTATGTTGTTGTTTTTGATGCTTATGATTGAAGCTAAGAAATGTGTGATTCATGTACGGTGACATTCATGTCCGTTCGTGTTTTATTTATACTTTCATTCTTTTTATATTTATAGGAAATAAACTGAGTCCATTTAAGTTGTTTGAAGGTCAAATCTTGTCTTGCAGTAAATGTGTGTCATTTGAGTTCATTGACTATAGGGTTGAGTGTTCCTTTTCGCACCGATTTATAATGCGTAAGATTGTTGACAAGTGACAATGGAGAACTTAAACATTTGTGAATTCATCGACCGAGATCATGTGTTTTTAATAACACAAAAAGATACAATACTTGAGGAACATTTTGATGAAATTCTAAAAGTCTACTCAAAATTATGCCTTTTTCGACATCATGAAAAAGTGAAATCTCTTCATGGACATCATTATCAGAGCTGCTGTTGGTCTTCAGATAAATGCTTGGAAGGTCCGGACACTTGTGCGTGTTACATGTTGGATTGTTACATGTGGATACATGTCGTTGTATTCAAAACTAATGGAATTAAAATAAAGAATCCTTAGTAAAATAAAAGACTATAATTTCATTTATAACTAATTTTTATTTTGTTTTATTTTTTTTTTTTTTTGATTTTTATATAGTAACATATACATATATTTTACATTTGATAATAAAATGGTTGTGACTGTGGGAAATCTACAAGCACCTCCAAACGCTAAACTCCTTAATGGTTTCGTCACTTATTTTATTGAAGCGTTGAGGCAAAACACAACGTTGTCTTCTAGCTCCATTATAAATCTATCTCCATACTTTATTGTAGTTCTGCGTACAGTTTTTATGGAGTAGCTTCTGTTGGCTTCTAGGTCTTTTATAGACAGTACACCTTTCTACGTGGCGTTTTTCTTATTAAAGTCCTCCACAGCAGTTAGAGAAAAAGTTGACGATGTTGTCTGCCTTTGGGTCATTTTACAGCGTTTTTGTTTTTATTTTATTTATTTATTCAAATTTTATATAGTTTTAACAAAAACAAAAAACCAACTTGACGTGACTGTTTAGCTCGAGAGTTTTACAAGGACTAAATGAACTGGTACAGTCATATAACATATTATATTATATTTTCTATATACTTTGAGTCAGCAAAATTCCTCTTAATACGAGAGAGTATAAAAGAGAGCGAGAAACTTAATGAGAGAGTAGAACTACAAATTTATTGTATATATTTTGCAACTTTATTAAATATTTACTTTAATGAACATTTTTGATTTACATTATACAAAAACTCCAAACACAAGTGGCCACAGTTATATGAATTATAATTTTGATGTTGAGTGTAGTTGTATTGGAATCCATTACCCATATATTGAATTATTTCATGCGGGGGTTGCAGGTTTCCAAAGCTGTCATAATATACCTTAATATTTTTATTCTTATAATATGCTACCCAATGAGTACCAGGACCGCTGGAAGTGTCTAAGTTAACAATTCCACATTCTTTTTCATGTATTCGCTTCGGTAGACTATCTCTCATGAACACGCCTCTAAAATGTGGCAATTTATTAGCATGTTTCATGAAGTCGACGTCTGTAATAGGTCTTCCGGGTAGCTTCTTCAAAATTTTTTTGGTTGAGGGTGATAATATAGTCCCAATCCTTTTTTGTATGGTTTAAGATAAAACCCTTTCCCCATTGCAATTGCTTCCATTGTTTGATTATGTCGACTTGCTTCCTTCAGTTGTTTTCTTGCAGCCTTAGTTTCATTGATTGCTTTTGCGATTGCTGCGCCCCCAGATGCTAATCCACCAACGGCTCCAAGAGCAGTTAAAATGGGTACTAATGGTAGAAATCCTCCAACCTTCGGAATAGGAATAACACGTGGAATTTCAATCATGGATTTTTTTCGTCCAAAAGACTTTTTAATTACTCCTTGTGCCATTTTAATAGCATTAGGAATATCTTCAGGTTTTCGTTGCTTAATAAATTTTAATGCATTTTTAATGGTTTTAGTGAATATTTTCTTCGCACGTTTAAACTTCTTCTTCTTTATTTTCTTAAGAGTTCTGTTTAACTGATTGCCCATTCCGACTTTTACTTTAGCTTTCATTGCGTTTGTAACTAAGAATGCGTTTATTCATTCACCAAGTTTAGTGTCCTTAGATAATGATCTTCGAAAAGCTTTTTCAGCTAATATTTTATCTGCTTCGTGCCTTTTATTTAAATCTTTACTTTGAGAATATGCAATATCATGCTCTTTACATGCAGCGTCCAATGGATTGATTCCGCTGTCACCTCTAGCCAAACGATCTTTTAGTTTAGTTCCTGGACCACAAAATTGATAACCCGGTAAATGAAGTTCAAATGGCAGAGAATTAATAGCTTTTTTGAATAAACCTCGTCCAATCACTGGTTTAAAAAAACTGGAAACTTTTTCGTACATAATAACCATTTTATATCCATTCGACAACAAATACGAAATATAAATGAATAAAAAGGCTTGAATGCTTTGTATTTATATCATAAGTTTATATGCGCTTCGTTAAACAAGACAAATTAATAAAAGTGAAAAATTTTGAATACTGATACAAATAATGTCACACAATCCAGGCACAGTTCACTGCTACCGAATACAATTAGATGTCTTACTGTTGGACCTTCAAACTGTGGAAAGACTAATGTCATGTTAAGTTTAATAGAAAGCCCAAATGGATTAAAATTTGCAAACATATATTTGTACTCAAAATCACTATATCAACCGAAATATGAATATCTAAAGCGTTTAGTAAAACCAATTCAAAATATGGGATTCTTTACATTTTCCGACAATGAAAAAGTTCTCAAGCCGGATGAAGCAAAACCAAATTCAATAATGATATTCGATGATGTAGCTTGTGAGAAGCAAAATAATATTCGAGAGTACTTTTGTATGGGCAGACACAAATCTATTGATTGCTTTTACTTATGTCAAACATATACAAGAATTCCCAAGCATTTGATACGTGATAATGCCAACATGATTGTGATGTTTAAGCAAGACGAAATGAATATTAAGCTCATCTACAATGATCATGTCGGAACAGATATGGCATACGCAAATTTTCTAAATAAATGTGGAGAATGTTGGAAAGATAAATATGGATTCCTTGTAATAAGCAAAGATGATGCAATTGAGAATGTTCGTTATAGAAAAGGATTTGATATCTATATTCACATATAATTAATAAAGACAGTTTCACGCTATATTCAGCTTAGTATGTTACCTGACTTTCAACTGATAACATTGATGTACACGATACACTTCACGTGATATATGATTATAACTGATAGCTGGTTATCCTGATCTTTTACCTGTTTATAGCTGATCTGATAGCTGAGCACCACAAGTGCTCACGACAATACGAAACACAACTTAAAAGTTAAGTTACCCCTAAAACTTAAAACAAGTACTTCAGCTAAAGCACTAAAAACTGATTTTTCCAATGATACTCTGATCAATAATGATGAAGACGACGATGACTTCTACTCTCAAGTGAAGGATGATGATGAAGATGAACAATTGGCGCCTGAACTCGATATTACTACAAAAGATTATGGAAAATGTACTGAATCAATACTTTACTCCCAACTACAGCAACAGAATGAGTTGGATACTTCATATGGACCACACAAAGGATTGGATGGTAAATGGCGAATCGGCGATAGCATCTTTAGCATATGTAATGACAAAATAACAATATCAGATAATAGTTGGAACTTTACACCTGGATTGATGCAACTCCTATATCTAAAAGAACCATCAAAATAAACCAATGCAGATCTACAAGCATACAAACTTAACTTAGAAAATACTAGTGCTCACAAACGTAATTTCAACAAAAATGAGCAAGTAAAAGGAACTAGAGCCTTCAAATACACCAACATTATAAAACCATTATTTAATGACGTATCGCCGTCAACTATCTCACAGAAAGTAACAATGGGAACGGGTTTCATGAGTGTTAATCCACAGAAACCAAATTATATATATTGGGATGATCCAAATGAGTTAGTTGATAGATTGAGGCTTTTGTTGTCTTCACAATCGGCGGGACACACCAATCATAATAATGAGGTAGTTTCCATACTGGAAGAACTTAGGGAAGCAGAAATAATTGTATAAATCTTCATATAAATAAATAACTCTTTTCTAAAATAAAGATAATTACAAAATGAGCGTTGACAAGTTCGGTCATTATTCCATTGAGATCTCATCAAACAGTAAATTAAAGCGAAATTTTTCGAAAGCTTTTGGTCTCAATTTGGATAGCAATAAAAACTTGGATCTCCGTTGGAAACGCCTGAGAAATGTTAATACGCCTGTTGATGACAACGATGGAGTAACAAAATTATATGTTGACTATATCATAAATCAAATGAATGTGGAATTTAAAAAACAAAATAATACACTAAAGGAGCAAATAAATAAAGATATTGAAAAAGTTAGCAAAAAGTTTCAATCACTAGTTGATGATAGTCTTAAACAGATAAAGACTGAATTTAAAGAAGAGTACGATATACTGAGAGAAGAAATAAATAAAAACATCGACGAGGTAGTCTCTCGAAAACTACAGATTACAAAAGACGATATTGAAAGTAATGTTTAAAATTTTGTAAAAGATACCAGTGAACAAATTGAGCGAATTGAAAGCTATATATTTCGAGAACTACAGAAAAGACCGAAATCCGTAGCTGATTTAGAAAAGAAAATTCTCAATAAAATGCAGAAAAGAAAAGATTCTCACAGAGTAATTAAGATATGAGTAAAAAGCAAGCTTTGGTGGAAGAGCTCCACAGACAAGCACGTAAAAACTTTAAGCGAAGGCGTGTAATAACAAAAGGAATAGATGACCTTTGGCATGCAGATTTAGTGGAAATGGGTACTTATTCTACATACAATGATGGTTATCGCTTCCTTCTAACTGTAATTGATACATTCTCAAAGTATGCCTGGATTGTAACATTGAAATCCAAGAACGCTATTGACGTTACTATGGCGATGAAATCCATATTCTCCTTGAAACGGAAACCAAACAATTTGCAAACCGATGACGGCAAGGAGTTCTTCAACCGAAAGTTTCAAAGTTTAATGAAAAAATACCACATCAACCATTACTCAACATATAGTATTTTAAAGGCGTCAATTGTTGAGCGCTTCAATCGAACCTTAAAGCAGATGATGTGGAAAGAATTCAGTTATAATGGCTCATATCGATGGATTGACTTGTATAAAAACTTAATTAAAAAATATAACACCAAAAAGCATCGAACCATCAACATGCCTCCAATCAAAGTGAATTCGAGCAACGAAAAATTATTATTAAGCACCGTCTACAACAACCTGAAAATATTTAGAAAGCCAAAGTTTCGGGTAGGAAATCATGTACGCATAAGTAAACATAAACACTTTTTCGAGAAAGGTTATACGCCAAATTGGA
Organism: Thecophora atra; assembly: GCA_937620795.1. Classification (NCBI taxonomy): domain Eukaryota; kingdom Metazoa; phylum Arthropoda; class Insecta; order Diptera; family Conopidae; genus Thecophora; species Thecophora atra. The sequence goes on from OW569398.1 coordinate 41,219,569, forward strand.
CAACGGAAATATTTAAAATTAAAGATATAAGAATTACAAACCCAACAACATACATTCTTGAAGACTACCAAGGGAATACAATTAAAGGTGGATTCTATGAAAATGAACTGCAGAAAACAAGATATCCCAATACATATCTGGTAGAAAAAGTTCTTAAGACCAAAGGCAGAAAAGTTTTTGTGAAATGGTTAGGATTTAGCAACGATCACAATTCCTGGATCAATAAGAATGAAATTTTATAAACAATTTTTATATACATACATACTAAAATAAATAAAATAATGTTGTTAATTAAAGAAGCATACAGCTGTTTTTCATTTCATTAGTCAAACTACTCGCAACATGTCAATTACTCTTACTTTAACTGGAAACAAGTCCGATTTATCGGCTAATTATTTTCCACCCTTAGATTTAGAGAGACCGTATGTTTGTGGTCTTGTAGATTTCCATAGTTATCATACAATACCAAACATTGATAACGAAAATAACTTATTTCACATTGTCGATCATACTATTGAGATTCCTGTCAGGTCATATGAGCTGGATGACATTGCTGAATTTATTCAAAATAAATATTCTAGTATAGATCAGAATGAAAAAGTGGAAATAGCCGCAAACCCTAATACATTGCAAGCAGTCGTAGAATCGAGTAAACATAACATTTTCTTTAATAAATAACGAACCATCGGTTCACTATTGGGTTTCAGTGAAAAAGTATTGGAAGCAGGAAAAATTCATACTTCAGACTTGCCAGTGAATATAACAAAGATTAATGCAATACACATTGAGTGCGACATAGTCAGTGATGCATACATAAACAATATACCAGCGCATACAATTCATATGTTTGCTTTGAATGTTAGTCCTGGCTATAAAATAGATGAGATCCCCAAAAATGTAATCTATTTGCCAGTAAACTCCAGACAGATAAGTTCGATTACAGTAAAAATTGTTGATCAAAACGGACATTTAATAAATTTTTGTGGAGAAACCATAACACTCAGACTTCGTCTAAAGCCACAAGAACAATGATTATATATAATAAAAACCAATACACTGGAGCATCTTCTTTCAGTTCTTCTTTATCCTTGTCATTGAAAAGTTCGCAAGAACCGAACAAACCACAAAACATTCTCCAAAATAAAAAGCTGTCTTCTGAAAATTAAAAGTTTCTAAATCATTGGGTTTACTTGATGTATTACAAACGCCGCTTTATGATGAAATTGTTATCAAAAAGGAATATCATAGCTATTCACCATATTTACAATCATATAAAAGCAGTGATGAGATAAGGATATCCATTCAAAATAAAGATCTTTTTGTTCTACCTAGTGAGAGTTTAATTTATATTGAAGGCACAGTTACATTAGAAAATGGAGAAGCAACAGCTAATGCAAAATTAAAAAACAATTGTGTTGCATTCATGTTTGATGAAATTCGCTATGAGGTGAACGGATTGGAAATTGATCGTACACGTCATCTGGGTGTAACTTCAACAGTAAAAAACTATGTATCTTTAAACACACTGCAGAGTAACATGCTCAAAAATGCTGGATGGTTTCCGAACAGTGACATTGAAATAAAAAATGGATATTTTAAATTTTGTACACCATTGAATATGCTATTAGGATTTGCTGAAGACTTTAACAAAATAATTCTAAATTCTAAGCATGAACTAATATTAATAAGATCTAAATCTGATGAGAATGTTATATATTCAACTGCCGCAGCAGAAAATATAAAACTAACGATAACCAGCATCATATGGAAAATTCCACATATACAATTGGCTGATTTTGCAAAATTGCAAATTTATCAAACAATTCAAAGTGGAAAACCTTTATTAATGGCATTTCGTAGTTGGGACTGTCACTTTAATCCGTTACTTACACAAGGCAACAACCATCTCTGGAATGTAAAGTTATCCGCACAGAATGAACGACCACGCTTTGTACTAATTGCCTTTCGAAGAGACAACAAATTTCAACATTGTCATATAAGTGATGTTAATGTGCACCTAAACTCTGATACATATCCCTATGATGATCTCAATCTGAACTTTGATCGTGAACGATATGCTTTGCTCTATGATATGTACTTAAAGTTTCAACAAAACTACTTTGGTCGTGATTCTCAACCTCTGCTGCTACCAGAAGATTTTAAAGATAAGGCTCCAATAGTTGTCGTTGATGTTACTCATCAAAATGAAGCTATAAAAACTAGTCCAATTGACATTCGAATTGAATTTAAAACATCTAAGAACATTCCGCCCAACACATCAGCTTATTGCATACTCATACATGATAAATTGGTTGAATATATTCCTATAACTGGAGAAATTAAAAAGGTTGCGTAAGGAAAAATAGAAATGAAAATGGAGTTTGTTACA